>CM069237.1:999298-2199298 GCA_035582765.1 Acer negundo
AGAGAGGATTTTGACCCGGTAAGTGTGTATTTTATGATGATTCTTTCCTTAATTACAATCCCATTTATTTGTATGTTGTCGGTGAATGTATATCTCGCACTAAACTTAATGTTATGTCATGTCTTCAAGAGTAGAGGAGCTACAATTATTTGTTCTTCTTATATTCTTTTGTAGTTAATCTTGCTAAGCATTGTTACGTATAATAATGAAATCGAAACTTTCTCATGATAGGTTGAAATTGCCCAAGCTTACGAGAAAGGTGGGGCAGCATGCCTAAGTGTTTTGACAGACGAAAAGTATTTCAAGGTGAATTTTCCAAAGTTGTAATTTTTTTAGCACTCGTGTGTTGTTGAGGTGAAGTATCGACATTGAAGCTAAAAAGATTTCTCCTGCTTTCCTCTAACTTGCTTATCTTCTTTTATATTAAGGGAAGCTTTGAAAACTTGGAGGCAATCAGGAATGCTGGAGTAAAGGTCTGCTCTTTATCTTCGTGTTATCGGTTTTCTGGGCCCTTTGCTTTTATGAAATAATTGTTAGATTAAGCTACAGTTATAATGCTATTCGTGTTTGCAGTGCCCTCTACTGTGCAAAGAATTCATCGTAGATGCATGGCAGATCTACTATGCCCGAACTAAAGGCGCAGATGCAATTCTTTTGATTGCTGCTGTTTTACCAGATCTTGACATCAAATACATGATTAAGATCTGCAAGATGCTTGGCCTGGCAACACTTGTGGAGGTTTGAATTGTGCTTCTTTGGTCGTTTTCAATATTTCGATAGTTATATTTATGTGCCATTATATGAGAAGATGTGATAAACTAGATTATTGAATGTTTTATCTGTTGGTTTCTAATCTCAGGTTCATAATGAGAGGGAAATGGACCGTGTTCTTGGAATTGAGGGGGTTGAGCTTATTGGTATCAACAATCGTAATCTTGGTAAGTATTTTAAACTTCTATAAATTTTGTCGGTCTTATAGAATGTATGATCCTCTTACTTCAAGCTCGACAGTAGAAGTAACTTTCCGAAGTCAGATCACTGCATTAGCTTACTTTCATTTTGCATTTTTTTTCTTTCTTGTCCACAGAAACATTTGAGGTTGATATTAGTAACACAAAGAAACTCCTTGAAGGAGAGCGTGGCCAAAAGATCCGTGAGAAAGATATCATTGTAAGTGGTCCTTTTGCTGGTCTTATGACCATTCACTAAACTGATATCATATATGTGTGAACGTTTTTCATTCGCTTAAATGATTTTATTCCTAGGTGGTTGGTGAATCCGGGCTATTTACTCCTGATGATATCGCATATGTACAAGAAGCTGGTGTTAAAGCTGTAAGCTTTTCTTCTACTTCTCCATTACCAGTCGAAACATCTAAACTTCTGCACATAATTGGACATTGAATGCAAGAAAGTCATCCCTTATAAATGCTTCATTTACTGATGCACGGTTTTCTATGATTATAGCACGTTTAACATGGATATGTTGTGAATTTTGTAATCAATACATCTGCTGTGCAATTTTAATGAACTCGACTGTGCTACCCTTTTGCAGGTCTTGGTTGGGGAGTCGATTGTGAAACAAAGTGACCCCAGAAAGGGAATAGCCGGACTTTTAGGTAAAGACATTTCTTCATGAGCTCAACGGAAAACAACAATGTTTATACAAACAACCTTATTGTAAGTTATTCAGATTGAAGATGAGTTGAGTCAGACATATATCTCCCATCCAGATTTGCTCTGTGTATCGTTTCTTTCTTATCCATGCCTTCCCCCCCTTTTCCGTTCTTCGAATTTTTTTCCAGTTTCGAAAGTGTGCCGGAATAATAATGTATTTTTTGTATGATAAGCAGAATAATAATGTATCGTTTGTGACAAATTATACAATAAATTACTACAAGCAATGTATTCTCAAAAGGAGTTAGGCCAAGAATAACTGTGTTGTTTAGCTGTTAGTGGCAAAAAATCTTCTCATAGAGAGTTTTTGAATACAACATCAAAAGAAATGCTTCGATACATTCGGCTGTATACCCTCAATCCATAGTCACGTACTCACGTGCCATGCATCTCACTTGTGAGTATGTGATATGTGATATATCACGTGGTATGATTTGAATGGGTTCGAACTTATAAGCTAGACACACTTGAGCATTTCTCCAACATCTAGCATACAAGTTTTTGTATTGGAATAAAATGGCCTTATTAATTGAGATTATAGAATAATAATATTATATTTATTAAGAAATTAATAAAGAGTAATAAGTTGGAATTTGCTGTGGTACCTTTTGAAAAGAACAAATTTAATGTAGTGATTCCATAAACACACAATTCTCATTAATTGCACATGTACATAGTGTTCAACTTTGTATAGAAAAATTCACATTTAATTTATGAGAACACTGGTTTTGATGCGATGATTTTTAGAGTAATAAGTTGGAATTTGCTTAATAAAATACTTAAAAAGTGACCGAGATTAGTAATTAATTTTGTGACTGACTTGTTTTGTTGATATGATTAATCCAAATCTGCTTGATCGATTTGCAAACAAAAATAGTTGTTTTATCTTCAGACAACAAAAGCTGGATGAGGCTCAATTTATTCAACAATGAAAGCACATAAAGAAGGTAATCGAAACCGGAAAAAACAAAAAAAAGAAGCACATGATGATGAGGCTCTTCAAAGGAAAGATAATTACATTCAATGTCTAGGTCGTCCCCTCTTTCTCTCCATTCTTTTCAATGGCATCCCAAAAATCTTCACAAACCATTCATGTTTCCTTGTGCAGAAAATGTGACCAAGAACCACTCCAATTATCAGGCCACAAGCATATCCTATCGCAACTACTTTCCAACCATCGTCTTCTTTCCGTGGATTTCCACATTTTCTTGACAAAGGTAGTCCACACAATCCTGGGTTCCCTTCATATGCAAATGGAGATTCTAATCCCTCATCATCTTCTTTCCGTGGAAGCATAGGATTTCCACATTTTCTTGACAAAGGTAGTCCACACAATCCTGGGTTCCCTTCATATGACCTATTTTCAAATATATTGAATTGTGCTCCTTGTGGTATAGGTCCTTCAAGTTGATTATACGAGACATTGAAGAATTCGAGGTACCTGAGATTAAGAAGCTGCTGAGGAATCTCTCCTGAGAGCTTGTTATTGGAGAGCACAAGCGATTCTAGTTCTGTGAGGTTGTCCAAGGATGATGGGATGCCTCCAGTGAGATTATTGTTGGAAAGGTCAAGATATCGAAGCCCTTTTAGAACGGAAATAGTAGCTGGAATCTCTCCTTCAAATCCGTTGCTTGAGAGCCAAATGCCTGTAAGCATATTTGAGATCTTCACGTATTCTATTTCTATCCCTTTGTTGACCAATATCAATGAGTAATCGTACCAATCTTCAGCAGTGCCATCCTTCATCATATATGTAAGTCCACTCTCATTATCAGATTTCATGGCATTCCAACACTGAAAGTATTTTGATGGAAATTTACCAATAAATCTGTTATGAGAGAGATCAATTATACGCAATTTTGGAAACACAAAATCTGACTTAGGTTCTTCTATTACACCGTGGAGTTTGTTGGATTTCAAGTTGAGAATCTCTAACTTTGGAAGACTTCCCATCCAAGATGGAAAAGTATCATTGATTTTGTTATTTCCAAGATCCAAATATTCTAGTATTGTACAATTGACCAATGATCTTGGAATTTTTCCTCGCAACAGATTGTTGCTTAAATCAATCATCTTCAGTTCCGTTCCATTGATGAAGTTAAGAGAAATGCTCCCATAAAATTTGTTGTTCTGCAGATCTAACATTGATAGACCATAGCTGAAATTGCCCAAGCACTTTGGAAGCTTGCCACTCAAGTTGTTATTCGATAAATCAAGGGCATAAAGAGAATTCAACTTGCACATCCATGATGGAATTTCCCCTGACAGCTTGTTGTTTGAAACTAAATAATGAGATGTGGACATTGGAGGAATGGGGAGTTGGCCTTGCAACCTCTATTGAACCTAAGGTCTAAATAATATAGATTTGTCCATGGAAGAACATCGGGTCGTTGCTCAAACCCAGTCAAAAGATTGTGAGAAAGGTTCAAGCGAAACAAACTGTTTTCAGTTATGTTTAAGAACCATCCAGGGATTTGGCCAGATATATTATTAGAGGAAAGGTCCAGCGCATACAATTGATCTTGGTAGCGCAGAAAATCTGGAAAGCTCCTAAGGTTGCATGAACCCAATCCTAAAGTACTGAATTTATGAGAGCTGCTGGTATTAACAGTGAAGTTGGTGAGCAATGATAAATGGTTTGATGAGAGATATAGTGATGTTAAATTTTCCAATCGAAGAAACATTTGCAACTCTATTGTGCCACTCAAATTATTTGAATCAAGGTAAAGACTTCTGAGATTGTTGAGTTCAAAGATAGAGCTAGGAATCGGACCTTGCAATTGATTAGATGAAAGAGACAGGAATTCCAATTGGGTTAGGTTGCTAATTTCAGAAGGAATTTGACCAGATAATTTGTTGGAATTCATGGATAAACTACTCAGATGGGTTAGATTCAAGAGCCAAATGGGAATCTCACCACCTAAGTTGACACCGGAAAGGCTTAATTGAGTGAGTTTGGTATGCTTTGCTATCCAAGACCAGGAAGAAGAAGAATTCCCGCTTGAAAAATTGTTATAAGAAAGTCTCAAAGTATTAAGCTGTGTGAGGTTACCCAGTACCGAAGATAAGGTTTGGCTTGACAACTCACCCCTAAAATTGTTACTAGAGATGTCGAGATAGACAAGCTTGGTGAGGCTACCAATTGAAGATGGAATTGTTCCTGAAAATCCCAAGTAAGCTCTGATATTCAGTAAATATCCAATTATATTTTTTATTGAAATGAACTTCACTCTAAGATTGGGTAACTGCATGAAGGAATTAATTAACTTGGAAAGTAAGAATAAGATTGACCTAAAAAGTAAGAATAAGAGAGGTCAAGATGATATAACTTGGAAAGGTAGTTCTTGATTCCAAAATGAATTTTAGAATAACCGAAAGAGAAAAAAAATATATGAAAACTTAACAAGTTAATGTTAGACAACTAATCTGTTAAGTAGACTCACACGCACACACCACATGTCTGATTCTTTTCTTTTCTTTTTTTCCTTCTTTCCTCTCTTTCTCCCAAGCTCCCCGAGTTCTCTCTCTCTCTCTCTTACCTGATCTCTCTTTTCTTCTTAGTTTTCTTTCTCTGCTCTATCCTCTTACCATTTCTCTCATTCTCTCTCTCTCTCTCTCTCAGGAACACACCACCAGATCTGATCTCTTCCTTTTAATTTTTTAATTTTTTTGATCTCACTCCAATCTACTTGATTGCCACCTACCACCATATTCTTGCCACCTAGCTTAAAGAGATGACAACAAAACAGTTGGTTGCCTCTTCAATTTATTATCAATTTTTTTTTTTTTTATTATTTAAAAAAAAAACTCAATTGAGATGTGCATGGTCCTCGGCTAGACATGGACAATTAATTGGGTTTGACTAATGGGCTTGGGCTTGCACAAACACAAATGGATTGTTGGCTTGGTTGGGCTTAGGTCAATTTTGGAGCTAGACCTTACAATCTCACCAGTAAAATGGTTAGACATTAGATATATAGTTGATAGCTGGTTCAAATTCATGAGTCAAACTGAGATTAGACCAGTTAACTGGTTTCGATTCATATTTAAATCAGTTAGACGTGTTAAGTTCTTGAGCAAAACAGGAATCTCACCGATAAAATTGATATTTGAAAGGTCTAAATCAGTGAGTTTAATATTCATACCAATCCAAGACAATGAAGAAATTGGATTTGAAATTTTATTGAAAGATAGGTCCAAATGGTTTAGCTGGGTAAGATTATTAATTGAAGAAGGAAGTTGGCCCAAGAAATTGAAACTTCTGATACCCAGTACTTCAAAGAAGCAAGATTTCCAATGGAAGATAAGTCCAAAAATTGTTAGTAAAGATAATTCCATATAGACTACCGATGAATGATGGATTTATTCCTAAAAAAGAACATGCTCTAATGCAGTTAATGTAAGGTAATGCTTTAAAATTATTTTTTAAGAGTAAAGGAAAATCTTTGTAAGGATTTTACTTTGCAGTTAATTTACAACTTGTATGAGTAAATTAAAGAATATACATTACTTCTATAGATAATGAATAATTTTTTGAAAGAAGCAAGATAGGAATTAGGCAACTCACCTTGAAACTCATTAGCAGACAAGTCCAAATGGGTGAGATTGTAAAGGTTACCGAGTGAAGATGGAATAGTTCCTAAAAAAGAGCATACATAAATGTAAGGAAATGGTTTAAGATTATTTTTTAAAAGTAAACGAATATCTTTATAAGAAATGTACTTTGCAACTTGCAAGAGAAGAAATAAATCAAAGAAGATCAATTACATGAATAGATATTTTTTTATCTATATAAGTTCAAATGTACTTCCAGAGAAGCAAGATTTCCAATGGAAGATAAGTCCAAAAATTGTTAGTAAAGATAAGTCCATATGGATTTATTTCTGAAAAACAACATGCACTAATGTAGTAATAACTTATTTTTTTATAAGAAATGTACTTTGCAAATTGCAACTTGTAAGAGAAGATAAAAAAAAAAAAAAAGATGTAATAACTTTTTTTGAACAATCAGTTGTATTGAAAGCCAACAAGGCTGCCCAAACAGCAAAACAAGAACAAGGGAAACAAGGACAGAACCCCAGACCCCGACGCACCAACAGCAAACCCCAAAGACAACTGATTGTTCACACATGAGTAACACCCTCTTATTTAATGTTAGACGACTAATCTGTTAAGTAGATTAAGTTTGACATTTGAAGGGTCTTAAATACCCTTAGATAAAAATTAAAATTAAAAGTAAAAATAAAAATAAAATAGCTATAATTTATAAATCTAACACAGTGAACCATGTCTTCTTGATTTGGACACTCTTGAGGCAGAAAACTGTGACAAAAAAAAATATAGTAATCAAAGTTGCGTTAACATCTTTAATATAACTTTTGAATACTTAAATTAAAGTTGTGTTAACATCTTCAATTGGTTCTGGTTGCGCAAAGAATCTAGAAATCCCCTAAGGTTGCATGAACGTAAACTTGAAGTGTAAAAATTATGAGAGCTGGCATTAACAGTGGAGTTGGTTAGTAATGCTCTTAAACTTTTGAGTTGAAGAAACATTTCCAACTCCATTGTGCCACTCAAATTATTTGTAGAAAGGTAAAGAAATTCAAGATTGTTGAGTTCAAAGATAGAGTTAGGAATGGTACTTTGCAATTGATTGGATGAAAGACCCAAGGAATCCGATTGGGTTAGGTTACTGATTTGATATGGAATCTGACCAGCAAGATTGTTAGACATGAGATAGACCAGTTAACTGGTTTCAATTTATATTTAAATCAGTTAGACGTGTTAGGTTCTTGAGCCAAAAAGGAACCTCACCAATTAAGTTGATATTTGAAACGTCTATATCAGTGATTTTAGTATTCATACTAATCCAAGACAACGAAAAAGTTGGACCTGAAACTCTATTGAAAGATAGGTCCAAATAGTTTAGTTGGGTAAGATTACTAATTGAAGAAGGAAGTTGGCCCAAGAAATTGCAACTTCTGATACCCGGTACTTCACTCTAAGATTGGGTAACTGCTTGAAGGAATTAATTACCTTGTAATTGGCAGCTCCTGAGAGATAGATGAGTAAGAGAAGACAAATTTCCCAAGCTATCAGGTAAAGGAGAAGAAATGTTGACATAACCTAGATCAAGCCATTTGAGGTTGGTTAACTTGTCAACGAGACTTCTTAGACCACCTGTCTGTCGGAGCTTTAACAAATTTCCTAGTGAGTCTCCATTCCATGAAAGATCAAGGTATTCCAGTTGAGAGAGCTCCAACATCTCTGACGGTATTTGACCTGAAAAGTAAGAATAAGAGAGGTCAAGATGATATAACTTGGAAAGGTAGTTCTTGATTCCAAAATGAATTTTAGAATAACAAAAAGAGAAAAAAAATTTATGAAAAAAAATATATAGACAACTAATCTGTTAAGTAGACTCACACGCACACACCACATGTTTGATTCTTTTTTTTTTATTTTTTTTCCTTCTTTCCTCTCTTTCTCCCAAGCTCCCCGAGTTCTCTCTCTCTCTCTCTTACTGATCTCTCTTTTCTTCTTAGTTTTCTTTCTCTGCTCTATCCTCTTACTCTCTCTCTCTTACCTGATTTCTCTTTTCTTCTTAGTTTTCTTTCTCTGCTCTATCTTCTTACCATTTCTCTCATTCTCTCTCTCTCTCTCTCTCAGGAACACACCACCAGATCTGATCTCTTCCTTTTTATTTTTTAATTTTTTTGATCTCACTCCAATCTACTTGATTGCCACCTATCATCATATTCTTGCCACCTAACTTAAAGAGATGACAACAAAACAGTTGGCTGCCTCTTCAATTTATTATCACTTTTTTTTTATTTATTTATTTTAAAAAAACTCAATTGAGATGGGCATGGTCCTCGGCTAGACATGGACAATTAATTGGGTTTGACTAATGGGCTTGAAGCACACAAACACAAATGGATTGTTGGCTTGGTTGGGCTTAGCTTAGGTCAATTTTGGATCTAGACCTTACAATCTCACCGGGTAAAATGGTTGGACATTAGATATATGGAACATTAAGTGACAAATTCATGAGTCAAGCTGAGATTAGACCGATTCATGGATTCCAAGTCCTGTTTAAATGAACAGGCGTGTTAAGTTCTTGAGCCAAAAAGGAATTTCACCGACAAAATTAATATTTGAAAGGTCTAAATCAGTGAGTTTAATATTCATACCAATCCAAGGCAATGAAGAAATTGGATTTGAAAATTTATTGAAAGATAGGTCCAAATGGTTTAGCCGGGTAAGATTACTAATTGAAGAAGGAAGTTGGCCCAAGAAATTGAAACTTCTGATACCCAGTACTTCCAAAGAAGCAAGATTTCCAATGGAAGATAAGTCCAAAAATTGTTAGTAAAGATAATTCCATATAGACTACCGATGAATGATGGATTTATTCCTAAAAAAGAGCATGCTCTAACGTAGTTAATGTAAGTTAATGCTTTAAAATTATTTTTTAAGAGTAAAGGAAAATCTTTGTAAGGATTTTACTTTAGGTTAATTTACAACATACACCCTGATAAATTAAATATTAGCTTGCCTAGATAACTAGATAATTTTCAGAAAAGCAGATGAGATTAGGCAATATTTTGAAACTCATTAGCAGACAAGTCCAAATGGGTGAGATTGTAAAGGTTACCAAGTGAAGATGGAATAGTTCCTAAAAAAGAGCATAAATAAATGTAAGACAATGGTTTAAGATTATTTTTTAAAAGTAAACGAATATCTTTATAAGAAATGTACTTTGCAACTTGCAAGAGAAGAAATAAATCAAAGAAGATCAATTACATGAATAGATATTTTTTTATCTATATAAGTTCAAATGTATTCAAGATTTTTTTTTTCTTTGGTGAAGTATAAGGTATATAAATGAAATTTTTTTTAAAAGGAATTTACCTTCCAACTCGCAGAATCTAAGAGACAAAAAGTTGAGAGAAGAAAAATTTGTCAACACCTCAAGTTGTGAAGAAGAAATATTGTTGACGCTACTAAGAGCAAGCACTTTCAGGTTGGTTAATTTCTCTACAAGATTTTTTAGATCTGGCTGTTGGAGCTGCAACAACCAATTGTATGATAGATCAAGGGACTCCAAGTTGGAGAGCTCTAGCATCTCTGGTGGTATCTGACCAGAAAAGAAAGAATGAGAGAGGTTTAGATGTAATAACCTTGAAAGATTCGTGATTCCTGAAGGAATTTTAGAATCAGTGAAGTTGTTATAAGCAAGGCTAAGCCATTGAAGATGGACGAGGTTAAAGAGGGTGCTGGTAGAGTTGATAGAACCACAGAGACAGCTACTACTGAGGTCAAGTTTGATCACATAACCAGTATCCTCACTGCATTTGACGCCGTCCCATGAGCAGCAGTCACCATTTCCTTCCAGATTCCAGAGTTCAGTCTTTGTTGAACAAGCATCATCCGAGTAGTAGTACTCCTCCGAGTTGTAGTAATCATGATTAATGAAAAGACTTTCCTTGAATCGTAACAAAGCAGAATGTTCCTTCTCATGACAAAGTGGTTGTCTAGAAGAAGTAAGCCGAAAAAAGAAGAGCAGAAAAGACAAGTACATAAATGTGAAGAAACTCAAGGATGACCCCATGATTGATTCAATTAGCTCTCAAATATGAGCAAGAAAGATAGGAGAGGATTGATTTTGTTGTGGTGGGATATCAAGGAAGAGGATTTGAGTTGGTTTTATAGGCAACTTGAAATTATTTTTTATTTTAATTTTGTTTATAAAAAACAATAAATTAAAGCATTGAGTCAACAAATTAAACTAATGAGGAATTTTCAACAATGACATACTCTGAAGTCTGAACTGCTTATTAGGACCTAAGCGATTTGTATTATATTGTATTTATATATATATATATATATATATTTTTAATAATCGATTTCTTTTCATTTTATAAATTGAAGCATTTAAAAAGTTGGTTTTAAATTATTGGCACCTAAAAAATATCTTGTTATACTCATGTTTTAATGAAACATTTTTATTTTTAAAATATTCTTGTATAATTGAAAATTTAAATTTGCTTCCTGCACCGATAAGTTGAACAATAAATACCAAATTAATCAAAAGAGATATGCCTATTTTATCCCTCTAGTTTGATGTAATACAGAATTCAGTTCCTCTAGTTTGAGTATTGTTTTTTTTGGTCCACTAGTTTTCTAGTTCACTGACAATCCCATTTATTGTCCCTACCGTCCAATTTCGTTACGGTTTTCAGAATTCTGTTTGGTCAATGAGGGTAAGACGGTAATTCAACGCCAAAGTTTCTAGAAGCTTGTCTGATGAAAGGGCATAATGGTAATTTTAAAAATTATGCAAGTGGAAAGACTCATCCGAGTAGTAGTACTCATGATTAATGAAAAGACTTTCCTTGAATCGTAACAAAGCAGAATGTTCCTTGTCATGACAAAGTGGTTGTCTAGAAGAAGTAAGCTGAAAAGAGAAGAGCAGAAAAGACAAGTACATAAATGTGAAGAAACTCAAGGATGACCCCATGATTGATTCAATTAGCTCTCAAATATGAGCAAGAAAGATAGGAGAGTCGGAGAGGATTGATTTTGTTGTGGTGGGCAATCAAGGAAGAGGATTTGAGTTGGTTTTATAGGCAACTTTTAATTTTTTTAATTTTTTTAATATAAAAAACAATAAATTAAAGCATTGAATCAACAAATTAAACTAATGAGGAATTTTCAACAATGACATACTTTGAACCGCTTATTGGGACATAGGCGATTTGTATTTTATTGTATTTATATATGTTTTTTTTTTTTTTTTAAATAGTTGACTTCTTTTCATTTTATAAATCGGAGCATTTAAAAAAGTTGACTTTAAATTATTAGCACCCAAAAAATATCTTGTTATACTAATGTTTTAATGAAATAATTTTATTTTCAAAATATTCTTGAATTTAATTACTTAAAAAATACATAATTTTATAATTGAAATTTTAAATTTACTTCGCGCACCCATAAATTGAACAATAAATACCAAATTAATCATAATGCATAATTACACATTCGTAGTACCAACATTAAATCATGTTTGTATAATAAATACCAAATTAATCATGATGCATGTATTAAATGGATTTTACTCTAAGTCAAGCTCTTTAGGTCTTCTAATCTTGCGTGTGAAAAATGTTTAGATGGAAGACTTGTTATAGTCCGTCCATCATTTCATGTCAATTTCTAAGAAGACTATTCAAAGATGAAAATATTGATCATTTTGACAATTACATGCATACATGTGAATTACGTAATTGATTGTTAGGTCAAGCTATATAACTTATTTTTATAATCGGAAGGACGACAGGTTACTTAATCAATCGTCAAATTAACTTGTCATACAAGTTAGAAATATTGTTTGGGTCATTAACGCTATGTTTGGTAGAAGGGATTGGTGAATTAAGAAGGAGAGAGAATTGGAGGGATGGAAATGATAACATAGATCCTTCATATTGTTTAGTATTGAAAAGAGAGTTGAATGAATGGATGTATTGATATATAATTTGTAAATTTTCTATATTACCCTTTTATAAATTGAAGGGTAATAAAAAAATTGGAGGGTAATGTTGTCCTTTCCCACCAATGAGATCCCTCTTCTTCTCATCCGTCTCATAAGGGAAGGATTGATTTTGGTGGGCCCTAAGGGAGTTGAGATCCCTCATCTTCTCCTATTCTCCTCTCACTTGTCTCTCTAACCAAACATTAGATTGGAGCTCTCCTCCCTGCTCTTTCCCTCTAACCCTTTCCCTCCCTCTGTCTCTCTTTCGTACCAAACAAGGTGCAGGTTTGCTCATTGACGTGAGACTGTGAGAGATGGGGCAATCATGTCCACACTCCATGCAAGACCTCCGAAAGAGACCAATAATAGTAGGACCATATATATAGACTTTAAATTGAGGTTCTTCAATTTTTACTCTAATGTATCAGGGTTCTTCAATTAAAGTTGATTAAAATCAGTTATGTTTTGTGAATGGAAAGCTTAAATTGAAAGACAAAATATTTTTAGGAGAAGGCACAGTGGTTCTGAAAAAGCTTGTTACTTTGAGAAGGAAGAAGATGAGATGAGCCCGCTGCTTATGTGGAGAGAGATAAAAGGGCCAGCTCATTATCCATAGTTTGGGCCGCTGATTAATAATAATTTAATAAGCACTCAAACAAAATTATTGATTTTGGTGTGGTTGGAAATCACATAAGAGGATTTGAGTTGGTTTTATAGGCATCTTGAAATTATTTTTTATGCATGCATAACAAGTTGTCTTGAGGTGATCAATCCTATGATTATGTAGAAGAGTAATATGGGCATATGGCAGATCAATTAATTCCTTCAGATTATATTACTGCTTTACCATTTTGCCTTTACTTTAGATGATTTAAAAAATATCATTAGATTGAAATCGAGTTTTTTTTTTTTTATTGAAGCAAGATTGTAATCGAGTTGATATTATATAAGTTGGCCACTTAACAAATTAAATTATTCATTATTGATCTTTTAATTGCTTTTCCCAAATTTCTTCTTCCCAAAATGATGTTCAACTAATTGTAATTATTCATTATTTTATCATATATACGTAATTATTCCACTGAAAGATATATACATTCTATAAATCATAAGAATTGGTTTGATATTCAAATTTAAAATTCATTATTAATTAAAATGTAAAAAAAAATTTAATTAAAGCATTGAAACAACAATAGTACAATATTAGTGAGGAATTGTAAATCCGATTAATACAAGGGGGAATTACACTTTAGTCCTTATGTTTTGGCAAAACGTCACTTTTTTACCCGGCATATGGGTATTAGAGTCTTTGGTCCTTAATTTTTTGAAAATACATCAAAATGGTCCTTTGACCAAAAAGTTGAAAGTCAAACTTAGCAGAATTGCTGAAAAGCCTATTTTGCCCCTCATTTTAAAAAACTTGAATGAAATAATTGTTTTGCCTAGCATTCTTTACACATATTTATAAATTTACCTGAATGAAAAAAGACTTATATGTTCGTATAAACAATTTAGTATTACCAAACTATCCATACATCATTATTATTATTTTATAATAAAAATCAGAAAATATGACAATTACTGCCATTTAATATTTTTGATATTTTGATTTTCCCTATAATATTTTATTCAAAAATACAGAATAATGATTAAAAAAAAATATTGTTGAGAAAGCATGTTTATTTCAATAACAAAAAAAGCACGTTTCTTGAAAAACAATAATGGGTTCAATAATGTTTTAAGAAAAAAAAAAAAAAAACACAAAGTCAAGCTTTTTGATAATTCAAAGTCAAGTTGGGAATAAAACACATACTATCAATTTAACATGATAAAGAAATACATGCTTTATTCTCCACTGAAATATCAGCTAAGAGATTCTGAGGGTTGGACTTAAACATGCGTTTTTCTTTATTCAAAAGTCATGTGAGTGAGCCAAAACAGTTCTGTCTGATAATGAAGTGTTAATCAAGAAAAAACTATCATTCAAGTGGTGATATCTTCATGATAAGGTTACAACCTTTTTACAAGGCTACTGGCTAGTCAATAATCACTATCTAAATGCCATTTCAAAATGAGTCTACGAACCAAACAAGGCTCGCGTCAATCTCTTGATGCGGTCGAGACAAGATGAGTCAAGATCAAGGCAACTTGAGAGAGAAGAGAGAGGAAATAATTGAGTTGAGATGGGCCAATAATTGGGCTATTTCTTTTTGAGAGGCCTTTAAATTTTGAGTAACGATATTTGCACTCCTGGAAAACCCAACCAAAATTAACCAACCTAATAATTTATTAAGAAATAATAATAATAATACTAAATTGACTGCCCATTCATCTAAGAAACTTTGTCGTCCCAAAGAGGGTTGCGTTGTTGGCTCGTCGGGAAGAGGAGGGTTGTATCACTTGTGTCACGGTGAAAAGGTGGTATGGATCTGATTCGCGGTGAAGAAGAGGTCTTAGTCCCGATTCTGGTTTGCAGCAAAGATTGATTCACAATCTGGGTCTGGTTGGTGCGAAGATAAGGAGACTGGGTTTTGTTGGCAACAAGAGAAAGGGGCTAGGTCGTAGAGAAGATATTGGTTTAGGTAATTAGGGTTTGACTATTTGGTAATCAATTTTGTGTTATGACTGATCAATTTAAATTTACCCTTCAATTTAACTTTTTTATTTATTTTTAATGTCTGATTGTTATTATTAATTATATTTTTATGTATTTTTTTTATTAAAATTTTATAAAAATCTACCATGTGTCTCCACCTATTAAAATATAACTAAAAATACCTTATTACCTATGAATATGTTAACTTTGACTAACTATTGACTAAACGATGGACCATTTTGATGTATTTCTAAAAGGTTGAGGACCAAAGACACTAATACCCATATGTCGAGTAAAAAAGTGATGTTTCGCCAAAACATAAGGACTAAAGTGTAATTTCCCCTAATACAAATAGAAAAATTATTACAGGTGTCGAGTTACATGCACGGAGTAATAAATTAAATTACATTTTTTCTAAGATAAATACTAAATTAATCATGATGTATAATGTATCAGATGGAATTTACTCTTTATCAAGCTATCTTTAGGTCATATAATCGTGTTGTGTGCAGAAATGTTAAGTCTAATATTTGTGATAATTAGTACATCAATTCATGAAAATTTCTAAGAAGACTAGTAAAAGAAGAAAAATATTGATCATTTTGACAATTACATACATTTTGAATTCACTATATCCATTAAAGTTCTATTTTTTTTTCTTAGAGCAACACCATTGGATTGCGGTGAATAAGGAGGAGTTACCTCATTTGATCAAATGGAGCAAATGCCAATAATATTTTAGCACTAAAAATGAAAAAAAAAAAAAATTTCAAGTGTGTAATTTACCTAACGCACGACAATAAATTATAATCCGGGAGGAGAAATTTTAATCACGTTTAAATGACTAATTATTTAATAAGTTGCCTTTTGGAAGCAGCCCCGACCATCTAGAAGCCTTCTCAATGCATCATTCCAATTTCAAGTTAACTGACTCACATCACGAGTTCCTGTTTCGAGTACTTTTTATACATAGCAGTGACAACTTTGGTGCATCAGAATATATGTAATTCAAAAATGGCATTTTGAAATTATTTTTTATGCATGCATAACAAGTCGTCTTGTTGTGATTGATCCTATGATCCTGTAGAGGAGTAATATGGCAGATCAATTAATTCCTGCAGATTATATTACTGTTTACCCTTTTTGCCTTTACTTTTGATGAGATTCTTTTAATTATTTTTTATATTTTTTTGAAAAAAAATCATTAGATTGTAATCGAGATTTTTTTTTTTGAACCAAGATTGTAATCGAGTTGATATTATATAGGTTGGGCACTTAACAAATTAAATTATTCATTATTGAGCTTTTAATTGCTTTTCCCAAATTTCTTCTTCCCAAAATGACGTTCAACTAAATGTAATTATTCATTATTTTATCATTATGTCCGTAATTTTTCCACTCAAAGATACATTCCGTAAATCATAAGAATTGGTTTGATGTTCAAATTTAAAATTCATTATTAATTAACATTTAAAAAAAAAATTAAAGCATTGAAACAAGGGATTGTATCCTTTTCCCCCCTACATTAATAAATCGCCCACTGCATTTTGCCTATCGGCCACTTGCACCCCTGACAGCAAACTCAATCGCCAAATACCCCCTTATCGTTAGCTTTTTCGTTAAAATGCCCGGTTCACCGTTATCTTGTGGTTGACTCAAAGGGCAACATGATAACTATAACAAATAATAAAAATTTAAGATTAAAATTAAATAAACAAAATGTTAAAATAAAAAATTAATTAAAAAAACATTAATATCAAAATAATAAATTATATAATTATAAAAAAAAGAAGAAGAAGTAAAACAGTATTAAAAAAATTTCAATCTCTCTCTCTCTCTCTCTCTCTCTCTCTCTATTTTTCTTCTGATCTCTCTCTATTCGATCTCTTCTCCCTCTCTTCTTCATCCCATTGTCGGCAAGATGTGGTGATCTCTTCTGCTGAGAGGAGATCGACTCTCTCATTTCTCTCTCACTTCTCTCTCTTCTTTCTCTCCCGATTCAAGCCAATCTAGTTGGCCACCAGCGAGGATTGGAGCGCCGATCTCCTCTACTGAGAAGAGATCGACGTTGTTGGTTGTCGTTATTGGTGGTGGGTGTGGTTGTTGGTGGTGGTGGTTGGATTTGGGGGTTAGGGTTTGGCCATTAATGTTGTGGAAGGTCTGGTTGTGTTTTGATTTCTGGAGTTTGATAGTGATGAATTGATGGTGGTTTCGGCAAGGATTTGAGATAGGGTGGTGGGGTTTGGGTTTGTGGCTGGGTTTGTTTGGATTTAGAGAAGAACATTGTTTTTCTTTTCTTTGGATCTCCACTGTTTTTTCTTTGGATCCATATTGGTGGTGTTGAATCTGGACTGGTGGTGTTGAATCTGGACTAGTGATGTGCTTTTGTTGATGATGATATTCTAGGTTATGGGTTTGAATTTCTGGGATGGTGTTGGGCATGATGATGATGGTGGTGAATTCTGTGATTGAATAATTGAATTTCTAAGTTCGGTGTTTTTCATGATGGTGATGAAGTTTTAGGTATGAAAAATTAAATTTCTAGGTTTGGTGTTGTTCATGATGATGATGGGTGATGATTGATGAGGTGTTGAATTTGTTTTTTCCAAAAGTATTTTCTCTTTAAGTTGCAACGTGAAGGGTAAAAAGGTCTTTTAATCAGCTGCTACTATCAGAGTTGGACTTTTTAACGGAAAAGCTAACGGTAAGAGGGTATTTGACAATTAAGTTTGCTGTCAGGGGAGCAAGTGGCCATTAGATAAAATACAAGGGGTAATTTACTACTAGGTCATAATATAGAGGGAAAATGATACTATCCCATGATTTTTCATTTTTCATTAATCAGATTTATGATTCCTCACTAGTATTGTATTATTGTTGTTTCTTACAAGTGTCGAATTACATGCACGTAGTAATAACTTAAATTACATTTTTCTTAGATAAATACTAAATTAATCATGATGTATAATGTATCATCTGAAATTTACTCTTTATCAAGCTATCTTTAGGTCTTCTAATCGTGTTGTGTGCGAAAATGTTAAGTCTAATACTAGTGATAATTAGTACATCAATTCTTGAAAATTTAAGAATTTTCAAGAATTGATGTACTTATCACTACCAGATTTACACTTAAAAAAAAAAAAAATTGTCACAAGATTTTTCCAAAATAGATGATAAATGAAAGAGTATTGTGTAGTTGTAGTTAATACATTAGCAATCCATCAATAATTTAGCACCAAAGTCTTTATCATCTGAGACTTATCTATAGATTATGGACAGTAATGTTAAATTTGCCAATTAAGTGGTGCAAAATCAATTTGAATTCTTCGAAATTCTCAAAAGACTTATAAAATGGTCATCTAGGAGATGTCTTCTCAGTAGCAAACAAGACTTCATTTTTCTCACAAATTGTCTTGCTCTGTGGAATTTCCAAAGCAATTAGAATTTAGTAGCTGTCATGCATGAGTGGTGCAAAGCAATTACCATTAATAGAGATTGATAATGTTTCCAGGAAATATCTATTCCCCTTCCAGTCCAGTGATTGAATTGTCGTCCTGTTTTGTAGAAATTCAAATAGATTATAAGCCTGTCTTTGAAACCTACTTTTAGAAGACAAATATCCAATGCTCACAAGCACAAACATCACGCAGTCATGTTCTTTTAACACTTAATACTATACATTGGGACAAACCACAAATAAACAAGAAAATGCAAAATATGTATCCCCAATCTTGTCAAGTATGAAATTGAAGAAATAAAGAGAAACTGGGAATTATGCTACCAACCGCATATTCTACTTCGGTTTCAAAGACAGGCTTATAAGAAGACGACATGCAATTAAACTGAAAATGGTTCGTCATGCTAGCTAGTTAGAGCATCTCCATAAGTCTTTCTTGGAGACCTCCTTATTTAGGGTTCGAAAATTATATAGCACCTTTTTGAGGTGGTATTTTAAGATTATCATTCCTTTAATAAGTTAAGTTTAAATGGTACCTAAAATGGGTTCCTTCTAAAAATGCACCCGACCCTGTCACTATTTTGGTTTTTTTCCCCTTCAAAATCCTCCATCCATGGAAGTAAAAGACCTTCATTAGAGGTCAGTTTGACCTCCATTGGAGGTCGAAATCGGCCTCTAATGGCGGTCGAACTAACCTCCATTAGAGGTTGAAATTGGAGGTCGATTAAGAAGATGATAAAAAAAATTGAAAATTGTTTCAGGTAATTTTCGAGACTTTTCAGATAATTTCTGAGATTTTTCAAGTAATTTTTGAGACTTTTCATGTATTTTCAAAACTTTTCATGTAGTGTTCGAAAATTTCATTCTGAGAAAATGAAATTTTCTGAGAATTTTGGTAATTTCTGAGACTTTTTGGTAATTTTTGAGACTTTCTGAGCAAAAATGAAACTTTCCAAACGACCATATTCAAAAGTCTCGGAAATTACCAAAAAATCTCGGAACTACCTGAAAATTCTCGGAAATACATGAAAAGTCTCGGAAATTATCTGAAAAGTATCGAAAATTACTTGAAATATTTTTTTCAATTTTTTTTCATCTTTTTTTTAATCAACCTCCATTAAAGGTCGATTTCGACCTCCAATGGAAGCCTATAAAGAAAATGGAAAAAAAAAAAATTGAATAACTGAAAAGTAAATAAAATATATATTTAAAATAATGGTATTTTTAAAAATTTACTTACTTTGATACCTTTAAAATTTAAATTATTAAAATAATGACACCTATAAAATACCAACTCCCAAGAATAACAAAACCCCTTATTTCCCGTATATCGATTGTCTTGCCTTTGGCTTTTGTGAAATTTACCTGAGGGATTCGAGCCATTATTTATGGATCCATTCTTTTAGGCTTTGACAATATTTTAAGTGAAAGGGCAAATTGGGTATTTTCACAAAATTCCCTGATATAAACACTTTTCGTTGGTGACTCGACCGCAACAGCAAGAGACAGTGAACGGAGCTGCCGCCAAAAATCGGAACCACGCATGACAGTCTGTTAGGTTGGTGCTTCGAACTCTTGACTTCAACATATTTTCACTTGCTGTCTCGTTCCAAGAAAGAACAAAACTCATCTTCACATTTGCATGTTAGAACATCATGAATAGCTTCCAAGTTCGTCGATTTTCAATTGTGGTGAAAAAAAATCCCACCTTTGAAAACCCTTCAATTTCTTGGAATTCAATGAAAAAGAACTGGAACCCAATTCCAGTTCATCATCAGACAATCCCAGAACCAAAAGGCCAAGACCTTGATTTTGTCAACATTGCTTATAGTCATTTGGTTCACTCTGATTGGGAAAAATTGAATTCATTGATAACCCATTTGACACCATTTAGAGTGAAGCATGTTCTGTTGAAACTTGATTTATGTTATTTCACTTGATTTCTTCAATTGGGTTCAAACCCACAAGCCCAGTTCACATACCCTCGAGACTCATTCGATGATCCTCTATACTTTGACCAAGAACAAGGAATTTAAGTCTATTTTGAAAGGTATTCTTGTATTGGGTTCGATTGATTTGCCTGTTAAGTTGTTTGATGCCGTTTTGTATTCGTATAGAATGTGTGATTCCTCATCGCATGTTTTTGATTCGTTGTTTAAGACTTATGCTCATATGAAGAAGTTTAGGAATGCAACTGATGTTTTTTGTCAAATGAAGGATTATGGTTTTTTGCCAACTGTTGAGTCTTGCAATAAGTATATTAGATCATTGCTTAATTTGAATAGGGTTGATATTGCTTTGGGATTCTATAAAAAGATGTGGCAATGTAGGATTTCGCCAAATGTATATACTCTAAATATGGTTATAGGTGCTTTTTGCAAGTCGGGGAAGCTTGAAAACGCGGTTAAAGTGTTTAAAGAGATGGACTGCATGAGTTTTAGTACCACCATTGCTTCTTATAATACATTGATTGTAGAGTATTGTAATAAGGGTCTTTTGAGCTCAGTTGTAAAAACTTGATGGGGAAGGACAGTTTGCAGCGATTTTGATCACTTTTAATACGCTTATTTATGGTTTTTGTAAGGAAGGAAAGTTACATTAAGCAAACAGGATGTTCAGTGAGATGAAATCCATGTATATGATTCCCAATATTCTAACGTATAATACTTTTATAAATGGGTTTAGTCAAACCAGCAATGGTGAGATGGGCGGTAGGCTTTATGAGGAGATGGTGAGGAATGGAATTAAGGTCGATATACTAACTTATAATGCCTTAATATTGGGTCAATGCAAGGTGGGTAAGACAAAGAAAGCTGCTTATTTGGTTAAAGATCTTGATAAGGGAAACCTAGTTCCGAATGCCTCAACCTTTTCAGCTCTTATCACTGGGCAATGTGTGAGGATGAATTCTGAGAATGCCTTTCAGCTGTATAAAGGCATGATAAAGAGTGGTTGTCACCTGAACAAACATACTTTCGAGATGTTGATATCTACATTTTGCAAGAACGAGGACTTTGATGGTGCAATCCAGATCATGCAGGAAATGCTTGAAAGATGTATGGCTCCAGATACAGGTGTCCTGTCTAAGTTTTACATTAGACTTTGCCGGTGTGGAAAAGATCAATTGGTTATGAAGCTACTAAATGAGATGGAAATTAGATGCCTTTTGCCAGAAGGTTTTGACAAAGCTAGAACTATCAACTCTAAACCACAGAATCATGACAAAGAGATTGGCGATAACCCTTAAGCTTGTGTTTACTTGTTCTATCGTTTTAACTGCTGAGCTTTTCCAAAGGACATTCCTGCAGAACAAATTTCGGTAATGCAAGTGAAAAAGGTAGATGCACCAATTTTGGGAGAATGTTAAACTTGAATCCTTGTAAGTGAAGATAGATCTATGCCAGTAGTAATTGCAAAGGTCTGCAATCCTTTGATTGCATTTGTTTCAATTTGAAACTCTGGTCTTGAGTTCTAGAAGCACGTCAGCTAAGATCTTCTTGGCGGGATCTACTAATGCTGCTTGCTGCATTTCAGTTTCTTCTTGTGCTGTCATTTAAGATTTCCTTATGAACTCTGCCATATCTCTTGTGTATGTCTGCAATGCAGGCTTCATTCTGATAATGGAGTGAAGACATTTGAGTAAGGGGATTTATCAACCTCAGCAAAGCCTCACGTATCACCATTACTTCCTATTCTTTACGCCTAATGCTGCCTTAGGTCCTCGCCCAGATTGACTGAAGACTCCAAAATGGATTCAATAAGATTTCAAACCAATTATTCTATTGCTGTTCTGAAGGATCGGATGTGCTTGACACTAGAGAGTTTCAAGACACGGTTCTTTTGATTTTGTATCCAGTAAACACCATGGGAGAGGGTAAAGGCTTGAATTATGTACCAGTTGTTTTGAAACAATAAGAAATTTTGTTACAATGCATATATATATATATATATATACTTGATATAAATTAACATGAGTGAAACTGATACGATGCCCGAGCAAGTCAAGATGTGAATATTATTAAACTGGTACAGCAATTGACAAGATCTCCAAGAATCTTATTAATCTTCTTCTGAATTTTCTGCAATGCAGGTTTTATACCACTCATGGTTCGAAGAAACGTAAGCGAAGGGTACAAATCAGCGAAGGTTTTATTGTTTGAGCTGATGATGAAAACAATAGAATAATCAATTCAGTTGAAAGCAGCTAATAACCTAATAACACGATATGTCTTGTGAATGAAATGCTTAAACTGAAAGACAAAATATTTTTAGTTGTTCTGAAAAAGCTTGATGGTTTGAGAACGAAGAAGACGCGATAACAATAAACTGAAAAAGCAGAAAAATATTCATTTATTATTATTATTATTATCAACAAAATATTCATCGCATTCCTAATGCAGAAAAATGTTTATTTATTTATTTATTATTATTTGAATTGATTACAAAATATGTTGACACAAATACATAAGTCAAATGAAATAGATCCTAATGCCAGTTGTGTCTCATTAGAGCATCTCCAATGCAAATATGTATTTTTGAGTTTTTAAGTAGTGCCACATCAGCATTTCTATTTATTATGGGCCAACTTTTGAAAAAAAAATTAAATAAATACATATTCACATCTCCAATGCAATTATCTAAAGTCAAATATGCATCCATTTTATGTCCAATCATAATAAAACAATTATTATACTCTCTCTCATCTTTTATTTTACAATTAAATAAGGTTTAATCTCATTGGTGGAAAAAGTTGAAAGCTTTAATCTTATTGGTGGAAAGAGTTAGAAATCCTAGTCAGCATTTCTAAGAGAGTTTCTAGAATTAGAAACTCAACTTCATATTCTCTAACTTTTTTTTGGTCACATCATCTCCATATTCAACTTAGATAATAGCATTGGAGAGAGTTTTTCTAACTTTTTTAATATCTATCCTATGTGGCACTCCATTTTCTCCAAATGCATAATAGCATTGGAGATGCTTTTATATTATTAAAATTCTTTAATCATTTATCACTTGTAATTGATTTTTTAGGGTACCTCAACGGTACGAGGTAAATTTATTAATTAATTTCATCTATTAACTTCATGTATGAGAATTCTTCCAAGATGTTAGTTGGAATGTTAAAATAGGCATTAGTAAAATATTCAAACAGACTTAGTTTATCTTCCATATATGTTAGTTGGTAGGGGTCGGCGTTTTCGGGTTGGGTTGGATTGGATTGAAAAAATTTCAACTAAATCAAACCCAACATTTGGGTTGATTAGGTTGACTTTTTAAACATAATAGAAAAAATATATTTGAATTCAAATTTTGTTATATAAAATTCAAATTTAAAATAATTTTTCACCATAATATCATATCGTATAGAGTTTAGATTTCTTAAAAACATCAAATCAAATCACAACATATAATACAAATTGTTTAAATATATGTTGCATAATTATAAAATAAAAATATAACAATTTATGCAATTTGGAAAGTCTCAATTTAAGCCTCCCATCCATTTTACAATTATAATCACTTCGTCAAATATTTCGTGGTTGGATAATCTATTATTTATTTTAACCAAAATAATAGTTTTAGTTTAGAGTAATGCTATATTGCCAAAATCTGGTGCCTAAAATGATGTGGCAACACCGTAGGCCATTCATTTAAATTGTATTAGATTTGTATGTTTTAAATGAATAGTCCAAAGTGTTGTCACATCATTTGAGCACCATATTTGGACAGCAAATTTGGGCAATGTAGCATTACTCTTTAGTTTATATATAATTATTAGATTTTTTTTCTACCAAATTCTTAATCAAATCATAAGATATATATATATATTTTAAAGTATAATCAAGGTTGTGTCAATTAATACATAAGATGAAAAAAAATATAATTACATATTTTTAATAAATGTATTATATATTTATGGTACAAAAATATTTAAAATTATGTATCTATATTTGTCATTTATAATATTATAAATCGTGCATGGGTAAAATTTTTAAATATTTTTAAAAATGAGATTCCATAATAAATAAAAAAATTTATTTTATTTTTTATTTTTTTATGTCAAGTTATCTGATTGAGTTGAGTTATATTTTATTAACCCAACCAACCAGGGGTGAAAACCTGTAGAGGCCGGGGGGCCATGGACCCCCCTTGGCCCACAGAAAAAAAAATTTAATAGTTAAAAAAATATAAATTTTTTTAAAAAATTGTAAATTTACAATTTAGTACTATTAATTCCACATTTTTATAAGTTCCCCCCCCCCCCCCCCCCCCACACACACACACACACACACACACACACACACACACACACACCAATTTGACACTCCTAGTTCCGCCCCTGCAACCAACCTAATCCCACTTAATCTTAAAAGCAACCCAACCCAATTAGTTGGCTTCCATCGACTATCTTCTTAGATGCGTAATGTTACTTTGTCCAAATCTGGTGTCTAAATGGTATAGCAACACCGTAATTTATTCATTTAAATCATGCAAATCTAATATAATTTAAATCAATGGATTACAATGATACTATATAATTTGAACATCAAATTTAAATAAAATAACATTATTGTTATCTAAACGGTGGGTCGGTAACAATTAGAGATGCACGTTTGGGGAATGAGGATGGATATAGGTCCCCCCATCCCCATCCCCACTTCACATACCCCCCCCCCATCCCCCCCCCCCCCCCAAATGGGGATGGGGAATTTTGGGGGGACTATATCCATCCCCGTCCCCAATTCCCCATTTTTCCCGTTTTTTCCCGTTTTTCCCCATTTCCCCCATTCCCCCCCGTTTCCCCATTTGACTAAAATTTACAAATTAAATTAAAAAAACAAACATTCCATTACAAATACAAAATAAAATTCATTAGTGTATTTTATATAAAATGTGTATATATACTTAGGGAGTTAGGGTTTTCAAAGAATAAACAAAAAAATTAAAAATATATATTATGATTATATTTATATATGTTTAGGGGAAATGGGGAAATGGGGATGGGGGACCTCCTCCCATCCGCATCCCCATCCCCATCCCCCTTTCAACATAATTGTGGGGAAAATGGGGAAATGGGGATAGGGATGACCCCTCCCTCTCCCCATCCCCATCCCCCCCTATTTCCCCATTTTTCCCCCAAAAAAATCCCCAAATGGGGATGGGGACGCGGAAAATTGGAACCCCGGGAAAAAATGTGCATTTCTAGTAACAATGGAATACTGGATAATAAGGATGACTAATTTATTAAATACCAAAAGTACCCCGTACAACCCAATAGTGATATATTGACAAGTGTCAAATATCAAAACTTCCAAGACAAGAATGTTAATCATCAAGAGACAAAAATGCTATAAAAAAAAAAAAACACACGAGAGTCGAGACACGACGCTCCGTTTTCTCACTTTTTTTTAGCCAAAAAAGGAAACTTTGAGATTTGACAGTCGCCGTCGTTAGTCACCATCAAGTCATCGAAAGAAAGAAGCTTCTAGAAGCAATGTTAACCTCCGTCAACTCTCCTTCTTCGTTGTTGCAAGTGGTATCGAACGGCGTCGACGACGGCGAGGAGGAGATGAAGTACCGGCCGTGCGTTGACGACGCGTGGTACAGCGTCCGAGTAGCCTTCGACGGCCGCGCCGGGAAGCTGATCGTCAGGTACTGCAACTTTCCCGACGAAAACGTCAGCGTCTACGAGGCCGGATAGTTCTTCACTTTTCAGGAGCTTGCGACTTCGCAAGCAGGTTCCGTCCGATGTTCGTACAGCTTCAGGCAGCGAGTGCCGCAACGTCGTCGCCGGCGGACTCCTCGTCTGCGCCTCCCACGCCTTCACCGACAACAACGTCCTGACGCCGTCGTCGAACAAGTCCGTTGTCCGTACACCTCCTCTCTCTCTCTCTCTGTGTTGTATTTTGTTGTTAGTCTCTCTGTGTTGTTTAACAAATTTTTAGATAATAGACAGTTTCGTTCATTTATTACTATTTTGTGATGATAAATTGCATCGGTTCATAGTGTGAATCGATTCACATACTGCTTGGTGAACCGTAACAATAAATTTGGATTCTCCAGGCAAGTAAAGTGAACATTGTTCTCTCTCAAGCTTTTGTGGTCTGATTTTGGGGTTTTAGGGTTCCTTTTTGCTGTTTTCTAGGACTCTTTTTTTGAAGGTTCTTTATGTTACTTTTTTTTTTTGTGGTCCGAAAAAGATGTATGTGGCAGGTGAATCATAAGAAACACTCATTTACAGTTGGAGAAGATGAGGGTTGGTGTCCTTTTATGCTTGTTTGGCAGCATGGTCCGAATGCAAATTCGTTGACTGAAAAGAAGATTGAGAGCATTTGCATTGTCCAGTCTATTCGAGTTCAGGTTCCGATGCTTTTGGTACCAATTGTAGTGATGTTGGTGTCCAAAGTTTGAAGCTTATGTTCTCCCGAGTTTTCCATCCGAGCGTTACACTCGTGGTGTTATTGTGTTAGATTTTCATAAGGATCTTGAGGATTTATGTGGTTTTTTTTTGAATAATCCTGATCACTTTACGTTAATTTACTTTTGAGAAAACTTTTATATGTGGAATTATGGATTCGTTGCTTGCAGGCCGTGGGTGGTAGCTAAAAACTTCTCTAGGTAATTGGAACTCCAATGTTTGCATCTCAGGTAAGTTATTACTCCAATGTTTAAATTCTACTATTCTTATACGATGTGCGGAGGAAACTACAGAATGGGAATTGCAGGAATGGCAATGAACTGAAGGTTGTCTGGTCTGGAACAGAGAAGTACAAGACTGCTAAGGAGCAAAAGTTGCATCTTTGAATTTACAGGGAGTTTCTTGTTTTAGATTATCTAGATGGGATGATACGTTAATTAATTTGTTATTATCTGATATTTATCACATTATCTTTATTTAAGATTTATAAGATTTATGTTAACTGAAAAAAATAAAAAATAAAAAATAAATAAAAAAATCATAAGCAAACTAAAAAGTAAAAAACTTGAAATCTTTAGAATTCCAATCAGAAGCTGACTAGTCAAACCCAACAAAGTTCCAAGTTGTTTTGTTCTCTTTATAAGTTCCCGATAACCTCGTATTAACTAACCAAATCTCTTTCTCTCTCCCTCTTCCTTCCATAAAGAAAAAAATAAATAAAAATCTTCTGTGTCACACACACAAATTTATGATACGATCTTCTTTTCTCTGGGTGCATTGATAGATATTTGTAGACAAACATAAATTGATTGATTTGGGTGCTGTTTACACGCACATATATATATATAGAGAGAGAGAGAGAGTGATCTACTGATCATATATATAATATGTATATGGAGAAGTTGTGTTCGAAACATGTAATGGTATTAACAATGGTGGGTGTGTTGAGTTTTGGAAGAATAACAAGGACAGAAGGAATAAGATTTGATATAGACAGAGAAGAGTGTTTCTCTTATAATGTCCACTATGAGGGAGTCACTCTCCATCTCTCTTTCGTTTTCATCAAGGCTGACACTCCCTGGCATTTCAAAGAAGACGGTGTCGATCTTGTGGTATGTATCTATCTATATATATTGTATTGCCTGTGATGGGGTTTTCATTGATTTACATGTGTTTGGTTTCTTGTTCAACTTATATTTCACATCTGCCTGGTTCTTTACTTGTCTTCAACATTGAGTTTTTTGCAATCTTGTACAAAAACCAGTGATCTGGTTTCTGAATCAAAAAGTGATTGTTCTAGAGACAATTACTCTATAGATGTTTGATTCTTTTCTATAACCAGTCGAAAAATCGGTAGTTCGTATGTTATGTGCTCTTTGGGAGTCCTAACTAGGTTGGCTGTTCATGTCTACTTTTTCCCAATGATACTATTGATGTGTTTGGCTTGGAATTTCCATTGTTTCCAATTTATCTACCGATTACATTACTTTTATGTTTCAATTGTAAGATAAAGGGACCTTCCGGTAAGCAAATTCATGATTTTCGTGATAAGGTAAGCGAAAAGTATGAGTTTATCGTCAGGAAGAAAGGGGTTTACCAATTCTGCTTCACCAACAAGTCCCCCTATCACGAAACCATCGATTTCGACATCTATGTTGGTCACTTCATACAGTATGATCAGCATGCCAAAGATGGTGATGAGAACAATTCTTAAATAATCTTTACATGTTTTCTTCCTCTTAATCCCTTTCACTTGAAATATTACTAATGAGTTTTGTAAAAATTCTGCAGAGCATTTCTCTCCATTGCTTGAACAGATATCAAAGTTGGAGGAAGCCCTTCACAACATTCAATTTGAACAACATTGGTTAGAGGCTCAAACCAATCGTCAGGCAATAGGTAACGGAAAATTCTCTCCTGATCCGAGCTCTTACTTGAATATACATAAACCACTTATTGATAGAATTTGAACCGGAATCAAAGCCTCATGAGAGTTGTTTGTGATTGTTGTTGAATGCAGTGAATGATCACATGAGCAAGAGAGCAATTCAAAAGGCAGTGATTGAATCACTTTCTCTATTGGCTACAAGCTTTCTCCAAGTATTCCTTCTCAAGTACTTGTTCGATCGAAAACATGGATCTTCCAGAGTTTAATAAAATCCTATGTGGGCATTTACTCTGCTCAATTATTTTGTAATTTGTGCGAGTGAAATTGAAACTTTGGTTTCTTAGGTTTATCGGATTTTGGGGTTTTCTTTATCGTCCATCTCTAAAAGGGACAGTGGAGATCCATTTTTAAGTCGATAGTTACTGTTAGCAACAGAATAAGCACAAAGAATTTGAGCTAGTAATTTGAGAATTCTAACATAAAGAATTTGAGCTAGTAATTTGAGAATTCTAACATAATAAAGAGAGAAAAGCTTTCATTTGGTATATAAACACAGAGTTTCACACAATAAAATCACATACACTTGAAACAAACAATAAAAGAAAACAAATAGTCATACGTAAACGGTATGGATCCGAGAAATATTAATCGAATGGAAGAGGAGAGCAGAGGAAACCCAAACAAACAATAACTGGACAGTATAATACATAAACATAATAAAAATTGTTTCTTTCATGATATTCATGAAATTTTTCCCCAACTCCAAAACCATCACCAAAGCTTAAAAAATTCACAACAAACAGATTCCAGAAGGACCCATCATAGCTTCTGAATACAACAGCTCCAGTCCCTCTTTTTGTATATCATGTCATGTCTGGGAATAGATAGATAGATAGATATATAGCACCTTTCACTACGAGTTCACGGTTCTGTATTGGCGGCTACACAGCAGAACCATTTTTTCTGCAAAATTAATGCATTTGAAAACGTTAGAAGAATAAGCATATAAGAAGAATTGCAGACAGTAGGTATAAATTGTCATCACTGAAGAGAGTGCTACCGAAAACAATGATCATAATGGTTAGTCGTCTATATCCAGATTCGAAAAAAGCAACCAATAATCATCAAGTCAGAATAGTTCTTCATTGTAACAACAAAACCGCTAAGATAGAAGTATGAAGACACATGAAAAATGTACAAACTGAAAGGACAAGAACAAATCAGTCATCTAAATGTTGATAAAAGATACTGATAATTTTGAATTTCTCTAGTGGTAGATGGAATACACACGGTGCGTGTTTGTATTACAGTATGAGTGTGATAACATGGCATGGTTCATATAGTTTTACATGCAATGAAACATCAATTCGTGAAGTTTAAGGACAAAACAAAGGGGAAGAAATAGTGTAAATAGTGTGCAAAAAACGCAAATATGTAGCAAGGGATGAGAGATAGACTATGATAAGTAATAAACGATAAAGTGGACGAGCACTGGATCATGCAGTATGACTTCACTTTGAAGTTTGAAGGATAAAGAAAAAAACGAAAAAAGAAAAAACGTAAACGGAAATTATGTAGCTTGGTTGCTCTGTTATAAAAATAAGCTCTCCTTAACGAGTCAAAAACTATATAGGATTAATTCGGAGGTTTTCTTCTTAAAGCTTCAACCGAACCATGATATTGATGGGGTTTTTTTTTTTTAATTGTTTCCAGAAAAATAACTAAAAGGAAAAGCTTAACTATGTCTATAACAACTTACAGATTGAGGTTTTCCAAGAACAGCCCTATGTTTATATTGAGACTCATCCTTTGCATCGAAGCCCTAACTTGTGACCTAACTTGTGACCTTTACTTGCTATGCGTTGAAACAGACATGTAAATCAAGCTTCCATGAAAATGTGTACATAAAACTGAACCCATCCATGCGAATGAAAATAAAATTTCTCAAACGACAATATCATCCTATCTCCAATAGACAGGAGCATAATAGTTGAATGTACATCAAAAATCTTGACTTCACTGGTTAAGTCTTGACTATAGTACTCTTTGTAGATTGTTATAAGATCTTGATATTATTTGTTAAGTGTGTTTTGGATTCTTTGGGATTGGATGGTGATGTAGTAATCTTCTTATACATTTAATCTTGTTTTTATTCTTGTTCATCCATGTTGAGAGAGATTGGGTGCCATGTATGGATTGTAAGTCAAAGATTGGATTTCATTCTAATTTTAATTAATTTCATCTATTAACTTCATGTATGAGAATTCTTCCAAGATGTTAGTTGGAATGTTAAAATAGGCATTAGTAAAATATTCAAACAGACTTAGTTTATCTTCCATATATGTTAGTTGGTAGGGGTCGGCGTTTTCGGGTTGGGTTGGATTGGATTGAAAAAATTTCAACTAAATCAAACCCAACATTTGGGTTGATTAGGTTGACTTTTTAAACATAATAGAAAAAATATATTTGAATTCAAATTTTGTTATATAAAATTCAAATTTAAAATAATTTTTCACCATAATATCCTATCGTATAGAGTTTAGATTTCTTAAAAACATCAAATCAAATCACAACATATAATACAAATTGTTTAAATATATGTTGCATAATTATAAAATAAAAATATAACAATTTATGCAACTTGGAAAGTCTCAATTTAAGCCTCCCATCCATTTTACAATTATAATTACTTCGTCGAATATTTCGTGGTTGGATAATCTATTATTTATTTTAACCAAAATAATAGTTTTAGTTTAGAGTAATGCTATATTGCCCAAATTTGGTGCCCAAATCTGGTGTCTAAAATGATGTGGCAACACCGTAGGCCATTCATTTAAATTGTATTAGATTTGTATGTTTTAAATGAATAGTCCAAAGTGTTGTCACATCATTTGAGCATCATATTTGGACAGCAAATTTGGGCAATGTAGCATTACTCTTTAGTTTATATATAATTATTAGATTTTTTTTCTACCAAATTCTTAATCAAATCATAAGAAATATATATATATTTTAAAGTATAATCAAGGTTGTGTCAATTAATACATAAGATGAAAAAAATATAATTACATATTTTTAATAAATGTATTATATATTTATGGTACAAAAATATTTAAAATTATGTATCTATATTTGTCATTTATAATATTATAAATCGTGCATGGGTAAAATTTTTAAATATTTTTAAAAATGAGATTCCATAATAAATAAAAAAATTTATTTTATTTTTTATTTTTTTATGTCAAGTTATCTGATTGGGTTGAGTTATATTTTATTAACCCAACCAACCAGGGGTGAAAACCTGTAGAGGCCGGGGGGGCCATGGAACCCCCCTTGGCCCACAGAAAAAAAAATTTAATAGTTAAAAAAATATAATTTTTTTAAAAAAATTGTAAATTTACAATTTAGTACTATTAATTCCACATTTTTATAAGTTGGCCCCCCCAATTTGACACTCCTAGTTCCGCCCTGCAACCAACCTAATCCCACTTAATCTTAAAAGCAACCCAACCCAATTAGTTGGCTTCCATCGACTATCTTCTTAGATGCGTAATGTTACTTTGTCCAAATCTGGTGTCTAAATGGTATAGCAACACCGTAATTTATTCATTTAAATCATGCAAATCTAATATAATTTAAATCAATGGATTACAATGATACTATATAATTTGAACATCAAATTTAAATAAAATAACATTATTGTTATCTAAACGGTGGGTCGGTAACAATTAGAGATGCACGTTTGGGGAATGGGGATGGATATAGGTCCCCCCATCCCCATCCCCACTTCACATACACACAACACCCCAACCCCCCCCCCCCCCCCCAATTTCCCTGTTTTTTTCCATTTTTCCCCATTTTCCCGTTTCCCCATTTGACTAAAATTTACAAATTAAATTAAAAAAACAAACATTCCATTACAAATACAAAATAAAATTCATTAGTGTATTTTATATAAAATGTGTATATATATCTAGGGAGTTAGGGTTTTCAAAGAATAAACAAAAAAATTAAAAATATATATTATGATTATATTTATATATGTTTAGGGGAAATGGGGAAATGGGGATGGGGTACCTCCCCCCATCCGCATCCCCATCCCCATTTCAACATAATTGTGGGGAAAATGGGGAAATGGGGATAGGGATGACCCCTCCCTCTCCCCATCCCCATCCCCCCCTATTTCCCCATTTTTCCCCAAAAAAAATCCCTAAATGGGGATGGGGACGCGGGAAATTGGAACCCCGGAAAAAAATGTGCATTTCTAGTAACAATGGAATACTGGATAATAAGGATGACTAATTTATTAAATACCAAAAGTACCCCGTACAACCCAATAGTGATATATTGACAAGTGTCAAATATCAAAACTTCCAAGACAAGAATGTTAATCATCAAGTGACAAAAATGCTATAAAAAAAAAAAACACACAAGAGTCGAGACACGACGCTCCGTTTTCTCACTTTTTTTTAGCCAAAAAAGGAAACTTTGAGATTTGACAGTCGCCGTCGTTAGTCACCATCAAGTCATCGAAAGAAAGAAGCTTCTAGAAGCAATGTTAACCTCCGTCAACTCTCCTTCTTCGTTGTTGCAAGTGGTGTCGAACGGCGTCGACGACGGCGAGGAGGAGATGAAGTACCGGCCGTGCGTTGACGACGCGTGGTACAGCGTCCGAGTAGCCTTCGACGGCCGCGCCGGGAAGCTGATCGTCAGGTACTGCAACTTTCCCGACGAAAACGTCAGCGTCTACGAGGCCGGAAAGTTCTTCACTTTTCAGGAGCTTGCGACTTCGCAAGCAGGTTCCGTCCGATGTTCGTACAGCTTCAGGCAGCGAGTGCCGCAACGTCGTCGCCGGCGGACTCCTCGTCTGCGCCTCCCACGCCTTCACCGACAACAACGTCCTGACGCCGTCGTCGAACAAGTCCGTTGTCCGTACACCTCCTCTCTCTCTCTCTCTGTGTTGTATTTTGTTGTTAGTCTCTCTGTGTTGTTTAACAAATTTTTAGATAATAGACAGTTTCGTTCATTTATTACTATTTTGTGATGATAAATTGCATCGGTTCATAGTGTGAATCGATTCACATACTGCTTGGTGAACCGTAACAATAAATTTGGATTCTCCAGGCAAGTAAAGTGAACATTGTTCTCTCTCAAGCTTTTGTGGTCTGATTTTGGGGTTTTAGGGTTCCTTTTTGCTGTTTTCTAGGACTCTTTTTTTGAAGGTTCTTTATGTAACTTTTTTTTTTTTTTTTTTGGTGTATTTCTTTTTCTCTTATATTTGCTTTTGTTTTCTGATAAAAAAAAATGTATGTGGCAGGTGAATCATAAGAAACACTCATTTGCAGTTGGAGAAGATGAGGGTTGGTGTTCTTTTATGCTTGTTTGGCAGCATGGTCCGAATGCAAATTCGTTGACTGAAAAGAAGATTGAGAGCATTTGCATTGTCCAGTCTATTCGAGTTCAGGTTCCGATGCTTTTGGTACCAATTGTAGTGATGTTGGTGTCCAAAGTTTGAAGCTTATGTTCTCCCGAGTTTTCCATCCGAGCGTTACACTCGTGGTGTTATTGTGTTAGATTTTCATAAGGATCTTGAGGATTTATGTTGTTTTTTTTGAATAATCCTGATCACTTTACGTTAATTTACTTTTGAGAAAACTTTTATATGTGGAATTATGGATTCGTTGCTTGCAGGCCGTGGGTGGTAGCTAAAAACTTCTCTAGGCAGGATATATTCAGAGCATCAGCAATTGAAACTCCAATGTTTGCATCTCAGGTAAGTTATTACTCCTTTCTTGATTTGAACATAGACTTTTAAATTCTACTATTCTTATACGATGTGCGGAGGAAACTACAGAATGGGAATTGCAGGAATGGCGATGAACTGAAGGTTGTCTGGTCTGGAACAGAGAAGTACAAGACTGCTAAGGAGCAAAAGTTGCATCTTTGAATTTACAGGGAGTTTCTTGTTTTAGATTATCTAGATGGGATGATACGTTAATTAATTTGTTATTATCTGATATTTATCACATTATCTTTATTTAAGATTTATAAGATTTATGTTAACTGAAAAAAATAAAAAAAAAATAAAAAAATCATAAGCAAACTAAAAAGTCAAAAACTTGAAATCTTTAGAATTCCAATCAGAAGCTGACTAGTCAAACCCAACAAAGTTCCAAGTTGTTTTGTTCTCTTTATAAGTTCCCGATAACCTCGTATTAACTAACCAAATCTCTTTCTCTCTCCCTCTTCCTTCCATAAAGAAAAAAATAAATAAAAATCTTCTGTGTCACACACACAAATTTATGATACGATCTTCTTTTCTCTGGGTGCATTGATAGATATTTGTAGACAAACATAAATTGATTGATTTGAGTGCTGTTTACACGCACATATATATATATATAGAGAGAGAGAGAGAGAGAGTGATCTACTGATCATATATATAATATGTATATGGAGAAGTTGTGTTCGAAACATGTAATGGTATTAACAATGGTGGGTGTGTTGAGTTTTGGAAGAATAACAAGGACAGAAGGAATAAGATTTGATATAGACAGAGAAGAGTGTTTCTCTTATAATGTCCACTATGAGGGAGTCACTCTCCATCTCTCTTTCGTTTTCATCATGGCTGACACTCCCTGGCATTTCAAAGAAGACGGTGTCGATCTTGTGGTATGTATCTATCTATATATATTGTATTGCCTGTGATGGGGTTTTCATTGATTTACATGTGTTTGGTTTCTTGTTCAACTTATATTTCACATCTGCCTGGTTCTTTACTTGTCTTCAACATTGAGTTTTTTGCAATCTTGTACAAAACCCAGTGATCTGGTTTCTGAATCAAAAAGTGATTGTTCTAGAGACAATCACTCTATAGATGTTTGATTCTTTTCTATAACCAGTCGAAAAATCGGTAGTTCATATGTTATGTGCTCTTTGGGAGTCCTAACTAGGTTGGCTGTTCATGTCTACTTTTTCCCAATGATACTATTGATGTGTTTGGCTTGGAATTTCCATTGTTTCCAATATATCTACCGATTACATTACTTTTATGTTTCAATTGTAAGATAAAGGGGCCTTCCGGTGAGCAAATTCATGATTTTCGTGATAAGGTAAGCGAAAAGTATGAGTTTGTCGTCAGGAAGAAAGGGGTTTACCAATTCTGCTTCACCAACAAGTCCCCCTATCACGAAACCATCGATTTCGACATCTATGTTGGTCACTTCATACAGTATGATCAGCATGCCAAAGATGGTGATGAGAACAATTCTTAAATAATCTTTACATGTTTTCTTCCTCTTAATCCCTTTCACTTGAAATATTACTAATGAGTTTTGTAAAAATTCTGCAGAGCATTTCTCTCCATTGCTTGAACAGATATCAAAGTTGGAGGAAGCCCTTCACAACATTCAATTTGAACAACATTGGTTAGAGGCTCAAACCAATCGTCAGGCAATAGGTAACGGAAAATTCTCTCCTGATCCGAGCTCTTACTTGAATATACATAAACCACTTATTGATAGAATTTGAACCGGAATCAAAGCCTCATGAGAGTTGTTTGTGATTGTTGTTGTTGAATGCAGTGAATGATCACATGAGCAAGAGAGCAATTCAAAAGGCAGTGATTGAATCACTTTCTCTCTTGGCTACAAGCTTTCTCCAAGTATTCCTTCTCAAGTACTTGTTCGATCGAAAACATGGATCTTCCAGAGTATAATAAAATCCTATGTGGGCATTTACTCTGCTCAATTATTTTGTAATTTGTGCGAGTGAAATTGAAACTTTGGTTTCTTAGGTTTATCGGATTTTGGGGTTTTCTTTATCGTCCATCTCTAAAAGGGACAGTGGAGATCCATTTTTAAGTCGATAGTTACTGTTAGCAACAGAATAAGCACAAAGAATTTGAGCTAGTAATTTGAGAATTCTAACATAATAAAGAGAGAAAAGCTTTCATTTGGTATATAAACACAGAGTTTCACACAATAAAATCACATAAACTTGAAACAAACAATAAAAGAAAACAAATAGTCATACGTAAACGGTATGGATCCGAGAAATATTAATCGAATGGAAGAGGAGAGCAGAGGAAACCCAAACAAACAATAACTGGACAGTATAATACATAAACATAATAAAAATTGTTTCTTTCATGATATTCATGAAATTTTTCCCCAACTCCAAAACCATCACCAAAGCTTAAAAAATTCACAACAAACAGATTCCAGAAGGACCCATCATAGCTTCTGAATACAACAGCTCCAGTCCCTCTTTTTGTATATCATGTCATGTCTGGGAATAGATAGATAGATAGATATATATATAGCACCTTTCACTACGAGTTCACGGTTCTGTATTGGCGGCTACACAGCAGAACCATTTTTTCTGCAAAATTAATGCATTTGAAAACGTTAGAAGAATAAGCATATAAGAAGAATTGCAGACAGTAGGTATAAATTGTCATCACTGAAGAGAGTGCTACCGAAAACAATGATCATAATGGTTAGTCGTCTATATCCAGATTCGAAAAAACCAACCAATAATCATCAAGTCAGAATAGTTCTTCATTGTAACAACAAAACCGCTAAGATAGAAGTATGAAGACACATGAAAAATGTACAAACTGAAAGGACAAGAACAAATCAGTCATCTAAATGTTGATAAAAGATACTGATAATTTTGAATCTCTAGTGGCAGATGGAATACACACGATGCGTGTTTGTATTACAGTATGAGTGTGATAACATGGCATGGTTCATATAGTTTTACATGCAATGAAACATCAATTCGTGAAGTTTTACAGATTGTATGTAAAGATTTTTCCCGCACGGAGATTGGAGAACCATGAAACCATGAAAGTATTTAAAGTATGAGGTGGCACCGATTAAGGACAAAACAAGGGGAAGAAATAGTGTAAATAGTGTGCAAAAAACGCGAATATGTAGCAAGGGATGAGAGATAGACTATGATAAGTAATAAAAGAACAGGCGAAAGTGGACAAGCACTGGATCATGCAGTATGACTTCAATTTGAAGTTTGAAGGATAAAGAAAAAAGAAAATTATTTAGCTTGGTTGCTCTGTTATAAAAATAAGCTCTCCTTAATGAGTCAAAAACTATATAGGATTAATTCGGAGGTTTTCTTCTTAAAGCTTCAACCGAACCATGATATTGATGGGGTTTTTTTTTTTAATTGTTTCCAGAAAAATAACTAAAAGGAAAAACTTAACTATGTCTATAACAACTTACAGATTGAGGTTTTCCAAGAACAGCCCTTTGCAGGCGAGTCAGGCTTGGTACCGCCTGTCTTTTTCTCATTTCTAGACTTGTTGAAAATAACCGTGAATCCCTCAGCTGATGATGGGTCATTCACATCCCATTCACCGAACTTTGGCAATGGTAGACCCTTATCCTGTAATATTAAAATTTCACTGAAGAGTCAGACATTTAAAGGGAAAATGTCCACGAATAGATGATCAATATTCGTATACATCGAAGCCCTAACTTGTGACCTTTACTTGCTATGCGTTGAAACAGACATGTAAATCAAGCTTCCATGAAAATGTGTACATAAAACTGAACCCATGCGAATGAAAATAAAATTTCTCAAACGACAATATCATCCTATCTCCAATAGACAGGAACATAATAGTTGAATGTACATCAAAAATCTTGACTTCACTGGTTAAGTCTTGACTATAGTACTCTTTGTAGATTGTTATAAGATCTTGATATTATTTGTTAAGTGTGTTTTGGATTCTTTGGGATTGGATGGTGATGTAGTAATCTTCTTATACATTTAATCTTGTTTTTATTCTTGTTCATCCATGTTGAGAGAGATTGGGTGCCATGTATGGATTGTAAGTCAAAGATTGGATTTCATTCTAATTTTAATTGCCATTTGTTTTAGGTCATTGTTTTAGGTCATCAAGCCTCAAATCTATCAAGAATGTCATTTACTTTGAAGATGACTTAAAGTTGACTTATTATCTACTACTTATTTCATAAGTAGGATGTGTCCTTTACTCTAATTTTTAATATGGTGCAATGTGAAACAACTTAGGGAGTCATGATTACTCATGGAAACATTGTAGCCACTGCCCTTGGCTCATGTTTTTGAACTGGCTGCTGAGGTATGTTCATATCTATATTCTTCTTTTCTATACAAGTTGTGAGATTTTTTTTAACATTTTTGTTGGTGTCCAGTCCGTGATGTTGGCTGCAGGTTGTGCAATTGGTTATGGTTCAACATTGACTATAACAGACACTTCTAGTAAGATTAAGAAAGGAACTAAGGAAAAATTACGGGAATTGCATTTAGATTTCCTTATATTTGTTTGAGGGGGTATTATCCAAGCTATTACTCTAACTATAAACGGTTTACTGGACTCTTAAGTTGTGAATTATCAGTATTTTTAGGTAAGATGTGCAAGAAAGGTCATTGCTTAAGGTGTACGATGGGCCTGCATATGCTAAAATGTATAAGGTCTCTATGTAAAATTTTCAAGAATTTCGTTTACTTTGGTATTGCAGCTCGTTTCTTGGGAAGAAGGAGGGTATAAGAGTTCCGACAAACCAATGCCCCGAGGAGAGGTTGTTGTGGGGGGATTCAGTGTAACAGCTGGTTACTTCAATAATCCAGAAAAAACTGATGAGGTGTACAAGGTGCATTTTCTTTCTATGTATGTTGATGCAAGCATGTGCATCTGTGAAAGTATTTCACGAAGCCTTTTGTAATGGAAACTTGATCTTGTAGCATGTTAATATCGGTCCTTATTGCCTGTTACATGCTGCAGGTTGATGAAAAGGGTATGCGCTGGTTTTATACTGGTGACATTGGACAATTTCATCCCGACGGATGTCTTGAAATTATTGATAGGAAGAAGGATATTGTCAAACTTCAACATGGAGAGTATATCTCCCTTGGAGCAGTGTTTGGAGTGAACATTTAAATTTTGAGTATTATGGTACACGCGGATCCTTTCCACAACTATTGTGTTGCTCTTGTCGTTCCATCATACAAGGTTCTGGAGAACTGGGCTCAAGAGGCTGGTATCAAGTATCAAAATTTTTCAGAGTTGTGTGAGAAGAATGAAACTGTCAGTGAGGTTCAACAGTCTCTTTTCAAGGTTTGTAACTTTAGTTTATTCACTAAACTGTTACTTGAATGAGCTTTGGTATGATACAAAAGTAGAAGACATTTTGAGTAGTAGCAAACTCTTGTTGCACAACACAAAGGGTGAAATACTGGCTGAGCCACATTCCGACATTCGGGTGAGGGGACCCCTTCGAAAATAATCGGTCCGTATATGGAAAAAGTTTCTATACTGCACTGTATGCTTATAGTGAAACATACAAGACAAGCATGCAAGTTGTTTGAGATTCCCGCAAAGATCAAGTTATTGCCAGAACCATGGACACCCGAGTCTGAACCGGTCACGGCCGCTCTTAAGATAAAGAGAGAACAACTGAAGGCTAAGTTTAAAGACGACCTCCAAAAGATGTACGGGTAAAGGCTAAGTTTCTTCTTTGTCTAGTTATATTATTCAGAAACTTATGGCATAATTCCATCAAAACGGAGTTCTTCCAACACAAACCTGTTATTTGGTTGTTATGGTTGAAACTACTTAGTCCTTCTGGCAGGAGGATATATGGCTATGTCAATGTTTTTGCCATAAATGGACATAAATAATTTTGTCTTAAATTATTGTAGCTACATATTTGTTACCCTCTATAGAGATTTCTGTCATAAATGTTCCAATTGGCTACTAACCGCTAAAATGACCGTTCTTCATAGCTTACAATGTCTGGAATATATGAAATATATTCATGAATCTCTGAAATAAAAAAAAAATATGAGAACTGGGTAGAAACACAGTCAAAATTTGAACCAGATTAATCTTTTTTCCCAGTTGTTTTAATAGGAACTTGGATAAAAATTTTAAGAATACATTCATGGAAAAAGAGTAAAAAGTTCAGAGATACAAAGTAAGTGATGAAAAAAAAGCTATGTGGAGATAAATTCAGCTTCTCAGCATCTCAGATTGATGGTTAGGTATCTTTTTATATACATGAAGAATGGGATGTTGATTGATATACAGCAAAACAGAGAAATCAAAACTTATTTTTGCATCGATGAAGCTTTGCGGAGTGCAGGAACTTCTGATAACAACAACCTGATGCCGTAAAATCAAGGACCCGGTAATGGCACCACTGATACCGGAAGAAGCCAAGAACCTTTGTCATACCTGTAAGGTGATCAAGTACTCAAACGTTTCTCAACAAAAACCTCTCCTTGGAGGACTTTTAAAGCCAAGCTTTAAGAGGAGACTGACTAAAGCATGAAAAAGTTTCGGAAGTCTCACCATTTTCTGGCAGTCGTATCGTTGTAAACCCAAAAAGGAGCAAATGTAGAAAGCAGAGTAAAATCTATGGACGTGACATGAATCTGCAATAAAGAGATATAAAAATCCCAAGGTATGTTGGTGTCAAGTTCTGTTGAATTGTTAAATAACACCAACCATCAACAATATTGGAACTTGAGTCTTAACAAAGCTTAAGCAAAACTCACAAATTTGCTTTCCCTGAAGTACTGGTAGAATTCCTGCCAGACATCACCGCCCGCTAAAGCTGCATAAATGATCAGCCCCAGTCCTGCAGCGAGTGATATCTGATAAATGCAATGTAGTTGGCTTGAATTTGCCACAAAAGATGATGAACTCAATCAGAGTCGGTCATGTTTTGAAGGACATTTGTAATGAACTTCAACTGAAAAGTTACTCCTAAAAGGTTTCAACAGCAGAAATCATCTAGTAGCTGATAACAAAAAAATTGCTTAACCCAGCGGTTAATTTCGATTCCAAGAAATTAAGAGGCCATCTACTCAGCTCAGTTTCTTCAACAGGAGGAGGCGGTGGATTCCAAAGAACAAAGTACGGTAGAAGAGCATATGCACCACCAAAGCATGAGAGTATAAGGAATGGCCAGACAGGAATATTGCTCTTTGAGCTGCAAGCAGACACGAAAGATCATTAAACGAAACAAATCCTCAGTATAGGACCAAAACAGTTGCCTTCCAGGAAACCAAACTGAACTTAGTGTTTTGCGAACAAGTGGTCGAGTAGTGATGGAGATCAATGGTTCATGAAATAATATGAAGCACAACGACAAGGAACTGAAAGTACCTTCTGCCTGTTGGAAGCAGTATCATGCTATAGACTAAAGGCCACAAACCCATGATATACCAGAGAGACACAAGCACTTCATTCATTTTGAAGCCATCATCTCCCTTCAAATTCAGAAGCTTTTTTAGAAAATACATGTCCCTGGACTGCAAGTTAAAGTCCACACATTAATGAAGTGAAAAAAAAAAATGATTACTCAAATAGTCATTTTGTCCAAAGATTGAAACAACTTCAAAGATAGTATGCTATGATATTTTGAATTCTCTATGGATCTAACAATGAGCAAGTAAATAGTTAAGAAAGTAACAAAACATTCAACCAATCAGAATAATCTCCTATCTAGTATCCAATTTTGACATTTTTTGAACCAAATGCAGCATCACAGAAACTAGATTTAGCATTACGGAACAGCAGTTCACCCAAGAAAATCAATGAAAGATACAAACTAGAAACTAGTACAAATAACTGCAAGAAGCCCTTAAAAAAAGCACTTATCAACAAAATAAAAACATTGGTCAATCAATAAAAACATGGGTCTGGTCAAGAGTGAGATTGAAAACATAGTAAATGAGCAAACCCCACAACGCAAAAAGCAAAATTGAGGTTGTCCAGTCCCTCTTCCTCTCTTGAACACCATCTCCTCTCTCCAAATCTGAAGACCCTTTGCCATCCAAACCCGGTTCTTCTTCTTTTTCTTCTTCCAAGTTCTGATTTTTGTCTAAGGTGCTTTGACATCTTTGAACAAGAAACCTTGTGTTGTTGAGGTAGTGGGGTTTGACTAAAGATGGGAACTTGGAGGTTTCTGTTGTATTTGTAAGTTAAAAATTGGTGCTTTTAAGTTTTTGGAGTTGAAGTGAAGAGGTTCTGGTTTTTGGGGTTCTTGTTGGAAGTGAATTGAAGAAATTGGAAGAGATGAGGCTGGTGTTGGCCAACATGTTTTTTTAATAAAAATTAAGTATCTGTTTAAATTTTTACATGAAACAGTTACTTATACCAGGTTGTTCCACTTATACGACACCGTTTTGTCACCAAAACTGCGTCGTTTGATAACTGTTAACCAACCGTATCATTTCACTATCTTCTTGTAGATTTCATCTCTCTTCTCTTCAGCTTCTAAACAGATAAGATTTCTCTCTCGCTCTCTGTACAGACTACAGAGTCATGGTCGAAGCTTCTAGAATCTTCCACACGACACTGCTTCCTACATTCCCTCATCTCCACAACAATCACAAACCAGACTCTCACACTCTCTTGACAAATTTCCCGCGCAAAAGACATGGACTTCTTCAAGTGCTTCACTGTTCAGTCTCGACAGAAAACGACACGGCAACCAAAACGACGCCGACCCAGATAACGGTTCCGTGGGGGTGTGACATAGATTCACTGGAAAACGCTTCGCCCTCCAGAGGTGGCTCTCTGACTCGGGCCTGCCGCCGCAAAAAATGGGCATAGAAAAAGTGGATGTGGGTGAGAGAGGTTTGGTTGCTTTGAAGAACATCAGGAAGGGTGAGAAGTTGCTCTTTGTGCCTCCCTCTCTCGTCATCACTTCAGACTCGGTAATTCTTTTTGTTTTTTGATCTGTGAATGATAGTTCGAACCAAGTCATGAAAAAAGTAATCATCTTTTTGTTTGTTTGTGTTTCTATGAGGGCTTTTGTTATGTTGTTTGTTTGGTTTTACTTGGTAATAATTGATTTTGTGTGCGTCTGTGTGGATGTTTTGATTCTTCTGTTTGTTTGATCTATGAATGGTAGTTCAATCGGTACATGGAAAGTTGTTGACTTGTTAGTAGTTTTCTAGTTTCTTCAATGCAAGTTATCATCTATGAGGAATTTTGTTATGTTCTTTGTTTGACTATATGAGGGTGATAATTGATTTTGCGCTCTTGTGGATGTTTTGATTCTTCTGTTTGATCTATGAATGATAGTTCTATCGGTACATGAAAAGTTGTTGACTTGTAGTTATTCTCTATTTCTCTTCAATGCAAGTTATCATCTACGGGGAATTTTGTTATGTTCTTTGGTTGACTATATGAGGCCATGAGGGTGATAATCGATTTTGCACCCGTGTGTGGGCGTGTGGATGTTTTGATTCTTCTGTTTGATCTATGGATGATAGTTCAATCGGTACATGAAAAGTTGTTGACTTGTAGTAGTTCTCTAGTTTTCTTCAATGCAATTTATCATCTATGAGGAATTTTGTTATGTTCTTTGGTTGACTATATGAGGGTGATAATCGATTTTGCATGTGTGTGTGGGTGTGTGGATGTTGCTGTGAATTTGGATGATAGCAATGGGGATATCCGGAGGCTGGTGAAGTGCTGAAGCAGTATTCTGTTCCGGATTGGCCTTTGCTTGCAATCTATTTGATTAGTGAAGCAAGTCTCCAGAAATCTTCAAGATGGAGCAATTACATCTCAGTGTTACCCGAACAGCCTTATTCGCTTCTGTATTGGTAAGTTTCTGGACTTCACTGCTTGTTTCGCCATGGTGGGGTTCTTTTAAGAGTTTAATTTTTTACTATGTAAAGGGTCTACTCTCAGTGTTTCCCCCTACAGCCTCTCTATGTCATTTCAGGACACGTGCAGAACTAGATAGGTACCTGGAAGCTTCGCAGATTAGCGAGCGGGCGATTGAAAGGATTACCAACGTTATTGGAACGTAAGACTTTGTTTTTGCACCTGCTTTCGTTCTGATTTTGGTGAAAATCTTGTAGACTAGTAATATTGTACTGAACATTTGTTCCCCTGTGATCACGACATATTCCCTGAAGAGGTATTTAGTCTATGTTGCTGACTGTCGTTCTGTGAACTACAATTTGAAGCATATACCCTAATAGAATTTGGAGTTCTATAGATACTTATTTGTACTGCTGCTGTTAATTTGTTATTATGCTTCTTTTTTGAATTTTGCACTGTATATGGATTACAGGTATTCAATTTGGAAACGTTCAAATGGTCATTTGGTATTCTTTTCTCACGATTGGTAAGAAAACATTCTAACTCATTTGGCATACTCAAATTTCGTAGGAAAATGAAATGATGCTATTTGCAAGTTTTCTAGACATCTTCCAGTTATAATGCTCATATCTTTTTCTTTTTCGACCTATGGCTAACATCCTCTTCGTATTTTTGTTCATTTGAATAACAAACCATTTCTAAAAATTGATTACTTTTCCTTAGGTTCGGTTGCCATCAATGGGTGGAAGGGTTGCATTGGTTCCCTGGGCAGATATGCTGAATCACAATTGTAAGGTATGAAGAATTGAAGATTGTCTCTTTGTAAGACATTCTTTCATTTAAACTATTTGCCGGCAAGAATATATTTAATTTCTATTTATGTTACACTTGTATTTGACTGGTCCAGGTGGAGACATTTTTGGATTATGACAAATCCACAAAAGGAATTGTATTTACTACTGATTGGCAGTATCAGCCAGGTGAGCAGGTAAACAATATTTAGTAATATCTCCTTTAACAATTCTATATACAGATTTTCTAGTAGGAATTATTGATGCTATATCTTTAATTACTCGATTAGTTTGAAATCAATCTTCTTATAAAAGAAAATGTTGATTTGGTAATAGTGATTGACTGAGCTTTTCCTGGTCATTAGCTTCAACTTTAGTTTGTGTAAATATCAACTTCTTCAGTGCATTAAAAGCAATGCTTTTGGATTAGGAGGATCAACTTTAAGCACTTTCGACTAATTTCTTACATCACCACATGCAGGTTTTCATATCGTATGGAAGGAAATCAAATGGAGAGCTATTGCTTTCATATGGATTTGTTCCAAGGGAGGGCACCAACCCAAGTGATTCAGTAGAGTTGTCACTGTCACTTAAGAAATCTGACAAATGTTACAAGGAAAAGTTAGAAGCCTTGAGGAAGCACGGATTATTAGCGTGAGTATATGATCTTATACGCTTGATTTACATTTTCTGATTTACAAACGATTGAGTGAAATTATTTTAATTTGATTTGTGAGAACATAAATGTATTCATATTCAAGTCATAAATTATGATTTGTGCTTCCTTTTGTTGTGAGCAAGCGATAAAGTTTAACTGATGAGCGGAACTATATAATTTCTTTTGGTAGATCTCAGTGTTTTCCGATACAAATCACTGGTTGGCCGTTAGAGTTAATGGCAAATGCTTATTTAGCGGTCGGTCCTCCAAGTATGAGAGGAAAGTTTGAAGAGGTTTGTCAATTTTAGCTATAAAAATTACAAAAACTCGGTTTTTTTTATTATCAAATAAAGATATCTTATAGATCTTTCCACCAGATGGCTGTTGCAGCCTCGAATAAAACAGATGTCAAGAAGGACATGAAATACCCTGAAATTGGGGAACAAGCATTACAATTCGTATTGGACAGTTGTGAAACAAGCATTTCCAAGTACTCTAAATTCTTGCAGGTGACACAACTTCTTTGTTAGAGACTTGTATCAATGATTTGCTTTTGAAAAACCGTTTTGGTTGTTAATATACTATAACGTGTTGGATTTGGGGATTTGTAGGCAAGTGGATCGATGGACTTGGATATAACATCACTGAAGCAACTCAACCGAAAAATGTTCCTGAAACAGCTAGCTCCACAACTTTGATCTCAGAGTCTCAGACATGGAAGGCTCGGTCTCTCTCAAAACGACACCACCCGGCCTGTCGTTTCACGTCTCGCCGCCCCCGACGACATCGGCCAGAAAGTTCTCACTCGTCAGACACTCGCTTCCCACGTCTTCAATGGGCACTCGTAGACGCAACGGCGTCGTTTCAATTCGAGCTCAGCAGGTAAACAATCAAACCAACAACAAAAAAAAAACACAATCTTTTTGCTGTTCAATTGTCATTTGTTGTTTTCATTGTGGAACCCACTTGTGTAAGCTTTCGTGTGATCAAAAATTTCCCTCCAATTTTTATTTTTGATGTCTTGTAGACTTTGGTGTAGATAAATGTGTCTAATTTACGATTGATATTGAAAAAAAAAATGAGAGATGGGGTTGTTACATTAGTTATTTAGCGTGCTTGGAATTGGAAAAATAATTAGAAAAAGCTTTGTTTGTTGCTCATGTTTTGTGGTTTGTTAGTCGGAGACGAAAGATGAGTCAGCTACGGTTTCTCCGGTGGGTGGGGATGTTGAAACTGCTCTTAAAGTGAAGGAATGGGAGGTGGGGATGTTCCATAACGAGGTGGCTGCTACTCAGGGGATTCGAATTCGAAGGAGGCCCCCCACGGGACCTCCTTAGCACTACGTTGGACCCTTTGAGTTTCGGATTCAGAGCGAGGGGAATACTCCCCGTAATATTTTGGAGGAGATCGTATGGCACAAGGACGTAGAAGTTGCACAAGTAATGTTGAAAAAGTCTTTGTTTTGATTTTTGGTATTTGTAGTTTTGGTTGAGTTTTTGTAGTCTTATGTTGTGTGTGTGTGATTGTTGATTTTCAGTTGAAGGAGAGGAGGCCGCTATTTCGGCTGAAGAATGCACTTGATAGTGCTCCACCTACTAAGGATTTTGTTGGAGCTCTTAGGGCTGCGTATCAGCGAACTGGACTTCCCAGTCTGATTGCCGAAGTGAAGAAAGCTTCTTCGAGCAGAGGAATCCTAAGAGAGGATTTTGACCCGGTAAGTGTGTTTTTTTATGATGATATTTTCCTTAATTACATTCCCAATTATTTGTATGTTGTCGGTGAATGTTATGTCATGTCTTCAAGAGTAGAGGAGCTACAATTATTTGTTCTTCTTATATTCTTTTGTAATTAATCTTGTTATATGATGTGCATCAGCATTGTTTCGTATAATAATGAAATCGAAACTTTCTCATGATAGGTTGAAATTGCCCAAGCTTATGAGAAAGGTGGGGCAGCGTGCCTCAGTGTTTTGACAGACAAAAAGTATTTCAAGGTGAATATTCAAAAGTTGTATTTTTTTTGGCACTCGTGTGTTGTTGAGGTGAAGTATCGACATTGAAGCTTGTAAGTATTTTAAACTTATATAAATTTTGTCGTCTTATAGAATGTATGATCCTCTTCCTTCAAGCTTGACAGTCTCAGTAACTTTCCGAAGTCAGATCACCACATTAGCTTACTTACATTTTGCATTTTTTTTCTTGCATGTCCACAGAAACATGAGGTTGATATTAGTAACACAAAAGAAACTCCTTGAAGGAGAGCGTGGCCAAAAGATCCGTGAGAAAGATATCATTGTAAGTGGTCCTTTTGCTGGTCTTATGACCATTCACTAAACTGATATCATATATGTGTGAACGTTTTTCATTCGCTTAAATGATTTTATTCCTAGGTGGTTGGTGAATCCGGGCTATTTACTCCTGATGATATCGCATATGTACAAGAAGCTGGTGCTAAAGCTATAAGCTTTTCTTCTACTTCTCCATTACCAGTCGAAACATCTAAACTTCTGCACATAATTGGACATTGAATGCAAGAAAGTCATCCCTTATAAATGCTTCATTTACTGATACACGGTTTTCTATGATTATAGCACGTTTAACATGGATATGTTGTGAATTTTGTAATCAATACATCTGCTGTGCAATTTTAATGAACTCGACTGTGCTCCCTTTTGCAGGTCTTGGTTGGGGAGTCGATTGTGAAACAAAGTGACCCCAGAAAGGGAATAGCCGGACTTTTAGGTAAAGACATTTCTTCATGAGCTCAACGGAAAACAACAATGTTTATACAAACAACCTTATTGTAAGTTATTCAGATTGAAGATGAGTTGAGTCAGACATATATCTCCCATCCAGATTTGCTCTGTGTATCGTTTCTTTCTTATCCCTGCCTTCCCCCCCTTTTCCGTTCTTCGAATTTTTTTCCAGTTTTGAAAGTGTGCCGGAATAATAATGTATGCTTTGTTTGATAAGCAGAATAATAATGTATGTTTTGTTTGATAAGCAGAATAATAATGTATGTTTTGTTTGATAAGCAGAATAATAATGTATCGTTTGTGACAAATTATACAATAAATTACTACAAGCAATGTATTCTCATAAGGAGTTAGGCCAAGAATAACTGTGTTGTTTAGCTGTTAGTGCAAAAAATCTTCTCATAGAGAGTTTTTGAATACAACATCAAAAGAAATGATTCGATACGTTCGGATGTATACCCTCAATCCATAGTCACGTACTCACGTGCCATGCATCTCTCATGTGAGTAAGTGATATGTGATATGTCACGTGGTATGATTTGAATGAGTTCGAACTTATAAGCTAGACACACTTGAGCATTTCTCCAACATCTAGCATACAAGTTTTTGTATTGGAATATAATGGCCTTATTAATTGAGATTATAGAATGATAATATTATATTTATTAAGAAATTAATAAAGAGTAATAAGTTGGAATTTGCTGTGGTACCTTTTGAAAAGAACAAATTTAATGTAGTGATTCCATAAACACACAATTCTCATTAATTGCACATGTACATAGTGTTCAACTTTGTATAGAAAAATTCACATTTAATTTATGAGAACACTGGTTTTGATGCGATGATTTTTAAAGTTTTACTCTTATTTCATATGATTAAATCTAGTCATTTTAATTATGGGTCATTCAAATAATTCTCTCTATCATAGCTAGTCATTAATATTTTAATATTTTTTGAAAATTAGTTTAAAAATAATAAAATAAAAGGAGAGAGAAACTAGCTAGTAAGGAATAGCTCTCTATACACGCAGTCATAAGAGCATCTCCAACCATCTCCCTAAAACCACTCTTTAGCCAAAATAGCTAGTGGTTTTTTTTTTGCACTCCAACCACTTCCTATTATGGCTCCCTATGACTCTAATAACAACTTCATAATTTTGAATGTTATTGAATCCATTTAACAACTTTCATTCTTGCAAGTTGTTGTGCCTTTGTTGTTAAAGATATATTTTGGCGTAGTGGTGTGTTTGTGTGATGGAGGAAAACTTGTGATAGCAATTCTTTTTAATCAATTCATGTAAATTTGTAAGAATACCATTCAAAGAAAAAAATAAAAATAAAAATAAAAATATCCATTTTGACATGCATGCAATTCAATTTTGGACTGATTACATTATATGTTCACTTCACAAAAATAAAATACTTAAAAAGTGACCGAGATTAGTAATTAATTTTGTGACTGACTTGTTTTGTTGATATGATTAATCCAAATCTGCTTGATCGATTTGCAAACAAAAATAGTTGTTTTATCTTCAGACAACAAAAGCTGGATGAGGCTCAATTTATTCAACAATGAAAGCACATAAAGAAGGTAATCGAAACCGGAAAAAACAAAAAAAAGAAGCACATGATGATGAGGCTCTTCAAAGGAAAGATAATGACATTCAGTTTCTAGGTTGTCCCCTCTTTCTCTCCATTCTTTTCAATGGCATCCCAAAAATCTTCACAAACCATTCATGTTTCCTTGTGCAGAAAATGTGACCAACAACCACTCCAATTATCACGCCACAAGCATATCCTATCGCAACTACTTTCCAACCAAATGCAAATGGAGATTCTGATCCCTCGTCGTCTTCTTTCCGTGGAAGCATAGGATTTCCACATTTTCTTGACAAAGGTAGTCCACACAATCCTGGGTTCCCTTCATATGACCTATTTTCAAATGTATTGAATTGTGCTCCTTGTGGTATAGGTCCTTCAAGATGATTATACGAGACATTAAAGAATTCGAGGAATGTGAGATCAACAAGCTGCTGAGGAATCTCTCCCGAGAGCTTGTTATTGGAGAGGACCAACGATTCTAGTACTGTGAGGTTGTCCAAGGATGATGGGATGCCCCCAATGAGATTATTGTTGGAAAGGTCAAGATATCGAAGCCCCTTTAGAGTGGAAATAGTGGCTGGAATCTCTCCTTCAAATGCGTTGCTTGAGAGCCAAATGCCTGTTAGCATAATTGGGATCTTCACGTATTCTATTTCTATCCCTTTGTTGACCACTGTCAATGAGTAATCGTACCAATCGTCAACAGTGCCATCCTTCATCATATATGTAAGTCCACCCTCATTATCAGATTTCATGGCATTCCAACACTGAAAGTATTTTGATGGAAATTTACCAATAAATCTGTTATGAGAGAGATCAATCATACGCAATTTTGGAAACACAAAATCTGACTTAGGTTCCTGTTACACCATGAAGTCTGTTCGATCAATCACACACTGAAAGTATTACACCATGAAGTCTGTTCGATTTCAAGTTGAGAACCTGTAACATTGGAAGACTTCCCATCCAAGATGGAAAAGTATCATTGATTTTGTTATTTCCAAGATCCAAATATTCTAGTATTGTACAATTGACCAATGATCTTGGAATTTTTCCTCGCAACAGATTGTTGCTTAAATCAATCATCTTCAGTTCCGTTCCATTGATTAAGTTTACAGGAATGCTCCCATAAAATTTGTTGTTCTGCAGATCTAACATTGATAGACCATAACTCAAATTGCCCAAGCACTTTGGAAGCTTGCCACTCAAGTTGTTATTCGATAAATCCAGGGCATAAAGAGAATTCAACTTGCACATAAATGATGTAATTTCCCCTGACAGCTTGTTGTTTGAAACTAAATAATGAGATGTGGACATTGGAGGAATGGGGAGTGGGCCTTGCAACCTATTGAACCTAAGGTCTAAATAATCTAGACTTGTCCATGGGAGAACATCGGGTCGTTGCTCAAACCCAGTCAAAAGATTGTGAGAAAGGTTCAAGGTTCGTAAATTGTTTTCACTTATGTTTAAGAACCATCCAGGGATTTGGCCAGATATATTATTAGAGGAAAGGTCCAGCTCATACAATTGGTTCTGGTAGCGCAGAAAATCTGGAAAGCTCCTAAGGTTGCATGAAACCAATCCTAAATTTTGGAATTTATGAGAGCTGCTGGTATTAACAGTGAAGTTGGTGAGCAATGATAAATGGTTTGATGAGAGATATAGTGATGTTAAATTTTCCAATCGAAGAAACATTTGCAACTCTATTGTGCCACTCAAATTATTTGAAGAAAGGACAAGACTTATGAGATTGTTGAGTTGAAAGATAGAGCTAGGAATCGAACCTTGTAATTTATTCGATGAAAGATACAGGTATTTCAATTGGGTTAGGTTGCTAATTTGAGACGGAATGTGACCGGACAGTTGATTAGAAAACAAATATAGCCCTGCAAGCTGATTCAAGTTCATGAGACTTAAGGGAATTGTTCCTGAAAAAAAAAAAAAAAGCAGTGCCGATGTAAGATAATGATTCTTTTTAAAAGGTATATGAATGAAAATCTTTATAGGGAATTTAGTACTTGTTATTAGATAAGTCTTTTTGTGCAGAAAGAGAACTCAGTGTGCATATCCATGGTGAAATTGGGAGTGGGCCTGTTAAGTTGGGCGAAAGGTTTTGGCAGAAAATGTAGAGAGAAGTCAGAGGTTTTGATGAGAGAAGGAATCTGCGCTTGGGGTATAAGAAGGCTTTTATACTTAGGTTTTTATACTGAGATTGTTGAGTTGAAAGATAGAGCTAGGAATCGGACCTTGCAATTGATTAGATGAAAGAGACAGGAATTCCAATTGGGTTAAGTTGCTAATTTCAGAAGGAATTTGACTAGATAATTTGTTGGAATTCATGGATAAACTACTCAGATGGGTTAGATTCAAGAGCCAAATGGGAATCTCAACACCTAAGTTGACACCGGAAGAAGAATTCCCGCTTGAAAAATTGTTATAAGAAAGGTCAAAATAATTAAGCTGTGTGAGGTTACCCAGTACCGAAGATAATGTTTGGCTTGACAACTCGCCCCTAAAATTGTTTCAAGAGATGTCGAGATTACCTTGTAAGTTGTTAGAAGAAAGTATCAGTGTATTAAGCTCGGTGAGGCTACCAATTGAAGATGGAATTGTTCCTAAAAATCCCAAGTAAGCTCTGATTCTTTTCTTTTCTTTTTTTCCTTCTTTCCTCTCTTTCTCCCAAGCTCCCCGAGTTCTCTCTCTCTCTCTCTTACCTGATCTCTCTTTTCTTCTTAGTTTTCTTTCTCTGCTCTATCCTCTTACCATTTCTCTCTTTCTCTCTCTTTCTCTCTCAGGAACACACCACCAGATCTGATCTCTTCCTTTTTATTTTTTAATTTTTTTGATCTCACTCCAGTCTACTTGATTGCCACCTATCACCATATTCTTGCCACCTAACTTAAAGAGATGACAACAAAACAGTTGGTTGCTCTTCAATTTATTATCAATTTTTTTTTTTTTTTATTTAAAAAAAACTCAATTGAGATGGGCATGGTCCTCGGCTAGACATGGACAATTAATTGGGTTTGACTAATGGGCTTGGGCTTGCACAAACGCAAATGGATTGTTGGCTTGGTTGGGCTTAGGTCAATTTTGGATCTAGACCTTACAATCTCACCAGTAAAATGGTTGGACATTAGATATATAGTTGATAGCTGGTTCAAATTCATGAGTCAAACTGAGATTAAACCAGTTAACTGGTTTCGATTCATATTTAAATCAGTTAGACGTGTTAAGTTCTTGAGCCAAAAAGGAATTTCACCAATAAAATTGATATTTGAAAGGTCTAAATCAGTGAGTTTAGTATTCATACCAATCCAAGACAATGAAGAAATTGGACTTGAAAATTTATTGAAAGATATGTCCAAATAGTTTAGCTGGGTAAGATTATTAATTGAAGAAGGAAGTTGGCCCAAGAAATTGAAACTTCTGATACCCAGTACTTCCAAAGAAGCAAGATTTCCAATGGAAGATAAGTCCAAAAATTGTTAGTAAAGATAATTCCATATAGACTACCGATGAATGATGGATTTATTCCTAAAAAAGAACATGCACTAATGCAGTAATAACTTATTTTTTAAAAGTAAAGAAAAATATTTGTAAGGATTTTACTTTGCAGTTAATTTACAACTTGTATGAGAATGAGTAAATTAAAGAATATACATTACTTCTATAGATAATGAATAATTTTTTGAAAGAAGCAAGATAGGAATTAGGCAACTCACCTTGAAACTCATTAGCAGACAAGTCCAAATGGGTGAGATTGTAAAGGTTACCAAGTGAAGATGGAATGATTCCTAAAAAAGAGCATACATAAATGTAAGACAATGGTTTAAGATTATTTTTTAAAAGTAAACGAATATCTTTATAAGAAATGTACTTTGCAACTTGCAAGAGAAGAAATAAATCAAAGAAAATCAATTACATGAATAGATATTTTTTTATCTATATAAGTTCAAATGTACTTCCAGAGAAACAAGATTTCCAATGGAAGATAAGTCCAAAAATTGTTAGTAAAGATAAGTCCATATGGATTTATTTCTGAAAAACAACATGCACTAATGTAGTAATAACTTATTTTTTATAAGAAATGTACCTTGCAAATTGCAACTTGTAAGAGAAGATAAAAAAAAAAAAAAAAAAAGATGTAATAACTTTTTTTGAACAATCAGTTGTATTGAAAGCCAACAAGGCTGCCCAAACAGCAAAACAAGAACAAGGGAAACAAGGACAGAACCCCAGACCCCGACGCACCAACAGCAAACCCCAAAGACAACCGATTGTTCACACATGAGTAACACCCTCTTATTTAATGTTAGACGACTAATCTGTTAAGTAGATTAAGTTTGACATTTGAAGGGTCTTAAATACCCTTAGATAAAAATTAAAATTAAAAGTAAAAATAAAAATAAAATATCTATAATTTATAAATCTAACACAGTGAACCATGTCTTCTTGATTTGGACACTCTTGAGGCAGAAAACTGTGACAAAAAAAAAATAGTAATCAAAGTTGCGTTAACATCTTTAATATAACTTTTGAATACTTAAATTAAAGTTGTGTTAACATCTTCAATTGGTTCTGGTTGCGCAGAGAATCTAGAAATCCCCTAAGGTTGCATGAACGTAAACTTGAAGTGTAAAAATTATGAGAGCTGGCATTAACAGTGGAGTTGAAGAAACATTTCCAACTCCATTGTGCCACTCAAATTATTTGTAGAAAGGTAAAGAAATTCAAGATTGTTGAGTTCAAAGATAGAGCTAGGAATGGTACTTTGCAATTGATTGGATGAAAGACCCAAGGAATCCGATTGGGTTAGGTTACTGATTTGATATGGAATCTGACCAGCAATATTGTTAGACATGAGATAGACCAGTTAACTGGTTTCAATTTATATTTAAATCAGTTAGACGTGTTAGGTTCTTGAGCCAAAAAGGAACCTCACCAATTAAGTTGATATTTGAAACGTCTATATCAGTGATTTTAGTATTCATACTAATCCAAGACAACGAAAAAGTTGGACCTGAAACTCTATTGAAAGATAGGTCCAAATAGTTTAGTTGGGTAAGATTACTAAGTGAAGAAGGAAGTTGGCCCAAGAAATTGCAACTTCTGATACCCGGTACTTCACTCTAAGATTGGGTAACTGCTTGAAGGAATTAATTACCTTGTAATTGGCAGTCCTCGAGAGATAGATGAGTAAGAGAAGACAAATTTCCCAAGCTATCAGGTAAAGGAGAAGAAATGTTGACATAACTTAGATCAAGCCATTTGAGGTTGGTTAACTTGTCAACCAGACTTCTTAGACCACCTGTCTGTTGGAGCTGTAATCTTTTTCCTAGTGATTCTCCATTCCATGAAAGATCAAGGTATTCCAATTGAGAGAGCTCCAACATTTCTGACGGTATTTGACCTGAAAAGTAAGAATAAGAGAGGTCAAGATGATATAACTTGGAAAGGTAGTTCTTGATTCCAAAATGAATTTTAGAATAACAAAAAGAGAAAAAAAATTATATGAAAACTTAACAAGTTAATGTTAGACAACTAATCTGTTAAGTAGACTCACACGCACACACCACATGTCTGATTCTTTTTTTTTTTCCTTCTTTCCTCTCTTTCTCCCAAGCTCCCCGAGTTCTCTCTCTCTCTCTTACTGATCTCTCTTTTCTTCTTAGTTTTCTTTCTCTGCTCTATCCTCTTACCATTTCTCTCTTTCTCTCTCTCTCACTCTCAGGAACACACCACCAGATCTGATCTCTTCCTTTTATTTTTTAATTTTTTTGATCTCACTCCAATCTACTTGATTGCCACCTATCATCATATTCTTGCCACCTAACTTAAAGAGATGACAACAAAACAGTTGGTTGCCTCTTCAATTTATTATCAATTTTTTTTTTTTTTTAAATTAAAAAAAAACTCAATTAAGATGGGCATGGTCCTCGGCTAGACATGGACAATTAATTGGGTTTGACTAATGGGCTTGGGCTTGCACAAACGCAAATGGATTGTTGGCTTGGTTGGGCTTAGGTCAATTTTGGATCTAGACCTTACAATCTCACCAGTAAATTGGTTGGACATTAGATATATAGTTGATAGCTGGTTCAAATTCATGAGTCAAACTGAGATTAAACCAGTTAACTGGTTTCGATTCATATTTAAATCAGTTAGACGTGTTAAGTTCTTGAGCCAAAAAGGAATTTCACCGACAAAATTGATATTTGAAAGGTCTAAATCAGTGAGTTTAATATTCATTCCAATCCAAGACAATGAAGAAATTGGATTTGAAAATTTATTGAAAGATAGGTCCAAATGGTTTAGCTGGGTAAGATTATTAATTGAAGAAGGAAGTTGGCCCAAGAAATTGAAACTTCTGATACCCAGTACTTCCAAAGAAGCAAGATTTCCAATGGAAGATAAGTCCAAAAATTGTTAGTAAAGATAATTCCATATAGACTACCGATGAATGATGAATTTATTCCTAAAAAAGAACATGCTCTAACGTAGTTAATGTAAGTTAATGCTTTAAAATTATTTTTTAAGAGTAAAGGAAAATCTTTGTAAGGATTTTACTTTGCAGTTAATTTACAACTTGTATGAGAATGAGTAAATTAAAGAATATACATTACTTCTATAGATAATGAATAATTTTTTGAAAGAAGCAAGATAGGAATTAGGCAACTCACCTTGAAACTCATTAGCAGACAAGTCCAAATGGTTGAGATTGTAAAGGTTACCAAGTGAAGATGGAATGATTCCTAAAAAAGAGCATACATAAATGTAAAACAATGGTTTAAGATTATTTTTTAAAAGTAAACGAATATCTTTATAAGAAATGTACTTTGCAACTTGCAAGAGAAGAAATAAATCAAAGAAAATCAATTACATGAATAGATATTTTTTTATCTATATAAGTTCAAATGTATTCAAGATTTTTTTTTTCACTGGTGAAGTATAAGGTATATAAATGAAATTTTTTTAAAAGGAATTTACCTTCCAAGTTGCAGTTTTGAAGAGACAAAAAGTTGAGAGAAGATAAATTTGTCAACACCTCAAGTTGTGAAGAAGAAATATTGTTGACGCTACTAAGAGAAAGCACTTTCAGGTTGGTTAATTTCTCTACAAGATTTTTTAGATCTGGCTGTTGGAGCTGCAACAACCCATTGTATGATAGATCAAGGGACTCCAAGTTGGAGAGCTCTAGCATCTCTGGTGGTATCTGACCAGAAAAGAAAGAACGAGAGAGGTTTAGATGTAATAACCTTGAAAGATTCATGATTCCTGAAGGAATTTTGGAATCAGTGAAGTTATTATAAGCAAGGCTAAGCCATTGAAGATGGACGAGGTTAAAGAGGGTGCTGGTAGAGTTGATAGAACCACATAGACAGCTACTACTGAGGTCAAGCTTGATCACATAACCAGTATCCTCGCTGCATTTGACGCCGTCCCATGAGCAGCAGTCACCATTTCCTTCCAGATTCCAGAGTTCAGTCTTTGTCGAACAAGCATCATCCGAGTAGTAGTACTCATGATTAATGAAATGATTAATGAAAAGACTTTCCTTGAATCGTAACAAAGCAGAATGTTCCTTGTCATGACAAAGTGGTTGTCTAGAAGAAGTAAGCTGAAAAGAGAAGAGCAGAAAAGACAAGTACATAAATGTGAAGAAACTCAAGGATGACCCCATGATTGATTCAATTAGCTCTCAAATATGAGCAAGAAAGATAGGAGAGCCGGAGAGGATTGATTTTGTTGCGGTGGGCAATCAAGGAAGAGGATTTGAGTTGGTTTTATAGGCAACTTTTAATTTTTTTAATTTTTTTTATATAAAAAACAATAAATTAAAGCATTGAATCAACAAATTAAACTAATGAGGAATTTTCAACAATGACATACTTTGAACCGCTTATTGGGACATAGGCGATTTGTATTTTATTGTATTTATATATGTTTTTTTTTTTTTTTTAAATAGTTGACTTCTTTTCATTTTATAAATCGGAGCATTTAAAAAAGTTGACTTTAAATTATTAGCACCCAAAAAATATCTTGTTATACTAATGTTTTAATGAAATAATTTTATTTTAAAAATATTCTTGAATTTAATTACTTAAAAAATACATAATTTTATAATTGAAATTTTAAATTTACTTCGCGCACCCATAAATTGAACAATAAATACCAAATTAATCATAATGCATAATTACACATTCGTAGTACCAACATTAAATCATGTTTGTATAATAAATACCAAATTAATCATGATGCATGTATTAAATGGATTTTACTCTAAGTCAAGCTCTTTTGGTCTTCTAATCTTGCCGTGTGTGAAAAATGTTTAGATGGAAGACTTGTTATAGTCCGTCCATCATTTCATGTCAATTTCTAAGAAGACTATTCAAAGATGAAATAGTGATCATTTTGACAATTACATGCATACATGTGAATTATGTAATTGATTGTTAGGTCAAGCTATATAACTTATTTTTATAATCGGAAGGACGACAGGTTACTTAATCAATCGTCAAATTAACTTGTCATACAAGTTAGAAATATTGTTTGGGTCATTAACGCTATGTTTGGTAGGAGGGATTGGTGAATTAAGAAGGAGAGAGAATTGGAGGGATGGAAATGATAACATAGATCCTTCATATTGTTTAGTATTGAAAAGAGAGTTGAATGAATGGAAGTATTGATATATAATTTGTAAATTTTCTATATTACCCTTTTATAAATTGAAGGGTAATAAAAAAATTAGAGGGTAATGTTGTCCTTTCCCACCAATGAGATCCCTCCTCTTCTCATCCGTCTCATAAGGGAAGGATTGATTTTGGTGGGCCCTAAGGGAGTTGAGATCCCTCATCTTCTCCTCTTCTCCTCTCACTTGTCTCTCTAACCAAACATTAGATTGGAGCTCTCCTCCCTGCTCTTTCCCTCTAACCCTTTCCCTCCCTCCGTCTCTCTTTCGTACCAAACAAGGTGCAGGTTTGCTCATTGACGTGAGACTGTGAGAGATGGGGCAATCATGTCCACACTCCATGCAAGACCTCCGAAAGAGACCAATAATAGTAGGACCATATATATAGACTTTAAATTGAGGTTCTTCAATTTTTACTCTAATGTATCAGGGTTCTTCAATTAAAGTTGATTAAAATCAGTTATGTTTTGTGAATGGAAAGCTTAAATTGAAAGACAAAATATTTTTAGAAGAAGGCACAGTGGTTCTGAAAAAGCTTCTTACTTTGAGAAGGAAGAAGACGAGATGAGCCAGCTGCTTATGTGGAGAGAGATAAAAGGACCAGCTCATTATCCATAGTTTGGGCCGCTGATTAATAATAATTTAATAAGCACTCAAACAAAATTATTGATTTTGGTGTGGTTGGAAATCACATAAGAGGATTTGAGTTGGTTTTATAGGCATCTTGAAATTATTTTTTATGCATGCATAACAAGTTGTCTTGAGGTGATCAATCCTATGATTATGTAGAAGAGTAATACGGGCATATGGCAGATCAATTAATTCCTTTAGATTATATTACTGCTTTACCATTTTGCCTTTACTTTAGATGATTTATATATATATATATATATATATATATATATTGTAAAAAAATCATTAGATTGAAATCGAGTTGATATTATATAAGTTGGCCACTTAACAAATTAAATTATTCATTATTGATCTTTTAATTGCTTTTCCCAAATTTCTTCTTCCCAAAATGATGTTCAACTAATTGTAATTGTTCATTATTTTATCATATATAAGTAATTATTCCACTGAAAGATATATACATTCTATAAATCATAAGAATTGGTTTGATATTCAAATTTAAAATTCATTATTAATTAAAATGTAAAAAAAAAAATTAATTAAAGCATTGAAACAGCAATAGTACAATATTAGTGAGGAATTGTAAATCCGATTAATACAAAGGGGGAATTACACTTTAGTCCTTATGTTTTGGCAAAACGTCACTTTTTTACCCGGCATATGGGTATTAGAGTCTTTGGTCCTTAATTTTTTGAAAATACATCAAAATGGTCCTTTGACCAAAAAGTTGAAAGTCAAACTTAGCAGAATTGCTGAAAAGCCTATTTTGCCCCTCATTTTAAAAAACTTGAATGAAATAATTGTTTTGCCTAGCATTCTTTACACATATTTATAAATTTACCTGAATGAAAAAAGTCTTATATGTTCGTATGAACAATTTAGTATTACCAAACTATCCATACATCATTATTATTTTTTTATAATAAAAATCAGAAAATATGACAATTACTGCCATTTAATATTTTTGATATTTTGATTTTCCCTATAATATTTTATTCAAAAATACAGAATAATGATTAAAAAAAATATTGTTGAGAAAGCATGTTTATTTCAATAACAAAAAAAGCACGTTTCTTGAAAAACAATAATGGGTTCAATAATGTTTTAAGAAAAAAAAAAAAAAAACACAAAGTCAAGCTTTTTGATAATTCAAAGTCAAGTTGGGAATAAAACACATACTATCAATTTAACATGATAAAGAAATACATGCTTTATTCTCCACTGAAATATCAGCTAAGAGATTCTGAGGGTTGGACTTAAACATGCGTTTTTCTTTATTCAAAAGTCATGTGAGTGAGCCAAAACAGTTCTGTCTGATAATGAAGTGTTAATCAAGAAAAAACTATCATTCAAGTGGTGATATCTTCATGATAAGGTTACAACCTTTTTACAAGGCTACTGGCTAGTCAATAATCACTATCTAAATGCCATTTCAAAATGAGTCTACGAACCAAACAAGGCTCGCGTCAATCTCTTGATGCGGTCGAGACAAGATGAGTCAAGATCAAGGCAACTTGAGAGAGAAGAGAGAGGAAATAATTGAGTTGAGAAGGGCCAATAATTGGGCTATTTCTTTTTGAGAGGCCTTTAAATTTTGAGTAACGATATTTGCACTCCTGGAAAACCCAACCAAAATTAACCAACCTAATAATTTATTAAGAAATAATAATAATAATACTAAATTGATTGCCCATTCATCTAAGAAACTTTGTCGTCCCAAAGAGGGTTGCGTTGTTGGCTCGTCGGGAAGAGGAGGGTCGTATCACTTGTGTCACGGTGAAGAGGTGGTATGGATCTGATTCGCGGTGAAGAAGAGGTCTTAGTCCCGGTTCTGGTTTGCAGCAAAGATTGATTCACAATCTGGGTCTGGTTGGTGCGAAGATAAGGAGACTGGGTTTTGTTGGCAACAAGAGAAATGGGCTAGGTCGTAGAGAAGATATTGGTTTAGGTAATTAGGGTTTGACTATTTGGTAATCAATTTTGTGTTATGACTGATCAATTTAAATTTACCCTTCAATTTAACTTTTTTATTTATTTTTAATGTCTGATTGTTATTATTAATTATATTTTTATGTATTTTTTTAATTAAAATTTTATAAAAATCTACCATGTGTCTCCACCTATTAAAATATAACTAAAAATACCTTATTACCTATGAATATGTTAACTTTGACTAACTATTGACTAAACGATGGACCATTTTGATGTATTTCTAAAAGGTTGAGGACCAAAGACACTAATACCCATATGTCGAGTAAAAAAGTGATGTTTCGCCAAAACATAAGGACTAAAGTGTAATTTCCCCTAATACAAATAGAAAAATTATTACAGGTGTCGAGTTACATGCACGGAGTAATAAATTAAATTACATTTTTTCTAAGATAAATACTAAATTAATCATGATGTATAATGTATCAGATGGAATTTACTCTTTATCAAGCTATCTTTAGGTCGTATAATCGTGTTGTGTGCAGAAATGTTAAGTCTAATATTTGTGATAATTAGTACATCAATTCATGAAAATTTCTAAGAAGACTAGTAAAAGAAGAAAAATATTGATCATTTTGACAATTACATACATTTAATTCCTGCTTGAAATTTCAAACTTGAAATGTGAGTTAGAAAATGTTGCTTGACTCTTTAATTATGCTCATGGATGTGAGAGATTGGGACAATCATATCCACATTCCAAGCATCACTTCTGAAAGAGAGCAATAATAGTGGAACATATATAGACGTTTTAGGTCGTATTTGCATTGGAAAATGAATGACATCTCAATATCATATTAGAGATAATCTTGCATTGGACCACTGTGAGACCGTCGTAAACGCGTTCTTATAGTGAAGTGGAAGGATATTTTTGTTTATTGGAGTCCAAGCCTTGGTTATTGTGGCTTTGGACCATTTATAGGCTCCTTCATATAACCCAACTCTATAATTGTATTGGGCTTTGGCTTGGGAAATTCTACATCTGGCCCATCACTAATTAATGATAGGGTTTTATTGAGAACTAACCCATTTTGAAGGGTTAAGTTATAACATAACCTGTCTTTGAAAATTTTGCAAAAGTAACTAATTTGGTACGGTATTGCCCTTATCGATTTTTAAAATTACTCATCATAAGACGATTAGTAAAGGGGACAACTTTGCTTACCCAAATCCCTAACCTCGATAACAGTGTCCTGAATCCCTAACCTATCTCAAAGTCTCCGATTCAAAAATCCGTATCAAACATCTGTCTCAACAATCCCTAACCTCTAAAACTCTAACCTTACTCAAGCAGTCAATATTGCTCTTCCCACAAGTTCTCAGATAAACCTGAACTTAGCAACATTGAATTAAACTATATCCATTAAAGTTCTATTTTTTTTTTCTTAGAGCAACACCATTGGATTGCGGTGAATAAGGAGGAGTTACCTCATTTGATCAAATGGAGCAAATGCCAATAATATTTTAGCACTAAAAATGAAAAAAAAAAAAAAAAAATTCAAGTGTGTAATTTACCTAACGCACGGCAATAAATTATAATCCGGGAGGAGAAATTTTAATCACGTTTAAATGACTAACTATTTAATAAGTTGCCTTTTGGAAGCAGCCCCGACCATCTAGAAGTCTTCTCAATGCATCATTCCAATTTCAAGTTAACTGACTCACATCACGAGTTCCTGTTTCGAGTACTTTTTATACATAGCAGTGACAACTTTGGTGCATCAGAATATATGTAATTCAAAAATGGCATTTTGAAATTATTTTTTATGCATGCATAACAAGTCGTCTTGTTGTGATTGATCCTATGATCCTGTAGAGGAGTAATATGGCAGATCAATTAATTCCTGCAGATTATATTACTGTTTACCCTTTTTGCCTTTACTTTTGATGAGATTCTTTTAATTATTTTTTATATTTTTTTGAAAAAAAATCATTAGATTGTACTCGAGATTTTTTTTTTTTGAACCAAGATTGTAATCGAGTTGATATTATATAGGTTGGGCACTTAACAAATTAAATTATTCATTATTGAGCTTTTAATTGCTTTTCCCAAATTTCTTCTTCCCAAAATGACGTTCAACTAAATGTAATTATTCATTATTTTATCATTATGTCCGTAATTTTTCCACTCAAAGATACATTCCGTAAATCATAAGAATTGGTTTGATGTTCAAATTTAAAATTCATTATTAATTAACATTTAAAAAAAAATTAAAGCATTGAAACAAGGGATTGTATCCTTTTCCCCCCTACATTAATAAATCGCCCACTGCATTTTGCCTATCGGCCATTTGCACCCCTGACAGCAAACTCAATCGCCAAATACCCCCTTATCGTTAGCTTTTTCGTTAAAATGCCCGGTTCACCGTTATCTTGTGGTTGACTCAAAGGGCAACATGATAACTATAACAAATAATAAAAATTTAAGATTAAAATTAAATAAAAAAATGTTAAAATAAAAAAATTAATTAAAAAAACATTAATATCAAAATAATAAATTATATAATTATAAAAATAAAAAAAATAAAAAGAAGTAAAACAGTATTAAAAAAATTTCAATCTCTCTCTCTCTCTCTATTTTTCTTCTGATCTCTCTCTATTCGATCTCTTCTCCCTCTCTTCTTCATCCCATTGTCGGCGAGATGTGGTGATCTCTTCTGCTGAGAGGAGATCAACTCTCTCATTTCTCTCTCACTTCTCTCTCTTCTTTCTCTCCCGATTCAAGCCAATCTAGTTGGCCACCAGCGAGGATTGGAGCGCCGATCTCCTCTGCTGAGAAGAGATCGACGTTGTTGGTTGTCGTTATTGGTGGTGGGTGTGGTTGTTGGTGGTGGTGGTTGGATTTGGGGGTTAGGGTTTGGCCATTAATGGTGTGGAAGGTCTGGTTGTGTTTTGATTTCTGGAGTTTGATAGTGATGAATTGATGGTGGTTTCGGCAAGGATTTGAGATGGGGTGGTGGGGTTTGGGTTTGTGGCTGGGTTTGTTTGGATTTAGAGAAGAACATTGTTTTTCTTTTCTTTGGATCTCCAATGTTTTTTCTTTGGATCCATATTGGTGGTGTTGAATCTGGACTAGTGATGTGCTTTTGTTGATGATGATATTCTAGGTTATGGGTTTGAATTTCTGGGATGGTGTTGGGCATGATGATGATGGTGGTGAATTCTGTGATTGAATAATTGAATTTCTAAGTTTGGTGTTTTTCATGATGGTGATGAAGTTTTAGGTATGAAAAATTAAATTTCTAGGTTTGGTGTTGTTCATGATGATGATGGGTGATGATTGATGAGGTGTTGAATTTGTTTTTTCCAAAAGTATTTTCTCTTTAAGTTGCAACGTGAAGGGTAAAAAGGTCTTTTAATCAGCTGCTACTATCAGAGTTGGACTTTTTAACGGAAAAGCTAACGGTAAGAGGGTATTTGACAATTAAGTTTGCTGTCAGGGGAGCAAGTGGCCATTAGATAAAATACAAGGGGTAATTTACTACTAGGTCATAATATAGAGGGAAAATGATACTATCCCATGATTTTTCATTTTTCATTAATCAGATTTATGATTCCTCACTAGTATTGTATTATTGTTGTTTCTTACAAGTGTCGAATTACATGCACGTAGTAATAACTTAAATTACATTTTTCTTAGATAAATACTAAATTAATCATGATGTATAATGTATCATCTGAAATTTACTCTTTATCAAGCTATCTTTAGGTCTTCTAATCGTGTTGTGTGCGAAAATGTTAAGTCTAATACTAGTGATAATCAGTACATCAATTCTTGAAAATTTAAGAATTTTCAAGAATTGATGTACTAATTATCACTACCAGATTTACACTTAAAAAAAAAAAAAATTTGTCACAAGATTTTTCCAAAATAGATGATAAATGAAAGAGTATTGTGTAGTTGTAGTTAATACATTAGCAATCCATCAATAATTTAGCACCAAAGTCTTTATCATCTGAGACTTATCTATAGATTATGGACAGTAATGTTAAATTTGCCAATTAAGTGGTGCAAAATCAATTTGAATTCTTCGAAATTCTCAAAAGACTTATAAAATGGTCATCTAGGAGATGTCTTCTCAGTAGCAAACAAGACTTCATTTTTCTCACAAATTGTCTTGCTCTGTGGAATTTCCAAAGCAATTAGAATTTAGTAGCTATCATGCATGAGTGGTGCAAAGCAATTACCATTAATAGAGATTGATAATGTTTCCAGGAAATATCTATTCCCCTTCCAGTCCAGTGATTGAATTGTCGTCCTGTTTTGTAGAAATTCAAATAGATTATAAGCCTGTCTTTGAAACCTACTTTTAGAAGACAAATATCCAATGCTCACAAGCACAAACATCACGCGGTCATGTTCTTTTAACACTTAATACTATACATTAGGACAAACCACAAATAAACAAGAAAATGCAAAATATGTATCCCCAATCTTGTCAAGTATGAAATTGAAGAAATAAAGAGAAACTGGGAATTATGCTACCAACCGCATATTCTACTTCGGTTTCAAAGACAGGCTTATAAGAAGACGACATGCAATTAAACTGAAAATGGTTCATCATGCTAGCTAGTTAGAGCATCTCCATAAGTCTTTCTTGGAGACCCCCTTATTTAGGGTTCGAAAATTATATAGCACCTTTTTGAGGTGGTATTTTAAGATTATCATTCCTTTAATAAGTTAAGTTTAAATGGTACCTAAAATGGGTTCCTTCTAAAAATGCACCCGACCCTGTCACTATTTTGGTTTTTTTCCCCTTCAAAATCCTCCATCCATGGAAGTAAAAGACCTTCATTGGAGGTCAGTTTGACCTCCATTGGAGGTCGAAATCAGCCTCTAATGGCGGTCGAACTGACCTCCATTAGAGGTTGAAATTGGAGGTCGATTAAGAAGATGATAAAAAAAAATTGAAAATTGTTTCAGGTAATTTTCGAGACTTTTCAGATAATTTCTGAGATTTTTCAAGTAATTTTTGAGACTTTTCATGTATTTTCAAAACTTTTCATGTAGTGTTCGAAAATTTCATTCTGAGAAAATGAAATTTTCTGAGAATTTTGGTAATTTCTGAGACTTTTTGGTAATTTTTGAGACTTTCTGAGCAAAAATGAAACTTTCCAAATGACGATATTCAAAAGTCTCGAAAAATCTCATTTTTACACAAAGTCTCGGAAATTACCAAAAAATCTCGGAACTACCTGAAAATTCTCGGAAATACATGAAAAGTCTCGGAAATTACCTGAAAAGTATCGAAAATTACTTGAAATATTTTTTTTTCAATTTTTTTTCATCTTTTTTTTAATCAACCTCCATTAAAGGTCGATTTCGACCTCCAATGGAAGCCGATAAAGAAAATGGAAAAAAAAAATTGAATAACTGAAAAGTAAATAAAACATATATTTAAAATAAGGGTATTTTTAAAAGTTCACTTACTTTGATACCTTTAAAATTTAAATTATTAAAATGATAACACCTATAAAATACCAACTCCGAAGAATAACAAAACCCCTTATTTCCCGTATATCGATTGTCTTGCCTTTGGCTTTTGTGAAATTTACCTGAGGGATTCGAGCCATTATTTATGGATCCATTCTTTTAGGCTTTGACAATATTTTAAGTGAAAGGGCAAATTGGGTATTTTCACAAAATTCCCTGATATAAACACTTTTCGTTGGTGACTCGACCGCAACAGCAAGAGACAGTGAACGGAGCTGCCGCCAAAAATCGGAACCACGCATGACAGTCTGTTAGGTTGGTGCTTCGAACTCTTGACTTCAACATATTTTCACTTGCTGTCTCGTTCCAAGAAAGAACAAAACTCATCTTCACATTTGCATGTTAGAATATCATGAATAGCTTCCAAGTTCGTCGATTTTCAATTGTGGTGAAAAAAAATCCCACCTTTGAAAACCCTTCAATTTCTAGGAATTCAATGAAAAAGAACCGGAACCCAATTCCAGTTCATCATCAGACAATCCCAGAACCAAAAGGCCAAGACCTTGATTTTGTCAACATTGCTTATAGTCATTTGGTTCACTCTGATTGGGAAAAATTGAATTCATTGATAACCCATTTGACACCATTTAGAGTGAAGCATGTTCTGTTGAAACTTGATTTATGTTATTTCACTTGATTTCTTCAATTGGGTTCAAACCCACAAGCCCAGTTCACATACCCTCGAGACTCATTCGATGATCCTCTATACTTTGACCAAGAACAAGGAATTTAAGTCTATTTTGAAAGGTATTCTTGTATTGGGTTCGATTGATTTGCCTGCTAGGTTGTTTGATGCCGTTTTGTGTTCGTATAGAATGTGTGATTCCTCATCGCATGTTTTTGATTCGTTGTTTAAGACTTATGCTCATATGAAGAAGTTTAGGAATGCAACTGATGTTTTTTGTCAAATGAAGGATTATGGTTTTTTGCCAACTGTTGAGTCTTGCAATAAGTATATTAGATCATTGCTTAATTTGAATAGGGTTGATATTGCTTTAGGATTCTATAAAAAGATGTGGCAATGTAGGATTTCGCCAAATGTATATACTCTAACTATGGTTATAGGTGCTTTTTGCAAGTCGGGGAAGCTTGAAAACGCGGTTAAAGTGTTTAAAGAGATGGACTGCATGAGTTTTAGTACCACCATTGCTTCTTATAATACATTGATTGTAGAGTATTGTAATAAGGGTCTTTTGAGCTCAGTTGTAAAAACTTGATGGGGAAGGACAGTTTGCAGCGATTTTGATCACTTTTAATACGCTTATTTATGGTTTTTGTAAGGAAGGAAAGTTACATTAAGCAAACAGGATGTTCAGTGAGATGAAATCCATGTATATGATTCCCAATATTCTAACGTATAATACTTTTATAAATGGGTTTAGTCAAACCAGCAATGGTGAGATGGGCGGTAGGCTTTATGAGGAGATGGTGAGGAATGGAATTAAGGTCGATATACTAACTTATAATGCCTTAATATTGGGTCAATGCAAGGTGGGTAAGACAAAGAAAGCTGCTTATTTGGTTAAAGATCTTGATAAGGGAAACTTAGTTCCGAATGCCTCAACCTTTTCAGCTCTTATCACTGGGCAATGTGTGAGGATGAATTCTGAGAATGCCTTTCAGCTGTATAAAGGCATGATAAAGAGTGGTTGTCACCTGAACAAACATACTTTCGAGATGTTGATATCTACATTTTGCAAGAACGAGGACTTTGATGGTGCAATCCAGATCATGCAGGAAATGCTTGAAAGATGTATGGCTCCAGATACAGGTGTCCTGTCTAAGTTTTACGTTGGACTTTGCCGGTGTGGAAAAGATCAATTGGTTATGAAGCTACTAAATGAGATGGAAATTAGATGCCTTTTGCCAGAAGGTTTTGACAAAGCTAGAACTATCAACTCTAAAACACAGAATCATGACAAAGAGATTGGCGATAACCCTTAAGCTTGTGTTTACTTGTTCTATCGTTTTAACTGCTGAGCTTTTCCAAAGGACATTCCTGCAAAACAAATTTCGGTAATGCAAGTGAAAAAGGTAGATGCACCAATTTTGGGAGAATGTTAAACTTGAATCCTTGTAAGTGAAGATAGATCTATGCCAGTAGTAATTGCAAAGGTCTGCAATAATATTCCCTAACTTAATTATGCTCTCAGCATGAACATTACTTAACAATTTTATTTATTAAAATTGAAGTTGACAGTTTGTTATTTTGACAGAATTTTATTCTTGTATCTGTCACACCAAAAACTAATATAATGTATTCATATTACTTCATTACCGTGTCTCATTTCCTGAAAGGAATCCTGGTGGTGGCAAGACAAGGAGATTGTTCTTTGTTCTAGCCATTATTCCGAAATTCCCAGTCATATTGAGATCTTCGAGTTTATTACCGTTTGGAAGTTTCCAATCGAAATTGTACAGCAATTGGGAAAGTCCAGGTTCAATATTTGAAGTGGAAAATGATATTCTTGGACAGATCCTCCTTCCAACGCCAAACGAAAGCAATTCGAAGTTGTTCCTCTAAAATCAACGGAGGAACCTTCGAATCTTTCAAGTTGAAAGCTTTCAAGATCTTTCTAACTTTTCAGATCCCTCCCTATTGCATATACATTGATGAGGACTTTGGCCTTGGATGGTATAGTGTAGCCACCAATTTCACATATTTCTCTTGCTTCTCTTGGAAGTAATAGCCCTGCAGGGTGCATCCTTAAAGCTTCCTTGACGATAGATTTCAGGTAATCGAGTTTCTGATGTCTGCCTCTTCGATTTTTCTCTTTCCTCTGAATGCTTGTCAAACTTCAGCTTGCGCCTTCTCCATCACTCTCGGGTCTTTAAGTAGCTCTGACATCGTCCATTCTATTGTTGTTGCCGAAGTATCACTCCCTGCAGAGAAAATGTCCTGGAAATATGTCGAATTCACCCTTGATTAAAGCTTGTTCAGTAATATTATTTCAAGATTACGTTATCAGAAAAATAATTTACAGGTCGTTGTAGTGTCTTGCCATGATGACAGCTTTGATCTGATCAATTGTGAGTTGACAGTCGAAATTATAGCCTCTGCGTAGTTTATGAGAGTGTCGAGACATCAGAATAAACTGAAAAAGCAGATTTGGGCTTTAACTCATTATCTTTAGTTTGGGCTGCTGATTACTATTTTCACTGGGCCTTAACCCATTCTTTTGACCCGCTAATAAGTTTAGACCTCCCATCAGTCACCCTCTATATTTTTACTATTGAAAAATGTCTCTTTTTTTTTTTCAGAAAAAAAAAAAAAAAAAAAAATGTTTGTTTTTTTTTTTTTTTTTTTTTATTTGAATTGATTACAAAATATGTTGACACAAATACATAAGTCAAATGAAATTGATCCTAATGCTAGTTGTGTCTCATTGTATTATTTAAATTCTTTGATCATTTATCACTTGTAATTAATTTTTTAGGGAACCTCAACGGTACGAGGGAAATTTATTAATTAATTTCATCTATTAATGAACTTCATGTATGAGAATTCTTCCAAGATGTTAGTTGGAATGTTAAAATAGGTATTAGTAAAATATTCGAACAGACTTAGTTTATCTTCCAAATATGTTAGTTGGTAGGGGTGGACGTTTTCGAGTTGGGTTGGATTGGATTGAAAAATTTTCAATTAAATCCAACCCAACGTTTGGGTTGATCAAGTTGACTTTTTAAACATAATAGAAAAAATATATTTGAATTCAAATTTTGTTATATCAAAATTCAAATTTAAAATAATTTTTCACCATAATAAAATATCATATAGAGTTTAGATTTCTTATAAGTATCAAATCAAATCACAACATATAATACAAATTGTTTAAATATATGTTGCATAATTATAAAATAAAAATTTAACAATTTATGCAACTTAGAAAGTCTCCATTTAAGCCTCTCATCCATTTTACAATTATAATCACTTCGTCGAATATTTTGTGGTTGGATAATCTATTATTTATTTTAACCAAAATAATAGTTTTAGTTTATATATAATTATTAGACTTTTTTTCTACCAAATTCTTAATCAAATCATAAGAAAAATATATATATTTTAAAGTATAATCAAGGATGTACCAATTAATATATAAGATGAAAACAATATAATTGTATATTTTTAATAAATATATTATATATTTATGGTACAAAAATATTTAAAATTATGTATCTATATTTGTCATTTATAATATTATAAATCGTGCATGGGTAAAATTTTTAAATATTTTTAAAAATGAGATTCCATAATAAATAAAATTATTTATTTTATTTTTTATTTTTTATGTCGGGTTATCAGATTGGGTTGAGTTATATTTTATTAACCCAACCAACCTAATCCAACCTAATCTTAAAAGCAACCCAACCCAACCCAATTAGTTGGCTTCCATTGACTATCTTCTTAGATACGTAATGTTATTTTGTCCAAATCTGATGCCTAAATGGTATAGAAACATCATAATTCATTTATTTAAATTATACAAACTTAATACAATTTAAATGAATGGATTACAATGATATAAAATTATTTGGATACCAAATTTAGACGAAATAACGTTATTGTTATTCAACGGGTGGGTCGGTAACAATATGAAATACTGGATAATAAGAAAGACTAATTTATTAAATACCAAAAGTACCCCGTACAAGTGTACAACCCAATAGTAGAGTGATATATTGACAAATGTCAAATATCAAAACTTCCAAGACAAGAATGTTAACCGTCAAGAGACAAAAATGCTATAAAATAAAAAAATTTAAAAAACACACACACAAGAGTCGAGACACGAGTCACACGACGCTCCGTTTTCTCACTGTTTTTTTAGCCAAAAAAGGAAACTTTGAGATTTGACAGTTGCCGTCGTTAGTCACCATCAAGTCGTCGAAAGAAAGAAGCTTCTAGAAGCAATGTTAACCTCCGTCAACTCTCCTTCTTCGTCGTTGCGAGTGGTGTCGAACGGTGACGACGACGACGACGAGGAGCTGGAGTTCCGGTCGTACGTTGACGACGCGTGGTACAGCGTCCGAGTAGCCTTCGACGGCCGCGCCGGGAAGCTGATCGTCAGGTACTGCAACTTTCCCGACGAAAAAGATGTATGTGGCAGGTGAATCATAAGAAACACTCATTTGCAGTTGGAGAAGATGAGTGTTTGTGTTCTTTTATGCTTGTTTGGCAGCATGGTCCGAATGCAAATTCGTTGACTGAAAAGAAGATTGAGAGCATTTGCATTGTCCAGTCTATTCGAGTTCAGGTTCCGATGCTTTTGGTACCAATTGTATTGATGTTGGTGTCCAAAGTTTGAAGCAGGCAAGTCAGTTTATATGTTTGCTTCTTTGCAGGCTACAAAGTGTGTCAAGCGATCTGCGAGTGACATTTCACCCTGTGAAGGTTTTTTAAGATTCCACGTAATTAGCTTCAGAGCTCTATTTTCAGTCTTTTGACTTCCTGAATTGGCAGATAATCTTGATTTGGATTTCGATTTTTTCAGAGGTAGGAAGGAGTAACTATCTTTTGAAAAGAAACAGAGAAGATGCAGATTTTGGAGGGGTTGGCAATTAATATACTATATTGCTTGAGAATGTGGAGAAAGAATTATCCCCTTCAACAATCATCGAGTTCATTCATCGGCAAACTTCAATCACTGCCCAAGCTTATGTTCTCCCGAGTTTTCCATCCGAGCGTTACACTCGTGGTGTTATTGTGTTAGATTTTCATAAGGATCTTGAGGATTTATGTGTTTTTTTTTTGAATAATCCTGATCACTTTACGTTAATTTACTTTTGAGAAAACTTTTATATGTGGAATTATGGATTTGTTGCTTGCAGGCCGTGGGTGGTAGCTAAAAACTTCTCTAGGCAGGATATATTCAGAGCATCAGCAATTGGAACTCCAATGTTTGCATCTCAGGTAAGTTATTACTCCTTTCTTGATTTGAACATAGACTTTTAAATTCTACTATTCTTATACGATGTGCGGAGGAAACTACAGAATGGGAATTGCAGGAATGGCGATGAACTGAAGGTTGTCTGGTCTGGAACAGAGAAGTACAAGACTGCTAAGGAGCTGAGGGATTTACTGGTGGAGTTTACTAGTCATCGAGGGGCGAAAAATCTTGAAATCATCCCCTGAATTGTAAGCTAAGCAGCCTGCTGTTGATCAAAACTCACTAGATAGTGTGAAAAATCTTGAAATCATCCCCTGAATTGAACAACAAAAGTTGCATCTTTGAATTTACAGGAAGTTTCTTGTTTTAGATTATCTAGATGGGATGATACGTTAATTAATTTGTTATTATCTGATATTTATCGCATTATCCTTATTTAAGATTTATAAGATTTATGTTAACTGAAAAAAAAAAAAAAAATCATAAGCAAACTAAAAAGTAAAAACTTGAAATCTTTAGAATTCCAATCAGAAGCTGACTAGTCAAACCCAACAAAGTTCCAAGTTGTTTTGTTCTCTTTATAAGTTCCCGATAACCTCGGATTAACTAACCAAATCTCTTTCTCTCTCCCTCTCTCCCTCTTTCTTCCATAAAGAAAAAAATAAATAAAAATCTTCTGTGTCAAACATAAATTGATTGATTTGGGTGCATTGATAGATATTTGTAGACAAACATAAATTGATTGATTTGGGTGCTGTTTACACGCACATATATATATATATAGAGAGAGAGAGAGTGATCAACTGATCATATATATAATATGTATATGGAGAAGTTGTGGTGTTCGAAACATGTGATGGTATTAACAATGGTGGGTGTGTTGAGTTTTGGAAGAATAACAAGGACAGAAGGAATAAGATTTGATATAGACAGAGAAGAGTGTTTCTCTTATAATGTCCACTATGAGGAAGTCACTCTCCATCTCTCTTTCGTTTTCATCATGGCTGACACTCCCTGGCATTTCAAAGAAGACGGTGTCGATCTTGTGGTATGTATCTATCTATATATATTGTATTGCCTGTGATGGGGTTTTCATTGATTTACATGTGTTTGGTTTCTTGTTCAACTTATATTTCACATCTGCCTGGTTCTTTACTTGTCTTCAACATTGAGTTTTTTGCAATCTTGTACAAAAACCAGTGATCTGGTTTCTGAATCAAAAAGTGATTGTTCTAGAGACAATCACTCTATAGATGTTTGATTCTTTTCTATAACCAGTCGAAAAATCGGTAGTTCATATGTTATTTGCTCTTTGGGAGTCCTAACTAGGTTGGCTGTTCATGTCTACTTTTTCCCAATGATACTATTGATGTGTTTGGCTTGGAATTTCCTTTGTTTCTAATATATCTACCGATTACATGAAACTTTTATGTTTCGATTATCAGATAAAGGGACCTTCCGATGAGTAAATTCATGATTTTCGTGATAAGGTAAGCGAAAAGTATGAGTTTGTCGTTAGGAAGAAAGAGGTTTACCAATTCTGCTTCACCAACAAGTCCCCCTATCACGAAACCATTGATTTCAACATCTATGTTGGTCACTTCATACAGTATGATCAGCATGCCAAAGATGGTGATGAGAACAATTCTTAAATAATCTTTACATGTTTTCTTCCTCTTAATCCCTTTCACTTGAAATATTACTAATGAGTTTTGTAAAAATTCTGCAGAGCATTTCTCTCCATTGCTTGAACAGATATCAAAGTTGGAGGAAGCCCTTCACAACATTCAATTTGAACAACATTGGTTAGAGGCTCAAACCAATCGCCAGGCAATAGGTAACGGAAAATTCTCTCCTGATCCGAGCTCTTACTTGAATATACATAAACCACTTATTGATAGAATTTGAACCGGAATCAAAGCCTCATGAGAGTTGTTTGTGATTGTTGTTGTTGAATGCAGTGAATGATCACATAAGCAAGAGAGCAATTCAAAAGGCAGTGATTGAATCACTTTCTCTCTTGGCTACAAGCTTTCTCCAAGTATTCCTTCTCAAGTACTTGTTCGATCGAAAACATGGATCTTCCATAGTTTAATAAAATCCTATGTGGGCATTTACTCTGCTTAATTATTTTGTAATTTGTGCGAGGGAAATTGAAACTTTGGTTTATTAGGTTTATCGGATTTTGGGGTTTTCTTTATCGTCCATCTCTAAAAGGGACGGTGGAGATCCATTTTTAAGTCGATAGTTACTGTTAGCAACAGAATAAGCACAAAGAATTTGAGCTAGTAATTTGAGAATTCTAACATAAAGAATTTGAGCTAGTAATTTGAGAATTCTAACATAATAAAGAGAGAAAAGCTTTCATTTGGTATATAAACACAGTTTCACACAATAAAATCACATAAACTTGAAACAAACAATAAAAGAAAACAAATAGTCATACGTAAACGGTATGGATCCGAGAAATATTAATCGAATGGAAGAGGAGAGCAGAGGAAACCCAAACAAACAATAACTGGACAGTATAATACATAAACATAATAAAAATTGTTTCTTTCATGATATTCATGAAATTTTTCCCCAACTCCAAAACCATCACCAAAGCTTAAAAAATTCACAACAAACAGATTCCAGAAGGACCCATCATATCTTCTGAATACAACAGCTCCAGTCCCTCTTTTTGTATATCATGTCATGTCTGGGAATAGATAGATAGATAGATATATAGCACCTTTCACTACGAGTTCATGGTTCTGTATTGGCGGCTACACAGCAAAATAACCGTGAAACCCCTCAGCTGATGATGCGTCGTTCACATCCCATTCACCGAACTTCGGCAATGGTCGACCCTTATCCTGTAATATTAAAATTTCACTAAGGAGTCAGACATTTAAAGGAAAAATGGCCACGAATAGATGAGCAATATTCGTACACATCGAAGTCCTAACTTGTGACCTTTGCTATGCATTGAAACAGACATGTAAAGCAAGCTTCCATGAAAATATGTACATAAAACTGAACGACTATATCATCCTATCTCCAATGGACAGGAGCATAATATGTTGAATGTACATCAATTCCACTTTAGAAGACATGTTAACATATTAGCAATTGTGCTAAAATGTATAAGGTCTCTATGCAAATTTTTCAAGAATTTCGTTTACCGAGGATCTGCACTTTGGTATTGCAGCTCGTTTCTTGGGAAGAAGGTGGGTACAAGAGTTCCGACAAACCAATGCCCCGAGGAGAGATTGTTGTGGGGGGATTCAGTGTACAAGGTGCATTTTCTTTCTATGTATGTTGATGCACGCATGTGCATCTGTGAAAGTATTTCACGAAACCTTTTGTAATGGAAACTTGATCTTGTAGCTTGTAAATATCGGTCCTTATTGCCTGTTACATGCTGCAGGTTGATGAAAGGGGTATGCGCTGGTTTTATACTGGTGACATTGGACAATTTCATCCCGACAGATGTCTTGAAATTATTGATAGGAAGAAGGATATTGTCAAACTTCAACATGGAGAGTATATCTCCCTTGGAAAGGTGCATTCAAGAATTTATTTAGAATTTCTTTTTAATAGAAAATCTTTACGGAGCAGTGTTTGGAGTGAACATTTAAATTTTGACCGATTGCAGGTAGAGGCAGCTCTGTCATCATCTAACTATGTAGATAGTATTATGGTACATGCGGATCCTTTCCACAGCTATTGTGTTGCTCTTGTCGTTCCATCATACAAGGTTCTGGAGAACTGGGCTCAAGAAGCTGGCATCAAGTATCAAATTTTTTCAGAGTTGTGTGAGAAGAATGAAGCTGTCAGTGAGGTTCAACAGTCTCTTTTCAAGGTTTGTAACTTTAGTTTATTCACTAAACTGTTACTTGAATTAGCTTTGGTATGATACGAAAGTAGAAGACATTTTTAGTAGTAGCAGACTCTTCTTGTTGCACAACACAAAGGGTGCAATACTGGCTTGAGCCACATTCCGACATTCGGGTGAGGGGACCCCTTCGAAAATAATCGGTCCTTATATGAAAAAAGTTTCTACTTCACTGGATGCTTATAGTGAAACATACAAGAAAATCATACAAGTTGTTTTTAACTAGTTGCAATAAAGAAAATCTCCCCAACAGAGTTGAGAACTTTCTGTTTCTGCAGGTAGGGAAAGCGGCAAAGCTGGACAAGTTTGAGATTCCCGCAAAGATCAAGTTACTGCCAGAACCATGGACGCCCGAGTCTGGACTGGTCACGGCCGCTCTTAAGATAAAGAGAGAACAACTGAAGGCTAAGTTTAAAGATGACCTCCAACAGATGTACGGGTGAAGGGGGTGAAGGATGTAACAGTTAACGTTTCTTCTTTGTCGCGTTATATTATTCAGAAACTTATGGCATGCTACACCAAGTTTAGGCATAATTCCATCTAAATGGAGTTCTTCCAACACAAACAGTCAGAATTTGAACCAGATTAATCTTTTTTCCCTGTTGTTTTGATAAGAACTTGGACAAAATTTTTAAGAATACATTCATGGAAAAAGAGTAAAAAGTTCAGAGATACAAAGTGATGAAAAAAAGCTATGTGGAGATTAATTCAGCTTCTCAGCATCTCAGATTGATGGTTAGGTATCTGTGTATATACATGAAGAACGGGATGTTTAAGACACTGCCCACTTGTTGATTGATATACAGCAAAACAGAGAATTCAAATCTTATTTTTGCTTCGATGAAGCTTCGCGGAGTGCAGGAACTTCTGATAGTGATGGCCATAACAACAAATACAAAGCAGGACCCAGTAATGGCAGCACTGATACCGGAAGAAGCCAAGAACCTTTGTCATACCTGTAAGGTTATCAAGTACTCAAACGTTACTCAACAAAAACCTCCCCTTGGAGGACTTTTAAAGCGAAGCTTAAGAGGAGACTGACTAAAGCATGCAAAAGCTTCGGAAGTCTCACCATTTTCGGGCAGTCGTATCGTTGTAAACCCAAAAAGGAGCAAATGTAGAAAGCAGAGTAAAATCTATGGACATGACATGAATCTGCAATAAAGAGATACAAAAATCCCAAGGTAAGTTGGTGTCAAGTTCTGTTGAATTGTTAAATACCACCAACCATCAACAATATTGGAACTTAAATCTTAACAAAGTTTAAGCAACACTCACAAATTTGCTTTCCCTGAAGTACTGGTAGAATTCCTGCCAGACATCACCACCAGCTAAAGCTGCATAAACGATCAGCACCAGTCATGCGGCGAGTGATATCTGATATATGCAATGTAGTTAGCTTGAATTTACCACAAAAGATGATGAACTCAATCAGAGTCGGTCATGTTTTGAAGAACATTTGTAATGAACTTTAACTGAAAAGTTACTCCTAAAAGGTTTCAACAGCAGAAATCATCTAGTAGCTGATAACAAAAAAATCGCCAACCCCAGCGGTTAATTTCGATTCCAAGAAATTAAGAGGCCATCTACTCAGCTCAGTTTCTTCAACAGGAGGAGGCGGTGGATTCCAAAGAACAAAGTACGGTAGAAGAGCATATGCACCACCAAAGCATGAGAGTATAAGGAATGGCCAGACAGGAATATTGCTCTTCGAGCTGCAAGCAGACATGAAAGATCATTAAACGAAACAAATCCTCAGTATGATTCACTTAGAACAATGCATAGGACCAAAACAGTTGCCTTCCAGACAACCAAACTGAACTTAGTGTTTTGCGAACAAGTGGATCAAGTAGTGATGGAGATCAGTGGTTCATGAAATAATATGAAGCACAACGACAAGGAACCGAAAAGTACCTTCTGCCTGTTGGAAGCAGTATCATGCTATAAACTAAAGGCCACAAACCCATGATATACCAGAGAGACACAAGCACTTCATTCATTTCGAAGCCATCATCTCCCTTCAAATACAGAAGCTTTTTTAGAAAATACATGTCCCTGGACTGCAAGTTATAGTCCACACATTAATGAAGTGAAAAAAAATGATTACTCAAATAGTCATTTTGTCCAAAGATTGAAACAACTTCAAAGATATTATGCTATAATATTTTGAATTCTCCATATGAATCTGACAATGAGCAAGTAATAGTGAAGATAGTAAAAACACATTCACTCAATCAGAATAATCTCCTATCTAGAATCCAATTTTGACATTTTTAGAACCAAATGCAGCATCACAGAAACAACAAAGCAGTTATCAACAAATTCCAATAGTACAAACTAGAAAATCAATGAAAGATACAAACTAGAAACTAGTACAAATAGCTGCAAAAAGCACTTATCAACAAAAGAAAAAACATGGGTCTATCAATACCGGGGTCTGGTCAGGAGTGAGATTGAAAACATAGTAAATAAGCACACCCCACAACACAAAAAGCAAAATTGAGGTTGTCCAGTCCATCTTCCCCTCTTGAACACCATCTCCACTCTCCAAAACTGAAGACCCTTTGCCATCCAAACCCGGTTCTTCTTCTTTTTCTTCTTCCAAGTTCTGATTTTTGTCTAAGGTGCTGTGACATTTTTGAACAAGAAACCTTGTGTTGTTGAGGTAGTGGGGTTTGACTAAAGATAGGAACTTGGAGGTTGTTGTTTTGTTTGGAAGTGAAAAATTGGTGCTTTTAAGGTTTTGGAGTTGAAGTGAAGAGGTTCTGGTTTTGGGGTTCTTGCTGGAAGTGAATTGAAGAAATCGGAAGAGATGAGGTTGTCGTTGGCCAACATTTTTTTTTTTAGGGGGTTTTTACGACGAGTTACTTGTCTAATTTGGAGTATACACTTTTTTTTTTTATTTGTTAATTGATATTTTAATAAATTGACTATTATATAATTTAAAATATAATAAATTGGTCTTAAAATATAATAAATTGATCCTAATATAATTTAAAATACAATAAATTGATCATAATATTTTACTAACCAGAAGACCAATTTATTGTATTTTAAATTATATTATAACCAATTTATTGAAAAATCAATTAACAAATAAAAAAATATTTTTTCCTAATTAGATAGGAACTAAATCGTAAAAACCCCGTTTTTTAAATAAAAATTAAGGGTCCTTTTTATTTTTTACATGCAACTGGTACTTATACCAGGTTCTTCCACTTATACGACACCGTTTTGTCACCAAAATTGCGTCGTTTAATAACTGTTAACCAACCATATCATTTCACTATCTTCTTGTAGATTTCTCTCCTCTTCAGCTTCTAAACAGATAAGATTTCTCTCTCGCTCTCTGTACAGACTACAGTCATGGTCGAAGCTTCTAGAATCTTCCACACGACACTGCTTCCAACATTCCCTCATCTCCACAACAACCACAAACCAGACTCACAGTTTCTTGACAAATTTCCCACGCAAAAGACATGGACTTCTTCAAGTGCTTCACTGTTCTGTCTCAACAGAAAACGACACGGCAACCAAAACGACGCCGACCCAGATGAAGGTTCCGTGGGGATGTGACATAGATTCACTGGAAAACGCTTCTGCCCTCCAGAGGTGGCTCTCTGACTCGGGCCTGCCGCCTCAAAAAATGGGCATAGAAAAAGTGGATGTGGGTGAGAGGGGTTTGGTTGCTTTGGAGAACATCAGGAAGGGTGAGAAGTTGGTCTTTGTGCCTCCCTCTCTCGTCATCACTGCAGACTCGGTAATTCTTTTTTTTTATTTTTTATATATATATATATTTTATTGATCTGTGAATGATAGTTCGAACCAATACATGAAAAAAGTTGTCATCTTTTTGTTTGTTTGTTTGTGTTTCTATGAGGGCTTTTGTTACGTTGTTTGTTTGGTTTTACTTGGTAATAATTGGTTTTGTGTGCGTCTGTGTGGTTATTTTGATTCTTCTGTTTGTTTGATCTATGAATGGTAGTTCAATCGGTACATGGAAATTTGTTGACTTGTTAGTAGTTTTCTAGTTTTCTTCAATGCAAGTTATCATCTATGAGGAATTTTGTTATGTTCTTTGTTTGACTATATGAGGGTGATAATTGATTTTGCTCTCTTGTGGATGTTTTGATTCTTCTGTTTGATCTATGAATGATAGTTCTATCGGTACATGAAAAGTTGTTGACTTGTAGTTATTCTCTAGTTTTCTTCAATGCAAGTTATCATCTACGGGGAATTTTGTTATGTTCTTTGGTTGACTATATGAGGCCATGAGGGTGATAATCGATTTTAAATCAATGCAAGTTATCATCTTTTTGTTTGTTTGTGTTTCTTTGAGGGCTTTTGTTATGTTGTTTGTTTGGTTTTACTTGGTAATAATTGATTCCATTTGATGTATGAATGGCAGTTCAATCAGTACATGAAAAGTTGTTGACTTGTAGTAGTTTTTTAGTTTTCTTCAATGCAAGTTATCATCTATGAAGAATTTTGTTATGTTCTTTGTTCTTTGGTTGACTATATGAGGGTGATAATCGATTTTGCGTGTGTGTGTGTGTTGTGTGGATGTTGCTGTGAATTTGGATGATAGCAATGGGGATATCCGGAGGCTGGTGAAGTGTTGAAGCAGTATTCGGTTCCAGATTGGCCTTTGCTTGCAGTCTATTTGATCAGTGAAGCAAGTCTCCAGAAATCTTCAAGATGGAGCAATTACATCTCAGCGTTACCTTGACAGCCTTATTCGCTTCTGTATTGATAAGTTTCTGTACTTCACTGCATGTTTCGTCGTGGTGGGGTTCTTTTAAGAGTTTAATTTTTTACTATGTAAAGGGTCTATTCTCAGTGTTTCTCCCTACAGCCTTTCTATGTCATTTCAGGACACGTGCAGAACTAGATAGGTATCTGGAAGCTTCGCAGATTAGGGAGCGGGCAATTGAAAGGATTACCAATGTTATTGGAACATAAGACTTTGCTTTTGAGACATAAAAGATTGTTTTTTTTTTTTTTTTTTCTGATTTTGGTAAAAATCTTGTAGACTTCTACTGAACATGTGTTTGTCTGTGCAGAAACAATGATTTGAGGCTCAGGATATTTTCCAAGTATCCTGACATCTTCCCTGAAGAAGTACTTATTCTATGGTGTTGACTGTTGTTCTGTGAACTAGAATTTGAAGCATAATAGAATTTGGAGTTCTATAGATACTATTTTTGATAGGAAGAGTTCTATAGATACTTATATGTACTGCTGCTGTTAATTTGTTATTATGTCTCTTGTTTGAATTTTGCACCTTATATGGATTACAGGTATTCAATTTGGAAACGTTCAAATGGTCATTTGGCATTCTTTTCTCACGATTGGTAAGAAAACATTCAAACACTCATTTTCTCAAATTTCAGAGGAAAAGGAAATGATTCTAGTGCAAGTTTTCTAAACGTCCTCTAGTTATAATGCTCATATCTTTTTCTTTTTCAACCTATGGCTCACATCCTCATCATGTTTTTGTTCAATTTGAATAACAATCCATTTCTAACAATTGATTACTTTTCCTCAGGTTTGGTTGCCTTCAATGGGTGGAAGGGTTGCATTGGTTCCCTGGGCAGATATGCTGAATCACAATTGTGAGGTATGAAGAATTGAAGATTAGTCTCTTTGTAAGACATTCTTTCATTTAAACTATTTGCCGGCAAGAATACGTATAATTTCTATTTATGTTACGCTTGTATTTGACTGGTCCAGGTGGAGACATTTTTGGATTATGACAAATCCACAAAAGGAATTGTATTTACTACTGATCGGCAGTATCAGCCAGGTGAGCAGGTAAACAATATTTAGTAATATCTCCGTTAACAATTCTATATACAGATTTTCTAGTAGGAATTTTTGATGCTACATCTTTAATTACTTGATTAGTTTGAAATCTTCTTATAAAAGAAAATGTTGATTTGGTAATAGTGATTGACCAAATTTGTCCTGGCCATTAGTTTCAACTTTAGTTTGTGTAAATATCAACTTCTTCAGTGCATTAAAAGGGATGCTTTTAGATTAGGAGGATCAACTCTAAGCATGTTTGACTAATTTCTTACATCACCAAATGCAGGTTTTCATATCGTATGGAAGGAAATCAAATGGAGAGCTATTGCTTTCATATGGATTCGTTCCAAGGGAGGGCACCAACCAAAGTGATTCAGTAGAGTTGTCATTGTCACTTAAGAAATCTGATAAATGTTACAAGGAAAAGTTAGAAGCCCTGAGGAAGCACAGATTGTTAGCGTGAGTATCTGATTTTATACGTTTGATTTACATTTTCTGATTTACAAACGATTGAGTGAAAAAAAAATTAATTTGATTTGTGAGAACATAAATGTATTCATTCATATTCAAGTCATAAATTATGATTTGTGCTTCCTTTTTTGTGAGCAAGCAATAAACTTAAACCGATGAGTGGAACTATATAATTTCTTTTGGCAGATATCAGTGTTTTCCGATACAAATCACTGGTTGGCCGTTACAGTTAATGGCATATGCTTATTTAGCAGTCAGTCCTCCAAGTATGAGAGGAAAGTTTGAAGAGTTTTGTCAATTCTAGCTATAAGAATTACAAAAACTCGGTTTTTTTTATTATCAAATAAAGATATCTTATAGATCTTTCCACCGGATGGCCACTGCAGCCTCGAATAAAACAAACGTCAAGAAGGACATGAAATACCCTGAAATCGAGGAACAAGCATTACAATTCGTACTGGACAGTTGTGAAACAAGCATCTCCAAGTACTCTAAATTCTTGCAGGTGACACAACTTCTTTGTTAGAGACTTGTATCAATGATTTGCTTTTGAAAAACCGTTTTGGTTGTTAATATACTATAGCTTGTTGGATTTGGGGATTTGTAGGCAAGTGGATCGATGGACTTGGATATAACATCACCGAAGCAACTCAACCGAAAAATGTTCCTGAAACAGCTAGCTGTGGACTTGTGCACTAGTGAGCAGAGAATATTGTTTCGTGCACAATACGTTAGGAAACCATCTCTTTTGCTTCCGTATATATCATTATTCATCTTATTAGCACAATAAGTCATCATCAATGATTTTTTGCTTCTGTATATATCATTATTCATCTTATAGCACAGTAAGTCATCATCAATGATTTTTCGATCAATAAATCTTACCCCGGGAATATGAAACATTGTCTACTTCAGGATACAGTTGTATATATGTAAAATGTCTGTGCTTCTCTTTAGTAGGTCATTGTTGATATACATACGTACGTTTGTGTTTGTGTTTGTGTACGTATTCGTATTCGTATTCGAATGCCATGTTTAATGTTCAATGGTGGTTCTGGTTGCAGATACTGAGGAGGAGACTGAGGGACATGAGGAGTGGTGAACTGAAAGCTCTTAGAATCTTTGACAGCTTCAGGAATATCTTCAAATGACATGTTTCTTGGTTTTGACATACAAGCACTTAACAAGCTACAAGTTCAGTTCAAGAGCTTAGAAGTTACCTTGTTTAAATGTTGTAATTTTTTATTTTTATTTTTGCCAAAATATTGTTGTATTATTATTATTTATGATGTTCTTAGAATGTGTACCAGATTATGAAAATTAAGCTGCATAAATAATAAATTATAGCTTTCTTTTTTTTTTAGTTAATTTTTTTATTGGAAAATGAAAGGCAATTTTAAGGGAAACAAAATAATAACATAGCTTTACTTGTAAATAACGTTCATTCATATTTCAGTCTGACAATATTCCAGTTATTCAATTCCGTAATATTCTCATTCAAGTGGCCCTAAAGGTGGTATATATAAAAATAAAGGGGATTAATTTAAAGATATAAATTGTCAATATTCCCAACTAAATAAAAAAAGAAAATTATATAACAAATCTCAAACTGAAAAAATAATTGTAGTTTCCTAAAATATATATATATATATATATATATAAAGTTTTTCTTATCTGATTATAGAAATATCTTATTGAACCAAAAAACCAACCAAATCTAATCGTTGAGTTGTGTGTTTACTGTACGCCCGGCCGCACAAGATCGCCACTTCCATCTCTTCAAAAGACAAAGGGTTTACATTGCTCCACAACTTTGAACTCAGACATGGAAGGCTTGGTCTCTCTCAAAACGACATCACCCGGCCTGTCGTTTCACCCCTCGCCGCCGTCGACAACGACGTCCGCCAGAAAGCTCTCACTCGTCAGACGCTCGCTTCCCGCGTCTTCAATGGGCACTCGTAGACGCAACGGCGTCGTTTCAATTCGAGCTCAGCAGGTAAACAATCAAACCAACAACAACAACAACAACAACAAAAAAAAACACAATCTTTTTGCTTTTCAATTGTCATTTGTTGTTTTCATTGTGGAACCCACTTGTGATCAAAATTTTCCCTCCAATTTTTATTTTTGATGTCTTGTGGACTTTGGTGTAGATAAATGTGTCTAATTTACGATTGAAATTGAAAAAAAATGAGAGATGGATCTGTTTAAATTAGTAATTTAGTGTGCTTGGAATTGGAAAAATAATAATAAAAAAAAAAGCTTTGTTTGTTGCTCATGTTTTGTGGTTTGTTAGTCGGATACGAAAGATGAGTCAGCTACGGTTTCTCCTGCAAATGGGGATGTTGAAACTGCTCTTAAAGTGAAGGAGTGGGAGGTGGGGATGGTCCATAATGAGGTGGCTGCTACTCAGGGGATTCGAATTCGAAGGAGGCCCCCCACGGGACCTCCTCAGCACTACATTGGACCCTTTGAGTTTCGGATTCAGAGCGAGGGGAATACCCCCCGTAATATTTTGGAGGAGATCATATGGCACAAGGACGTAGAAGTTGCACAAGTAATGTTGAAAAAGTCTTTGTTTTGATTTTTTGTTTTTGTAGTTTTGGAGCTCTTAGGGCTGCATATCAGCGAACTGGACTTCCCGGTCTGATTGCCGAAGTGAAGAAGGCTTCTCCGAGCAGAGGAATCCTACGAGAGGATTTTGACCCGGTAAGTGTGTATTTTATGATGATTCTTTCCTTAATTACATTCCCATTTATTTGTATGTTGTCGGTGAATGTATATCTCGCACTAAACTTGATGTTATGTCATGTCTTCAAGAGTAGAGGAGGTACAATTATTTGTTCTTCTTATATTCTTTTATAGTTAATCTTGCTATATGATGTGCATCAGCATTGTTACGTATAATAATGAATTCAAAACTTTCTGATGATAGGTTGAAATTGCCCAAGCTTACGAGAAAGGTGGGGCAGCATGCCTAAGTGTTTTGACAGACGAAAAGTATTTCAAGGTGAATTTTCCAAAGTTGTATTTTTTTTAGCATTCGTGTGTTGTTGAGGTGAAGTATCGACATTGAAGCTAAAAAGATTTCTCTTGCTTTCCTCTAACTTGCTTCTCTTCTTATATATTAAGGGAAGCTTTGAAAACTTGGAGGCGATCAGGAATGCTGGAGTAAAGGTCTACTCTTTATCTTCGTGTTATCGGTTTTCTGGCCCCTGTGCTTTTATGAAATAGTTGTTAGATTAAGCTACAGTTATAATGCTATTTGTGTTTGCAGTGCCCTCTACTGTGCAAAGAATTCATCATAGATGCCTGGCAGATCTACTATGCCCGAACTAAAGGCGCAGATGCAATTCTTTTGATTGCTGCTGTTTTTCCAGATCTTGACATCAAATACATGATTAAGATCTGCAAGATGCTTGGCCTAGCAACACTTGTGGAGGTTTGAATTGTGCTTCTTTGGTCGTTTTCAATATTTCGATAGTTATATTTATGTGCTATTTTATGAGAAGATGTGATAAACTAGATTATTGAATGTTTCATCTGTTGGTTTCTAATCTCAGGTTCATAATGAGAGGGAAATGGATCGTGTTCTTGGAATTGAGGGGGTTGAGCTTATTGGTATCAACAATCGTAATCTTGGTAAGTATTTTAAACTTCTATAAATTTTGTCGTCTTATAGAATGTATGATTCTCTTACTTCAAGCTTGACAGTCTCAGTAACTTTCCGAAGTCAGATCACTACATTAGCTTACTTACATTTTGCATTTTTTTTCTTGCTTGTCCACAGAATCATTTGAGGTTGATATTATTAACTCAAAGAAACTCCTTGAAGGAGAGCGTGGCCAAAAGATCCGTAAGAAAGATATCATTGTAAGTGGTCCTTTTGCTGGTCTTATGACCATTCACTAAACTGATATCATATATGTGTGAACGCTTTTCAATCGCTTAAATGATTTTATTCCTAGGTGGTTGGTGAATCCGGGATATTTACTCCTGATGATATCGCATATGTACAAGAAGCTGGTGTTAAAGCTGTAAGCTTTTCTTGTACTTCTCCATTACTAATCGGAACATCTAAACTTCTGCACATAATTGGACATTGAATGCAAGAAAGTCATTCCTTATAAATGTTTCATTTACTGATACACGGTTTTCTGTGATTATAGCACATTTAACATGAATATGTCGTGAATTTTGTAATCAATACATCTGCTGTGTGATTTGAAAGAACTAGATTGTGTTACCCTCTTGCAGGTCTTGGTTGGGGAGTCGATTGTGAAACAAAGTGACCCCGGAAAGGGAATAGCTGGACTTTTCGGTAAAGACATTTCTTCATGAGCTGAACGGAAAACAACAATGTTTATACAAACCACCTTATTGTAAGTTATTCAGATTGAAGATGAGTTGAGTCAGACATATATTTCCTATCCGGATTTGCTCTTCATGTATCGTTTCTTTCTTATCCCCGCCTTCCCCCCCTTTTCCGTTCTTCGATTTTTTTTTTTTCCAGTTTCGAAAGTGTACCAGAATAATAATGTATTTTTTGTTTGATAAGCAGAATAATAATGTATTGTATGTGACAAATTATACAATAAATTAATAAAAGCTATGTATTCTCATAAGGAGTTAGGCCAATAATAACTGTGTTGTTTAGCTGTTAGTGCAAAAAATCTTTTCATAGAGACAGTTTTTGAGTTACAACTTCAAAGGAACATCTAAACTTCTGCACATAATTGGACATTGAATGCAAGAAAGTCATTCCTTATAAATGTTTCATTTACTGATACACGGTTTTCTGTGATTATAGCACATTTAACATGAATATGTCGTGAATTTTGTAATCAATACATCTGCTGTGTGATTTGAAAGAACTAGATTGTGTTACCCTCTTGCAGGTCTTGGTTGGGGAGTCGATTGTGAAACAAAGTGACCCCGGAAAGGGAATAGCTGGACTTTTCGGTAAAGACATTTCTTCATGAGCTGAACGGAAAACAACAATGTTTATACAAACCACCTTATTGTAAGTTATTCAGATTGAAGATGAGTTGAGTCAGACATATATTTCCTATCCGGATTTGCTCTTCATGTATCGTTTCTTTCTTATCCCCGCCTTCCCCCCCTTTTCCGTTCTTCGATTTTTTTTTTTTCCAGTTTCGAAAGTGTACCAGAATAATAATGTATTTTTTGTTTGATAAGCAGAATAATAATGTATTGTATGTGACAAATTATACAATAAATTAATAAAAGCTATGTATTCTCATAAGGAGTTAGGCCAATAATAACTGTGTTGTTTAGCTGTTAGTGCAAAAAATCTTTTCATAGAGACAGTTTTTGAGTTACAACTTCAAAGGAACATCTAAACTTCTGCACATAATTGGACATTGAATGCAAGAAAGTCATTCCTTATAAATGTTTCATTTACTGATACACGGTTTTCTGTGATTATAGCACATTTAACATGAATATGTCGTGAATTTTGTAATCAATACATCTGCTGTGTGATTTGAAAGAACTAGATTGTGTTACCCTCTTGCAGGTCTTGGTTGGGGAGTCGATTGTGAAACAAAGTGACCCCGGAAAGGGAATAGCTGGACTTTTCGGTAAAGACATTTCTTCATGAGCTGAACGGAAAACAACAATGTTTATACAAACCACCTTATTGTAAGTTATTCAGATTGAAGATGAGTTGAGTCAGACATATATTTCCTATCCGGATTTGCTCTTCATGTATCGTTTCTTTCTTATCCCCGCCTTCCCCCCCTTTTCCGTTCTTCGATTTTTTTTTTTTCCAGTTTCGAAAGTGTACCAGAATAATAATGTATTTTTTGTTTGATAAGCAGAATAATAATGTATTGTATGTGACAAATTATACAATAAATTAATAAAAGCTATGTATTCTCATAAGGAGTTAGGCCAATAATAACTGTGTTGTTTAGCTGTTAGTGCAAAAAATCTTTTCATAGAGACAGTTTTTGAGTTACAACTTCAAAAGAAATGCTTCTATACGTTCGGATGTATTCCCTCAATCCACTTGTATACAGTCAAGTGTCATGCATCTCTCATGTGACATGTGACATGTCACGTGTATGGTCCGAGTGGGTAAGGACTTATAAACCAGGCACACTTGAGCATTTCTCCAACATCTAGCATACAAGTTTTTGTATTGGACTTAAATGGCCTTGTTAATTGAGATTATAGAATGATAATATTATATTTATTAAGAAATTAATAAAGAGTAATAAGCTGGAATTTGCTGTGGTACCTTTTGAAAAGAACAAATTTAATGTAGTGATTCCATAAACACACAATTCTCATTAATTGCACATGTACATAGTGTTCAACTTTGTATAGAATAATTCACATTTTATTTATGATAACACTAGTTTTGATAGAATGATTCTTAAAGTTTTACTTTTATTTCATATGATAAAATCTAGTCTTTTTAATTATGGGTAGTGCTGACCTGTGCCCTAAGGGCATAGGTTAACAACTAAAAAAATTACTAAAAAGGGAAAACATTCGGTACAAACATAAATTTATTATATTGACTAAGACAAATGCCAATAATATTTGAGCTCACAAAGTAAAAAAATCATTTCAAGTGTGTAATTACCGAACCGACAACAATAAATTATTAACACTAAGTATGAGAATTCATGTGCTAATTATACTTAAAATTATTGTTTTAGGGGAACCTCGACGGTACGAGGGAAATTTATTAATGTGAATAAAAAAAGTACACCTAACAAGGGGGACATAATGAACCTTACTCTTTAGATACGTATAAAACTATTACAAAATCACACAAGATAAAGATACATACACTAAAAATGCATGAAAATAAAAATGCAATACAAATGCATCAACTAAACTTATAATTGAGAGAACCATTAACTTCGTGTATGAGAATTCTTCAAAGACCTGGAAGATGCATGGCTACTCCACCAAGTAAAACTTGGAGAATGAGTTTAAAATCAGTTTCTATGTCCCCTCCTCTTCACTCTCATCAATTGCATCCCAAAAGTCATTGCAAACCATTCAGTTATATTTGTGAAGTATTCGTTCCCAAGAATTACTCCAACAACCAGCCCACTCACAAACCCAATCGAAACTATTTTCCAATCAAATGCAAATTTTGACTCTGCAGAACTGCCTTGATCTCCTTTCTTCAAATCCTCAGGTTCACAATAATTTGGCAACGGTTTTCCACACAATCCAGGGTTTCCCACAAATGAAATGTTCTCAAATGTATCAAAGTGGCGTCCTTCTGGTATACGTCCCTTCAGATGATTATATGATACATTAATGAATTGAAGGTAGTTGAGCTCTACTAGTTGATGAGGAATTTCTCCAGACAGCTTGTTATTGGAGAGGTCCAACGATTCTAGCTCTGTTAGATTACCCAAGGATGATGGAATGCAACCAAGGAAATTATTATTCGACAGATTGAGATTTTTAAGTGCTCGTAAGCTTGAAATGGATGCAGGAATCTCGCCTGTGAATTTATTTCCAGAAAGACTAATGCTTGTGAACTTATTAGACACCTTTCCATATGCTAGCTCTATGCCTTTGTTATTCATCACAAATGCGTAAGCATAACTTGGAAAGTCAAAATAGGCACCAACCATATATGAAGACGGACTTAGCATATCTTCCATATATATCAGTTGGCTTCCATTTACAACTTTCATGGAATTCCAACACTTGAAGTAATTTGATGGAAGCTCACCCGTAAACAAATTGTGAGAGAGATCTATAATTTGCAATTTTGAAAACTTAAAATTTGTCTTAGGTTGAGATATAACACCATGGAATCTGTTGGATGTCAAGATAACAACTTTTAATTCTGGAAGAATTCCCAACCAAGAGGGAAAAGTATCTATGATTTGATTATATCCGAGATTAAGAAATTCTAAGGATATACAAGTGGCCAGTGATCTTGGAATTTTCCCTTGCAATATATTATGGCTTAAGTCAATCATCTTTAGACTCGATCCACTCATGAAGAGTTGAGGAATACTTCCATAAAAGTTGTTGCTTTGCAGACCTAATATTGATAGGTAATTGCTGAAATTACCCAAACATTGTGGAAGAACACCACCTAAGTTATTGTTAGACAAGTCAAGAGCATGAAGTTTATTCAATTTGCATATTCGTGGTGAAATTTCCCCTGATAGCTTGTTATTTGAAGCTAGATAGAATTTGGTGGAAGATGCCGGAAGTGGGAGTGATCCTTGCAACTTATTCGACCTAAGATCTAAAGTGAATAGATGAGTCCACGGAAGAACAACGGGATGATGGTCAAACCCTGTTAAAAGGTTGTATGAAAGGTTCAAAGATTGTAAACTGCTTAAGTTTAACAACCATCCAGGAATTTGGTCAGATATGTTGTTGGAGGAAAGGTCTAAACCCCTTAACTCATCTTGGTTTTGCAAAAAAATTGGGAATCCAGTAAGGTTACATGAACCCAATCCTATAGAAAGAAATTGCTGTGTAGTGGTATTAACAGTGTTTTCGGTGAGCACTGAAAAATTGTTTGATGAGAGGATTAGTATTTTTAAACTTTTAAAATTAAGAAAATACATGTCTAGCTCCACTGTGCCATTCAACCTATTTGAATAAAGATTAAGATATTGAAGATTCTTGAGTTCAAAAATAGAACTAGGTATAGGACCTTGCAATCGATTTGATGAAAGACCCAAAGAAATCAACTGGGTTAGGTTGCTAATTTCAGAAGGAATTTGACCAGTGAGTTGGTTATAGTGGAAATAAAGATCTGATAGATGGTTCAATTTCATGAGCCAAAATGGGATTGGACCAGTGAAATGGTTGGACCTCATGTTTAAAATACTGAGATGGGTTAGATTCAAGAGCCAAATGGGAATCTTACCAGCTAAGTTGATCACACCAGAAAGGCTTAATCGAGTGAGTTTGGTATGCTTTGCTATCCAAGACCAGGAAGAAGAATCCCCGCTTGAAAAATTGTTATAAGAAAGGCCCAAAGAATTAAGTTGAGTGAGGTTACCCAGTACTGAAGATAAGGTTTGGCTTGACAACTCGCCCCTAAAATTGTTAGCAGAGATGTCGAGATGGAGAAGCTTGGTGAGGCTACCAATTGAAGATGAAATTGTTCCTGAAAATCCCAAGTAAGCTATGATATTCAGTAAATATCCATTGATATTTTTTATTGAATTGAATCTCACTCTAAGATTGGGTAACTGTATGAAGGAATTATACCTTGTAAGTTGTTAGAAGAGATGTCGAGATAGACAAGCTTGGTGAGGCTACCAATTGAAGATGGAATTGTTCCTGAAAATCCCAAGTAAGCTTTGATATTCAGTAAATATCCAATGATGTCAAACAGCACCCAAGTTTGACCTCTGAAAGGTCTAAAATACTGTTATATAAAAATTAAAAGTATAAATAACAATAAAAATAAAAATAGCTTTAATTTATAAATCTAACTCAGTGAACCATGTCTCCTTGATTTGGACACTCTTGAGGCAGGCAATTGTGACCAAAAAAAATATAGTTATCAAAGTTGTGTTAACATCTTTAATATAACTTTTGAATACTTAAATTAAAGTTGTGTTAACATCTTTAATTGGTTCTATTTGGGCAGAAAATCTGGAAATCCCCTAAGGTTGCATAAATGTAAACTTAAAGTGTAAAAATTATGAGAGCTAGCATTAACAATGGAGTTGGTTAGTAATGATAAACGGTTTGACGAGAGATATAATGCTCTTAAACTTTTATCCAACTCATTGTGCCGCTCAAATTATTTGAAGAAAGGTCAAGAATTTTAAGATTGCCGAGTTCAAAAATAGAGCTAGGAATGGTACTTTGCAATAGAGTGGATGAAAGACCTAGGGAATCCAATTGGGTTAGGTTACTGATTTGATATGGAATCTGACCAGAGTTGATAGCTGGTTCAAATTCATGAGCCAAACTAGGATTAGACCAGTTAACTGGTTTCTATTCATATTGAAATAAGTTAGACTTGTTAGGTTATTGAGCTAAAAATGAATCTCACCAATAAAGTTGATTTTTGAAACATCTAACTCAGTGAGTTTAGTATTCATACCAGTCCAAGACAATGAAGAAATTGGACTTGAAAAATATTGAAAGACAGGTCCAAATAGTTTAGTTGGTTAAGATCACTAAATGAAGAAGGAAGTTGGCCCAAGAAATGGCAACTTCTGATACCCAATACTTCCAAAGAAGCAAGATTTCCAATTGAAGATAAGTCCAAAAATTGTTAAAAGATAAGTCTATATAGACTACCGATGAATGATGGATATATTCCTGAGAAAGAACATGCACTAATGTAGTAATGTAAGGAAAGGATTTAAAATTATTTTTTAAGAGTAAAGGAAAATCTTTGTAAGGATTTTACTTTACAGTTTACAACTTGTATGAGAATGAATAAGTTAAAGAAGATACATAAAGAAGATACATTACTTCTGTATATATTGAATAATTTTTTGAAAGAAGCAAGATAGGAATTAGGCAACTTACCCCCAAAATAGTTAAAAGATAAGTCCAAATGGATGAGATCGTAAAGATTACCAAGTGAAGATGGAATGGTTCCTAAAAAAGAGCATACACAAATGTAAAATCTTTATAATAAATGTACTTTGGTGAAGAAGATACATAAAGAAGATACATTACTTCTGTATATGTTGAATAATTTTTTGAAAGAAGCAAGATAGGAATTAGGCAACTCACCCCAAAAATTGTTATCATATAAGTCCAAATGGATGAGATTGTAAAGGTTACCAAGTGAAGATGGAATGGTTCCTAAAAAAGAGCATACACAAATGTAAGGGGTTTAAGATTATTTTTTAAAAGTAATGGAAAATCTTTATAGGGAATGTACTTTGCAGAAGCAAATTACAAGAGATGAAATAAATCAAAAAGAAGATAAATTACATGAATAGATTTTTTTTTTTTTTCTATGTAAGTTCGAATGTATTCAAGATTTTTTTTTTCTTTGGTGAAGTATAGGGTATATAAATGAAATTTTTCAAAGGAATTTACCTTCCAACTTGCAGTTTTGAAGAGACAAAAAGTTGAGAGAAGATAAATTTGTCAACACCTCAAGTAGTGAAGAAGAAATATTGTTGACGCTACTAAGATCAAGCACTTTCAAGTTGGTTAATTTCTCTACGAGACTTTTTAGATCTGACTGTTGGAGCTGCAACCGATTGTATGATAGATCAAGGGACTCCAAGTTAGAGAGCTCTAGCATCTTTGGTGGTATCTGACTAGAAAAGAAAGAATGAGAGAGGTTTAGATGTAATAACCTTGAAAGATTCATGATTCCTGAAGGAATTTTGGAATCATTGAAGTTATTATAAGCAAAGCTAAACCATTGAAGATGGACAAGGTTGAAGAGGGTGTTGGTAGAGTTGATGGAACCAGAGAGACAGCTACTACTGAGGTCAAGTTTGATCACATAACTAGTGTCCTCGCTGCATTTGACGCCGTCCCATGAGCAGCAGTCACCGTTTCCTTCAAGATTCCAAAGTTCAGTCTTGGCTGAACAAGCATGGAAGTACTCAGGATCAATGAAAAGAGATTCCTTGAATTGTAACAAAGTAGAATGTTCCTTGTCATGACAAAGTGGCTGTCTAGAAGAAGTAAGCTGAAAAGAGAAGAGCAGAAAAGACAAGTACATAAATGTGAAGAAACTCAAGGATGACCCCATGATTGATTCAATTAGCTCTCAAATATGAGCAAGAAAGATAGGAGAGGATTGATTTTGTTGTGGTGGGCAATCAAGGAAGAGGATTTGAGTTGGTTTTATAGGCAACTTTAAATTATTATTATTATTATTATTTTATATAAAAAAACAATAAATTAAAGCATTGAATCAACAAATTAAACTAATGAGGAATTTTCAACAATGACATACTACGAACTGCTTATTGGGACATAGGCGATTTGTCTTTTATTGTATATATATATTTTTTTATTTTTTATTAATCGACTTCTTTTCATTTTATAAATTGGAGCATTTAAAAAAGTTGGCTTTTAATGATTGACCCCCAAAAAATATCTTGTTATACTCATGTTTTAAAGAAACATTTTTATTTTTAAAAGAATAATACTTGGATACTAATTAGTCAGTACCCAAAATACTATCACCACAAATGGAAGTGTAGCACGTGGCCCAATTTGTGATATAAATGTAAAAAGTTAAAAAAAAAAAAAAAAAGATCACGTGCTACACTCCCATTAGTATGGTCAATATTTTGATTACTGACTGGTCAATACCCAAACATTATTCTTTTTAAAATGCTCTTACATTTAATTACTTAAAAATACATAATTTTATTGTTATTTATATTTTGAAACATTAATTTTTTTCATTAATTATTTAAAACAAATAATAGTTTTTTATTGAGATAAATTATCTTAATTTTTGTATTTATGAAAAACATTTAAAATGATCTCTTTTTATTTTTTATTTTTATACTACATAAATTTGGTGTTTTTTGAGGGAGAGAAATGACTTAAACCCGTAACTTTAGAGCATAGGTGTAAGATGAATACAACCAGACCAAGCTCACCTTGTCCATTTAAAATGATCAATGATCATCGAATATGATAAAAACATAATAAAAATAGTGGAAATAGCCCTTTTTATTCAAAAATTTAGGGGCTTTCTAAAATTTACACATAATTAATAAGTTGCTTGTTTTTATGAAACAATCCATTGTAGAGACTAAATTACCCCTCATTTTCCTATTTTATTATTATTATTTTTCTTTTCGTCTCAAACTAATCTCCTCTCTTCTTACTTGGTCAAAATCCAAAAACCCATTCTCTTCGTTCTCTCTTTTCATTCCACTGCCTGAAACTTCTCCCCCTCTTCGTTCTCTCTCTCCATTCTCTCTGATTCAGTATCACGCTGAAAAAAAAAATCATGTTTACAGATACAACTTAGGCTCAATCCTGATGAAATCAGCCTATCAACAGTTCCATCATTGAAAGCAAATACATCCACACACTTGAAACTGCAGGAACAGAAATCACACACAAATCCAAACAGAATACATGAAAGAAACTTCATTGCCTAAGCTTGGATCAGCAAATTTCCAATCAACTTTAAGGCCATCCCAATCTGAATCTCTTGCATTATCTTCCCCTTGCTCACCTCAAACTGCATCAAACATACAAAAAAAAAAAGGACCCAACCAACATTTAGCTCTAAATGTGTGGAAAATCATCTATTAAAAGAAAAAAAACTGAATCTCATTTTAGCATTATTTAGCCCCAGTATATGCCCATTGGACCTAGGTGCTATGTTATTGATGTGTGTGAGGTGTTAAATGCCCTTTGTGAGACTAGTAGTGAAGAATTAGACCTAGTGTGACTTCTAGTTTGAGCAAATATACGAAGTTAGAGAACAGAGAAAGAGAAAATATATTGTTTGAAAACTTTGTCATTGGAGGAGTAGGCGTGCATGAAAATGATCTAAACATTGTATCAAGTAATGGCTTACTTACACCATAACCTAGTGCTCTACCAGCTGAGAGTGTTTTCCATTCATCAAGTTCAAACAAATATTCTAAGAATAAATATAGAGTTCAAAATCAACATCACTTTGCTGGTTCCTGATAGACTGGTATCGACTAAAATCTCCTAAAATCATTTAGATCCTAAACTCAGTTTTCATGAAACATATGCACTCCCTGTACAGGGTTAACAACCTCCACCAGTTATTCATTACATCATCCCAACCTCCATTTAGTTTAATAATTCATTTCACTTATCATCTGAAACGAATTTCCATTGAAAAAAACAGCAATATCTGCTATACAGTAAACACACAATACATGTTTATGCATGCATCCTATATAATTCATTATACCAAAAGAAATGTCATATGGCTTGGATCCTACATCATCCTATCTACAATTGACTTTCTTTTAGCGTATCGTATTGGTGGTACCGAGGGGTCCTGATTCTGGCATGCAGGGTTGCAAGTGTTTTTGTTGTTTGTAGTTTAGTGGTTCTTCTATGGAATTGTGACATGCATCATTAAATATTTTTTATTGTTCTCCATGTAAGGTTTCATATAGCTAGAAATTGGGTTGGACTGAACCATTGGAGTAAGACTTGAAGAACAAAAAAAAATCCACTCAAGAGGAAAGATTATAATGTTTTTCAGACAAGCGGATAATGCTACCAGAGTATAATTCATGTAACAAAAATAGAGAAAATAGAAGACAAACAAAGCACGCTTACCAGGAGACGTCGCCGAAGTTGGAGAAGACGATGTGCTTGTGCCTGAACCAGACCAAGTTGATGACGAGTGACAATGGAATTATAGTGACAATCGAATCGATTAAACACAACAGTTCGAATCAATTAAACATACCAGATTCTAATCGATTAAGCATACATCCAGTTCGAATCGATTAAACACAACAGTTCGAATCGATTAAACACAACAGTTCGAATCCATTAAACACAACAGATTGTAATCGATTAAACACACATCCAGCTCGAATCGATTAAACACACATCCAATACACTTCCTGATCAAACCCTGAACACATTCAACACGATCCAAAAAAGAAATTAAATACTTATGAACACAATCGAAAACCCTAAGATTAAACACGCTCAAAATTATCACGATCGAACGATTGAAAACCCAGAAATTACTTACCTTATCGTTCGTGTTTCTGCAACAATGGTGTGTACTTCATCTCTCTCACGAATCCAATCCTGGACTGCAACTCCTCGACTTCGTCTCACTCTCGAATCCAAACCACGACTTCGTTTCTCGCTCTAATCCAAGCCGATGAGTTCATTTCTCTCTCTTCTCTCTCGGCCAAATGGGTTTTAGTGTTTTACAGACTTCGTTTCTCTCTCTCTTTTTCTTTTTCTTTTTCTTTTTACTTTTACAACAAAGTTTTTCTTTTTAATTTTATCTTTTTTAATTCAATTTGTTTATTGGACAAAGCGGATTGTAAGGTAAAAACAATCAAAACACTAGTTTAGGCTCTATTTAATAAATTTCCTAATTTTATGACTATTATAAACTTTACCCATAAAAAAAAAAAAAAAAATGGTAGATATTTCAACTCATATCTCAACTTGTAACTTAGACAATTTTATTCATATAAATGTGACGAGTGAAATAAATCATAATTAATATATATGTATCCATTTGTCAATCAACATATATAGTTGGCGGTATGTCTAGCATTACTCTAAAAATAATATAGACTAAAATTTATAGTTATTAATTCAAGATTCAATAATAATGTTTAAGAGTTAGAAAATAAATTAAAATTTAGTCTGTACTCCTAATATTTTTCAAATATCTAAAAACTATTATAATAGTATGTTTGAGTGGTGGTGGAGGCTAGGGTTTGGTGTGAGTTGTTGTTGATTAGGTTAGAGTTTATGTGTTGGGAATGATTTGGAAGATGATGATTATGAATGGTTTGATTCTGGTTTGATTTTGTTCTGAGGATGAGTGGTGGATCTGATGATCTGGGTTTAATTTGGGTTTTCTTGGTTGGGTTCATGGATCCGGGTTTAAATGGTTGGATTTTATTTGTTTAATTATTTGTTTTGTTTTTCATTTTGTAATTATTTGTTTAAGATCTGGTTGGGTTCAATTACGTTAATACCCTTTCCATTTAACAGTCAACGCCCCAAATGGATGAAAAGTGTAACAAAAGTGGCATTTTTAACGTTTCTTTGTTTTTAAGGGGAAAACGCCAATATGGCAAAACCCTGTCCTCGTCTTAACAATAGGGCAAACGTCAGGGGGGGAATGATACTTTCCCTTCATTCAACTTTCTTTTTAATACTAAAATGATACTTTCCCTTCATTCAGGGGGGAATGAATAGATGGATTGATATATAATTTATAAATTTACTATATTACCCTTTTAAAAAATCAAGGGTATTAAAAAAATTGGAGGGTAATGTTGTCCTTTCCCACCAATGAGATCCCTCCTCTTCTCATCTATCCCATGAGGGAAGAATTGATTTTGGTGGGCCTTAAGGGAGTTGAGTTCCCTCATCTTCTCCTCTTCTCCTCTTCTCCTTTCCTCACTCTTGTCTCTCCAACCAAACAATGGATTGAAACTCTTATCCCTGCCCTCTCCCTCCATCTCTCCTTCGTACCAAACAAGGTGTAAGTTTGTTCATTGACGTGAGACTGTGAGAGATGGGGCAATCATATCCACACGACAGGCAAGACCTCTAAAAGAGACCAATAATAGTAGGACCATAGATATAGACTTTAAATTGAGGTCATATTTGAATCAGAAGACTTATCAATATCATTGAATGGTAATGGGTCATTACTCATTACAATTAGGATTGGACATTCTTAAGCCATTACTGTAACGGTCCAAGCCTAGCTAATAGTCATTTCCGCTTTTTATTTCATGCACATGTTCTTCATCTGTATGGATTTGCATTGGATTATAAGTTTCACGCAAGTGTCCTACGTTATGGTCCATAAACAGGTTTATTTACAAAAGGGTATTGAGCCTTAAGGGGGGAGATTGTTACATCTCATATTGTTAGCGAGTGAAGTCTAGAATTTATATATAAGTATTGGTCTCTCTTAACTAAATAGACACATTTTTTACCATAGGGAAGTTAATTGCTCAATCAATCCAGTATTGTATTCATGAGTGAAGAATTGACTAACAAATTAATGATTTTGGTATGTGTCTCAAAAATATAATTTTCATTAGTGTAATTCAAGTTTTTTTAACATTATCATTCAAGAATAGACAAAGTATATGTCATGTTAAAATACATATCAATCTAGAATTGGCTTGACATCAACGCACCAAATAAAATCAAGTAGTGTTGGCAAACAATAATCAAAACAAATTACGAGAGATTTTTAAAATTTTCAGATAATTTTTCTTGAATCCTACATCGCCTCATAGAGCATTCAAGATAACACTGTTGAGTACATGTGCTTTGAATAAACACTTAGAAGTTGTTGCTCTTACAATTAATTAAAGAGAGATTGATTGATGATTGATCCATAAATCTCTTTCTATTAGAAATCCAAAATGAAACACCATCATACTAGTGGAATTAGAGAGTAGTGTTTTGAAAGAAAAAAAAAAAAAGAAATGCTTATGTGTGTTGCTAGTGTGGGCACATCATCACAAATGGCAGACGTGTCCAGACACGTCATCCTAGCATTGCTAGCATGTAAAGACATATTGAATTTACTTTCGCTCACCCCCCCTTCATGGTGGGTGCGCATTACCTCCTCCTAAAAACATGACATGTGTCCATGGAGGGGATAAATTTGTCCAAATCATTTATCTTTTAAGACAATTTTACACCCCCCCCCCCCCCCCCCCCCCCAATGGACATATGTCATGTTTTTGCGAGGGGGGGTGAGCAAAAATGGACTTAGATATATCAGCTAAGCTAATGATGATGTGCCTAAACATGTCAACTGAGGCTGACTGACATGTACTACCATGTCAGCCATTTTTACTCTAATGTGTTCGGGTTCTTCAATTAAAGTTGATTAAAATCGGTTATGTCTTTGTGAATGTAAAGCTTAAATTGAAAGACAAAATATTTTTAAGAGAACACATGGTGGTTCTGAAAAATCTTACTGCTTACCATTTTGCCTTTACTTTAGATGAGATTTTTTTTTTTTTGAAAAAAAAAAATCATTAGATTATAATTGGGGTTTTTTTTTTTTTTTTTTTTTTTTTTTTTTTTTTTTTTTTTGTAAATGATTTGATTGGCTCATTCACAATAAGGTTTAAATATGTAAGGGTAGCTTAGGATTGAATAAACTCTCATCAAATGTCGAAAGACCTCATTATGGGCTTCAAGAGCTTCAAGGAAGGTAGTCTACTTGATTTGACTCCAATTGAAGAGATTTAGATTGTACACACACACACACACATCTCATGCATTTACACTACTTATATTATGTTGTGTGTTTCTTGTTGGTGAATATTCTCTTTTCATCCATGATCACTCCCTTGTACTTTATTTGATCTTTGCTATGACAATTAGTTTAGAGATTGCATGTTTTCCTTTTGAGTTTTGAGTTTTGAAGGTTGACTGTATACCGCTGCATTGACTGTTGTGGTTTTTCGTAGCGGTAGCGGCAGCGCTTTTTAGATAGTGTGCACTGCTCCCATTACCGCTGCTATTTTTCATAGCAGTGTCTTGACATTGTGTACCACTGTGGCTTTCGCAGCAGTACAGACATCGTTCGACGGCTGATGAGCTTTTTAAAAACGTGACCTTTCACATTCTCACACATTTCTCTATAAATATAACATTTTCTCTAGGTCTCTTTTAAGGGTTTTGAGTGTCAAATCAACTAGAGAGAGTTTTTGAGTGACTTCAAAGAAAAGCAATCAAGATTTGATCTTTCTAAATCAAAACCCTAAAACCCATCATCCTTTCATGATTCATACATCATCTAGCATGCTCTAGGTATGATTTCTTTTAGGTTTTCTTCTTTACTCACATGACTTGTAGTTAGAACATTATTTGCATCTCTTCACATGTTCTTGCTTTACAAGAGAGCATTTTTATTATTTGACTAGTCTCAAGATTGCGTCTTTATTACTTGACTAGTTTCAAGATTGCATTTTTATTGTGCTTTGTGAGTTGTTTGTGATAGCTATTATATATAGGTCTTTGTTTGCACATATAGATATGTTATATGCATGTCATTTAGCAACGTTGTATCTAGGAGTGTTTAACATGTTCACCCATACCTAGATAAGCTTAAATGTTTAACCTTGCATTTATCCATTTTGAATATTACACAAATTCACTTTAAGTTGTTTATCTCTTCTCTTAGAGAGTCAAGTCTTGTATCTACTATTTGGTAGTTTGCAAGCAAGGGACTAGGTTCACTTTTAAAGGCCAGCGAGTAATAGTGGTGGGCTAGTAACCGTGTAGGGTTTGACGTGGTCAACCCAGTTTGTAAACATCATTATAATTAGTGGATTCGAGGTTCGTGTGTGGTGCACATAACAGCCCGTGGTTTTTATTTGCTGAAGGTTTCCACGTAAAAATATAGTGTCTTTTAAAATTCCGCATTATTACACTTGATTTTATTTTGTGACTAGATTATGGTATTTTCGTAATATTGACTAATCACGAAAATTTGGTAATAACCAGATTATCTACCCCAAGATTATATTAGAACACGTTTCATATATATTTTAATTTTTTTTTTTTAAGAAAGATTGTAATCTAGTTGATATTATATAAGTTGGCCACTTATCAAATTAAATTATTCATTATTGAGCTTTTAATTGCTTTTCCCAAATTTCTTTATCCCAAAATGATGTTCAACTAATTGTAATTATTCATTATTTTATCATTATATATGTAATTATTCCACTGAAAGATATATACATTCTATAAATCATAAGAGTTGGTTTGATGTTCAAATTTAAAATTAATTATTTATTAACATCTAAAAAAAAAATTAATTAAAGCATTGAAACAGCAATAGTACAATATTAGTGAGGAATTGTAAATCTGATTGATACAAAGGGGGAATTACATTGTAGTCCTTATGTTTTGGCTAAAAGTCACTTTTTTACCCGACATATGGGTATTAAAGTCTTTGGTCCTCAATTTTTCGAATACATCAAAATGGTCCTTTGACCAAAAAGTTGACGGTCAAACTTAGTGGAATTGCTGAAAAGCCTATTTTGCCCCTCATTTAAAAAAAAAACTTGAATGAAATAACTGTTTTGCCTAGCATTCTTTACACATATTTACAAACTTACCTTAATGAAAAAAGACTTATATGTTCTTATAAACAATTTAGTATTACCAAACTATCAATACATCGTTATTTTTTTTTTTTATAACAAAAATCATAAAATATGACAATTACTGCCAATTAATATTTTTGATATTATGATTTTCCCTATAATATTTTATTCAAAAATACAAAATAAGGATTAAAAAAATTATTGTTGAAAAGCATTTACGATTGAAAAGCATTAATGTGTACTATTTTTCATTTTTTTTCTTCATTTTTAAATTCTTAAAATTTTTTTAAAAAAAAAAAAAACTGTAATTTTTTTTTTTCATTTAGTTATTGTTCCATTACCCCTATTTTTTTTTTTTTTTTTTTTTCCATTTTGTAAATTTTCCAGTACCCATTTTCCATATATCATATACAATTTTTTTTATGAACACAAAACCATATATTCAATTACTTCCCTCCCAACAACCTCTCAAATTCTAACTCATTTAAGATAGTTCTCCGATCAATCATCAACCACAAGTGAGAACCTCATGAAAAAAATAAATAAAAAAAAAACTCATAAAAAAAAATTAAAAAAAATGTCTCCGAAATTAATGAGTCCATAATAATTGATTAAGAAAACATGTTTCTTTCAACCACAAAAAAAAAAAAACATGTTTCTTGAAAAACAATAATGGGTTCAATAATCATTTAAGAAAAAAAAAAAAAAAAAACACAAAGTCAAGCTGAGAATAAAACACATACTATCAATTTAACATGATAAAGAAATAAATGTTTTTTTCTCCACTGAAATATCAGCTAAGAGATTCTGAGGCTAGGACTTAAACATGTGTTTTTCTTTATTCAAAAGTCATGTGAGTGAGCCAAAACAATTGAAGTGTTAATCAAGAAAAAACTGTCATTCAAGTGGTGTTGGCTAGGCAACCGCTGATATCTTCATGATAAGGTTACAAGCCATGTACATGGCTACTGGCTAGTCAATAATCACTATCCAAATGCCTTTCAAAATTAGTCTACGAACCAGACAAGGCTCGCGTCAATCTCTTGATGCAGTCGAGATGAGATGAGTCAAGATCAAGGCAACTTAAGAGAGAAGAGAGAGGAAATAATTGAGTTGAGATGGGCCGATAATTGGGCTATTTCTTTTTTAGAGGCCTTTAAATTTTAAGTAACAATATTTGCACTCCTAGAAAACCCAACCAAAATTAACCAACCTAATAATTTATTAAGAAATAATTAATAATATTAATACTAAATTGAGTGCCCATTCATCTGAGAAACTTTGTCGTCCCAAAGAGGGTTGCTTCGTCGGCTTATCGGGAAGAGGAGGGCTGCTTCACTCGTGTCACGACGAAGAGGTGGTTTGGATCTGATTCGCAGCGAAGAGGAGGTCTCAGTCCTGGTTCTGGTTTGTAGCAAAGATTGATTCACAATCTGGGTCTGGTTGGTGCGAAGATAAGGAGACTGGGTTTTGTGGCAACAACAGAAGGGGCCTAGGTCGTAGAGAAGAAATTGGTTTAGGTAATTAGGGTTTGAATATTTGGTAATCAATTTTGTGTTATGACTGATCAATTTAAATTTACCCTTCAATTTAACTTTATTATTTATTTTTAATGTCCGATTGTTATTATTAATTTCTATTTTAATGTATTTTTTTATTAAAATTTTATAAAAATCTGCCATGTGTCTTCACCTATTAAAATATAATTGAAAATACCTTATTACCTATGGATCCATTAACTTTGACTAACCATTGACTAAACGATGGTATTTCTAAAAAGTCGAGGACCAAAGACACTAATACCCATATATTGAGTAAAAAGGTGATATTTCGCCAAAACATAAGGACTAAAGTGTAATTCCCCTAATACAACTAGAAAAATTATTACAAGTGTCAAATTACATGCACAAAGTAATAAATTAAATTACATTTTTCTAGGATAAATACCAAATTAATCATGATGTATAATGCATAAGATGGAATTTACTCTTTATCAAGCTATCTTTAAGTCATCTAATCGTGTTGTGTGCAAATATGTTAAGTATAATACTTGTGATAATTAGCACATCAATTCATGAAAATTTCTAAGAAGACAAGTAAAAGAAGAAAAATATTGATCATTTTGACAATTACATGCATAAAATTCTGCTTGAAATTTCTGACTTGAAATGTGGGTTAGAAAATGTTGCTTGGCTCTTTAATTCTGCTCATGAATGTGAGAGATGGGGCAATCATATCCACATTCCAGGCAACACTTCTGAAAGAGATCAATAATAGTGGAACATATATAGACATTTTAGGTCATATTTGCATTGGAAAATGAATTGAATGACATCTCAATATCATATTAGAGATAATCTTGCATTGGATCATTGTGAGACCGTCGTAAACGCGTTCTTATGGTGCAAGTGGAATGATATTTTTGTTTATTGGAGTCCAGCCCTTGGCTATTGTGGCTTTGGACCTATCTCAAATTCTCCTAAATCCCTAAGCTCGGTAAAAGTCTCCTGAATTCCTAACCTATCTCAAAGTCTCCAATTCAAAAATCCCTATCAAATCTCTGTCTCAATAATCCCTAAATTGAAATCCCTAACCTCTAAAACATTAACCTTACTCAAGAAGTCAATATTGCTCTCCCCACAAGTTCTCAGATAAACCTGAACTTAGCAATATTGAATTCATTATATCCATTAAAGTTCTATTTTTTTTTTCTCTCAGCAACATCATTGTATTGCAGTGAATAAGGAGGAGTTACCTCATTTGATCAAATGGAGCAAATGCCAATAATGTTTGAGCACTAAAAGTGAAAATTTCGTTTCAAGTGTGTAATTTACCTAACACACAACAATAAATTAAAATCTGGGAGGAGAAATTTTAATCACGTTTAGATGACCAACTATTTAATAAGTTGCCTTTTGGAAGCAGTCTCAACCATCTAGAAGCCTTCTGAATGCATCATTCCTATTTCGAGTTAACTGACTCACATCACGAGTTTTTGTTTCAAGTATTATTAATACAGAGCAGTGACAACTTTGGTGCATCAGAATATCTGTAATTCAAAAATGGCATCTTGAAATTTTTATTTATTTATGCATAACAAGTCATCTTGATGTGATTGATCATATGATTCTGTAGAAGAGTAATATGACAGATCAATTAATTCCTGCAGATTATATTATTGTTTACCCTTTTGCCTTTACTTTTGATGAGATTTTTTTTATTATTTATTTAATTTTTTTTTGAAAAAAAAATCATTAGATTGTAATTGAATTTTTTTTTTTTGAAGCAAGATTGTAATCGAGTTGATATTATATAAGTTGGCCACTTAACAAATTAAATTATTCATTATTGAGCTCTTAATTGCTTTTCCCAAATTTCTTCTTCCCAAAATGACGATCAACTAATTGTAATTATTCATTATTTTATCATCATATACGTAATTATTCCACTAAAAGATACATAAATTCTGTAAATCAAAAGAACTGGTTTGATGTTCAAATTTAAAATTCATTATTAATTAACTTTTTTAAAAAAAATTAATGAAAGCATTGAAACAGCAATGGTACAATAATAGTGAGGAATTGTTTTTAGTTCCTGGGTGATAGAACCATATACATTTTTTTTTTTTTTTATGGGGATAGAACCATATATTCAATTACTTCCCTCCCAACAACCTCTCAAATTTGAACTCATTTAGGATTGTTCTCCAATCAATCATCAACTAGAAGTGAGAACCTCATGCAAAAAAATAAATAATAAAAAAAATCTCATAAAATAATTTTTTTTTTTTAAAAAAAAAAAACATGTCTCCTAAATTAATGAATCCATAATAATTGATTAAGAAAGCATGTTTCTTTCAACAAAAAATACAAAAAAAAAAAAAAAAAAAAAAACAAAAAAAAAAAAAAACATGTTTCTTGAAAAACAATAATGGGTACAATAATCTTGTAAGAAAAATAAAATAAAATTATTTGTAGTCTTGTTTTTGCTTTTTGATAATTCAAAGTCAAGCTCAGAATAAACCACACACTATTAATTTAACATGATAAAGAAATACATGTTTTTTTCTCCACTGAAATATCAGCTAAGAGATTCTGAGGCTAGGACTTAAACATGCATTTTTCTTTATTCAAAAGTCATGTGAGTGAGCCAAAACAGTTCCGTCTGATAATTGAAGTGTTAATCAAGAAAAAAACTATCATTCACATACATACAACAGAGTACAGACAGACAAAATTCAAGTGGTGTTGGCCAGGCAACTGTTGATATCTTCATGATAAGGTTACAAGCCTTTTACAAGGCTATTGGTAGTCAATAATCACTATCCAAATGCCATTTCAAAATTAGTCTACTAACCAGACAAGGCTCGCGTCAATCTCTTGATGCAGTCGAGACAAGATGAGTTAAGATCCAAGGCAACTTGAGAGAGAAGAGAGAGAGAAAATAATTGAGTTGAGATGGGCCGATAATTGGGCTATTTCTTTTCAAGAGGCCTTTAAATTTAGAGTAACAATATTCACACTCCTTGAAAACCCAACCAAAATTAACTAACCTAATAATTTATGAAGAAATAATAATAATAATACTAATTTGAGTGACCATTCATCTGAGAAACTTTGTCGTCCCAAAGAGGGTTGTGTCGTCGGCTCGACGCTGGTGTCGCGGTGAAGAGGCGGTATGAATTTGATTTTCGGTGAAGAGAAGGTCTCAGTCTTGGTTCTGGTTTGCAGCAAAGATTGATTCACAATCTGGGTCTGGTTGGTGCGAAATTAAGGAGATTGGGTTTTGTTGGAAACAAGAGAGGGGGCTAGGTCGTAGAGAAGAAATTGGTTTAGGTAATTAGGGTTTGACTATTTGGTAATCAAGTATGTGCTATGACTGATCAATTTAAATTTACTAGTCAATTTAACTTATTTGTTTATTTTTTGTCTGATTGTTATTATTAATTTCTATTTTTATCTATTTTTTAATTAAAATTTTATAAAAATCTGTCATGTGTCTCCACCTATTAAAATATAACTGTAAATACCTTATTACCCATGAATCCGTTAACTTTGACTAACCATTGACTGACCGATAGACCATTTTGATGTATTTCTAAAAAGTTTAGGACCAAAGACACTAATACCCATATGTCGAGTAAAAAAGTGATGTTTCGCCAAAACATAAGGACTAAAGTGTAATTCCCCCTAATACAAATAGAAAAATTATTACAAGTGTCGAATTACATGCATGTAGTAATAAATTAAATTACATTTTTCTAAGATAAATACTAAATTAATCATGATGTATAATGTACTTTATTAAGCTATCTTTAAGTCATATAATCGTGTTGTGTGTAGAAATGTTAAGTCTAATACTTATGATAATTAGTACATCAATTCATGAAAATTTCTAAGTAGACTGGTAAAAGAAGAAAATTATTGATCATTTTGACAATTATATGCATTTAATTTTGCTTGAAATGTGGGTTAGAAAATGTTTCTTGGCCCTTCAATTCTGCTCATGGATGTGAGAGATAGGGCAATCATATCCACATTCCAGGTAACACTTCTGAAAGAGAGCAATTATAGTGGAACATATATAGACGTTTGAGGTCATAATTGCATTGGAAAAAGAATGACATGTCAATATCATATTAGAGATAATCTTGCATAGGACCATTGTGAGACGGTCGTAGACTCGTTCTTATGGTGCAAGTGGAATTATATTTTTATTTATTGGAGTCTAGCCCTTGGCTCTTGTGGCTTTGGACCATTTATGGGCTCTTTTGTATAACCCAACTCTATAATAGTATTGGGTTTCGGCTTGGCAAAATCTACATCTGACCCATCACTAATTAATGATAGAGTTTTGTCGAAAACTAACCCTTTTTATTTTTTGATAAGAAGCAAACAAAGAAACAGCCACTAGGGCGAAAAATCCTACTAGACTAAATTCTCCACACAGGGAGGACAAGAATCCAACCAGAACCTATCCTCAACATAGGAGAGCGCTAGTTTAGTGAGACTATGAGCGACAACATTCGCATTTCTATAAACAAAGGAAACAGAAATAGAGTTGCACTTAATTAAAGAGAGAATGTCACCAATAACTACCCCAATATCAACAGCATGAGCCACACCTAAATTAATCAAGTCCACAACACTTTTGGCATTAGACTCCACAATAGCGGAGACAAGGCCAAAATCCACAGCAAAAGAAATACCATGCAGGATTGCAGCAGCATCCGCCACCTGGGGAGAGAAACACGCTTGAAAGTTCAGAATAGAAGTACCCATGACCTCACCTAAATGATTACGAATAATAATCCCCGTACCAATACAGTCACTATATTCATGAATAGCTGCACCAGTATTAATTTTAAAGAGACCCCTTTCCAGAATACACCATCTAACAACAGCAGGTTGGGTTAAAGTTGAAGGAGCCACCTCCTTACCATTAACCGAACAGAAACTCGCAAGAGAACTAACCCATTTTGAAGGGTCAAGTTGTAACATAACCCGTTTTTGAAAATTTTGCAAAAGTAACTAATTTGGTATGGTATTGCCCTTATCATTTTTTAAATTACTCATCATAGGACGATTAGTAAAGGGGACAACTTTGCTTACCCAAATCCCTAACCTCGGTAAAAGTCTCCTAAATCCCTAACCTATCTCAAAGTCTCCAATTCAAAAATCCCTATCAAATCTCTGTCTCAATAATCCCTAAATTGAAATCCCTAACCTCTAAAACCTTAACCTTACAAGCAGTCAATATTGCTTTCCCCACAAGTTCTCAGATAAACCTGAACTTAGCAACATTGAATTCACTATATCCATTAAAGTCCTATTTTTTTTTTCTCTCAGCAACACCATTGTATTGCAGTGAATAAGGACGAGTTACCTCATTTGATCAAATGGAGCAAATGCCAATAATATTTGAGCACTAAAAGTGAAAAATTCATTTCAAGTGTGTAATTTACCTAACGCACAACAATAAATTAAAATCTGGCAGGACAAATTTTAATCACGTTTAAATGACCAACTATTTAATAAGTTGTCTTTTGGAAGCAGCCCCGACCATCTAGAAGCCATCTCAATGCATCATTCCTATTTCACGTTAACTTACTCACATCACGAGTTCCTGTTTCGAGTACTATTGATATAGAGCAGTGACAACTTTGGTGCATCAGAATATCTGTAATTCAAAAATGGCATCTTGAAATTATTTTTTTATTTATGCATAATTATTCATTATTGAGCTCTTAATTGCTTTTTCCAAATTTCTTCTTCCCAAAATGACGTTCAACTAATTGTAATTATTCATTATTTTATCATTATATACGTAATTATTCCGCTAAATGATAAGAATTGGTTTGATGTTCAAATTTAAAATTCATTATTAATTAACATTTAAAATAAATTAATTAAAGCATTGAAACAAGGGATTGTATCAATTTCCCCCCTATATTAGTAAATCACCCCTGTATTTTGCCTATTGACCACTTGCACCCCTGACAGCAAGCTTAATCACCAAATACCCCCTTATCGTTAGTTTTTTTCGTTAAAATGCCTGGTTGACTTTTATCTTGTGGTTGACTCAAAGGGTAACATGGTAACTTTAACAAATAATAAAAATTTAAGATTAAAATAAAATAAACAAAACGTTAAAATAAAAAATTAATTAAAAAAACATTAATATAAAAAAAAACATTAATATCAAAAATTATAAAATTATATAAGTATAAAAATTAAAACTAAAAAAAAATAAAAAAACAAAAAACAATATTAAAAAAAAATCCCACTCTCTCTCTCTCTACTTTATCTGATTTCTCTCTCTTCTTCATCCTGTCACCGATGAGAAGTGGTGATCTCTTCTGTTGAGAGGAGATCGTCTCTCTCTCTCTCTCTCTCTCTCTCTTCTTAATCTCCCGCTTCTCTCTTTTATTTCTCTCCCGATTCGAGCCAATCTACTTGGCCATCGACGAGGATTGGAGTGTTGATCTCCTCTATTGAGAAGAGATCGATGTTGTTGGTGGTCGTTATTGGTGGTGGTGGTTGTTGGTGGGTGTGGTTGTTGTTGGTGGTGGTTGGATTTGGGGATTGGGGTTTGGCCATTAATGGTGTGGATGGTCTAGTTGCGTTTTGATTTCTAGAGTTTGATGGTGATGAAGTGATAATGGTTTTGATGAGGATTCAAGATGGGTTGGTGGGGTTCGGGTTTGTGGTTGGAATTGTTTGGATTTAAGGAAGAACACTGTCTTTCTTTTCTTTAGATCTCCATTGTCTTTTCTTTTGATCTCCAATGTTTTTTCTTTGGATCCATATTGGTGGTGTTGAATCTGGATGGGTGATGTGCTGTTGTTGATAATGATGTTCTAGGTTATGGGTTTTAATTACTGGGATGGTGTTGGTCATGATGATGATGTTGATGAATTTCTAAGATTGAATAATTGATTTTCTGGGTTGGTGTTGTTCATGATGGTGATAAAGTTCTGGGTATGAAAAATCAAATTTCTAGGATTGGTGTAGTTCATGATGATGACTGATGAGGTGTTGAATTTGTGTTTTCCAAAAGTATTTTCTCTTCAAGTTGCACATGTGAAGGGTAAAAAGGTCTTTTAATCAACTGCTACTAAGAGTTGGACTTTTTAACGGAATGGGGGTATTTGGCAGTTAAGTTTGTTGTCAGGGAGGCAAGCGGCCATTAAGCAAAATACAAGAGGACGATTTACTAATAGGTCATAATATAAGAGGGAAAATGATACTATCCCATGCTTTTTCTCTTTTCATTAATTAGATTCACAATTCCTCACTAGTATTGTACTATTGTTGTTTCTTACTAGTGTTGAATTACATGCACGTAATAATAAATTAAATTACATTTTTTTAAAGATAAATACTAAATTAATCATAATGTATAATGTATAATATGGAATTTACTCTTTATCAAGCTATCTTTAAGTCATCTAATCGTGTTGTGTCCGAATATGTTAAGTATAATACTTATGATAATTAGTACATCAATTCATAAAAATTTGATAATTTTTTAAGTGCTAGAATTGTCACAAGATTTACACATTTTTTTTAACAGCAAATTTTATTCAAGGGACCCGAAACGAGCCCAACGAAGCAATGAAACATAGCGCAAAACGAGCAACAAGCCAAAAAAACATAAAAAGCCAAAGCAACACCACAAAGGCAAAAAAAAAAAAACAAGGATCATAAATCACCCCATTTAATCAAATCCCCACTTCTCTTAGATCCCATCTTCACTAAGTTATCCGCAAAGGAATTGGATTCTCTTGGGTTGTAAATGACCGACCATGAAGAGGAGTTAGAAAGAAAATTCCGAATATCGTAAATGCAGTTCACATATTTAAGACTTCCAAACCTATCGGAATTGTTTATCCAAGAAACCACTGAGCTCGAGTCACTTGCTAGGACCATGGATTTACACTTAAAAAAAAAAAAAAATTGTCGCAAGATTTCTCCAAAATAGATGATAAATGAAAGAGTATTGTGTAGTTGTAGTTAATACATTAGCAATCCATCAATAATTTAGCACCAAAGTCTTTATCATCCGAGACTTTTCTATAGATTATAGACTGCAATGATAAATTTGTCAATTAAGTGGTGCAAAATCGATTTGAATTCTTTGAGATCCTCAAAACACTTATAAAATGGTCATCTAAGAGATGTCTTCTCAATAGTAAACAAGATTTCATTTTTTTTCACAAATTGTCTTGCTCCGTGGAATATCCAAAGCAATTAGAATTTAAAAGCTGTCATGCATGAGTGGTGCAAAGCAATTACCATTAGTAGAGAATTATAATGTTTCTAGGAAATATCTATTCCCCTTCCAGTCCGGTGGCAGAAATTCAAATAGATTATAAGCCTGTCTTTGAAACCTACTTTTAGAAGATAAATATCCAATGCTCACAAGCACAAACATCCAGCAGTCATGTTCTTTTTAACACTCAACACTAAACATTAGGACAAACCACAAATAAACAAGAAAATGCAAAATATGTACCCCCAATCTTGTCAAGTATGAAACTTAAGAAATAAAGAGAAACTGGGAATTATGCTACCAACTGCATATTTTCCTTCGGTTTCAAAAGACAGGCTTATAAGAAGATGACGTGCAAGTAAACTGAAAATGGTTCATCATGCTAGCTAGTTAGAGCATCTCCAACGGTCTCTCTTGGAGACCCCCTTATTTAGGGTTCGAAAATTATATAGAACCTTTTTGATGTGATATTTTAAGATTATTATTCATTTAATAAGTTAAGTTTAAATGGCATCTAAAATGAGTTCCTTCCAAAAATGCCCCCCAGGAACCTTCTTCACTATTTTGGTTTTTTTTTTTTTTTTTTTTTTCAAAATCTTTCATCAATGGAGGTAAAAGACCTTCATTGAAGGTCAATTCGACCTCCAATGGTGGTCGAGTGGAGGCCGAGCTGACCTCCATTAAAGGTTGAAATTGGAGGTCAATTAAGAAGATGATGAAAAAAAATTTGGAAATTTTTTTCAGCTAATTTTCGAAACTTTTCATGTATTTTCAAGATTTTTAAGGTAGATTCCGAGACTTTTGGTAATCTCCGGGACTATGTGTGAAAATGAAATTTTCTGAGACTTTTGGTCATTTTCGAGACCTTTTGGTAATTTCCTAGACTTTTTGGGTAAAAAATGAAACTTTCCAAATGACCAAATCCAAAAGTCTCGAAAAATCTCATTTTTACACCGAAAGCCTCAGAAATTACAAAAAAAGTCTCGGAACCACCTGAAAAGTCTTGGAAATACATGAAAAGTCTTGGAAATTACTCGAAAAAAAATTTCAATTTTTTCTTCATCTTCTTCTTAATCGACCTCCATTAAAGGTCGATTTCAACCACTAACGGAGGTCGAACAACTTCGACCTCCAATAGAAGCCGATGAAGAAGATGAATAATTAAAAAAAAAAAATTTTGAAAAACTGAAATGTAAATAAAACATATATGTAAAGTAAGGGAATTTTTGAAAGTTCACTTACTTTGGTACCTTTAAAACTTAAGTCATTAAAGTGATGACACTCGTGAAATACCAACTCAAAATAATGACAGAACCCCCTATTTCCCCGTATATTGATTGTCTAGCCTTAGGCTTTTGTGAATTTTACTTGAGGGATTTGGGCCATTATTTATGGATCCATTCCTCTTCTTTGGGCTTTGGCAATATTTTAAGTGAAAGGGCAAATTGGGTATTTTCACAAAATTCCATGATATAACACTTTTGGTCAGTGACTCGACCGCAACAGCAATAGACAGTAAACGGAGCTACCGCCAAAAATCGAAACCACGCACGATAGTCTGTTAGGTTGGTGTTTCGAACTCTTGATTGCAACATATTTTCACTTGCTGTCTTGTTCCAAGAAAGAACAAAACCCATCTTCACATTTACATGTTAGAACATCATGAATAGCTTCCAAATTCGTCGATTTTCAATTGTGGTGAAAAAAAACCCCACCATTGAAAACCCTTCAATTTCTAGGAATTCAATGAAAAAAGAACTAGAACCCAATTCCAATTCCTCTTCGGACGGTCCCAAAACCAAAATGCCAAGACCTTGATTTTGTCAACATTGCTTATAGTCATTTGGTTCACTCTGATTAGGAAAAATTGAATTCATTGATAACCCATTTGACACCATTTAGAGTGAAGCATGTTCTGTTGAAACTTCAAAAAGATTATGTTATTTCACTCGAGTTCTTCAATTGGGTTCATACCCACAAGCCCAGTTCACATAATTTTGAAAGGTATTCTTGTATCGGGTTCGATTGATTTGCCCGCTAAGTTGTATCGTGTTTTTGATTCGTTGTTTAAGACTTTTGCTCATATGAAGAAGTTTAGGAATGCAACAGATGTTTTTTGTCAAATGAAGGATTATGGTTTTTTGCCAACTGTTGAGTCTTGCAATAAGTATATTAGTTCATTGCTTGATTTGAATAGAGTTGATATCGCGGAATGTATATACTCTAAATATGGTTATAGCCTTAGAGGTGCTTTTTGTAAGTCAGGGATGTTTGAAAATGCGGTTGAACTTTTGAAGTGTATAAAGAGATGGAACGCTTGGGTTTTAGTCCCACCATTGCATCTTATAATACATTGATTGCAGGGTATTGTAATAAGGGTCTTTTACTGTGAAGCTTAAAAACTTGATGGGGAAGGACGGTTTGCAGCCGAATGTGATCACTTTTAATACGCTTATGTATGGTTTTTGCAAGGAAGGAAAGTTAAATGAAGCGAACATCATGTTAAGTGAGATGAAATCCATGAATGTGACTCCCAATATTGTGACGTATAATACTTTGATAAATGGGTGGTTTAGTCAAACCGGCAATAGTGAGATGGGCAGTAGGCTTTATGAGGAGATGGTGAGGAATGGCATTAAGGCCGATACACTAACTTATAATGCCTTAATTCTGGGTCTATGCAAGGTGGGTAAGACAAAGAAAGCTGCTTATTTGGTTAAAGATCTCGATAAGGGAAACTTAGTCCCGAATGCCTCGACCTTTTCACCTCTTATCACTGGTCAGTGTGTGAGGAAGAATTCTGAGAATGCCTTTCAGCTGTATAAAAGCATGATAAAGAGTGGTTGTCATCCGAACAAACATACATTCCAGATGTTGATATCTACATTTTGCGAGAACGAGGACTTTGACGGTGCAATCCAGATGATGCAGGAAATGCTTGAAAGATGTATGTCACTGGATACAGGTATCTTGTCTGAGCTTTACAGTGGACTTTGCTGGTGTGGAAAAGATCAATTGGCTATGAAGCTACTCAATGAAATGGAAATTAGGTGCCTTTTGTCAGAAGGGTTTGACAAAGCTAGAACTATCAGCCCTAAACCAGTGAATCATGACAAAGATATCGGAGATAACACTTAAGGTTGTGTTAACTTGTTGTATCCTTTTAACTGATGAGCTTTCCAAAGGACATTCCTGCAGAACAAAGTTCAGTAATGCAAGTGAGAAAGGTAGATACACCAATGCATTGTTGTTGATCTTGAATGATTAGCCTAAGATGCTGTAGTTTATTTTCAAATGTTTACTATTGATTCTTTTAGCTTACGGTGTCTTAGAAAACTATCTAGTTACTTGAATAGAACCATTGATATCATCCCATATGCCGTCAACATGCAGTGTTTCGTCAATATCTTGTAAGCAATTAGAACCATTGATTATTTGATTTCCAGTTTCATGTTGTCGCTTCACTCATCTTTATTGATAATTATTCTGATAAATCATATTCACTTAGTGATACTTGAGTACTGTAGCAAAGCCTTGTCGTTACTCATTAGTTAAATTGTTGTTCTTGCTAACATGGGAGAATGTTAAACTTGAATCCATGTAAGCGAGGGTCTGCAATCCTTTGATGGTATTTGTTTCAATTTGAAACTCTGGTCTTGCGTTGTAGGAGCACTTCAGCTAAGATCTTCTTCATGGGATCTACTTATGCTGCCGGCTGCATTTCTGTTTCTTGTTGCAGTCATTTAAGATTTCCTCATGAACTGTGTCGTATCTCGTGTGTGTCTTAGATGCAGGCTTCGTTCTGCTAATGGAGCGAAGACCTTTGAGCTAGGGGATTTATCAAACGCATCACGCATCAAAGCCTCACCTACCAGTCATTACTTCTTATTCTTCACACATAATGTTGCCATTTGGTCCTTGCAGAGGTTGATGACTGAAGACTCCAAGGTCCAAAACAGATTCAATAAGATTTCACACCAATTCTTCTATTTCTGATCTGAAAGAACAGACGTTCTTGGCCCTAGAGAGTTTCAAGACACGAGTATTTTGATTGTGTATCCAATAAACACCATGAGAGAGTGTGAAGTCTTGAATTATGTACCGATAGAGCCAAGACAATAACACTAGAGGCATTCCTGACAACCACACGCACCCCAATCTGTTTAGTAACACTATTCAGAGCAACATCCACATTAAGCTTGTAAAAAGGAAGAGTAGGAGGTCTCCAAATTTTGATACCAGTAACTGCTACAAGAGGGTCAAAACACACATTCCCATCAAGATTTAACTCTCACACAAAATTCCCAGCTTGGATCCACAAATCAAAGAACACTGAACATCTTTACCATGAATTAGCATATTTCTCCTCCTTCATACCAACCAAGCAGTGACCAGAAAATGCAAAACCTCTTCCTTCCTTCTCACAGATGCTAAATAAATAAATCTATCCAAAAAAAATCTAAGGCTTTAATGCAAAACCCAGAATCAGCAATACCTCTTCGAAAAAGAAACCCACCATTAAAATCATAACATAATTGGATTTATTAGCATCCATAAAGGTAGTATCCACATTTGTACAGCTTCCCATTGATATTATCCACCCAGGTTCTGGCATTTGATCATAAACCCAGGGCAACCAATTCAGTATGAAGTCAAATGAACTTAACCCATCATTAACAATATATATATATATATATATATATATCTTCAAAGGAGACATTTGTCATTCAGAAAAAGAGAACATATAGAAGCAACAAAGATAAGCTGGTGAACCAGGAATACCATCATACACATAGATTTACTGTTTGTTCAAATCAAAATAAATAAATAAAATAAAAAATAAAAAAACTGATATTTTATTACCTGAAGCACATTACAGTTTACTGATGTCTAGAGTTTCAAAGTGATTACACCTAGTTTTCTACAAAGCTACAACTTACTGATGCAAACTTTCCACAGAAAACAAAATAATTAAGAAATTTACTCTATAAAATAAAGACATGAACACTTAACGTAGTCAGATAAATTCCATCCATCAACAATTTCTGAGCAAAATTAAAGAAAAGAGGATGATATGCATCAAATACTTACTTGGTTGAATGGATTTTTTTTTATAGCAAAAGAAAAGAGTACTTGAAGTACTTTAGTTCCTTGAAATCGTATCGATGATGGAGTTTTGAGAGCGAAATTGGTGGGTTTCCATGGAAATTAGGTTGATTTTCTTGCAAACTCAAAGCATGGAAAGGATTTGAGGAGATTTTAGATGAAAATCAGAGCTAGGGTTCATGTGAAAAGGGGGAAACTTGTTTAGCATAAAAATGGGTGTGAACTGTGAAGGCCGAAGGGATAGTATTGGAATTATTGATTTATTATTTATATCAAGAAGAGTAAATACGCCAATACGAAAGATTCATTAAACAAAAATAACTTCTTTTGACAATCCAATTTTTTTTTTTATTATTTATTTTTTTTTTATTTACGTTTCTTTTCTAAAGATATTTCATTTCAAAATTTAAATCTAAAAAAATTCTAAAGACATTTCCCTTTATTCAAAGATTATTCTTTTTATCTTTTGCCACTTATATTCTAAAAAAAGAAATTATATCTCCTAAATCTTTAGATTAAATATTACATATTAAATACTTTTTCTTAAATTTTTAATTACCATATTAAACTTTTTCTCCTTAAATATATATCTTTAATTTTCTTTTTTTCTCAAGCAAGATTAACAATTAAGAATAAGAAATAAAAAAAATCTTACGAATAAACATGATTTTTAGGAATCGTATATATATATGTATATTAAAAATAAAATAAAAAATAAAAAAATAAAAACTCAAAAAACAAGTACTTTGTTAAAAAAAAAAAAAAATTCAAAATATTAAAATGTGTTTTTGTTACTTTTGTAGGTATGTGATTGCTTAGAGAAATTTAATTCTTTCATTAGTCTTAAAAATTCTGAGTTTAATCGAATCTAGTTGAAACAAATCAAGTTTTCATATATCTAATTTTTTTTAAAGAAAAAATTGACTTTTTAATATATATATATATTACTGTTAGTAAAATATAAAAATATTCATAATTTTTTTTCTTTAACTATTAATCAGGATCGAGAAAGCATGGAGATATGGTTTTTTTCTTAAATGGAGAGAGAGAGAGAGAGAGAGAGAGAGAGAGAGAGAGAGGAAGAGAAAGAGATGTTAATAGTAGATTTACGAAAGAGAGTTTAATAAGTAAAATTTAATCTAATGATTTAGGATATAGAATATCTTTTTTTTTAATAATTTAATTAGTTTGGAATATTTTAAATTTTTTTTTTTCTTTTTTGTCTTGTTTAGTAATTTTAATTTAGGTTAAAATTATCATTAATAATAAATAAATAAATAATTGAAGTGTAAATAAATAATTTGTAGATTGTAAGGAGAAGATCTCTAAACAAAATTTCAGCTTCCCAGTCGTCTCAAAAGCTCTTTTTCAGCACACTCAACGCTAAAATTACGTCTGAAACACAGGCCTGCAGCCAAGACAATAACACTAGAGGCATTCCTAACAACCACACCCACCCCAATCTGTTTAGTAACACTAATCAGAGCAACATCCACATTAAGCTTGTAAAAAGGAAGAGTAGGAGGTCTCCAAATTTTGATACCAGTAACTGCTACAAGAGGGTCAAAACACACATTCCCATCAAGATTTAACTCTCACACAAAATTCCCAGCTTGGATCCACAAATCAAAGAACACTGAACATCTTTACCATGAATTAGCATATTTCTCCTCCTTCATACCAGCCAAGCAGTGACCAGAAAATGCAAAACCTCTTCGTTCCTTCCCACAGATGCTAAATAAATAAATATATCCAAAAAAATTCTAAGGCTTTAATCTTCTTAAGTTCTGTGCCAAACGGACAAGAGAGCCAACTTTTACACAATTTAGAGCAATTCCATAAAGCATGATCTACAGACTCCAGAGCTTTGCCACACAACATACACAACCCAGACTCAGCAATACCTCTTCGAAAAAGAAACCCACCATTGAAATCATAACATAATTGGATTTATTAGAATCCATAAAGGTTGCATCCACATTTGCACAGCTTCCCATTGATATTATCCACCCAGGTTCTGGCATTTGATCATAAACCCAGGGCAACCAATTCAGTATGAAGTCGAATGAACTTAACCCATCATTAACAATATATATATATATATATATATATATATATATCTTCAAAGGAATTAATCAAATTAAATCATAGAAACAGCTTTGATCTCCCTAAATGCATTTGGGAAATGTTTTGATGTCAAAAAGTTATACATAAACATGTAAAAAAAAGTCTAACCCTTCCAACATAATGATCCACAAACTTGAAAACTTATGGAGGAGACATTTGTCATTCAGAAAAAGAGAACATATAGAAGCAAGAAAGATAAGCTGGTGAACCAGGAATACCATGTACAAATAATAAAAAATAAAAATAAAAACTGATATTTGTTATAAAATAAAATGAAGAAATAATATAGATGGAGAATAGTTGAACAACAATTAATAAATAATTGAGAGAGATTGGACAAGAATTAAGTGAGAGAGAGAGAGAGAGAGAGAGAGAGAGCATTTACTTGTAATTTGTCTTTGATGATTTCTCTAACATTATTACAAATGATCTAATGATCATATATATAAGCAAGCAAAAGAGAAGAAGGCAAGTGGGTGTGCAAGTGGGTGAGAGGCGGTGGGGTCTAGAGAAGATATTGTGTATATTACACATGTGGTAAAAAGCCACTTATAATTTGTCTTTGATGATTTCTCTAACATTATTACAAATGATATGATGATCATATATATAAGCAAGCAAAAGAGAAGAAGGCAAGTGGGTGTACAAGTGGGTGTGCAAGTGGGTGAGAGACGGTGGGGTTTAGAGAAGTTATTGTGTATATTACACATGTGATAAAAAGCCACCTATATTATAACACTTCCTTTTAGATTTATACCACATGTATTAATTTTCTAGGGAAAAATCCAATGGGATAAAACCTAAGTAAAATATATACGATGATCTCCTGGGTTTAATAGGGTTGGACATTAAAAACTATCTCATTAAAAACCTTGTCAGGAAAACTCAGTGGGACAAAACCTGAACGAAGGGAAAAAGAGTATAGTATACATATGTCTGCTCTGAATTTTGCTCCCCCTCATCAAACTTCAGCGTTTAATCCTGTAATTTAGAAAGTCGACTCATGCCTATTCCATATACCAGCTTCTCAAAAGTTGATGTAGGCAATGATTTGGTAAACAGATCTGTAATATTATCTGTAGACCGTATTTGCTTAACATCAATTTGTCGACTTTGTTGAAGCTCATGAGTATAGAAGAATTTAGGAGAAATATGTTTGGTTCTATCTCCTTTGATATATCCCCCTCTAATTTGAGCAATGCAAGCCGCATTATCTTCAAATATCTGTGTTGGCATTTCTGTAGATAATGAAAGTCCACAAGTGTCCTGAATATGATGAATAACTGACCTTAGCCAAACACATTCTCGACTGGCTTCGTGAAGTGCGATGATTTCAGAATGATTAGATGATGTAGCAACCAAAGTCTGTTTTGTGGAACGCCAAGATATTGTTGTGCCATTATATGTAAAAACATATCTCGTTTGTAAACCAGCTTTGCGAGGATCAGACAGATACCCGGCATCAGTATAACCAAGTAAACATGGAAAAATGTTAGACTTTGTATAAAATAATCCTAAATCTTTCGTTTCACTAAGGTAACGGAAAAGATGTTTGATTCCATTCCAATGCCTTCGAGTTGGTGCTGAGCTAAATCTAGCTAGTACATTCACAGAGAATGCAATATCTGGTCTTGTACACTGAGTCAGATATAATAAAGCACCAATGGCATTAAGATATTGTACCTCAGTACCAAGTATCTTTTCATCATTTTCTTTTGGACGGAATTGATCCCTTTTAGGATTAAGAGTTCTAACAACCATAGGAGTACTTAATGGATGAGCATTATCCATATGAAATCTTTTTAAAATCTTTTCAATATATGTTGATTGATAGATAAGTACTCCATTTGATCTATGCTCGATCTCGAGGCCGAGACAATATTTTATCTTTTCCAGATCTTTCATTTCGAATTCCCTTTTTAAATATTCAACAGTTTTTAGAAGCTCCTCAGGAGTTCCAATTAAATTTATATCATCAACATAAACTGTTATGATAGCAAATCTAGATTCTGATTTTTTTAATGAAAACACATGGACATATAGGATTATTAATATATCCTTCTTTTATCAGATACTCACTGAGACGGTTATACCACATCCGCCCAGATTATTTTAATCCATATAAGGATCTTTGTAATTTTATTGAATACAAATTACGAGATCTTGAATTACATGATTCTGGCATTTTAAACCCTTCATAGATTTTCATGTAAATATCTGAATCCAGTGAACCATATAGATAAGCGGTCACTACGTCCATCAGACGCATTTCAAGTTTTTCCTTTCAAGTCTTTCCAAGACAGCCATACTTATTAGAAATCGAAACGTAATTGTATCCATCACTGGTGAATACGTTTCATCGAAATCGATGCCAGGTCTCTGCGAGAAACCCTGTGTTACGAGTCGTGCCTTATATCTCACGACCTCGTTTTTCTCATTACGTTTCCGTACAAAAACCCATTTGTACCCAACAGGTTTGACGTTTTCAGGTGTCTGGATTATAGATCCAAATACTTCACATTTGGCTAATGAAGTCAATTCTGTTTGAATTGCTTCTTTCCATTTAGGCCAATCAGACATCTGCCTACAATCATCGAGATTATGAGGTTCATAATCATCATTTATAATTTCAGTTGCCACTGTGTATGAGAATATATCATCAATGATTGTTTCTTCACGATTCCACAATTCTCTTGTATAATTTATAGAAATTTCCTCATTTCTATACTCTTGTATCTTTTCAGAGGTTCCTTCCCCTACATGGGATTTTGTCACTTTAGTAACGTGTGTCCCTGAAGGGACACTTAACTCTTCTGGAGTTAACTTAGAAAAAGTGGATTTATTTATTTTCCTTTTTTGAGGAACATTATCTTTTGAACCAAGCGGTCTACCACGCTTCTGGCGTGCAAAAGATGATTCTTTTGCTATTATGTGTTTAGAATGTTTTTCTGGAATAATCACCTGTGCTGGTACATTAACAGCAGGGATGTATGATTTTGTTACTTTAGTAGCATCTGTAAATGCATCTAGTAACTGATTTGCTATTGCTTGAAGATGTACTATTTTATGTACTTCATTCTCACATTGAGATGTATATGGGTCTAAATGAATTAGACTTGGAACTTTCCAGGAAAGTTCACGCTTTTCTTCAGAAGAAGTTTTTCTTTCCCCTAATTTTAAAAATTTTGTTTCATCAAAATGACAATCTGCAAACCGTGCTGTAAAAAGATCACCAATCAAAGGTTCCAGATATCTAATAATTGAAGGTGAATCAAGACCAACATATATTCCCAAATGCCTTTGGGGTCCCATTTTAGTTCTTTTCGTTGGTACAATTGGGACATATACCGCACACTCAAATGTACGTAAATGAGATATATCTGGTTGATGACCAAGTACAAATTGTACTGGTGAATATTGATGATAAGCAGTGGGCCGAAGCCGGATTAATGCAGCAGCATGTAAAACAGCATGCCCCCATACAGAAATTGGTAATTGCGTTCGTAATTATAAAGTCCTTGCAATTATCTGGACATGTTTAATAAGTGATTCTGCTAATCCATTCTGAGTATGAACATGTGGAACTAGATGCTCAACATCAATCCCAGCCACTTTACAATATTCATCAAATGTCTTAGAAGTAAATTCATCAGCATTATCAAGACGTATGGACTTAATTGAGTAATCGGGAAAATGAGCCCGAAGCCTGATAATATGTGCAAGTAATCTTGCAAAAGCAACATTACGTGTTGATAATAAGCATACATGTGACCATCTGACAGATGCGTCAACTAGGACCATAAAATAACGAAATGGTCTGCTTAGTGGATGAATAAGTCCACATATATCCCCTTGAATTCTTTGTAAAAATGAAGGGGATTCAAGACCAACTTTAGAAAAAAAATGGTTTTATTGTTAATTTCCCTTAGGAACATGCAGTATATAAGTTTTCATGGGATAAAAGAATCTTCTGGTTCTTTAATGGATGCTCATGAGAATTCTCAATGATTATACGCATCATTGTAGATCTTGGGTGACCGAGATGGTCATGCCAGAGTACAAATATTTTTGGATCTAAGAACTTCTGATTCATAACTGCATAAATTTCAACACTTTTAATAATAGTGTGATATAATCCAGAAGATAAAACACGCAGCTTTTCTATAATGATTTCCTAGCCTGAATCATGAGAAGTGATGCATAGATATTCATAGTTTCAATGTGATATCCATTCCTTCGTATATCTTTGAAACTAAGCAGATTCCTTCTGGATCCGCTTGAATATAATGCATCATCGATACATAATTTTTTATTGTTTGATAACAATATCATGGCTCTTCCAGAGCCTTCTATCAGGTCCGTCGGACCTGATACAGTATTAATATTTGCTCTGAGCAAAGTTAAATTCATGAAGTATTTCTGACTCTGCAAAATTGTATGAGTTATTGCACTGTCGGCTAGACATATATCTCCCGCTTCTAGCTTTTCAATAATCCTTAATTTATCGTTTAGATTCATTTTGTATACTTCATAAAGGAAAAATAAAATGTACATCAGACAAAGTGATTTAAAGGCATATATTATATTTGAGAAATATCTTACATAGACAAAATAACAAAATAATACTACTAAGGTAGTATTTAATTGGTATGGACATTCCCATCACCAATTGAAGCAAAAAACAAAATAATACTACTGAGGTAATATTTAATTGGTATGGACATTCCCATCACCAATTGAAGCAGTTGGTTTGTCCTTTGGATTGTCAAAGAAGTCTGTCACATTAAGATGTGTAACATCCATAGAATATGGATCTTCAATGAAATGTGTATCGGGTTTCTTCCCCTTTTCTTTGATTGATGCTTGATAAAGCTCAACAAGATGTTTAGGTGTGCTGCATTCATTTGACCAATGATTGTAACAACCACACCTATAACAAACGCCCTCTTTTGCATTTGGCTTGTTTTGAACACCTTTTCCTTTGTATTCACTTGGTTCGAAATAACCACGTCCTCTTTTGGAACTACGTCCATAGCCCCGACCAGGATTACGACCAGGATTACAACCATTACCACGGCCACGATCACTATTACGACCATAACCACGTCTATGATCTGGATTATGATTATTACCACGTCCATGACCACGACCACGATTGCGACCACGACCATGGTTTCTGACGGTATTAGCATTCACTTCTGGAAATGCTTTAGAACCAGTCGGATGTGTTTCGTGGTTTTTTATCAGTATCTCATTATTCTTTTCTGCTACTAGTAAGCACGAGATCAATTCTGAATACTTCGAGAATCTGCGTTCTCAATATTGCTGTTGCAATATTATACTTGAGGCATGAAAAGTTGTTAATGTTTTTTCTAACATTTCCTTTTTTGATACCTCCTCACCACACAATTTCAATCTTGTGGTGATCCTGAATAAATCAGAATTATAATCAGAGACTGATTTGTGGTCTTGGAACCGTAAATTCAGCCATTCGTACTTTGCAATTGGTAGTGTAACATCTTGTTGATGATCATAGCGATATTTTAGCTCCCTCCACGGATCTTCAGGTTCTATGACAGTAAGATATTGAGCTTTCAAATCCTCATGTAGATGATGACGAATTATGACCATAGCTGTGGATCTATCATGTTCATTAGCCTGGCTATCATCAATAGTGTAATATAGGCCCTGGGATTTTAAGTATAATCCGGCATCAATAACCCATACATATAGTTGTCTCCCGACACTTTGAGTGCATCGAACTTCAAATTTGCTAGTTTGGACATGCTTATAGCTTCTTTTTCTGTAAATTAAAATTGTGAATTTAACTTAGTGTGAATATAAATAAAGAGTATATTGAACAATTCCAAAACGGTATATATGTCCTGTAAATTAACAGTTCCAGGAGGCTGAGCTCACCTGTTATGTGCATTAATTTAACAGTTCCAGGACGGTATATATGTCCTGTAATTTAATAGCTCCAGGAGGCTGAGCTCACCTGTTATGTGCATTAATTTAATAGTTCCATGACGGTATATATGTCCTGTAATTTAATAGTTCCAAGAGGCTGAGCTCACCTGTTATGTGCATTGATTTAACAGTTCCAGGACGGTATATATATCCTGTAATTTAATAGTTCCAGGAGGCTGAGCTCACCTGTTATGTGCATAAAATAAATCCAGAACTATATATAGATGATCCATTGACGGCATAAGCCATCATGTATACAGAACTATAAATAGATCAAGAGTATTGAGATTTAGAGAGAATAAATTCAAAACTATATATATATATATATATGTTCCGTTGACACGAAATATATATAGATTCAGAATATTGTGATTTAAAGTGAATAAATTCATAACTATATACATATATGTTCCGTTGACACGAAATATATATAGATTCGGAATATTGAGATTTAAAGTGAATAAATTCAAAACTATATATATATGTTCCGTTGACACGAAATACATATAGATTCAGAATATTGGGATTTAAAGTAAATAAATTCAGAACAATATATATATGTTCCATTGACACGAAATATATATAGATTCAGAATATTGAGATTTAAAGTAAATAAATTCAGAACTATATATATATATATATAGATATATATGTTCCGTTGACACGAAATATATATAGATTCAAAATATTGGGATTTAAAGTGAATAAATTCATAAATATATATATATATATATGTTCCGTTGACACGAAATATATATATATTCAGAATATTGAGATTTAAAGTGAATAAATTCAGAACTATATATATATATATATGTTCCGTTGACACGAAATATATAAAGATTCAGAATATTGAGATTTAAAGTGAATAAATTCAGAACTATATATATATATATATATATATATATGTTCCGTTGACACGAAATATATATAGATTCAGAATATTGGGATTTAAAGTGAATAAATTTAGAACTATATATATATATATATGTTCGTTGACACGAAATATATATAAATTCAGAATATTGAGATTTAAAGTGAATAAATTCAGAACTATATATATATGTTCCGTTGACACGAAATATATATAGATTCAGAATATTGAGATTTAAAGTGTATATATATATATATATATATATGTTCCGTTGACACGAAATATATATAGATTCAGAATATTGAGATTTAAAGTAAATAAATTCATAACTATATATATGTTCTGTTGACACTAAATATATATAGATTCAGAATATTGAGAGAACTATATATATATATATATATATATATATGTTTCGTTGACACGAAATATATATAGATTCAGAATATTGGGATGTAATTAAATCATCCATCATGGATCCTTTTTATTTACATACAATCGTGCTGATAACGTGTTATAAAATAAAATGAATAAATAATATAGATGGAGAATAGTTGAACAACAATTAATAAATAATTGGGGTTTTATTGAAAATTAACCCCTTTGGGAGGTTGGAATTGAAATCTAACTTATTTTTGAAAAACTTGCAAAACTAACTCTTTTTTCATGTGTAAATACCATTTTACCCTTACTTACTAATTTTTCTCTTTAACTCATTCTATACCTATTATTTCCTTATTTTCTTCACTTCTTTCTCTCTTCACCACCACAGACCTACGACTCTCACTTCTTCTTCCTCTCCGGTTTTTATTTTCTTTTGCTCTCTCTTCCTTTGCAAGTACAAATTAAGTAACTCCAACATTGAGCAAGTAGAAACAAGCAACTCCACCATTGAGTAACTCTTGAAGCTTTGAGGTGAGTTTTTTTTTTTTTGAACTTTTACACTCCGAAATTTCGATTTACTTGAATTTGTATAATATTTTTATGAAAATAGTTTACATTTACATAATAAAGCATGAGTCTTGATTGAATTTGATGTTGTTGTGATCAATTTAAAGTTTATCCTTAAATTTTGAGTTTATTTCTTGTTAAAATGTCTTATTTACTTAGATTTGTGTATTAGGGTTCTTTATTTTTGTGAAAATAGCTTATATGGATGTAATAGAGCATGGGTCTTAGTTGAATTAGGTGTTGTTGTGGTCAATTTAAACGTCACAACCTAAATTTTTAGTTTATTTCTTTGTAAAATGTGTTATTTACTTAGATTTGTGTATTAGGGTTCATTATTTTTGTGAAAATAGCTTACATGAATGTAATAGAGTATGGGTCTTAGTTGAATTTGATGTTGTTGTAGTTGATTTTACATTATAGTATTGAATCTAGACAATTGAAACTATTTTTTTGGAATGTGTCCAGCACTGTTTGGAAATTCCCAACATCCGTTAGGAATTCCCAACATCCGTTTGGAATTCCCAACAGCCGTTTGGAATTTGGAATTCTTAACCACTGTTAGGAATTCCTAACATCTGTTGGGAATTCCTAACTGCTGTTGGGAATACCAAACGCATGTTGGGAATTCCTAACGCATGTTAGAAATTCCTAACGCCTATTGAAAATTTCCGAACAAATTCCTAACTGCTGTTGGGAATACCAAACGCATTTGGGAATTCCTAAACAAGAAATGTTTGAAAATTTCCGATTCATAATATTTTGTAGATTCAATGTACCATGAATTTATAGTATTAGTTTAGAAATTTAATTATAAATTTCCAATGCATTTGAAAGGTGGGTTGCATGGATAAAGTCTGGTTTGTTGTTATGCATTTATTCCTTAAAGCTTTATATATTTCTATGATCGATAATGAGCATTAATCATGTTCAATGTTTCTACTCGCAGGAAGCAAATACAAGACTGCCTTCTTTCAAATAATGAAGATGAAAGTTGAATTGCCTAGCATGATGGATAAAACCCAATATAAAAATATACTTAAAACCCAACACTGGTAATATTCAGTATTATGCAATTAAGTTAATGTTCAGCATTATGGAACCTAGAGTGGCATGGCATGTAGATGAAGATGATGAATACACATTTGTGAAAATCTATATCCTATCGTGGACTATTACCTAGCATACTACTACATACAGGAATTTAAGCCATGAAATAAATTTATGACTTGGTTCATACATAATTTTAAGCCATGAAATACTGTACTACGTACACAATATATGACTTGGTTCATGACTTCATGTCAATAATTGTATTTGTAATCATAAAATTCAATTTGAGCCTTGAAATTCTATTGATTACATTTCTGTTTCTGATTCATTAATTGGATTGTGAAACAGCAAGCATGCTCAATTGCTCAATTGGTAAATTAGCAGACAAAATACTCTTGCACCAACCAACAAAAACACATTATATCACAACCACACATTAAACCACACGAGCTGTTGCTGAGTCTAGGAGATTGATTAAGGTCAATGATTTGTCCGGAGCGTACCATTTGTTGTCATCGGCTCGAGCTTTGTTGATGTAGTCAAGCTCTGGTTCAGCTGAGGAGTACTTGCACGGCTTGGACGCTGAGTTAGCCGAGCTGCATTAGCGAAGGTTGCAGGTGCAGCAGAGTCAAACTCCAAGACAGAGAATAAACAATGGTCAAGTGGAAGATAAGCCAGAGCTACTTACGCCGACATCGGCCTGGAGAACCGCTAAAAGATTGGCTAAAGTAGATATTATGAGGAAACATATGAACAGAGTCAGTGATTTGCACAGCTTTGAAAATGCAAGATTTTAATATATTTTGTAATACAAAATCAAAATCAAAAAAATCAAAAACAAAACTTTTAGGGTTCTAATTCAAAAAAATTTCAAAAATTAAAGAACCCCCACTCACCTACTATCTCGTCGTGCCATTGTCGACTGCAAGCTACAGTCCCGTCATGCCGTCGTCGACTCCAAGCTTCTGTCGTCGTCAGCGTGGTTGTACAGCTACCACTGTGTCGTTTGAGAGAGATTCGCAGATGAGGGATTTTCAGAGAAATTAGGGATTTTGAATTGAAAGTTTGAGAGAAGGAGAAATAGAGAGAGAGGGGTTGATCGTTTAGGAGATTCACAGATAGGGATTTTGAGAGAAATTAGGGATTTTGAATTGAAAGAGATTTAGAGTGATTTAGAGTGTTTTGAGTGTTTGGTCGATTAGAAGAAGGATTAGATAGTGGTTTTTCAATTTTATAAGGGCAATATTGTCTTTCAACAACCCAAAAAGAGTTAATCTTGTAATTTTTTCAAAAAGGGGTTAGATTTCAATTTTACCCTTCAAAATGGGTTAGTTTTCAATAAAACCCAAATAATTGAGAGAGATGGGAGAAGAATTAAGTAAGTGAGAGAGAGAGAGAGAGCATTTACTTGTAATTTGTCTTTGATGATTTCTCTAACATTATTACAAATGATCCGATAATCATATATATAAGCAAGCAAAAGAGAAGAAGGCAAGTGGGTGTACAAGTGGGTGATAGGCGGTGGGGTTTAGAGAAGATACCGTGTATATTACACATGTGGTAAAAAGCACCTATATTCTAACAATATTGTATTACCTGAAGCACATTACAGTTTACTGAGGTCTAGAGTTTCAAAGTGATTACTCCTAGTTTTTCTACAAAGCTACAACAGAAAACAAAAATAATTACGAAATTTACTCTATAAAATAAAGACATGAACACTTAAAGTAGTAAGATAAAATTCTATCCATCAACAATTTCTGAGCAAAATTAAAGGAAAGAGGATGATATGCATCAAATACTTGGTTGAATGCATTTTTTTTTTTTTTATAGCAAAAGAAAAGAGTACTTGAAGTACTTTAGTTCCTTGAAATCGTATCGATGATGGAGTTTTGAGAGCGAAATTGGTGGGTTTCCATGGAAATTAGGTTGATTTTCTTGCAAACTCAAAGCATGGAAAGGATTTGAGGAGATTTTAGATGAAAATCAGAGCTAGGGTTCATGTGAAAAGGGGAAAACGTGTTTATTAGAAAAATGGGTGTGAACTGTGAAGGCAGAAGGGATAGTACTGGAATTATTGATTTATTATTTATATCAAGAAGGGTAAATACGCCAATATGAAAGATTCATTAAACAAAATTTCAGGTTCCCGGTCTTCTCTAAAGCTCAATTTGTGAAAGTCAGTAGGGCTTGACTATTGATAGAAGAGCTTTCAATCTCAATAAGCTCTTATCACGAATTATTCAAACAGGCTTGAAAGCCACTTTTGGACCCCAAAAAGCTTTTAAGCTCTCTAAAGTACTGATCGAAAAAGCAAGCACTAGTAATGAATTTTAATCAAATGATCAAATGGAGCAAATGCCAATAATATTTGAGCACTCAAAGTAAAAAATCATTTCAAGTGTGTAATTACCGAACCAACAACAATAAATTATTAACACTAAGTATGAGAATTCACATGCTAATTATACTTAAAATTATTGTTTTAGGGAAACCTCGACGGTACGAGGAAAATTTATTAGTGTAAATAAAAGAAGTACACCTAACAAGGGAGACATAATAAACCTTACCCTCTAGATATGCATAGAACTATTACAAAATCACAAAAGATAAAGATAGCTAGATGCATTAAAAATGCAATACAAAATGCATCAACTAAACTTATAATTGAGAGAACCATTAACTTCGTGTATGAGAATTCTTCAAAGACCTGGAAGATGGCTACTCCACCAAGTAAAACTTGGAGAATGTCAACCATTTACAATCAGTTTATATGTTTCCCACCTTCTCTTTAATCTCATCAATTGCATCCCAAATGTCAATGCAACCCATTCAGTTATATTTGAGCAGAATTCGTTCCCAAGAATTACTCCAACAACCAGCCCACTAACAAACCCAGTCAAAACTATTTTCCAATCAAATTCAAATGTTGACTCTGCATTGCCTTGATCTCCTTTCTTTTAAACCTCAGGTTGTTCACACTTTTTTGACAACGGTTTTGCACACAATCCGGGGTTTCCCACAAATGAAATGTTCTCAAATGTATTAAATTGGGTTCCTTCTGGTATACGTCCCTTGAGATTATTATGTGAAACATTGATGATTTCTAGGTAGCTGAGATCTGCTAGTTGATGAGGAATTTCTCCAAACAGCTTGTTATTGGAGAGGTCCAACGATTCTAGCTCTGTTAGATTACCCAAGGATGATGGAATGCAACCAAGGAAATTATTATTCGACAGATTGAGATTTTTAAGTGCTCTCAAGTTTGAAATGGATTCAGGAATCTCACCAGTGAATTTATTTCCCGAAAGACTAATGCTTGTGATCTTATTCGAGATCTTCCCATATGCTAGCCCTATGCCTTTGTTATTCATCATGAATGCGTAAGCATAACTTGGTAAGTCAAAATAGGCATTAGTAATATATGAAGACGGACTTAGTATTTCTTCCATGTATGATAGTTGGCTTCCATTGACAACTTTCATGGAATCCCAACACTCGAAGTATTTTGATGGAAGCTCACCCGTAAACAAATTGTGGGAGAGATCTATAATTTGCAATCTGGAAAACTTAAAATTTGTCTTTGGTTGAGATATAACTCCATGGAATCTATTGGATGTCAATATAACAACTTTTAATTCCGGAAGAATTCCCAACCAAGAGGGAAAAGTACCTGTGATTTGGTTATATCCGAGATTAAGAAATTCTAAAGATGTACAATTGGCCAACGATTTTGGAATTTTCCCTTGCAATTTATTGCGACTTAATTCTATCATCCTTAGACTTGATTCACTCATGAAGAGTTGAGGAATACTTCCAGAAAAGTTGTTGCTTTGCAGACATAATAATGATAGGTAATTGCTGAAATTACCTAAACATTGTGGAAGAACACCACTTAAGTTATTGTTAGACAAGTCAATGGCATGAAGTTGATTCAATTTGCATATCTGTGGTGGAATTATCCCTGTTAGCTTGTTATTTGAAGCTAGATAGATTTGGATGGATGATGCCAGAAGTGGGAGTGATCCTTGCAACTTATTCGACCTAAGATCTAAAGTGTATAGATTAGTCCATGGAAAAACAACGGGATGTTGATCAAACCCTGTTAAAAGGTTGTATGAAAGGTTCAAAGATTCTAAATGAATCTTACTTATGTTTAACAACCATCCAGGAATTTGGCCAGATATGTTGTTGGAGGAAAGGTCTAAACTAGAGGTGGCCATGGTTTCGGTTAAACCGACGGTTTTGCCCGCGGTTTAATCGAAACCGTACTTCCAAAAACTGCCCCAAAACCAAAACCGAAACCGACGGTTTCAAAACCGGTCGGAAACCGGTTGAACCGGTTACGGTTTCGGTTTGGGTACTTCCAAAAACCGCCAAAAACCGGCGGTTTTAACAGCGGTTAAACCGCCGGTTTTTTTAAATTAAAAAAAATCGACTAATTAGAAGCTGACATGTGGCATTTTTTTTGAATTTTTTTTTGAAAAACCGAAACCGAACCCAAAACCGTCGGTTTTTAAACCGAAACCGTAAAACCGCCGGTTAGAAACCGTATACCAAACCGATTTTTCGGTTACGGTTTCGGTTTTGGATGGCCACGGAACCGAAACCGAACCGTGGCCACCACTAGTCTAAACCCAATAACTCATCTTGGTTTTGCGAAAAAAATGGGAATCCACTAAGGTTACATGAACCCAATCCTATAGAACGAAATTTTTGTGCAGTGTTATTAACAGTGTTTTTGGTGAGCAATGAAAAATGGTTTGATGAGAGGACTAGACCTTTTAAACTTTTGAATTTTAGAAGATACGTGTCTAACTCTATTGTGCCATTCAACCTATTCGAAAAGATTAAGATAGCGAAGATTCTTGAGTTCAAAAATAGAACTAGGTATTGGACCTTGCAATCGATTTAATGAAAGATCCAATGAAATCAACTGGGTTAGGTTGCTAATTTCAGAAGGAATTTGACCGGTGAGTTGATTAGAATTGAGATATAGAGATGATAAGTGGTTCAAGTTCATGAGCCAAAATGGGATTGAACTAGTTAATTGGTTGGAATCCATGTCTAAATAACTCAGATGGGTTTTATTCAAGAGCCAAAAGGGAATATCACCAGCTAAGTTGACATCGTAAGCCTTAATTCAGTGAGTTTGGTATGCTTTGCTATCCAAGACCAAGAAGAAGAATTCCCGCTTGAAAAATTGTTATAAGAAAGTCTCAAAGAATTAAGTCGAGTGAGGTTACCCAGTACTGAAGATAATGTTTGGCCTGACAATTGGTTGCCAGTTAAGTCCAATACTTGTAAATTAGAACCAAGATTTCTAAATGAAATAGGCAACTCATCCCTAAAATTGTTATAAGAGATGTTGAGATGGACAAACTTGGTGAGACTACCAATTGAAGATGAAATTGTTCCTGGAAATCCCAAGTAAGCTCTGATATTCAGTAAATATCTAATGAGAGTTTTTATTGAACCTCACTCTAAGAAGGTAAAAGCTTGGTTGACTACATGAAGGAATTAATTACCTTGTAAGTTGCACTCGTAGAGAGATAGATAAGTAAGAGAAGACAAATTTCCCAAGCTATTAGGTATTGAAGAAGAAATGTTAACGTCAGTTAGATCAAGCCATTTGAGGTTGGTTAACTTTTCAACCAGATTTTGTTAGACCACCTGGCTGTCGAAGCTGTAATAATGTTTTTCCTAGTGAGTCCATTTTATATGATAGATCAAGGTATTCCAGTTGAGAGAGCTCTAACATCTGTGACGGCATTTGACCTGAAAAGTAAGAATAAAAGAGGTCAAGATGAGATAACTTGGAAAGGTAGTTCTTGATTCCACAAGGAATTTTAGAATAATTGAAGGATAAAAAAAAGTTATTTGTTTTCACTTACAATTTTATTTAAAATAAAATAAAATAAAAAGTTATTTGTAAAATCTTTTTCCTAGTGAGTTTGTATTCCATGATAGATCAAGGTATTCCAGTTGAGAGAGCTCCAACATCTCTGACGGTATTTGACTTGAAAAGTAAGAATAAGAGAGGTTAATATGAGATAACTTGAAAAGATAGTTCTTGATTCCATAAGGAATTTTAGAATAACTGAAGGAGAGAAAAAAAGATGTGATAACTTAACAATTGACATATGAGTAATTAATTTGTATGGGACCTAAGACAACGACAGTTCCAGATGTGTTAAAACGAAAAATCTTTTTATGATAAGACCATCTCCAACCTACAACTCTAATTTGTTACAAATTTGCTCCAAAATGCAGCAACTTTCACACTTCCATCTCTAACCCAAAACTCCAAATCCAACTCTAAAAAGAATATTCCACTCAATATTCCCTTTCAACCAATCAAAACCAATCAAACAATTAAAAAAACAATAAAACTAGCCCAGGAGGAAAATTTGCGCCAGAAGTAGCGACCACAACACAGAAACTCTACTTATGGCGATGGAAATGCAGTCATGTTGGAGAGGATTGCAGCTGCAAAATGGAGATTTAGAGTTGGGTTGGAAATGCCCTAAGGTGCTATGACAGTTTGACTGTTCCTAGCACGGTCGGCCGACAGCTTTTATTTTAGGGAATTTACACACCCCCTAACTCTTAAATGAACTAGTTTGTTTATTCTACACTTTAGCATTATTGATTATTTAATGTTAGACAACTAATCTGTCAAGTAGACTAAGTTTGACCTTTGAAAGGTCTAAAATACCCTTAATAAAAGTTGAAAGTAAAAATAAAAATAAAAATAAAAATAGCTTTAATTTATAAATCTAACACAGTGAACCATGTCTCCTTGATTTGGACACTCTTGAGGCAGGCAACTGTGACAAAAAAAAAAAAAAAATACAGTTATCAAAGTTGTGTTGACATCTTTAATATAACTTTTTAATACTTAAATTAAAGTTGTGTTAACATCTTCAATTGGTTCTGGTTGTGTAGAAAATCTAGAAATCCCCTAAGGTTGTATGAACGTAAACTTAAAGTGTAAAAATTATGAGAGCTGGCAATAACAGTGGAATTGGTTAGTAATGATAAACGGTTTGACGAGAGTTATAAGCCCATCTTCAATGCATATGACAATGACAATGCCAAATTCGGTATAAAAAAGAGAAAGATACTATATTTGGCACATCAATTTAACATTGTGCTCCAATGCCAAACTCTATTTAAATGCTATTTTTATTAATTTATTGATTAAAATTATAAAAGTAAACACTTACCATCAATCCATTCATTATTTCTTTTAATACTCCAATTCATTAATGCATTCATTATTTCATTTAAAAAATATATAATGGTATTTTTGTAATTAAAAAATAAGTATTTATTGATGTGCCAAATTTGACATACGCTATATTGTGTGCCAAATTTGACACGCAATAAACATATGCCAAATTTGGCACATCATTTGGCACTGCATTGGAGGATGGTTTTTGCACCCTGTGCTAAATTTTAACATTGATACAACAATTTGGCACAGCATTGGAGATGCTCTAATACTCTTAAACTTTTGAGTTGAAGAAACATTTCCAACTCTATTGTGCCACTCAAATTATTTGATGAAAGGTTAAGAATTTCAAGATTGTTGAGTTCAAAGATATAGATAGGAATGGTACTTTACAATAGATTGGTTGAAAGACCCAGGGAATCCAATTGGTTTAGGTTACTGATTTGATAAGGAATCTGACCGATAAGATGGTTAGACATGAGATATAGAGTTGATAGCTAGTTCAAATTCATGAGCCAAACTAGGATTAGACCAGTTAACTGGTTTCGATTCATATTGAAATAAGTTAGACTTGTTAGGTTGTTGAGCCAAAAAGGAATCTCACTAATAAAGTTGATTTTTGGAAGGTCTGACTCAGTGAGTTCAGTATTCATACCAATCCAAGACAATGAAGAAATTGGACATGAAAAATTATTGAAAGATAGGTCAAAATAATTAGTTGGGTAAGATTTCTAAGTGAAGAAGGAAGTTGGCCCAAGAAATTGCGACTTCTGATACCCAGTACTTCCAGAGAAGCAAGATTTCCAATGGAAATAAGTACAAAAATTGTTATAAGATAAGTCCATATAGACTACAGATGAATGATGGATTTATTCATGAAAAAGAACATGCACTAATGTAGTAATGTAAGGTAAGGATTTAAAATTATTTTTTAAGAGTAAAGGAAAATCCTTACATCTTTGTAAGGATTTTACTTTGCAGTTTTCAACTTGTATGAGAATGAATAAGTTAAAAAAGATGCATTACTTCTATATATATTGAATAATTTTTTGAAAGAAGCAAGATAGGAATTAGGCAACTCACCCCAAAAATTGTTATCAGATCAGTCTAAATGGATGAGATTGTAAAGGTTACCAAGTGAAGTTGGAATGATTCCTAAAAAAGAGCGTACACAGATGTAAGGCAATGGTTTAAGATTATTTTTTAAAAGTAATGGAAAATCTTTATAGGGAATGTACTTTGCAGATTGCAACTTACAAGAGATGAAATAAATCAAAAAGAAGATAAATTACATGAATAGATTTTTTTTTTTTTTCTATGTAAGTTCGAATGTATTCAAGATTTTTTTTTTCTTTGGTGAAGTATAGGGTATATAAATGAAATTTTTCAAAGGAATTTACCTTCCAACTTGCAGTTTTGAAGAGACAAAAAGTTGAGAGAAGATAAATTTGTCAACACCTCAAGTAGTGAAGAAGAAATATTGTTGACGCTACTAAGATCAAGCACTTTCAAGTTGGTTAATTTCTCTACGAGACTTTTTAGATCTGACTGTTGGAGCTGCAACCGATTGTATGATAGATCAAGGGACTCCAAGTTAGAGAGCTCTAGCATCTTTGGTGGTATCTGACTAGAAAAGAAAGAATGAGAGAGGTTTAGATGTAATAACCTTGAAAGATTCATGATTCCTGAAGGAATTTTGGAATCATTGAAGTTATTATAAGCAAAGCTAAACCATTGAAGATGGACAAGGTTGAAGAGGGTGTTGGTAGAGTTGATGGAACCAGAGAGACAGCTACTACTGAGGTCAAGTTTGATCACATAACTAGTGTCCTCGCTGCATTTGACGCCGTCCCATGAGCAGCAGTCACCGTTTCCTTCAAGATTCCAAAGTTCAGTCTTGGCTGAACAAGCATGGAAGTACTCAGGATCAATGAAAAGAGATTCCTTGAATTGTAACAAAGTAGAATGTTCCTTGTCATGACAAAGTGGCTGTCTAGAAGAAGTAAGCTGAAAAGAGAAGAGCAGAAAAGACAAGTACATAACTGTGAAGAAACTCAAGGATGATTCCATGATTGATTCAATTAGCTCTCTCAAATATGAGCAAGAAAGGTAGGAGAGGAATGATTTTGCTGTGGTGGGCAATCAAGGAAGAGGATTGAGTTGGTTTTATAGGCAGCTTCAAATTATTATTATTATTTAAATAAAAAAAAAACAATAAATTAAAGCATTGAATCAACAAATTAAACTCAAGCGGAATTTTCAACAATGACATACTTTGAACTCCTTATTGGGACGTAGGCGATTTGTATCTTATTGTGTTTATATATATATATATATATATATATATATATATTAATAATCAACCTCTATTCATTTTATAAATTGGTGCATTTAAAAAAGGTGGCTCTATTGGGAATAAAAAAAAATCTTCTCACATTTATATTTTAATGAAACTTTTTTATTTTTAAAATACCCTTGCATTTAATTACTTTAAAATAAATAATTTTATACTTAAAAATTAAAATTTACTTCCTACACCCATAAGTTGAACAAGAAATACCAAATTAACCATAATACTAGTTAATTAATCGTAATGCATAATTACATGTTCGTAGTACCAAGTTCAATCATATTTGTTCTATAAATACTAAATTAATCATGATGCATGTATTAATTGGATTTTACTCCAAGTCAAGCTCTTTAGGTCTTCTAATCGTGTGTGAAAATGTCTAGATGGAAGACTTGTTATAGTGATCATTTCATCATTTCATGTCAATTTCTAAGAAGACTATTCAAAGATGAAAAATATTGATCATTTAGACAATTACATCCTTCGAATAAACGCTTAAAAGTTGTTGCTCTTACAATTAATTACATAGAGATTCATTGATGATTGATGTATATATGTCTCTATGTTAGAAATCCAAAATGAAACAACATTGTACTTGTGGAATTAGAGAGTAGTGTTTTGAAAAGAAAAGAAAAAAACAGAAATGCTTACTTGTGTGTGCACGTCATCACAAATGGTTGATGTGTCTAGGCACGTCATCCTAACATTGCTATCATCTAAAGACATATCAGTTGAGTTGACGAAATGCCCAAGCACATCAACTGAGGCTGACTGACATGTTCGGCCATGTCAGCCATTTTTATGCTAACGTGTCCGGGTTATTCAGTTAAAGTTGATTAAAATCGGTTATGTCTTGCGAATGTAAAACTTAAATTGAAAGACAAAATATTTTTAGGAGAAGTCACGGTGGTTCTGAAAAAGCTTGTTGCTTTAAGAAGGAAGAAGACAATATGGGTCAGCTGCTTACGTGTAAAGAGATAAAAGGGTCAACTCATTATCCATAGTTTGGGCCGCTGATTAAAAATAATTTAATTAGCACTCAAACAAAATGATTGATTTCGGTGTGGTTGGAAATCACAGAAGAGGGTTTGAGTTGGTTTTATAGGCATGTTGAAATTATTTTTTTATGTATGTATAACATGTCGTCTTGATGTGATCGACCCTATGATTATGTAGAAGAGTAATATGGGCATATGGCAGATCAATTAATTCCAGCAGATTATATTAGTGCTTACCCTTTTGCCTTTACTTTAGATGATATTTTTTTAATTATTTTTTAAATAATTTTTTGAAGAAAAAAAAAATCGTTAGATTGTAATCAAGGTTTTTTTTTTTTTTTGGAAGCAAGATTGTAATCGAGTTGATATTCTATAAGTTGGCCACTTAAAAAATTAAATTATTCATTACTGAGCTTTTTATTGCTTTTCCCAAATTTCTTCTTCCCAAAATGATGATCAACTAATTGTAATTATTCATTATTTTATCATTATATACGTAGTTATTCCACTAAAAGATATATATACATTCCGTAAATCATAAGAATTGGTTTGATGTTCAAATTAAAATTCATTATTAATTAACATTTTTTAAAAAATAATTAAAGCATTGAAACAAAAATAGTACAATATTAGTAGATAGGAATTGTAAATCTGATTAATAAAAATAGAAACATTATTACAAGTGTCGAATTAAATTACATTTTTCTAAGATAAATACTAAATTAATCATGATGTATAATGTATCAGATGGAATTTACTCTTTATCAAACTATCTTTAGGTTATCTAATCGTGTTGTGTGCGAAAATGTTAACTTTAATACTTGTGATAATTGGTATATCAATTCATGAAAATTTCTAAGAAAACTAGTAAAAAAAATAAAATTATTGATCATTATGACAATTACATGTATTTAATTCTGCTTGAAATTTCAAACTTGAAGTGTGGGTTAGAAAATATTGATTGGCTCTTTAATTCTGCTTGAAATTTCAAACTTGAAGTGTGGGTTAGAAAATATATGCGGCAATCATATCCACATTCTAGACAACACTTCTGAAACAGAGTAACAATAGTGGAACATATATAGACGTTTGAGGTTATATTTGCATTGGAAAATGAATGACATCTCAATGTCATATTAGAGATAATCTTGCATGGGACCACTATGAGACCGTCGTAAACGCATTCTTATGGCACAAGTGGAAATATATTTTTGTTTATCGGAGCCCAGCCCTTGGCTCTTGTGGCTTTGGACCATTTATGAGATTCTCCAAAGACTTATAAAATGGTCATCAAGGAGATGTTTTCTCGGTAGCAAACAAAACTTCATTTTTCTCACAAATTGTCTTTATCAAGCTATCTTTAGGTCATCTAATCGTGTTGTGTGCGAAAATGTTAATACTTGTGATAATTAGTACATCAATTCTTGAAAATTTCTAAGAAGACTTGTAAATGAAGAAAAATATTGATCATTCTGACAATTACATGTATTTAATTCTGCTTGAAATTTCAAAATTGAAGTGTGGGTTAGAAAATGTTGCTTGGATCTTTAATTCTGTTCATGGATGTGAGATATGGGGCAATCATATCCACATTCTAGGCAACTCTTCTGTAAGAGAGTAACAATAGTGGAATATATATAGACGTTTGAGGTTATATTTGCATTGGAAAATGAATGACATCTCAATGTCATATTAGAGATAATCTTGCATGGGACCACTGTGAGACCGTCGTAAACGCGTTCTATGGCGCAAGTGGAAATATATTTTTGTTTATTAGAGCCCAGCCCTTGGCTCTTGTGGCTTTGGACCATTTATGAGATTCTCCAAAGACTTATAAAATAGTCATCTAGGAGATGTCTTCTCGGTAGAAAACAAGACTTCATTTTTCTCACAAATTGTCTTTGTCAAGCTATCTTTAGGTCATCTAATCGTGTTGTGTGCGAAAATGTTAATACTTGTGATAATTAGTACATCAATTCTTGAAAATTTCTAAGAAGACTTGTAAAAGAAGAAAAATATTGATCATTTTGACAATTACATGCATTTAATTCTGCTTGAAATTTCAAAATTGAAGTGTGGGTTAGAAAATGTTGCTTGGCTCTTTAATTCTGCTCATGGATGTGAGAGATGGGGCAATCATATCCATATTCTAGGCAACACTTTTGAAAGAGAGTAACAATGGTGGAACATATATAGACGTTTAAGGTCATATTTGCATTGGAAAATGAATGACATCTCAATGTTATATTACAGATAATCTTGCATGGGACCACTGTGAGCTGAGATCGTCGTAAACGCGTTCTTACGGTGCATGTGGAAATATATTTTTGTTTATTGGAGCCCAACCCTTGGCTCTTGTGGCTTTGGACCATTTATGAGATTCTCCAAAGACTTATAAAATGGTCATCTACGAGATATCTTCTCAGTATATAGCAAACAAGACTTAATTTTTATCACAAATTGTCTTGCTATGTGGAATTTCCAAAGCAATTAGAATTTTATTAGAAGCTGTCATGCATGCATGAGTGGTGCAAAGCAATTACAATTAGTAGAGATCGATAATGTTTCTAGGAAATATCTATTCCCCTTCTAGTCCAATGATTGAATTGTCCTGTTTTGTAGAAATTCAAATAGATTATAAGCCTGTCTTTGAAACTTACTTTTAGAAGATAAATATCCAATGCTCACAAGCACAAACATCCAGCAGTCGTGTTCTTTTTAACACTTAACACAAAACACTAGGACAAACCACAAATAAACAAGAAAATGCAAAATATGTACCCCCAACTCAAGTCAAGTATGAAACCGAAGAAATAAAGAGAAACTGGGAATCATGCTACCAACTGCTTATTTCCTTCGGTTGTGAAGACAGGGTTATAAGAAGACGACATGCAAGTCAACTGAAAACTATTCGTCATGCTAGCTAGTTAGCTAGTTATAAGAAGACGACGCGCCGGGAAGCTGATCGTCAGGTACTACAACTTTCCCGACGAAACGACAGCGTCTACGAGGCCGGAAAGTTCTTCACTTTTGAGGAGCTTGACGACTTCACGAGCAGGTTCCGTCCGGTGTCCGTACAGCTTCAGGACAGCGAGCTTATGTTCAACCAAGTTTATCATCTGAGTGTTACATTCGTAGTGTTATTGTGTTAGATTTTCAGAAGGATGTTGAGGATTTATGTGGTTTGTTGAATAATCCTGATCACTTTATTGTATCCTCTAAATGAAGGTATCATTACTCAACATAATACTTTACTTTAAGTTACTTTCGAGAAAACCTTTATATGTGGAATTATGGACTCGTTGCTTGCTGCAGGCCGTGGGTGGTAGCTAAAAACTTCTCTAGGCATGATATATTCAGAGCATCATCAATTGGAACTCCGATGTTTGCATCTCAGGTAAGTTATTACTCCTTTCTTGATTTGAACATAGACTTATTAAATTCTACTAATCTTAATCGATATTTTACGTTGTGCAGAGGAAACTACATTATGTGAATTGCGGGAAAGGTGATGAACTGAAGGTTGTCCGGTCTGGAACGGAGGAGTACAGGACTGCTAAGGAGCTGAGGGATTTACTGGTGGAGTATACTAGTCATCAAGAGAGACTACACAAGAGTCCAGCTTTCGAGGAGCGAAAAATCTTGAAATCATCCCCTGAATTAAGCTAACCTGCTGCTGAGCAAAGGCTCACTATATAGTGTCCATATAGTTTTTGTGTTGTTGAATCTGTATATTCAGAATATGTTGTTGCTGTAAAGGACCTGTTCATGAAAAAAACAAGTGGTAAAAAAAACATAGAGAGATTAGACCAACCTTGTAATGGGTCAGAAAAATCCTTTTTCTTTTTTGGTTTGTAAATTTGTTTGATCTGAATTGAACAACAAAAGTTGCATCTTTGATTTTAAAGAGAGTTTCTTTTTTTAGATTATCTAGATGGGATGATGTGTTAATTAATTTGTTAATTGTTATTATCTGATATTTATCACATTATCTTTATATAAGATTTATGTTAATTGAAAAAAAATAAAATCATAAACAACTAAAAACGACGTCATTCCAACAAACTTGAATCTTTAGAATTCAAATCAGAAGCTGACTAGTCAAACCCAACAAAGTTCCAAATTGTTTTGTTCTCTTTGTAAGTTCCCGATAACCTTCGTATTAACTAACCAAATCTCTCTCTCTCTCTCTCTCTCTCTCTCTCTCTCTCTCTCTCCCCCTTCCATAAAGAAAATAAATAAATAAAAATCTTCTCTGTCACACACACACACAAATCTATCATACAATCTTCTTTTCTCTGGGTGCATTGATAGATATTTGTAGAGAAACATAGATTGATTGATTTGGGTGCTGTTTACTCGCACATATATATATATATAGAGAGAGAGAGAGTGATCAACTGATCATATATATAATATGTATATTGAGAAGTTGTGGTGTTTGAAACATGTGATGATATTAACAATGGTGGGTGTGTTGAGTTTTGGAAGAATAACAAGGACAGAAGGAATAAGATTTGATATAGACAGAGAAGAGTGTCTCTTATAATGTCCACTTTGAGGGAGTCACTCTCCATCTCTCTTTCGTTTTCATCAAGGCTGACACTCCCTGGCATTTCAAAGAAGACGGTGTCGATCTTGTGGTATGTATCTATCTATATATATTGTATTGCCTGTGATGGGGTTTTCATTGATTTACATGTGTTTGGTTTCTTGTTCAACTTATATTTCACATCTGCCTGGTTCTTTACTTGTCTTCAACATTGAGTTTTTTGCAATCTTGTACAAAAACCAGTGATCTGGTTTCTGAATCAAAAAGTGATTGTTCTAGAGACAATCACTCTATAGATGTTTGATTCTTTTCTACAACCAGCGAAAAATCGGTAGTTCATATGTTATGTGTTCTTTGGGAGTCCTAACTAGGTCGGCTGTTCATGTCTACTTTTTCCCAATGATACTATTGATGTGTTTGGCTTGGAATTTCCTTTGTTTCCAATATATCTACCGATTACATGACTTTTATGTTTCGATTATCAGATAAAAGGACCTTCTGATGAGCAAATTCATGATTTTCGTGATAAGGTAAGCGAAAACTATGAGTTTGTCGTCAGGAAGAAAGAGGTTTACCAATTCTGCTTCACCAACAAGTCCCCCTATCATGAAACCATCGATTTCGACATCTATGTTGGTCACTTCATACAGTATGATCAGCATGCCAAAGATGGTGATGAGAACAATTCTTAAATAATCTTTACATGTTTTCTTCCTCTTAATCCCTTTCACTTGAAATATTACTAATGAGTTTTGTAAAAATTCTGCAGAGCATTTCTCTCCATTGCTTGAACAGATATCAAAGTTGGAGGAAGCCCTTCACAACATTCAATTTGAACAACATTGGTTAGAGGCTCAAATCAATCGCCAGGCAATAGGTAACAGAAAATTCTCTCCTGATCCGAGCTCTTACTTGAGTATACATAAACCACTTATTGATAGAATTTGAACTGGAATCAAAGCCTGATGAGAGTTGTTTGTGATTGTTGTTGTTGAATGCAGTGAATGATCACATGAGCAAGAGAGCAATTCGTAAGGCAGTGATTGAATCACTTTCTCTCTTGGCTACAAGCTTTCTCCAAGTATTCCTTCTCAAGTACTTGTTCGATCGAAAACATGGATCTTCTAGAGTTTAATAAAATCCTATGTGGGCATTTACTCTGCTCAATTAGTTTGTAATTTGTGCGAGTGAAATTGAAACTTTGGTTTATTAGATTTATCGGATTTTGGGGTTTTCTTTATCGTCCATCTCTGAAAGGGACGGTGAAGATCCATTTTTAAGTCGATAGTTATTGTTAGTAACAGAATAAGCACAAAGAATTTGAGCTAGTAATTTGAGAATTCTAACATAATAAAGAGAAAAGCTTTCATTTGGTATATATAAACACAGTTTCACACAATAAAACCACATACACTTGAAACAAACAATAAAAGAAAACAAATAGTCATACGTAAACGGTATGGATCCGAGAAATATTAATCGAATGGAAGAGGAGAGCAGAGGAAACCCAAACAAACAATAACTGGACAGTATAATATATAAACATAATAAAAATTGTTTCTTTCATGATATTCATGAAATTTTTCCCCAACTCCAAAACCATCACCAAAGCTTAAAAAATTCACAACAAACAGATTCCAGAAGGACCCATCATAGCTTCTGAATACAACAGCTCCAGTCCCTCTTTTTGTATATCATGTCATGTCTGGGAATAGATAGATAGATAGATATATAGAACCTTTCACTACGAGTTCACGGTTCTGTATTGGCGGCTACACAGCAGAACCATTTTTTCTGCAAAATTAATGCATTTGAAAACGTTAGAAGAATAAGCATATAAGAAGAATTGCAGACAGTAGGTATAAATTGTCATCACTGAAGAGAGTGCTACCGAAAACAATGATCATAATGGTTAGTAGTCTATATCCAGATTCGAAAAAACCAACCAATAATCATCAAGTCAGAATAGTTCTTCATTGTAACAACAAAACCGCTAAGATAGAAGTATGAAGACACATGAAAAATGTACAAACTGAAAGGACAAGAACAAATCAGTCATCTAAATGTTGATAAAAGATACTGATAATTTTGAATTTCTCTAGTGGCAGATGGAATACACACGGTGCGTGTTTGTATTACAGTATGAGTGTGATAACATGGCATGGTTCATATAGTTTTACATGCAATGAAACATCAATTCGTGAAGTTTTACAGATTTTATGTAAAGATTTTTCCTGCATGGAGATTGGAGAAAGAATGTCAAACCATGAAGTATTTAAAGTATGAGGTGGCACCGATTAAGGACAAAACAAGGGGAAGAAATAGTGTAAATAGTGTGCAAAAAACGCGAATATGTAGCAAGGGATGAGAGATAGACTATGATAAGTAATAAACGATAAAAGAACAGGGCGAAAGTGGACAAGCACTGGATCATGCGGTATGACTTCACTTTGAAGTTTAAAGGATAAAGAAAAAACGAAAAACGTAAAACGTAAATGGAAATTATGTAGCTTGGTTGCTCTGTTATAAAAATAAGCTCTCCTTAATGAGTCAAAAACTATATAGGATTAATTCGGAGGTTTTCTCCTTAAAGCTTCAACCGAACCATGATATTGATGGGGTTTTTTTTTTTTTTTATTATTTCCAGAAAAATAACTAAAAGGAAATGCTTAACTATGTCTATAACAACTTACAGATTGAGGTTTTCCAAGAACAGCCCTATGTTTATATTGAGACTCATCCTTTGCAGGCGAGTCAGGCTTGGTACCGCCTGTCTTTTTCTCATTTCTAGCCTTGTTGAAAATAACCGTGAATCCCTCAGCTGATGATGGGTCATTCACATCCCATTCACCGAACTTCGGCAATGGTCGACCCTTATCCTGTAATATTAAAATTTCACTAAGGAGTCAGACATTTAAAGGAAAAATGGCCATGAATAGATGAGCAATATTCGTACACATCGAAGCCCTAACTTGTGACCTTTGCTATGCATTGAAACAGACATGTAAATCAAGCTTCCATGAAAATATGTACTTAAGACTGAACCCAGATCCTCGTGAATGAAAATAAAATTTCTCAAACGACTATATCATCCTATCTCCAACAGACAGGAGCAAAATATGTTGAATGTACATCAAAAATTACCTCGGTTCCAAAATAGAGCTTCCATATATACAAGAAGTGAGGTAGTTTATTAAAAAGTAGTATTTTGATAAAGCAACATGAAGCTCAACACAGGCATGCTCACAAGTCACAACACAGTTTGCATTATGAATTACATTCGTTGCATAATATCGCATAACAGAACAGTCGAAAACATGTATAATCCCGGTAGAAGCTTGGCTTCCCACATATGAACATGCGAAATATGCTTATGATACGAAGACAAATTCAACAAGAAATTATTGAATAACAAATACACATATCTTGCATATGACATAGATGACATTCGTAATTCATAAGTTGAAATCCTCTTCTATTCAAAAAACTAGTCAAAATCCCATCATAGTCCCACTTATGTTAATAATAAACGAGCAATAATTTCGTGATTTTCATCAAGAAATTTGAATATTTTACCTGTACAACGATGTTCTCAATAACATTACAAGCAACAAATATGTTTCACATACATCAATCTTTGTAAAGCATACCACTTATGACAGAAAAATTGCTAGACTCTACAAATGACATATTTGAAGATAGAACATAATTAAAGATTGGTGCAAATAAAATTTATTAAGATTCTGAGCAGCTCAATCAAATTTAATTTGTCATCCAAGAAAAAAAGGTTCTGGGCATGTGAGATCCATTAAATGACTCAGAAATTGAAACAAAAATAATACCTTTTTTTTTTTTTTTCTTTTTCTGTTTCTAATCTCAAATTCAAACCCAAATAAACAAAAAAAAAGGTGGCAATTTTAAACATTCTATAGGTTATAATATATCAATCTCCGAGAACCAAATTATCACAGAAGGAAACCAAAGAAATTCATTCAAGAGGCGATAAATAACAATACCCAGATCATTAAACACATAGAAATTCATATGACAACAACAAAGATATGATCTTTTCACAAAATTAATGAACAACACCGAAAAAACAAAAACAAAAACAAAAACAAAAACAAACAAACAAACTTTTATTCAAAAATCTAAAGAAATGAATTTAAAAAGTAGAGGGGTGAGACCATACAGCCATGATTTTGATGAGAGAAACTATGAAGTCGTTGTCTGTTGTGTTTTTTAAGCTTTTTTTTTTTTTGGTTTTTTTTTTTTTTTTTTCCTTTCTTTCTTTTTTTGGTGTTGTTAATGTGATGATAATGAAGGGAGGAGAAGAGAGGAAGAAAAGAATTTTTTTTGTGAGAGAGAGAGAGAGAGAGGGGCCAAAATGAGCCCAAAGACAGGACATGTTATTGTGGGGGCCCACAAAGTTGAATGACTTGAAAATGATGTTTTGAAGTGTGTAACATTGCATGATTTGAGCAATGTTTCTATTTTATGTTCTTTATATAATCCTTTGATTTGAGCAATGTTAGTATTGATTTTTTTTCATTTTTTTCATTTTTTTCATTTCATTTTAGTCCATATACATAAGTTGGAAAATAGTAAAAGTTCAAGTAGAAATTAATAACTCATTAGTCATTACATAGTAAAAGTTCAAGTAGAAATTAATAACTCATTAGTCATTACAACTTACAACGAAGACACATTTTCTTAAAAATGATAAGCGGTAAATTCCTCATACCCAAATTGATTTTTAAAGATGATAAACGGTAAATTTATCATATCTACATCAATAAAGCCGCGAGTTCTTGAAGTTTGTAATTAATAAAAGAATTGACATTTCTTTTTCCACGATGACTAATACAAATACAGAGGCGGATTAACACAATATCATTTAAACCATTCAACTCCTTGTTTAATTTAGAAGGGTCAATGTATCCCAAACATATAGCTATTGTTATTAACACTAATAGTTTAATTAACCAACTTATTTTATGTGTTCTCTAAAATAAAATAAATAAATAATATATATTATAAGATAATGTAGTTAGAACTTAGAAGGAATTGGAGGAATACATGGCAGGATGTCATTAATGGTTAACTGTTAACAAATAACAAGACATATGACTTTTTTTTTGAAATATAACAAGACATGACTTGGTAGTTGGTACACAACACAAGCATTAACACTACTACCTACAGCATTTAAATCAACTACTTACAACAACATCAATAATGTTGGAATATCAATTCCAAACATAAGATTGAATCAATGAACCTGTCACATTTCCCATCGCGATCAAACTTGACATGATGAAACCCGATAAGGTTAGACATGACAACACATTCTATACAACAGGGCGTCGTAAAAAACACAGAGAGAGAGAGAGAGAGAGAGAGAGAGAGAGAGAGAGAGAGAACTATAGATATAGATATATATTGAGAGAGGAAAAAGAACTATAGATGCTGAATAGATATTTCCATGTGAAAAGCTAAATAAGCATTTAAGCTTTTATTGGAGAAGGAGAATCACAAAAAAGAAAAGAAATGGTAATAAAATTGCACAACATTTTAACTTTGATTTCGGCAGATTGATCCATCCTCTACGAGAAGGCACCATCACCGTTTCTATCCGGTGCACGAGAACGCCACACCCCTAATTTATATCCTGAATCATGGAGAGGTAAAGGTCAGTTTCACAGTTGCAATGTCAGGTTGTCGAACTAAATTTCCTGATAGGAAGAATGTGAATTGTGGACTATATATATGCATCCTCAGACATACCGGAAAATTTCAAGGCTTATATAAGCTCTACAACGAGTGCGGATGCACCACCTCCTCCGTTGCAAACACCACCAAGACCGTATTTCCCATTTTTCTGCCTCAATACCTGCAAGTGGCGTATATATATTAGGACAAATGGGAAGAAAAAAATCTTACGAAAGAATGCAATAATTTAATTATGGCAGAGGACATGGCAAAGTACGTACCCCCAAAAGTGTCACCAAGATACGAGCTCCACTGCAGCCCAGAGGATGTCCTAGAGATACAGCTCCACCGTGCACATTAACATTATCCTGTAAGCAAAAAATAAAGCTTAGCATATCGTTTATACAAGGTCATATACCGAAACTTGTCCAACATATTAGCACAGGCAAAAAAGCAATTTCATTACTGTTTTCTTTTTCATTTTAGAGATAGATAGCGATAAAACTCACTGGATTAAGTCCGAGCAGTTTCTGATTTGCAAGGGCCACGACCTGCAAATGAATTTTGATAACTAAAGATTAGAAATCCCAAAGATTGATTGGGAAACCATATCAATGATTAGGCGTAAACTTACAGCAAAGGCTTCGTTTATTTCATAATAATCAATTTGTGAAGCATTGAGGCCAGATTTGGCAATAGCTTTTGGTATTGCTAGAGCTGGCGCTGTTGTAAAGAGATCTGGTGCCTGCACAACAAGCACATATGAGCTTCAAGTGATATGATACTTGCAAGTTGACAGAGTTACAATGAATTGTGCGAACATAAGGGATATGAAACTTATGATTTTGTAGTATACTAGTCATCATAAAAATTCTTTTTGGTGTACACTTAAATTACGCAAAGTACCTGGGCAGCATCAGCATATCCTGTGATCTTCGCAAGGACTTGAAGGCCTAGCTTAAGTGCTGTCTCTCCACTCACTAGAACCAAAGCTGCGGCCCCGTCACTGTCAATCACATAGATTTAAATTTCAGCAGAAGTTTGGTTTCAAGTATTTGTAAGACTAGTCTCGCATACATGAGTATTACAAAGCTGATGTTACATAAACAAACTTCCAACAAGAAGATGTTATAGGAATGAACCTTATACTAGAGGCATTTCCGGCAGTAACGGTTCCTCCATTCTCCTTGAAACTTGGTCGGAGCTTCCTCAATTTTGCAGGGTCAAACTGGCATCACAGAAAAGCAACACATAAAACACCATCAATGCAGGATGTTGGTTGGCAGTATGTGATTTTTCAAATCCGTATGTTCAAATGCTGATAATGGAGAATCAAGTATGCAAATGAAGATAAGTGATGAGAAACATATTGAAACTACGATTACCTTCCCTAAACCTTCATCCTTATCCACGATGGTAGATGGTCTTCCCCTTCCCCCGGAAACTTCAACCGGGACAATTTCCCATGCAAAGGCACCAGCATCTTGGGCAGCAATACCACGCTCGAAGCTCTGAACAGAATAGTTATCCTGCAAAAACCAGAAAGATATATCAATCATGCGGTATATAAATCATGAAAATCTGATCTTCATAGCAAACCATGGGGGTAGTAATATGTTACCTGATCCTCCCTTGTTAACGAATGTTGATCTGCGCATAATTCAGCACAAGTTCCCATGCCACAGTCGTTATAAACATCCCATAATCCGTCCTTGAGCATTCCATCAACAAGAGAATCATGTCCAAGTCGAGACCCCTTCCTGCAATGCAACAACAAAATCAGAAATCTCAAAATTGAGTTTCAAAATGAAAGAAAACATGGATGAGAGAAGGGATACGATACAGACCTTGCTTCTGCCAAGTATTTCGGAACGTTAGACATGCTTTCCATGCCACCAGCCACAACGACATCATTGATGCCCAACTGAATACTCTGTGCAGCAAGCATTGTTGCTGCAACAAAAATTCCCAATAGATTTCAACACAAATTCCCAAACAAAGACAATGATTAAAGACTACTCAGTCTCTACAACACGACACACCTTTCATCCCGGACGCACAAACTTTGTTAACAGTCGTACAGACGACTGAATTAGGAATTCCTGCACCCAACGCAGCCTGTCTAGCCGGTGCCTGCCCAAGATTCGCACTGAGCACATTGCCAAAGATCACTTCTTGTACAAGCGATGGATCAACGTTAGCCCTTTTAAGAGCAGCTACAGGTTTACGAATTCAACTATTAAAAAAACACATATCGAAAGAGATACAATACAATACGAAAAACATTATAATTTCTAAATAGCAAACCTTCAATAGCTATAGATCCAAGCTTAGTAGCCGGTAAAGACGACAGAGAACCAAGAAATCCACCCATTGGTGTACGGGCAACACCAACAATACAAACATCTGTACAAATATGTAGAAAAGCAAGAACATTTAAACAGCCCACCAAGCATTTTAACAAATTTCGCCAAAAAACAATCAAAATCATACATCAGTATTCAATTAAATTTAATCAAATTCAATGAAATTACAAATCACCTCTAGCCTTTATCGAATCTGCTGTTGCTGGAGCCATCTTTGAAATGCAAATCAAAAAAATCTGCAGCAAAATCACAGAATTTATCAGTACAAGATCGTTAATTGAACACAGTACATGTGACCCATTTGAGTTAGAATCAGAATTCACAGCATAAACATGCATGAACTCACTTGATTATCAAAATTAAAATTTTAAATTTTAAAAAGGAACACAAAAACGACAGTGGAGACCTGCGTTTTAGATAGAGGTCAGGGGAGTCGTTGATTTGGAACTTGGAAGTGAGAGTTCGAGAACATTTATACAGGAGGAGTTGCAGTTGTCTGAGCACGTGGCGCACGAGTTGTTGTTCATTTACTGATCTACCCTTGTTGATCCACTTTATTTACTTTTTTGTGACCTGATTGATTCCTTATTCAAAATTAATTAATTAAATAAATTGTAAGGACACATGGTTCGTGATCCGAAAATTAATTTTAAATAATATAATAGCAGATAAATGTTTCATGCACAGTTTTAAAAAAATAAAATTCCACATTTTTTTTAATTTTCTTTTTTAATGTAGTTTATGTTTTAAAAGTTAAAAAATAAAATAGCATTTATACGATAAAATGAGATTGATTAATCGATATATTTTATATGAAGTGACAGTTCTGATAAAAATAGAAATATAAAAATAAAAAATATTGTGGGAAGAGGGCCACGGCGTATATAGGCTCCCTTCCCTCCGCCTTGTGTATATATGCCTAACCAATTAACAACATATCATTAAATTTTGTAAAATATATTCTTATTTTTGTTCAAAATTTGGGGAGGTGGAATCAAAGTCTTGAGAATTGATATTGGTGATGAAGTCAATATGTTCATAAATGTAAAAAGACAAGAGCGTGAATCATATGTAGACAGACATAGGAATGGCAAGTCTGTCAATAAAATACAGCTATAGAGAGAGAGAGAGAGGGATTCCTTGTCATGTTGTTTTGGTAAATCGTAAATGTAAGCAAAATATATATATAATTATATATATATATATATCCAAGTCATAGCATATTAGCATCCTGTACTTAATAATGAATTTAATATTTTAATCTAGCTACAAAAATTTAATAGGGACAAGACATAGCATCTTCTTAGTTTTAGTTGGACATTTATCTATTAGTTTGTTTATTTTTCTTGGTTGAATGGTTAATAATATAGTATCAAAGTTACGATCAGGTTTCGACTTTCGAGGTTTTGTTATATATATATATATATTATGAATTTCTTATTCATTGTATGTGTTTTATGATAAAGAGCCTTTAACATTTGTGTCGAGTATTAGAATTGTTTCGATCATTTTAAGTTTTTCAATTGGATAGTTATTTAACTATTTGTAGACGGAAAAACTAATAAACGAGTGATTTATTAACCCAAAAAAATGAATATAAAATGAATTGTAATTTTAGATATATTAAATTTGGATTCTTATATTGAGATATTCGATATGATCCTAATTGACATCTACTATTTTTGAGTAGTTAGCATATTTAGGTCAAATTAATTGCAAGAAAGAGACCAAAAAAGATAATCTTTAGTCGGAATCTAAATCCAAATAAAAATGTAAGGCTGCTTTCGGTATCATTTCCTGATACCGTTTTTATGTTTTCGAAATTTAAAAAAACTTGTAAATCGTTTTCGGTGATGATCTGGGAAAGATTGGCGCAAAAAACGAAAAAATCAAATTTTGATTTTAACGTTTGGCAGCAAAAATGTCTATTAGGCGTTCTTATTGTTTTTTATCCAACTGTTTTTCCATTGAATGTATCCAAAGACTCTGTGAAGTGGGACCAATGCATATTAATATGTATTTATCTTTTATATATATATATATACGGTTTTTATACTGTCTATTCATTATTATATAAAATATATCAGGACAATGAACGTGGATTATAGATTATGAATAAGTTTTGATAAGTGTATGCACTTTGAGTCAAAGTATATAAATCAAATGGTTCACATTCTTCGTTTTGATATTTCTATAAGGACCATAATGAAAACTCATTGATTTTAATGAATTTAAATCTGATTTTTTTTTTTTTTTTTTGATGATGAGTTCAATGAATTTTACGTATGAACAAAATTTAAGAAAATTTCAAGCACTAGAACTATTTATCCAAATTTTATTAAATATGAAGGCATCGAAAAATAGACGAAATATAGCAAAATTCATGAAAAATTGTTTTAGTATTTGAAAAATTATCGAATTTGGTTCGTAAGTAGATTTTGATGAACTCATCATCCACAAAAAAAGTTAGATCAAAATTCATTAAAATCGATGAATTTTCATCAAGATCCTTACCGAAATTAAAATAAGAGATCCCTTATGAGAGACTCAATATATATATATATATATATATATATAAACAGTAATGCTAAACTTCCCACCTAAAATCCCACGTTTTTCATCCCACTACATATGGCATGTGAGGTGTCAAATTGTGAGTGGATACACATTAATGATAATTTATCTTACCAACCACATTTATCCACTCACCATTTGACACCTCACATGCCACATGTAGTGGGATGAAAAAAGTGGGATTTTAGGTGGGATATGTAGCATTACTGATATATAAATATAGGGGCAGACCCATACAATATTTGTTACCCGGGCTAAACTTACATATGTGTAGGGATATAAATGGATTTTTCTTTTGACATAAATGATTCTACACATGAAAATTTACTTTTAAAGACTGGTTTGAATTGTTTATTATAACAATTAGAAAGAAATTAAGTGAATATGAAATGTTTAATCTAACAATTCGAATAAAATCAAGTAAATATGGAATGTATAATCAAACAATTGAAACAAAATTAGGGAAATATTTTATATAAAACATGCATAAAATTACATATTTATAAAGACCGCTTAACAAATGCAATGTTTTTATATTGAGTTAGAGTAGGTAATTAATTGAATTTGATTTTTATTGTTGGTAAATTATCAAGCATTTATCGCATTAAAACCTATAAATTAGAAGTAATCTAAGGTTAAAGTTCTATAAATCATAACCTAAACAAATGAACAAATATCACATGCAGACTACAAAAAATTAAAAGTATAGTATGAAAATAACATTGATTAAAAGTAGAGTATGAAAATAACATTGGCTAAAAATAAAAGGTAATGTGCTATATTTAAGGGTTAGTTTAGTAATATTGGTTGAAATTAAATGTAATTTATTAATAATAAAAAGGTTAAAGGGAAATTGTGCAATATATATATATATTTTTTTTAAGAAGGCTAGCCGGGCTGTAGCCTGGGTCAGCCCTCTCAAGGGTACGCCCCTGTATATATTAAATTGGTTAAATCAATTTCACTCTATTGTATAAAATTTTTATAATCGATTAAAATATTAAAAAGATATTCTAATTAATAATTAACATTTAACCACATGACATAATAATAATAAAGTGATCTAAAAAAAATAATATATATATAATAATTATATGGAAAAAAAAATTATTATATTGTTTAGAATAAAAATAAAAAACACAAATCAATTTTTAATTAATTTATATTGTTTTTTATTTGTAATATACTTATATATATATATATATATAATTTAACTATAAATAACATTATTTTTACTATTACAATATATGTTTTTAAATGATATTATTAATTTTTTTCCTTCACTGCATACTGTTTTTAATTATTGATACTAGGTGTATTTTTGGTGTTTTCAGCTTTTGAAAATATGAAAATCAATTACTTAGAGCATCTCCAACGATTTCCCTTAAAGACATCCCTTAACTTAATTAAGGGAGTATGTGTATTTTTACAGCTCCAACAGGTACCTACACGACTCCCTTAATTGTGTTCTTGTGGAGTTCACTCTCTTAATTAATGAGTGTTTTGAGACACCCTTAAAACAAGCTCCACATATTTAAGATTATTTTAAAATGGACTCCACCTATCATAATTAACAAACAATATCTAATATTTATTAAACACAGTATATAACATTTAAATAATAATAAAAAATTATTAAATGGATCATTTAAGAGGATATTGTTGAAACATATACTATCTTAATGGTCCATTACAATAACATACATCCTTAAATAAGGGAGACCGTCATAGATTCTATCACCGGACCCTCAAAGTTTAGCCCACTTAAATTGGCTGACTTAATTTGATTGCACAAGAATTTGACTTTGATTGTTTTCCATCCACTACATTTAGGTTGGTATAATTTATGTACAATTAATACTAAATTCAATTTTCACCAACTCCCTAGTTAATAGTTAATCAATTAATTAATCTAAGTTGGTGGAAAACCATTTTAACTAATTTATACAAATAATTACTAGTGTAACAATAATAAGAGGATTAATAAATAAAAAACATTAGGGTCACAATAAAATTAGGTATATAATATTTGATATTTCACTAAAGATAAGCAAGTCATCATATGAAAAATGAGATCATATAAATTATTAGAGAAAATCATGCTTTGTCTCTCATATATTTGAATTAAATTTCATATATGGATTTATTACTTTAATATCAATACATTTTAATCATGTGAAAATAAATAGTAATATTGTTTCTTGTGTGTTTTTTTTTTGTTGAAGATTTTAGATCACAAACTTGACATTATAATAAGTTTGCAACAATATCATATGAGAATCATATTAAATGTTCGTATGAACATTGACTCAAATAGAATATTTCTCCATTCTCAACAACAGTTGATGACTCAGAAAAACAATCTATTTGACAAATTTTTTTTAATGATTTTTTCTATTGATAGTGGTGAGTGAAAGGTCAAGTACTTGGACTTTGGCCACATTTGACATAGATAACCAGAGAGGTTACTAAAATGTGAGTGTGAGGAGACTTTCGTCTCTCTTTCGTATATTGTGAGAGTAATTATCCGAAAAGTATAAATAGATTTCGACACACCCTTAACATATGAGTAATAGTTTCAAATAGATAAGGAGAGATCATTCTAGTGATGATGGAATTCAGATTCAAATATTCAATATTCATAAAATAGAGTCAGTTCATGGACCAAAAGTCCTATTTTTGTATAATTATTCAACCCATAAAAGCCATCAATCAAAATATGCAACTCAAGTGTTGTTGAAGACTTGAAGTCACCCATTTTGATTTTTTTCTTTCTTCTTAATTTTAAATAAAATTTCTTATCATACTTGTATACACCGTTTATTTTATTTTACTTTTTTTATTTTAAATTTTTTTAAATTTTATTTTTAATAATAAATATAATACCCCGATGGCGGCCACTTGAATGTTGAGTATACGACGATGACAGCGATTTGAACTCTAAATGAGTGTCCTTTTTTTTAAATATGCTATGGTGGTGGCAGTGATTCGAACACAAAATGTGATATAGAGACGAAGACTCGAACTCTGAATGAACGTCATTTACCATCAAACCACATTGGGTGGCAGTATACACAAATATGCCCGGGAACGTCACAAGTTAACCCAGTGCATTTTTGAGTCAACTCGTGATGTGCCGGGCACGTCATGAGTCAACTCGGAGTAAAAATATAAATAAATAAAAAAAGTGGATGAATACGTAATTTTACTATAGGGTTTATAAGAAAAAAAAAAAGGTCTTTTTTCTTCTTCTTCTTCTTCTTCCTCCTCCTCCTCCTCCTCCTCCTCCTCCATCTTCGGATACTACTGTGAAACAAACAAACATGTGGAGACTCACACGTGTGAGCCCACAAGTGTTCGAAAGGACCCGAATTTCGAGAACCGACTCGGCTCGCCACTTCACTTCGCGACCCACCGAACAACAACAGGTACAGGACACAGTACGGGAAATCATAAACATGCTCCGCGACAACAACTGGAAGCTCCTCCTAGATTCCTCCGACATACCAAGTAAACTGAACCCGGATGTGATCCGATCCGTTATCCACCAGAACCTGACCGACTGCAACCCGAATCGCCTCCTCAGTTTCTTCTACTGGTCCGAACGCAAAACGGGTACGACTCACCAACCACTTGACTTGAACGTTTTGTCTCTTGTTGTTGTTTTTCTCTGCAATGCTAAGTTGTACGGACGCGCAATTGATATTGTCGGGAGAATGATAAGAAAACGTAGTGATTTGGGTGGTAGTGTTAGGCTGCCTTGTGATGTTTTAAGTGCTATTGATAGTTGTTATAGGGAATGTGAAGGCTTTGTGTGTGATGGGGTGGTTTTCGAATTGTTGATTGATGGGTATCGGAAGATGGGGTCTTTCGATGAGGCTGTTGATGTGTTTTTGTGCGATAAAGGTGTCGAATTTGGACATAGTTTGCGATGTTGTAATGCTTTGTTGAGGGAGGCGTTGAAGGGTAAGCGAATGGAGTTGTTTTGGAAGGTTTATGGTAAGATGAAGGAGACGAAGATAGGTTTCGATGTTTATACTTACACTCATGTGATCAATGGTCACATTAAGGAGAATAATGTTGAGGAAGCGAAGAGGGTGTTTATGGAAATGGGAGAGAAGGGTTGTAGCCCCAATGTTGTGACGTATAATGTGGTTATTGGTGGGTTGTGTAGGGCGGGGCGTGTTAATGAAGCGGTTGAGTTGAAGAATTCTATGGTTGAGAAGGGGTTGGTTCCTGATAGTTACACATATATAGCTCTTTTTCATGGGTTTAATGTGAAAAAGAGGATGAGAGATGCCAAATCAGTTTTATTGGAGATGATTGGGAAGGGTCTGAAGCCCGATGCGGTTGCTTTTTATGCTTTGATTGATGGCTTCTTGAAAAAAGGTGACGTTGAAGAGGCATTAAGAGTAAAGGATGACATGATTGCTTGTGGTAATCAGGTAAATTTGTTCACATATAACAATCTGCTTAATAGGGTTTGTGAGAGCGGTAATATGAATAAGGCGAGAGCAGTGATGAATGAGATAATTAGAATGGGTATGCAACCGAATGCAGGAACTTATACTTTGTTAATAGAGGGGTACTGCAAAAGGCGAGATATGTTTATTGCTTTTGAGTTACTTGATGAGATGAAGAAGAAGAATTTGGCACCAACGGTAGTCACTTATGGTATGATTATTGATGGGTTATGCCAATGTGGAAAGTTCCAACAGGTCAATACTGTTTTAGAAGAAATGATTTCCGGGGGTTTGAAGCCAAATGGCTTCATCTACACAACTCTATTTTGGGCTTACTCCAAGGAGGATAAGTTTGAAGAAGCAAGAAAGGTGCTTGAGTTGATTAAGAAGGAAGGAATTACACTAGATGTGTACTGCTACAATAATCTTATACGCGGCCTCTGCAAAGCCAAAAGGATGGAAGAAGCAAGGATCTATTTGGATGAAATGTTACGGAGAGGATTAACACCAAATATTTATACTTATGGAACTATCATCCTTGGATATAGTAAGGCAGGGCAGATGCAGATAGCTGACAGGTATTTCAATGATATGCTAGGCCTTGGTCTAGTGCCTAATGATGTAGTTTGTTCGTCTGTTGTTGATGGGCACTGCAAAAAGGGGAACATAGCAGAAGCTTTCTCAACATTTAGATGCATGCTTGCACGGGGGATTCTCTCTGAAGTTAAAGCTTACAATGTCCTCATCAATGGTCTCTCAAGATATGGAAAATTGAAAGAAGCATTGGGACTCTTCTCAGAACTTTTGGAGAAGGGGTTGTTCCCAGATGTTTACACTTACAACTCCATCACCACTGGTTTTTGCAAACGAGGTGACGTGGATAAGGCCTTTCAATTTCATGAGGAAATGTGCAAGAAAGGAATTGACCCTAACATTGTTACTTACAATGTTTTGATTGCTGGATTATGCAAGGTAGGTGATGCTGAGAAAGCTAAGAACTTGCTCAATAGCATCTTGGAAAGAGGTTTGATACCTAATAGTGCGACATATGCTACATTGATAGATTGTTATTGCAAGTCCGGAAATGTAACTGAGGCGTTCCATTTATTTGATGAGATGCCACAAAGGGGTGTCCAACCTGATAGAGCTGTCTACAATGTCCTTCTCACTGGATGCTACACAGAGAAAAAACTAGAGAGAGCACCGGAACTGTTCCAAGATATGTTGCAGAAAGGCTGGGCTTCTATTTCTTTTTTCAATACCCTGATAGAAGGCTTGTGCAAGAGTAACAAGCTCGAAGAAGCATACGGATTGTTGGAAGCAATGCTGGCAAAGCAGGTTATGCCTGATCATGTCACATACAGTATTCTTATGGATGCGTATTGCAAGGTGCAAAATATGGAGAAAGCAAAGGAACTCTTCTTGGAGATGCAGGCTAAAAATGTGATGCCATCAACTATAACTTACACATCACTTTTGAACGGTTACAACAACATGGGGAATTTATCCGAGGTTTTTGCTCTGTTTGAAGAGATGGTGGCGAAAGGAATTGAACCTGATAAAGTCACCTATAGTGTAATGATTGATGCTTACTGTAAAGAAGGTAATCTGATGGAAGCTTTGAAGTTGAGGGATTTTATGTTGGAGAAGGGTATGAGAATCCATTTGCCTGCATACAGAGCTCTCATTACAGCCCTATGTGGAAAAGAAGAATTTTCTGAAGCTTTCAGGTTGCTTGATCAAATGGGAGAGGATGGACTTAGTCTCAGTTCTCGCTCTTGCAAGTCTATAGCTCGTAGTTTTTTCAGGGAAGGCAATACGGATAGAGTTGCACAGGTTCAGGAGCGCATGACGCGGTTTGGATGGGTTTCAAACTCCATTAGCATAGCTGACTTAGTTGACGGGAACAGAAATTGTGTAGATCTTGAGGACTCAAACAATCTAATTAAGCAAATGGTTTAGGAAGATAACAGTTCCGGCCAATTCTATTTACTCTGCGGACAGGCAGTGGAATCAGAAGGAAACTCCAAATTGGTATTAGCTTGCCATGGAATTAACCTTTGCTGCTGCTTAAGATCGAGTGGCATTTCCAGTCTTTATAAACTGTATCCTTTTCTTTAACATATTCAATATTCAATACAGGAGCTGATCACATCTTTGGTTTTCAGAAATATTGAATAAAGAATTGATTTGCAGTGAGCTACAATCGTATGTAGGATATGTGTGATGTGTGGGAGAGAGGGAGCACCTTCGAGATTGTTGAGAATGCCTTTAAAACAAAAGTGAAAGTGTACGGAAACCGAAATGGTTGATCCTGAACTATAACAAATAAATCCTACAAGAAAACAGAATAAACAAACACAAAATATAAATATATTGATACGATCACATAAGGTTTTTAAATACAATAGAAATTATAACATTAATAATAAATGCAATATTTTAGTTAATTAAATTTAATTTCTTAATTTACGTCATTTGTTAATTTCGTTACTTATCCTAATATATGATGCATACACTAATATATATATATACACCCGAAGAGCAAAAAGCAAACATCATTCTATCTACCAAAATAATGTTTCCGCTTGTTCGGAGGCACTAACTCAGATGTCACGATGTCTGTTGTTGTTCTCTTCCTGTATGTTGTTCTCTGGTATGTTTTTTTTAAAGGCATTTATAGAAGCTGAATAAACAGCAGAAAACAGAGCAAACGACACAAACAAAGAGCAGCAGGAGACAGACAGACAATCACTAACTGCCCGCAACCAAAGAAACAGAGCAAAAGAGGGAAAAAAACAAAAGATCAACCCAAATCACTCCAGGCTAACATGTAACCTTCATCCCCTGAACCTTTTTTGGCCAGCATATCAGCATAGGAATTGGAAGCCCTTGAACAGAACACAACGCAAGCTTAACCCACCCAGAATGTTAAGATGGTTTCGAATGTCGTATATTTTTTGAACATGTCTAACGCTACCAATCCCCTCACTATTGACCCACGAAACGGCCACCTTAGAGTCACTAACGATAGCTATGTTTTTGCCACCCAAACTCCGGTCTAGATGCACATAACTCGCAAGCTCATGCAATGGCTAGAACTTCAGCTGAGATAGCATCCAGAATTCCCATATTTGCTGAGAAAAAGCAAAGAACCTTCCCTCTATGGTCTCTTAACACCTCTCCAATACCAGCTTGACCAGGAGATCCCCTAGTCAAACCATCAACATTAAATTTCAAGGAATCGATGGGTGGAGGTATCCACTCCTCAACCTTCACAATTCTACATTTACTACTGTCAGTGCAGCAAATGCTAGTATGTTGTCGCTGTCCTCCACCGATATGTTGTCGTTGACATTTTTCTCCTCCAGTATGTTTTCAGCAGGGGCGAACCTTTGTGTGGGATGCACTGGGCTGCAGCCCCATCCACAATTTTTAAAAAAAAATTTCAAGTTTTAAACTTTTAAGTTTAAAATTTTAAAAATGCCAAAGTTATACAAGTCTAATATAAGCATAACACAAGCCAAACACAAGTTATCAACTATTAAAATTATTTTGAACAAAATAAATAATTATGATTTGTTTTTATTTATTTATTAATTTGATAGTGATTATTGAGTTGAAACTCGAAACTATTAGACTAATAATATGATTATTGTTTTTTATTTGGTATAGATCACATGTTTAAATAACTTTGTTATAAGATATGTGGGCAAAAGAGTGGAAGACATATATTGCTACATGTGATACTTACCAAAGATTGTAAAATAAAATTTAATAATTCTTAGATTGGATTCCACTAAAATTATTTGATTGTATTTACATTATATTGTATGTTTCTTTCTTTCTTGACTTTATTTATTTTGTTGGAATATACATTTTGAGGGGTTAGATTTATAATGTTTCATGACTTGTTGTGTATTTACTTTTTATTAATGAAATTCATCTTCCCACTAAGGTTGTTTAAAAAATTTTATAACTATTATTTAGTTCAGTCATGTCGGATAGAAAATCCTGGATTCGTCCCTGACTTGCAGGTATTATGAAGCTGTCTAGCAAACTTTCATAGCAAACGATATTGGTTGCTACTGCGAAGATAGCTGTTTCCTTCCTCATTGATTGGAGACTCTCTCCTAGTTCATTATTGAAAATGGAAGAACGAAAAATAGTAGAATCTGCCAGTTTTGTGGCATATTTTCTAATTAAAAGAGGATTATAATATATACCTTTTGAACTGAAAGGGTTTCTTATTTAAAATAACTTTCTTAAGACCAGACATATTTAATAATGTAACCTGCATTGCAAATACTGGAGAGTCAAATTCATATTCAATATAGAAGGTGTTGGGTTTGGGTTCCCTCATATGTGAAGGATAACTCATCAAAATGTTGTCCCATTGACATGTTGTTTGTTAAGCCCACATGAATTGTATGGGCACTTTGGTAATTTTATTGGTGGTATAAAAATGCTTCTTGAAAACCCTTGTAGAATTAGATTAGAGAGGGTGCAATCTGAGTGTGTGCTGCTGGAAAAGAGAGAAAGAAGAGAGAAAGAAAGAGAAGTGTGTGTGCAGAAATTGTGAAGAAAGTCACTGCACAGTCTTTTTCAAATACTTGGATCTCCTTCGTATGAGATCGGTTGGGGCTGAAATTTGGACAGAATCTTCTTCAAACGTGGATCTACAATCTGGTCGGTTGGATTGTTGATCGGAGGTTTCTGCAGAGAGATACACTCCCATAACAGAGTATCCGAGTTTGTGCTATCCTCTCTCTCTTGCTTTACTTGTAGAAATTATATTTGTGTTGCCAAGAATGTTTTTCTTGATGTTGCAGCTGGTTTGTATCGCTATATGAAGTTAGGGACAGATTGTACACTTATAATTTGGTTGATAGTGAAGTTTTTGGGTGGACTATGGTCCCGTGGTTTTTACTCCTCAATCCGAGGAGGTTTTCCACATAAAAATTGGCTTTTTCCACGTAAAAATTGGCTTTTGTCTTTTTGCATGTGTTGATTGATTATTGTTGGTGATTTTGGATTACTAGCAGCATATATATTGTTGTGGTATTGTAATCTGCTTGTTTGGTTTGCTTTATTATTAGATTCACACAAAGGGAGAAAAGGAAGTCATTTGTTTGGTTGAGTGTTGCCCCTTTTTTCCCAACAAAAGGATGCTTTGAAGATAATTTTTTTTTTCCAAGTAGGCTGGAAAATACCTCAACAGATTTCATCAATGGGAATTTAGCTTCGAGTCCGAAAGCACTAAGTATCCTAAGAGAGTATTGGACACATTTTCATGTATTGCACACAGAATAAAGAATTTCAGTTCAACGTGACATCGAAAAAGCTTCTATTACAAGAAGCAAGAAAAGATAAATAAATAAATAAAGTAACGGGGAAGGAAGCGTGAATCTAGAACAAAGACCTGAATCTGATAATTTGGGGTAGTGAAGAAAACAAATCTGGAAAAGATCAATCCGAACTGAAGGAGGGATTCGGAGATCAAGATGATGGACGATCCGTGCAATCACCTGTTGTTTGTGCAAGTTAATCTCTTCTTAATAAAAAAGGACCAAGTACTCGTTCTAGCTACCGGTGATTTATGTGATGATTTTGAAAGAAAAGTATAAAAAAAAAAAGTAACTTATCAACATGACCATGGATGATCAATCTAGCTTTGGTCTCCTTTGGAGTTGGCTGCAAAATTATATCAGAAATGTAAACAAAGCAATCAAAGATATCGTATTCGAAGAGAAAAAGTAGATAGAAAAATACCTGAAGGTTTACAATTACGATCTTTCCCCCACCAGGGAGACATGGCAAAGGAAGGTTTGCAGCTGGAGTTCTTCGCAAACTGAACAACAGCAATCTTATTAGATTACTAAAAAGTAAAAACTGCAATGAATTAATTAAAGATTGACACTCGTTTACTCCATGAAATCAACACCGTATATACAACTTCCATCACATCCACAAGTATTTGACAATCTTTTAACCGATGAATAACAGCAGCTTTTGATAGAGATCAAAGCAATGTTGATAAAATATATCAAGGAAACCCACCTATTCCCCAAGCATAGTACAACATCTGCCTTCAGAAAATGTTTCTCTGCAAGTTGCATCTCTTTCAGTGGCAATGGACCCTACAATGAATGGGATACCACTGTCAGAATCGTAAGTTTCGATTATTCAAAGATAACGAGAACCTTATTAGAAATATGATCAATAGAAGTATTTATCGCCATATATAATGTGTGAGGAGCAAAAAATGAAAGATAAACTACCATCCAATCAACAACGGAGTCCCTGAGTCTCTCCTTACAGCTATCAACTGTGCATCGCTGCGATGTCATCTTCATTCCAATTGTTTCTATCTCAAAGTCCAGAAAATACCTGCACAATCAAATGTAATTGAATTTATTCCAAAAAGAAAAAAAAAAAAAATGGAAGCTCTAACACACTCAGGGAGAGAGAGAGAGAGAGAGGCTCTCCGCACTGATGAAACAAAAACACCAAATCATATTAGGAACAGAAAAAGAAACAAAGCAATTTGGACAGGTTTCCCTAAACGAATTGCCATGCAACTCGGCAAGTTTCTCCCAGGTATTCCAGACTGAAAATGAAGATTGTCAACATTCTGAAAATCGTAAACAACAAAATTTATTATCAGATCAATAGAGAGCGGGGTAAAGCCTGTTTGGATATACAAAATACTAGAGAAGAAATGGTAACCATCTCAAATCTCTTTTTCATTACAATCAGTCGCTAATTAATTCTTAGACCGATACAAAATAATTAATTCTTATATATATATATATATATCCACGTATGAGAAACCACTATAAACACCAAGTTGATATAAAATTAGACCTATAAAATTAAGCTGCATAGTATAAAATTAAACCACTTTTTTTTCTAACTTTTTTTTTTTTTTTTTTTTCTTTCTTTCTTTTTTAGAAGTTTTAGAATTCTTTTCTTGTTTAGGAATTTTAGGAGATATCGAATCCTAAAATATTCGGGTTTACTTTTACTACTATTTAAATAGTTTTTATTAGGTTCTGAGAATCAATTGTAAAATTAATAAAAATTAAAGAGTTTTCACTTTGTTGAAATGGTCCAAAATGTCACATTTTTTAACTTATTTTGCACCCAATTAAGTGAGTGCTTTAATAAGTTATGTTTAAAAGACGTATATTATGATGAACTATCAAAATTGCCTTTAAATAATCAGTTTTTTTTATTCTGTTTGTGCTTCCATCCTAGCTAACATCTCCACACTTCCAACACTCAACTCAATAGTCTCAACTCAAAACTCTCTCTCTCTCTCTAACAGTATATCTCATAAATACTTCTTTTCTATACCGAACTAGAATTTATCTAGCTTGGACATGAGAAAAACTTGGGTGCCCTATGTATCGGACCATAATCTATCTCGAGAATATAAATATATATTATTAACCTATAATTTGGTGCAATCTTATTGGACGGTCTTACCAAATGACAATCAAGTCATCTCATTAAAGATTTTCTCCGAATGCAATCAATAATGGACACGTGTCACCAATTTAAAGTTAAGGTGTCATGTGTCACTGTTTTAAAATAATAATAATAATAATAATTTTAGATGCTCTTCTACATATATTTCATTCTTTCTAGAAGACGTTTCTCTCTCCATTTCTTCTGTAAATCATCTCCTTGGTTGCCGACTCACCGTTGCTTGCCGTTTTTCATGGTCGCTTCTTCTTCTCTCGGGGTCTCTCTCTCTCTCTCTCTCTCTCGATCACTTTAGTTTTGTATATTATGCTTTTCTAAGGTCCATTCTAGATTCTTTGCTCTTGCAGATCTTCCACTACAAGGTAAGTTCTGGTTCTGTTTTTCTTTAATCTCTGTTTTTTTATTTTTTATTTTATTATTATTATTTTTTAATATGGTTCCAGGGTCTGTTTTATATATAGTTTTAATTGACTTGTTTATCAATAAATATAAATTTATAATTTTTATGCTATTAAACTTGGATTTTTTATTTTCCATACTAAAATCTTTCAAAAGTATATTGCTTTTGCTACCAAAAACAAACACAAATAATAATAAAATAAAATAAAATAACCAAAATTCATTTATCATTGGAAATTAGCAAAAACAATTGTTTTATTTAAAAAAAAAAAAATGCTTTACTACCGACAATTTTAAGTTTAAATAAAGAAAAACCCAGAGCTTTAAATTTGAATCAAGGAAAATGAATTAATACAAATAATCACCAATATAAGTTAATGGAACGGTAGAGGTTGTAAAGTTGTCTTCGAGATAAAATGTGATGAAGAGAAAGAAAGTCAAACACAGGAAGGAACAATGAACAGGGAAACAAAAAATAATAAAATAATAAAATAATAAAATAATTCTTTCTTTTAAGATATTGACATGTGCCGTTCATTGAATACATCCGATGTTGATACATGGGAAGCACTCATGTTTTCTTTTTGGACACTGCCTGGATGCAGAGGCGAAGGGCTCCATCAAAAGTTTTTTTTTATAAAAAATGTTTATGAATTTACAAAATTATCTTTATATTTTTAAAGTTTTTCATTTTAACACTTGAAATTTTTTGTTTCTGTATTTCTGCCTTTCTTGTTCTGCCACTGTCCAGATGAGTGAGCGTTCTTTATCACCTAATGATGGTAAATATTTTATATATTTTTTTATCACTTTAAAATTTTTTATATATAAATTCCTACGGAGAAAAAAGCAAGAATTAAAATATCATATCGATACAGTATTTTTAATTATAATCTCATATTTGAGACTCAAATAACGTAACAAATTTGTTTGTGATTGTAAAAAAATTATATTATTTACCACGGTAAAATGTTCGATAAATCAAGGTGCATGTATTCTATTCACTTTTTTCATACATGTAGTATGAATAACCAACCTAACCAAACATATGTTATATTCATTGATTTCATACATGTGGTATGAATAACCAACCAAACCAAATGTGTCATTGAAGATATATTCTCTTCTTCTTCATTTGTCAGATAATCATTATTACGAATAAATTGTCATATTATTAAAACCATGTAATTTAGATTTTTGCTTGAAGTATTAGATTTCTTGGTCACATAAAAGATAATATTTTCCAAGTTTTAGAAAATTGAATCCAAAAATTATAATGTTTTTGACTAACTAAGAAGTTGGCTCATTATCTCTAGGAAAACTGGTACAAATATCAAAACAACATACAAATTTAAAAAGGGTAATAATCATTTTCTCTCTATAGTTTGCCATATTCTCCACTTCCCCCTCTATAGTTTCAATATTCTCCACTTTTTCCCTTTGGGGGAAATGGAGAATGTTGAAACTAAAGGGGTAAAAGTGGAGAATAAGGCAAATTATAGGGGAGAATGATTATTTCCCATTTAAAAATACCTAAAAGTTATACTAATATTCAAGTATTTCAATAAAAGAGTCAATTGTAATTTCCACACGTTTTAAATAAAATATAATAGTAATTTAAGATTTATATAATTAAAATACATGACACGTATTATATTTTATCTATAAATAAATAAATAAATAAAAACCGTAAAGGTAATCACTTTCTTACCTTAGGAAAGTAGCTTAAATATATAAACAATATTTAATTTTGGCCAATAGGTTAACTATTTAGATCTAGAAAAGAAATTATAGAAATAATCACTTTCTTAAATTATTGGCGTGTTTACTAATCAGGAATCTTACCAGAGAAAAGGATTTAAGTTTCTGATTTTCAAATTCATGTGTTTACTAAATTTGTATGGAATTAACTTATATGGACTTCACACACATATCAGGAATTACTTTTCCCCCTTTCATTTCCTTTCCGGTCGAACTTGATTCTGATTCCACTTATTCCTGATTAGTAAATGCATCATATAATTAAAAAAAATATATAAAAACCATAAAAATAATCACTTTCTTGTATAATGAATTATAATTTTCTTTAAAGAAAAATAACTAGTGAGATCACGATTGTATTTATTGTTTGACCTCAATATATTTCAACATATCTTTGAGTATCAATGCCAATTGCAATAAATACATATATAATTGAATGGAAAAGAGTTAGAAACAACTGTACAAGAGAATTTAATTTTAGAGGATGCGTGATACTTTTTCCTATAATAATAAAAAATTTAATTAATATTTGGCGTGTTCTTAGTTGTTTCGTATTTCAATTTTAGAGAATTAAAAAAATAAATAAATAAATAAATAAAAACAGAGGAAACGACTCATTTAAGGCAAAAGAATCAGACCTGCAGGTCTGGTAATGGTCATAACACGCCTCAGAGAAATCTCCCTGGAAAGGAATTGAAACTAAATTTTCTGGGTTTTTTAAAGTATAAAAGAGAGTTTGAGAGACTCTGTTTTTCATTTTCATTACAGAGCTCCAAGTCCAAGTTCACTGTGTCTTTGTTTTTTTTTTTAAAAAAAAACATGTCAACTTCAATTGAGAAGGAGATGGTACAACCTGAAAATGAAGTTGAATATATCAAATTGCTGAGTTCGGAAGAGGATGGATATGGAGGAGTCAAAGTAGAGATGAAAGAGCCAATGGATTCAAAACTGTTCGCTTCGATGCTTGGATCATCGTTATCGTATTGGATACAACAGGTGCTTTGATTTCTGACCAGTTTTCGGTTTTCTTGTGCCTTCAAGGTTTGAATTTTTATATTGAGACAAAGTTGAAATGTTTTTTGCAGAAGAAGAAAGGTGTTTGGATCAAATTGCCTATTGAATTATCTAATCTTATTGAACCAACAGTCAAGGTATAAAAAAAAAAATAATTTACATGGAAATTAAGCTATGTAACTTGAATTTTATAGCTGTGTTTTCTTAAATTTGTTCTGTTAATTTTTTATAGGAAGGTTTTCGGTTCCACCATGCAGAATTAGATTACCTGATGCTCGTAAAATGGATTCCTAAAACTTCTGATACATTCCCCGCGAATGCTTCTCATCGTGTGGGTATCGGTGCTTTTGTCATGAACGATAAAGGAGAGGTATCGTTGTTTAAACTTTTGAGTCCGATGGTTTTACCTGATATAGTATCCGTGTCATATTCCCGGAAAATTCTAGGACGTTTGTTTATGTATTTATTCTGTCATTTTCTGTTACCAACGTGATCTTTTTTAATGCAAAACTCTATTATGCAATGTTACTTTATTTTGTTGGCTACAAAGAAGAATTGTCTAACTGTCAAATTTGAATTGTTTACAATTTTGGTAGGTTCTGGTTGTTCAGGAGAGGAATGGAAGATTCAAGGATACTAATGTATGGAAGCTTCCTACCGGGACCGTTGATGAGGTGAGTTGGTCAGGAATACATTTTTGTATCACATCCTTCTTTTTTAGGAATTTTCCGGTTAACTAAAATTTCACCATTCTCAGGGTGAGGATATTTGTATGGCTGCAATCAGAGAAGTTAAAGAAGAGACAGGAGTAAGTGTGCAATTTATCGATGCAATCGGATAATCAATATTCGAATTGTAATTATTTTTCAGGTTTTACAATGACGTTGTAACTCTAAAACCATGCATCTTTGTTTTTCCTTCAGGTTGATACAGAATTCGTCGAAGTTTTAGCCTTCAGGTACGAAAATTTTGTAGTTACGAACTTACGATTTAATTTTTTAGTTATCACGCGCTTCACATAAGTTGTTACAGAAAGAGTGTTAGACCATCATATTCTTAGATTTTCAATAGGGGTTTTACCGTTTCTAAATGTGTTTCTAAATGTATTATATTCCTTCTTTGGTTGCTTCTAGGCAAAGCCACCAGTCATTCTTCAGGAAATCGGATTTATTCTTTCTGTGCATGCTACGACCACACTCTTTCGAAATTCAGAAACAAGATTCTGAAATTGCGGCTGCTCAGGTACATAATTTCTTGTAGTCAATTGTAGTAGTAGATCCATTATCTCAATAACTTCCATATCAATTTTCAGACATTAATTTTATTGTTTTTATTTTTATTTTTATTTTTATTTTATTTTTTTGCAGTGGATGAGAGCTGAGGATTATGCAGCCCAACCTTTCAATCAGAAAAATGAAAATTTTAAAAATATGGCCAGAATATGCTTAGCAAAGTCAAAGAAGGACTACACCGGATTTTCGACAATGTCTTCAACTACATCCTCCGGTAAAAGAACCTACATGTACTTCAACAACAAGGACTTTGAACCATCTGCAGTAGAAGAATTATAGTGACCAAAACTTGCAAAACTTTGAGGATTCAAATCACCTGTCAAAAAATCTTGTCTTATTTTGTGTCAACCAACCAAATTGAGTCATGTGTAAACAATCATTTACATTTAATTATTTAAAAAAAAAAACATGTACAGATGATTTGAATCCAAACTTTGATTGTAATTTTTTTTTTAATGTCAATATATTTTTTAAGCATTTGATATGTGCAAAGGAAGGAGGAGGACTTGGTCAAGAGTTTGTTAGCATTGAGTTTGTTAGTATTGAGTTTTTTAGTATTGTTAGTGCTGCAAATAAAAGGGGAATTCTCCTTTGCTTAGTTGATTTATTGCTTACTGTTGTTTGTTAACTCATTCGATCAAATAAAAAGCTGAATGTAATTAGATTGAGGTTATGCCGAATAAAATAACCCTTCTTTCTGTTCTTCTCTTAATTCTTCTATTTATGCTATTGAATATATTAGATACATATCAGTATCGCAATAAATTTTGACACCGAATAGGAATGGTTTCATATTCGGTTTGCGTGGTGGTTGAATATTAAACTTATAATATCATATATAAAATACGTGCAAGTAATTCACATTAAATAGTGCATCTATGAAGGTGAGGGTTCCCATCATGCCCCTCCTCCAATCTCAAATTATTATAATAGTTTTTTTTTTTTCTGTTTTTTTTTTTTTATTTTTTATTTTAAATTAATCATTTGATCAATATTCTCATTTTTCTTTAGACAATATGAGGTTGGTTTAATGGTAAGCCCCTCACTTCTACATCTAAGAGGTGGGTTCAAGTATACCCCTTCCCCCAATTATAAAATATCATAATAGTTCAATATATGTACATGCAATATATATCACTCAATGAGTTGTGATAAATGCAATTTAGGATCTTTACAAACACAATTAATAATGATATATGTATACGCTGCTGTAAGAGACTCTTCAAAACTCAAATAAATTTAATGAGAAATTGGTATAAATCCTTTAATACATATACTTTAATGAGATGGCATGCTTTGTGAATGGAATCATGGATATGAAAATTTAAACTTTATATATACACACACACACACGTGTATGAGAGCATCTCCAACCGAGCTGCATATCTCCAGTTTGCAGCAAAATCTTCTCCAACCGAACTGCATATCCATCGCCAAAGTAGAGTTGCTATGTTTTGATCGCCAGATCTGGCGCAGCTTTTCCTCTTGATACTACTTATTGCGCTACTTTTTATTGTTTTTTAATTGTTTGATTGGTTGAAAGGGAATATTGAGTGAAATATTCTTTTTAGAGTTGAATTTGAAGTTTGGATTGGGGATAGAAATGTGAAAGTTGCTGCATTTTGTAGCAAATTTGCAATAAATTAAAGTTGTGGGTTGGAGATGGTCTGAGTCAAATACCAGCCATCTGATCAAAGTTATATAATTAAATGCACAACTAGGACAGGTTATGACTAGTGGAGGCCATGTATTTTTAACATTTTAAATTGATAGGGCAGATAAAACAACTTAGTTATTAAGTAATTGTGCAACTCTGTCTCCGTTTGTATTTATATCGAGCGTTTCGACTTTCGAATCACACCTCTTTAAAAATAAATAAATAAATAACAAATAAAAGTAACTACTTAAATCATAATAGTATTTGATCTGGATAGATTTCCGACCCGATTAATGTTAATATCATATTCAGAAAAGAATAATAAATAAATAAATAAAAATCTTGATGAATTAGTAACCCTTTAGCAACCACGAGTTGTGGTGTGGTTGGTCACCACACCCCTAGTAAGGCGAATGATTCGGGCATTGCCCGAGTTTGAACCCCACTGGAAGCCCTCGTGGTCAGGCTTTACTGACCTCCCAGTCGAAGTAAGGATTAGTCTCACTCGTTAATGATCGGTTGCCAATTGGAGCGAGGGATACCTCGTGGTTTAACAAAAAAAAAAAATTAACCCTTTAGCATTAGTTTCCAATAAAAGCTCATGTCAGCAAGGCACATCCCATGCCTTTCAAGATAATCCATTAATTTAATATTTCCTTAATCAAACAATTTGACAACACTGCAAAATTGCCCTTGTAAGTAGCAAATTTTACAAACTGAAGTTTGCTGTCTATGAATATGAATATGATATACATATATAGAAAACAGAGCCATTTTGCTAAATTTATTCCGTTTTGAGGGCATATTTGTAGTTAGTTAGTTAGTTACCCAGATGACTTCTTCTGTTCTGATACTATCAAAGCCAGATAAATTAACTTCGTAGTGACAGATAAATACAAGTACTGAGAACCCACAAGAAAGAAGAAAAATATTCTAAAATTCACAATCATTTTCAGTGATGGCTTCTCTGCAAGGCAAATGGATCAAGGTTTGATTCTCCATTTTTTTTTCTTTCTCTACCTTCTTTGTTAATTTCTGGGTCAAGTCTTGATTTTGATTCAACTGTGAGGGTCTATGGAGTGGGTGATGGTTTTATTGTTCTTGAGTTGGAATTCTTGTAAATTAAATTTCATGGAAACCACAAGTATTTAATTAAAGACTTTTCTAATTTTAGCTATTGAGTAATTTTCAGATTATAGAATTTATTTTTCTCTTATTTTTTCCTTGCAAGCAAGTTGTTTTTAGATGGACTTTTCATGGTTTAAATAAATTATTTCTTCTTTTTTGGTAGGAAATTCTAGTGATTTGGCCATTTCTGGTTTCTATTTCCTGATATAATTTCCAAGTTTAGTTTCTACAAGATAGAGTCAATATTTATCTAGAAATTGGTTATTTATAAGATTAGACAAGATTAGATCATAAATCACCAAAAATTTTCTGGTTATTTAATGATTCTTTCTATTTATAGTGATGAGTGAAAGGTCAAGTATTTACTTGGACTTTGGCCACATTTGACATAGATAACCAGAGAGGTTACTAAAATGTGAGTGTGAGAAGACTTTTTGTCTCTCTTTCGTGTATTATGAGAGTAGTTATCTGAAATGTATCAATAGATTCCGACATACCCTTAACATATGAGTAATAGTTTCGAATATATAAGGAGAGATCATTCTAGTGATGGACTTCAGATTCAAATATTCATTACTCATTAAATAGAGTCGATTCATGAACCAAAAGTCCTAATTTTGTATTATTATTCAACCCATAAAAAGCCCATCAATCAAAATAGGCAACTCAACTGTTCAAGTCACCCATTTAATTTTAAATAAAATTTCTTATCATACTTGTATACGCTGTTTTTTATTTTCTTTTATTTTTTATAAATATAATATTGTGACAGCGGCCACTTGAACGTTGAATATACTATGATGGCGGCAACTCGAACTCTAAATGAGTGTCCTTTTTATTTTATTTTAAATATGCTACGGTGGTGGTAGCAATTCAAATGCTAAATGTACTATAGAGACGACGACTCAAACTTTGAATGAGTCATTTACTATCAACCCACATTGGACGGCGGTAGACTTATACACTAATATGCTTGAGAACGTCACGAGTTAACTTAGTGCATGGTTTGTAACCTTTTGAGTCAACTTGTGACATGTGTAGGCACATCACGAGTCAACTCGAGGTAAAAATATAAAATATATATATATATATATATATATATGGATCAAAATGCAATTTTACTATAGGGTTTATAAGAAAAAAGAACATCTTTCTTCTTTTTCTTCTTCTTCTTCCTCCTCCCTCTTTAGATACTACTGTGAAACAAACAAAGATGTGGAGACTCACAAGTGTGAGCAGGGCCGGCTGAATCTATAGTCAACTAAGGTAATTGCCTAATGTCCCACCTAAAATCAAGGCCTTATATTTTCATTATCAAAAAATATGTATATATATATATCTTAACAATTAATGTCCAATATTTTTCTTTCTATTTATTATTCAAAAAATATCTCTTTTTTACTTCTAAATTACTGTTTATTTATATTTTCAAGTAAACCACATTTAAGTGGATTTAAATACTCATTAATGTTATTTTTTTTCTTTCAAGTTTCAACTGTTAATTTTTTTTTTTATATTATAAATTGTTAATAAAATATATTGTTTTATATATTCTATATTCAATCAAACCCTTCTATTGCAATATTCAAATTGAAATCAAACCTGCTGCAATCAAACTCTGTTACTTATTTATTTATTTATTTATATTTATTTATTTTCACATGTAACTTTATTATTATTATTTTTTAAGTGTTTATAATTGATAATTTGATATTAGACAATAGACATAAAACATGTCTAGTAGAGAATATGAATCCAAATAAGAAAAACTCAAAAAATTAATTTTAAATAAACTTTTTTTACTTTATATTTAATATATTTTGACACACATGTCCCATGCCTCGTTTTATAATTTCGTCAAAAGCCGTGGATACCCTTAAACCACCGTTGCGTGTGAGTCCACAAGTGTTCAAACGAATCCGAATTTCCACAACCGACCCGGTCCGCCACTTCACTTCGCGACCCACCGAACAACAACAGGTACAGGACACAGTACGAGAAATCATAAACATCCTCCGCGACAACAACTGGAAGCTCCTCCTAGACTCCTCCGGCATACCAAGTAAACTGAACCCGGATGTGATCAGTGGCGGATGTAAAGGAGCCCGGGGCAGCCCTCTAGAAAAAAAAAAAAAAAAATATATATATATATATATATATATATATAAAGGGATAATTACATAAAATACCCTTAACTTTTTATAATATTATAAAATAAGTTTTAAAAATACAAATAATATTATAGCTTCTAACATTATAGAATTAAACCATTTTTCAATTTTAAATAATTTTTTTTTCTTTAATTACATGTTTAAATAATTATTTATGCATAAATTTTACAATGTATTTCACATTTTTGAGTGGTCCATTATTGAATCGATGTTATCTCATTATTAAAAAATTGAAAAAAAAAAAAAACTTTCATAAAAAATCATATTATTATTTTTTTTTTATTCTTAATCAATATCTCACGTGTATTGCATAGATTTTATTATATCAATATGCATTGAGGAAGAAAATCAAAAGAGTTTTCTTCATAATGCACACCGAATTTAATAAATTTAGTATGAGAATTTATGAACTATTAATTAAGCATTATAATATATTGACTAAACAAAAGTAGATAAATCTAAATATTCATAAGTAAATAGTTGATCACTTATAATGTTAGTACATACTAGAGGTGGCCACGGTTCGGTTTCGGTTCGGTTTCGGTTTGAAACCGGCGGTTTCGGTTCCAAACCGGCGGTTTCGGTTCCGTAGCCACCCAAAACCGAAACCGTAACCGGAAAACCGGTTTGGTACACGGTTTTTAACCGGTGGTTTTACGGTTTCGGTTTCGGTTTCGGTTTCGGTTTAAAAACCAACGGTTTTGGGTTCGGTTTCGGTTTTTCAAAAAAAAATTCAAAAAAAATGCCACGTGTCAGCTTCTGATTAGTCGATTTTTTTAAATTTATTTTTTTATAAAAAAACCGGCGGTTTAACAGTGGTTAAAACCGCCGGTTTAACCGTCGGTTTTTGGCGGTTTTTGGAAGTACCCAAACCGAAACCGTAACCGGTTCAACCGGTTTCCGACCGGTTTTGAAACCGCCGGTTTCGGTTTCGGTTTCGGGGCGGTTTTTGGAAGTACGGTTTCGGTTAAACCGCGGGCAAAACCGTCGGTTTAACCGAAACCATGGCCACCTCTAGTACATACTTAAAAAAAAAAAAAAAAAAAAATATTTATATATATAATTTAGTCAGGACGATAAATAATTTCTAGGTTCGCCCCTGGATGTGATCTGATCCGTTATCCACCAGAACCTGACCGACTGCAACCCGAATCGCCTCCTCAGTTTCTTCTACTGGTCCGAACGCAAAACGGGTACGACCCACCAACCACTTGACTCTAACGTTTTGTCTCTTGTTGTTGTTTTTCTATGCAAAGCTAAGTTGTACGGACGCGCAATTGATATTGTTGGGAGAATGATAAGAAAAAGTAGTGATTTTGGTGGTAGTGTTAGATCGCCTTGTGATGTTTTGAGTGCTATTGATAGTTGTTATAGGGAATGTGAGGGCTTTGTTTGTGATGGGGTGGTTTTCGAATTGTTGATTGATGGGTATCGGAAGATGGGGTCTTTCGATGAGGCTGTTGAAGTGTTTTTGTGCGATAAAGGTGTCGAATTTGGACATAGTTTGCGATGTTCTAATGCTTTGTTGAGGGAGGCATTGAAGGGTAAGCGAATGGAGTTGTTTTGGAAGGTTTATGGTAAGATGAAGGAGACGAAGATAGGTTTCGATGTTTATACTTACACTCATGTGATCAATGGTCACATTAAGGAGAATAATGTTGAGGAAGCGAAGAGGGTGTTTATAGAAATGGGAGGGAAGGGCTGTAGCCCCAATGTTGTGACGTATAATGTGGTTATCGGTGGGTTGTGTAGGGCGGGTCGTGTTAATGAAGAGGTTGAGTTGAAGAATTCTATGGTTGAGAAGGGGTTGGTTCCTGATAGTTACACATATATAGCTCTTTTTCATGGGTTTAATGCGAAAAAGAGGATGAGAGATGCCAAATCGGTTTTATTGGAGATGATTGGGAAGGGTCTGAAGCCCGATGCGGTTGCTTTTTATGCTTTGATTGATGGCTTCTTGAAAAAAGGTGATGTTGAAGAGGCATTAAAAGTAAAGGATGAGATGATTGCTTGTGGTAATCAGGTAAATTTGTTCACATATAACAATCTGCTTAATGGGGTTTGTGAGAGCGGTAATATGAATAAGGCGAGAGTAGTCATGAATAAGATAATTAGAATGGGTATGCAACCGAATGCAGGAACTTATACTTTGTTAATAGAGGGGTATTACAAAAGACAAGATATGGTTATTGCTTTTGAGTCACTTGATGAGATAAAGAAGAAGAATTTGGCACCAACGGTAGTCACTTATGGTATGATTATTGATGGGTTATGCCAATGTGGAAAGTTCCAACAGGTCAATACTGTTTTAGAAGAAATGATTTCCGGGGGTATGAAGCCATTTGGCTTCATCTACTCAACTCTATTTTGGGCTTACTCCAAGGAAGATAAGTTTGAAGAAGCGAGAAAGGTGCTTGAGTTGATTAAGAAGGAAGGATTACACTAGATGTGTACTGCTACAATACTCTTACATGCGGCCTCTGCAAAGCCAAAAGGATGGAAGAAGCAAGGACCTATTTGGATGAAATGTTACGGAGAGGATTAACACCAAATATTTATACTTATGGAACTATCATCCTTGGATATAGTAAGGCAGGGCGGATGCAGATAGCTGACAGGTATTCAATGATATGCTAGGCCGTGGTCTAGTGCCTAATGATGTAGTTTGTTCGTCAGTTGTTGATGGGCACTGCAAAAAGGGGAACATAGCAGAAGCTTTCTCAACATTTAGATGCATGCTTGCATAGGGGGTTTTCTCAGAAGTTAAAGCTTACAATGTCCTCATCAATGTTCTCTCAAGATATGGAAAATTGAAAGAAGCGATGGGACTCTTCTCAGAACTTTTAGAGAAGGGGTTGTTCCCAGATGTTTACACTTACAACTCCATCATCACTGGTTTTTGCAAACGAGGTGACGTGGATAAGGCCTTTCAATTTCATGAGGAAATGTGCAAGAAAGGAATTGACCCTAACATCTTTACTTACAATGTTTTGATTGCTGGATTATGCAAGGTAGATGATGCTGAGAAAGCTAAGAACTTGCTCAATAGCATCTTGGAAAGAGGTCTGATCCCTAATAGTGCGACATATGCTACATTGATAGATTGTTATTGCAAGTCCGGAAATGTAACTGAGGCATTCCATTTATTTGATGAGATGCCACAAAGGGGTGTCCAACCTGATAGAGTTGTCTACAATGTCCTTCTCACTGGATGCTGCACAGAGAAAAAACTGGAGAGAGCACCGGAACTGTTCCAAGATATGTTGCAGAAAGGCTTGGCTTCTACTTCTTTTTTCAATACTCTAATAGAAGGCTTGTGCAAGATTAACAAGCTTGAAGAAGCATACGGATTGTTGGAAGCAATGCTGGCAAAGCAGGTTATGCCTGATCATGTCACGTACAGTATTCTTATGGATGCGTATTGCAAGGTGCAAAATATGGAGAAAGCAAAGGAACTCTTCTTGGAGATATCCGAGGTTTTTGCTCTGTTTGAAGAGATGGTGGGGAAAGGAATTGAACCTGATAAAGTCACCTATAGTGCAATGATTGATGCTTACTGTAAAGAAGGTAATCTGATGGAAGCTTTGAAGTTGAGGGATTTTATGTTTGGGAAGGGTATGAGAATCCGTTTGCCTGCATACAGAGCAGCCCTATGTGGAAAAGAAGAATTTTCTGAAGCTTTCAGGTTGCTTGATCAAATGGGAGAGGATGGACTTAGTCTCAGTTCTCACTCTTGCAAGTCTATAGCTCGTAGGTTTTTCAGGGAAGGCAATACGGATAGAGTTGCACAGGTTCTGGAGCGCATGATGCCGTTTGGATGGGTTTCAAACTCCATTAGCATAGCTGACTTTGTTGACGGGAACAGAAATTGTCTAGATCTTGAGGACTCAAACAATCTAATTAAGCAAATGGTTTAGGAAGATAACAGTTCCGGCCAATTCTATTTACTCTGAGGATAGACAGTGTAATCGAAAGGAAACTCCAAATTGGTATTAGCTTGCCATGGAATTAACCTTTGCTGCTGCTTTAGATTGAGTGGCATTTCCAGTCTTCATAGAGGTAACAAAAAAAACTGTCTCCTTTTCGTTAACATATTCAATATTTGTTGTCTAAAGGTTTTAAAAATTGAATATATTGTGCTTAGTATTTATTTCTGAGAAACCATCTCATAACAGTTTACGGGTTTTGATTCAAGGGAGATTCTCCCCCGCCCAATTGATGACTAGCATGAGCTTTCAAGATTCGGGAACATAAATAATATTCTTGGAGAGTTTCACTCTGCATTTCTTAGGTCCATTGATTTGATTCCTTTGACTGCTATATACTGCTTTGTATGTTATGAGCATTTGCTATGAAAACAATAGTAGTGATACTTGAGGATTACTTTATCAACAATTTCCTCAAAACAGTTTTGTACAAATAATGGCACAAGTGAGTGACATCTTTTAGGTCCTGAAAGATGATAGTACGAAACAATGCGATGAATTCATTGATATGTCCTTTTTTCTCTTCCAAATTCAAGAATGTTTTTCCATTGTACAAGGTTGAAGATCATGGACATGGTAGAAGATCTGGCCTGCAAAAAATTCACAGAGGTCATGATGACAGTACTGATAATACCATCTCAGATGTTCTTACAAAGCGACTAGAACAAGAAACCGAAGCATACTACATCAGCTTGTTTCCTTATTTCTTCCACTGGCCACATCCCAGAGCGATGGTCCTGTCTAATGTCTAACAGTTCTTGTGCATACAGTGCAGCAACCTTCATGAACAAAAAATTCGGGTAGCCAATACCTTTATTTAGAAAAGTGAATTGATTTGCAGCCAATGAAAGTGAGCTCAAATCTATGGTTGATGAATCCTGAGTACCTTCCGGTGTTGAAAATGCCTTTAAACTGAAAGTAAAAGTGGATGAAAACCAAAATGGTTGATCCTGAGTTATAGCAAATAAATCCAGAAAACAGAACAAACACACCATCACATTACTAGCTAACGATTTTTCAGAGTCCGCGTCTAGATATATATTCACTGATTGCAGACAAAGTCTACTGATGATCCGGTGTCTTGTTTAATGAATTGTCAAGGAAATACTATACAGATCTCCTCACGAATGACACGTCTCCGGTGGGCTGAAGTGCTCTGAAGAAACTAAAATGAAGAAGAAACAGAGCATTGCCTAGTACTCATAACATCTCTGAAATCAGCAGCCAAAATGTCCTTAATATCTGAAGGAGGGCCATCGAAAAACAAGATACTATCGAAAAAAGATTTTGTTTTATGACTGATCTGACTAGGGAAAAAAACTCAACTTGTTTACTTCTAATCAGTGTTCTAGTAGGTGCTAGACGCTAGTCGGGCAGAGACCCGACGCTTAGTCCCCGACGAGCGCCTAGGTCGATTAGTCCGCGATTAATCGGTTGGAGAATATAGATCTATTCTTTTATTTTCCTATATAAAAATCCAATCACAAACAAATTCCAATTATAACTCCAAACAAAATTTTTCCAGGTATTTATAAAGTTGGTCAATTAGGGGTATAAGTGTAATTATTAAAGAAAGATTGAAGCTATTGTGATTTTATAAGAGATCAGGGGCGTTTTGTAATTTGAGAATCTTAGGTTCAAATAATTGACTCAACTGAATAGATGTTTTGTTCTTTTTAAGTTGTTTGATAAATTCGAACCAATTTAGTTGTTAAAAGTTTTTTTTAAAAAAAATATTACATACAATAAACTAAAACCTGAAGTTTGTCTTTCAAAAAAAAAAAAAAAAACTTGAAGTTTGTTTTTAAGATGAAAACATATGAAAAAAAAAGAATTTGATATTTATGGTGTGTTTACCTATCGGGAATTCTTCATGGGAAAGAGAATTAAGTTCCTGGTTTTTGAATTCCTATGTTTACTAAATTTATGGGGAATTAAGTTCCATGGACCCCACACCCATATCAAGAATTAAGTTTCTGAATGAATGAGAACTTATTTCCCTTCACTCACCCTAAGAATCAAATTTCTTTTCCGGATTGAAAAAAGAATTCATGTATATTTACTGAAATATCCTCATTTAAAAGAAATAAATAATAAAATAAAATAACTATGTCTCTATTTTGTCATTTTCTTTAATGGATTGTCCTAGGTCATTTTTTTTTCTCCATATCTTTTTCTCTCTATATATTATTGAATTTGTTATGAATAAATTTTTTATCTTGTGTGTGAAATCATATTTTCAAAAAATTTGTATATATGTACTGCAGATTAAAAAAAAAAAAACTGAATTGCCGCCATTATTGGGTATTTGTATAATATAAGAAAAAAATGAATTGTAGTACATAAACCAATGTGAACAGCAGACCTGGGTATCTTGAATTCACATTGCCTCTACCACCTTGAAATTCATATTGCTTTGGTTTGATTATTTTTAATATATATATATATATATATCGTAAATTCGTAATACTCAAACATCTCTTATATAGTCATATGTATATATACTGCTATTTAGACTACAATTTCATATATATAGTGGATTACATAAAATTAATTATGTTTTTATATTAAAAAAATTTTCAAAATGATTGATATAAGAGTATTTTTATAATCAACTTTATATCATCTTCATTCTATTTTTAATTTCTAAAAAGTTAATAAATGCTGGAATGGAATTTATTAACTTAATTCCGATTCCCTTCCATTCCCTTTCCACTGGAATTTGATTCCTATTCTTTTCATTCCTGATTAGTAAATACGCCATTATACCTTTGAACCGATTAGAAAAGACGTCCCAATTTTAATTCCATTAGTAACTCTGAGATCTTTACTCTTGAAAAGCCATTTAAGATCTATATATCAATGAAAAACATTAGAAGCAAAGAAGCTGCTCCATCTATATTTATTTTCTCTCTTTCAATTTCAAGAATGTTTTTTTTTTTTTTTCCAATTGTACAATCAATGTGCAACAGCTCCCAATTTCACAGGAGGGAGCCATTTGTATTTTCTTCAACAATGTTGTCTCCTATACTAATACAAAGAGTACACAGACTTCATGTGTTAAAAATGAAGTTATAATTTTTTCTATAACTTATTGTATATAGACATGTTTGTTTCATTTTTCAAGGGTTAAATTCAGATCATTTTCTCAAACTTATCAAGCGTCTTCACTCTCTGCATCGACCGAAGAAACAATGTGAAGAACACCCCTGCATTTATATCATGGAATCATGATCATCAATCATCATCGGTCCATAGAAGAAACATTTAATGAGTATGAAGAGGAAAAATGGAAAATGATATATCTTTGTCATCAAATTATTAGCAGGAGGAGAAGAACAATAATCACCTGCACCGATGAATGATCCGTTTGCAATAATTTGACTGCTTTGACCGCTAAATGTGATCCCGAGATTTAGCAAGCTACCTCCAAGTACTGAATACATGGTTGCCATTTGCAATATTGTTGCTTTTCGAGCTGCTCTTTCGGACTGGTACGTTTTTTCATCAGATTTTTTGACATTTTCAAATTAAAACCATGTCAGAGTGTCAAACCATATATGGCAAGAAAAGAGAATCAATAATGTATATTCTGGATGTACTAAATGATTACCTCAAGCACCCGAACTCGAAGTTTTAGATCTCCAGCTTCAAGTTGTTTCACGAACTCCTCGATACGTTGAACTCTGGATGGCATGGATATTGTAGAAGATCTGGCCTGAAAATAAACACATGGTTGGTTTTAATACGAGCAAAATTTTCGTTGTCTTTTCTTTATGGTCTAGAATTCTATATTTGACAGCAACCAAAATAAGCAGCATAGGCAAAGTGCCATACATCATCGGCTTGTTTCCTGATATCTTCCACTAGCTGTGTCCCAGTCCGCTGCTTTTGTCTAACGTCTAATAGCTCCTGTTGGCAGTAAGAAAGTACAAGTATTATACTACAGAAATGATTGCCGAAACATCATGATTATATTAACGGAGGAGTTAATCATAAATGCACAGGGAGGTGGATATAACCTGTGCATAAGGTGCGGCAACCTTTGTAAAGGAAAAATCTGGGTCGAGGATGTAGCCAATACCTGTAAGAGAACGTCAATACTTAGAAAATAGAAATACAATTAAAATACTGGAGCTGATCACATCTTCGGTTTTCAGAAATATTGAATAAAGAATTGATTTGCAGTGAGCTACAATCATAGATAGGATATATGTGTGATGTGAGGGAGAGAGGGAGCACCTTCGAGTGTTGAGAATGCCCTTAAAACAAAAGTGAAAGTAGATGGAAACCGAAATGGTTGATCCTGAGCTATAGCAAATAAATCCTACAAAAAAAAAAAAAAAAGAATAAACAAACACAAAATATAAATATATTGATACGATCACATAAGGTTATTAAATGAGAAAGAATCTATTAAAGTGATTTTTACACTATCAATAGTTTCACATTATTTACTTGCCATTTGCAATAACCGAGAGATCATATTTATTCAACTACTAGTGAAAGATTTTTCAGGGTCCAAGTTTCAATACCTCGCCGATTGCAGCTATAGTCTGCTGCTGATCTGGTGTCTGGCTTAATAAATTGTCCAAGAAAAACTGTACAGATCTCCTCACCTAAGGATAAGAAACAAAGAGTAACATATAAGACGGATTCGGATTCTACCGAGTGCATTGATAGTATGGCAAGATGGCCTACCGATGACATATCTCCCGTGGGCTGAAGTGCTCCAAGATCTACCAGGCTCTGGATAACCTGCATAAAGGCAGCTCAATCTGAGCCCGGGAAAGCATAGCGAGAAAAAGTGGATTCACTAAACTTTCCTAATGAATTCAATTGCATGTTTGTGAACTATGTTACTATTAACTTGACCTGACCGAGAAAGAGACAATGATCTTACTAAGTGACAGTACAATATTCTGATAAATTGTTTGATATTCATTTGCTTTTTACCCCAACCTCCCTCAAATGTAAAAAGTACAGAAAAGTTCTTCTGTTATATAGAGAAAATTAGTAGCAGAAACTGAGAGGAATTTTTCATATTGGTGAAGGATACTGCAATTTCATATATTCTTATGATTTCATTTTATGATCAAATTACAGTTAGAAAAGAAAACAATGCAAAAGAAACAGTAAAAATAGATGGAAAGTAGACCTTTCTTGCATCTTTCTCATAAATTGCATAGAAAAGTTGAAGCAATCTCTCACGGGTAAACAATTTGATCTCCCCCATCATGCCGAAATCATAATAGATAAGTGATTCATCGACATCAACAGCAAGATTTCCAGGATGAGGATCAGCATGAAAGAAACCAGTTCTGAGTATCTGCATCATCACAGGCAAATATAATAAATGAGGCATTCAAGGGACCATACTTCCTTCAGGCACGCACTTAGTAGCCATCAAATTCCTAGTGAGGAATATTAAGTTAAAGTGTTAAACAAATCAATCAATAAAAGGCTAATCTTAATTACCTGAATCAAGTATGCTTCAATTGCACGTGATGCAATAAGAGAACGGCTAAAACCTCGTAAATCTAGTGCATCCAACTGATTGATTTTAATGCCTGGCACAACATTAGCAAACAAGCATAAAATCTACATTATTCCCAGTTTCCCACTGAAACATATATTGTGCATCTTCAAATTGTCAATTCTTGATATCAACTAGAACCAAAATAAATGCATTGGTTTAGAATAAAACCTGGTACATACTCCAAGGTCAACACCTTTGTGGCTGTATAATCCCAAAACACCAGCTACAAAAGGACAAAAGTTAAATTAAGAATCTGTGACGGGGTCTAAACTTCAAAGACTAGTCTTTGAGCACTAACAGTATCAAAGTGATAATTTAATAATCAAAACTGATGGGAATAAGAAAAACATCGAAAGAAATAGAAAATGCATCAGTTAAGTTGCAGTCTTGAAGCAAGAAACATACAGGTACTCGGACCCACTTTGTATTCCGGAAATCTCGGCGGAATTTATCAGCATTTTTGCCTTCATTTATGTAATCAATCTCTTGATACAAAATCCTGAAGTCAATGAAACAGGTAACAATAGCAAGTATAAGTTCAAAGTATCAAAATTGCTGGAGGAAAAATAAGAAAAGAAGAAGAAACATGTTATATAAATATTAATCCATAAACATGTTATATAAATGTAAGGAAATAGTCCAACCAAAACACATTTAAAAACACAAAACTACGATGACATCAATACACAACATTGTTCATATGCTTATGATCATCTTACTGTTCCATAATCAATCATCTGGAAGAAAAGAATAGGAAGATAACATAACCCATTGATGCTAACTACTTACGTGGAGCATTCTTCATATATACCAATCCAATCTCTCATTGGACCACCAAATGTTTCGCTTTTCTGAAAATATTCTGCAATTAGCTTCAAATTTCCTGTATAGAAGAAGCAAGATTTGAGGAAATTAAACAACTAAACCTCTTAAAGCCAATCAGCAAACTCAAAGGTCTACGGAGCAAATACCAGAAGCATAAAACCTTGCTGAATTATAATATCAGCATACACAGAAAGCAACCAGTCTGAAAACAAATATTCACATGACTGCATATATATATGTGGACATAATGCATACACACATTAGGCATATTTCATATTTATGGTGAATGATCTATATTTAAAAATTATTGGAGTGTCAACTCACTTATATAGGCATACATACATGGAAACAAAAAAGTTTTATTCTATTGTTCAGTCATGTAAAAGATAAGTTTTTGGTAACCCGCTTAGTAACTCGTGTTTTCCTTGGTTACTTTGTAAAATCATAAAACCAAGGGATGCCCAAATGTAGAAGCAAATGCAAAGGAATTCGCCATATGAATTCCTGTACTTGGAACTTTAAAAAAAAAAAAAATAGGTGATCGGGATGTAACTCTACCAAACATCATAGCGAGAAGTAATGAAACCACGTAATAGGGAAAGGAAAAATTGAGCATTACTTACGTAAATCGATGTCAAAAAGTTTCTTGAGTCCAGGCCTTTGAACTTTCACAACTACTTGCTCTCCATTATGCAGGATAGCCCGATGTACCTGTAGACAGGATTCTTTAAGATTCAAATCAGCAAATGTGAATTGGCTCGAGTAAGAATGAGTAGAATGTGAAATTTTATAAAGCTCTTTGCTGTTGAAATGAAGTAAATTAACCGGTAAACTTTACAAATTTTGATGAAAATCTATAGGAAATTAACAAGAATCAAACACCTGACCAAGACTAGCTGCAGCAATTGGCTGTTCCTCAAATGTTTTAAACAATTTCCCAATGGGAGTTCCCAATTCTCTCTCAATGAAGAGTTTTGCTTTCTCTGGTGAGAAGGCAGGAACCCTATCCTGAATAATATTAAATGAGAATCATATAAATTTATTAGGAAAAAAACAGAACTAAAATATTATTTTGGAATAGAAGAACTTCAAATTACATTAGAAATAGAAGTTTCGCACTTAATAGATGAAACATGAGAGAATAATCTACTGTTAAAAAGTTTGAAGACAGTGATCAATAATTACCTGTAACTTGGCAAGCTCATCCACAAACTCACGTGGAAAAAGATCTGATCTTGTTGAAGATAACTGCCCGAGTTTAATGAAAGTTGGGCCAAGCTGAAGCACACGCTCCCTTAGCCACGAGGCAGTTTTTCGCCTTCTGTTTTTCTGAAAGGAGCAGAGTTCATAAACACCAAGAAACCGCAAAACAACTATAACTTCGCAAGTATGATATAGGCAGTAATATCTAATGACTATAATTAGCATTCATAAGGCAGCATCAACCGTAATGGCATGTCAAAACTCACCTGCTTATCTTCCGAGAATCCCCGTACATATGCCCATTTGGCATTGTCCAACAGCACACGAAGCCGAAAAGAAATCACAAATGACCAAACATCCGCAGACCTTTGCCAGGAACTATAATTCTCATTAGCCCAACTGAAATTCTCATCTGAAGGCAGAACCTTGAGTTCCTCGATAAGTGGAAGTTCTTTCGAATCTCTACCTTCAGGTGGCCTAACCAAGGCAGAACTAGAATTTCTCTTAACTAGAGTTGCTCCATTAACATTCTTCTTCATGCCATTCACCGTCTTTACTTTTCCGTTGGATAGGGGTTTTCTTTTCATTACCTCAGTAGCTGGTACCATTTTAACAACAGGCCGTCCATTGACACCTAGTTTTGGAGGCAAATCAGTTTGTCTCATGTCCACTTGAAGCCGGAGTGATTGATTGGTGGTGGTGGTACTACTACTACATGTTTGTCTCTGAAACTCCGATACTGAGCTTGAGAAACTGAGGTTGTCCATCATTCTTCCATGATTCATCAAATCATTATTGAAGCAATAGCAGCTTTGCGAAGCCAGTATTGCCGCCATTTAAGCAACAAAGCAAACACCTATTGCATTGACAAATAAAAGAACCCAAATTTGGCTTCAAATTCAAGCAAATCATAGCATTCGAAATCAAAAACACACCATGTATCAAGAATCTAACATAAACACCAAATATTATTGGAATTCATAGAAAAGATGAAAGCTTTATCAGATTAAAGACAGGAACTTTGAGTCAGATTGCCAATTGAAATGGAAAAACACAAAATCCATATAACATCTCTAAACTAAACAAACCCCAAAAAAGGAAAAGAAAAAAAAAATCCCATAAACACTAAGAAACAGAAGTAATATAACATGAAGTCATGAACTATGTTGTCTGAAATTAAAGAGAACCCAGATGAAGATACTCACAAGTGAAGCAAGCAAGAGTCTTTGAAATGGATCTGGAATCTGGACTCGAAACTTGAAGTGGGAATTCGTTGGGTTTTACTAATACAGAGAAATATTAAATAAAAATTTGACCAGAAAAATCGAATTTGTTTTTTTATATGTGACAACGAAGAACGTGGAGTCGTGGACAACAAATCATTGCGTGTCACCTTTTACAATTCCATTTCTTTAAGGCATAGTTCACTATTATTGTTCAATTGGATTTTAGTGTTTTATTTATTTATTTATTTTAAAATTGTTAACGAACAAAAACAGAAAATTGAATTTATATTTTTGTTAAGATCTTTCAAGTTTCAACTTTTAACTACCACCACCGGTCATTGCGTGTGGAGTGTTTTTTAAATTTTTTAAAAATATTTTTCTTGTATATATATATATATTGTTTTTATTTTTCTTTTTGGGGTTTTGGTAGGGTTACGGTGACAGGCAGAGAGGTGGGTCAATGGAGAGAGACTGTCGGTGGTTGAGATTTTCTTGGTGGGTTAGGGGTGATGTGTTCTTGTTTCAATCGATCATTGGGTGCTTCCGTGGCAATTCTTGGTTGGACTATACTGGGCCGGGTTTACGAAATATTAGATTGGAGTTTCTCCATCTCGGGTCGGGTATTTAAAAATATCAGGAAAAATATTTCATACAAAATATTGTATTGACAAAAGAGAGAAAAAAAAAAAAGAGAATGATAAGTTAAGGGAGGAAGGAGAGGAGAGGAGGGTTAGTTTTGGGATATTAAAGAAATTCATTAACTTTTGATTATTTTCAGTTCAATATAGGTGAGAAACCAAATCCCAAATTGAGTGAAACAAGGAGAGACTATTCCCTTTATTTCTTTTTGTTTCCCACCTTATCTTTTCCATTCCTTTTCATTTAACACACTAAACATGAGATAAGAAATCCAATAATATTCTTTCATATTCATTTGTTTCTTATTTCATCAAACCAAACATAATGTAAGATCTCATCGTCAAGGTGATGAATCCTTGGCGTTAGAGATCCGTCTAGATTTCCATTGTCGGAAATAGTTTGATTGCAACTTACGACTAGTTTGAGAAAGAACATTGCTTGGATAAGTACCCAAGGTGCTGACCGCACCATTCAGGTGTTGCCACATAGCTTTTTTCATAGAATGCAAGAAGATAAATAAAAAAATTAAAAAAAAAAAGTCATGTGGCAACACGTGAGTGATGTGGTCAGCACCTTGGATATTGACCAGTCAGTATCTAAATAATTTCCTTTGAGAAATATATCATTAGACCAATTTTATATCGTTTATAAACTTAATAAAATTTTATATCAAAGTATACTTTTAATTAAATAAGATAGTTCAAAAAATTTAATTATATAAGAATTTGAACATGAATGTAGATGTAGCTATGTTTTTGAATTTTTTTGAATTTTTTTTTTTTTTTTATTTTCCAAATTTGTTTCGTATTAATTTTTGGATCAGATATTTCATATTTGATTTTTTACTGGATTCGTATTATGATTCAGATTGGATTTGGAAAAACTATGGACTAAAGCTACTAATATTTAAAAAATCATTTAAATATGTGACATTTTGACAAAAAGTTACAGCTTAAACACTAATACAATGAGAAAGAGTCTCATGTGTTGAACAACTTAAAGAATTTCCTTATATATAATAACATCAAGAAATTCAAATCATTTTCTTAAATTCATCAAAGCTTCTTCACTCTTTGGATGGACCAAAGAAACAATGTAAAGAAAACACCTGCACCAAGGAAAGATCCCTTTGCAATTGCTTGACAAGCTTGACCAACAACTAGGGTGACACCAAGATTTAGCAGGCTAGTTCCGAAAACTGCATACATGATTGCCATTTGTAACATTGCTGTTTTCCGAGCTGCTCTTTCCGACTGGTAGATGCAAAATTTTCCATTTCGAATCAGAATAATGGCGCGAAAAAACCAACCTGCATTGTCAAAAACTACTGAGAGATGATGGTTAACCTACCTCAAGCACACGAACGAAGAGTTTTAAATCTCCTGCTTCAAGTTGTTGCACAAACTCTTCGATCCGTTGGACTCTGTATGGCATGGATATGGTATGAGTCCTGATCTGAAAATTACACAATAGAGAGGTGATATTAGTTAGTACTAATAGAAATGTAGCGGCAAGAGAAATATGTATAGGCAACGTTATGGGTACATCTTCTGTTTGCTTCCTGATTTCCTCCACTAGCTGTGTCCCGAAAGGCTGATTTTCTTTCATACGTAACAGCTCCTGTATAGGCAGCAGGAGGTTGTATAAGTACTATAACTACAGATATATGATCACGAAAAGCTTCTACGAACATATGAAGGAGTGATACGTTAATGCTCGGGGAAGTGGATATAACCTGTGCATAAGGGGCTGCAACCTTTATGAGAGAAAAATTTGGGTCTAGTAAGTGAACATTACCTGTTACAGAAAAAAAAAATGTTACTCGTATTGCTAAAAGAAAGATCGGTAAGCTATGCAGACCGGTGAGTAGATCAGAGTGAGAGAGAGGACCTTCCATTGTTGAGAATGCCCTTAAAACAAAAGCAAAGGTAGATGGAAACCGAAATGGTTGGTCGTAAGCTATTGCTAATAAATCCTACGAAAAAACAGAACGAATTGAACGAATGAAAAACCTTAGTCTAGGTACAATGTTGAAGCACAATCAATGAATTCATGAATACAAGTAGGTTTTAGTAAAATTCAGTATCAATATACTTGAGAGTACATGTTGAGATTAATTACCTCACCAATTGCAGTTAAAGTCTTCTGCTGATCCGGTGTCTCGCTTAACAAATTGTCCAAGAAAAATTGCACAGACCTCCTCACCTATGACAACGAAATAATTAACAAACACTAATTAAGTAACCATTTCTGTCTCAAAAATGTTGATAGTTGGTAGGGTACGACATGGTGACTTACCGATGGCATATCCCCTGTCGACTGAAGTGCTTCAAGATCAATCAGGCTCCGGATAACCTGTGCGATGGTTTCTCCGTTTTGATGATCATTTTTTACATTTGAAGATGAAAGTAAAAGCAAAAGAAACAGTTGACGATCAATGAGTAGAAACTGGACCTTTTTCACATCTTTCTCATAAACTGCATAGAAGAGTTTGAGCAATTTCTCGCGAGTCAACGATTTGATCTCCCCCATCATACCGAAATCATAATAGATTATCGTTTCATTTACATCAATGGCGAGATTTCCAGGATGAGGATCAGCATGAAAGAAACCGGTTTTGAGTATCTGCATATGGAACACTAATAGTCATCACATAAATTCAGTATAGAAAAGATCAATATATGTTACAATTACCTGAATCAAGTATGCTTTGACTATACGCGATGAGATTTGGGCACGACTAAATCCTCGTAAATCTAGTGCATCTAATTCATTGATCTTGATGCCTGATACACAAGTAACAATCTCATTATCAACTATTGCCGGCCACCAAGATATCTACAATTAGTACCCGAACCAGAAGAAAAACATTGGCACTGACTCCAACCTGGTACATACTCCATTGTCAACACCTTGGAGGCTGTATAATCCCAATGCATCAGCTACAAAAAGAGAGGGTCAGTTTTGAAAGAGTAATTGAATAAGCATCAATGTTGTAGTTTCGAGGCATGAAAACAACATACAGGTACTCGAACCCACTTCTTGTTCCTGAAATCTCTACGGAATCTATCTGCATTCTTGCCTTCGTTTATGTAATCGATTTCTTGGTACAAAATCCTTTCACATTCTTCATATATGCCAACCCAATCTGTTATTGGACCACCAAATGTTTCACTTCTCTGAAAATATTCTGCAACCAGCTTCAAAGTTTCTGCATTGAACTATTGAAGACATTGAATTTGTGCATTTATGAACTTGACATATATATGGTCAAATTGATAGAAAAAGTGTCTTTACTTACGTAAATCAATGTCGAAAAGCTTCCTGAGACCAGGTCTTTGAATTTTCACAACTACTTTCTCTCCATTGTGCAGGATTGCGCGATGTACCTGTTAGATCACAAGATCCTTTTCAAATTCAAAAGATGAGAGCAAAAATGTAGCAAAAACTTTACGAATTCAAGCAGTAGTAGTACGTAGTACCTGACCAAGACTAGCTGCAGCAATAGGCAGGTGCTCAAATGTTTTAAACAATTGATCAACAGGAGCTCCAAGTTCACTCTCAATCAAGCTTTTCGCTTTCTCTGGTGAGAAGGCAGGTACCTTGTCCTGGAAGATACAATGTTGAGAATCTCATAGAAGGCAATCAATCATGTGAGGAGAATAATCATATTTGAAATCTTTAAAGACAGAGAATGAAGAAGTATAAGTACCTGTAACTTGGAAAGCTCTTCCACAAACTCATATGGAAACAGATCAGACCTTGATGAATATAACTGTCCAAGCTTGATAAAAGTTGGACCAAGCTGCATGGCACGCTCACGTAGCCACGAGGCTGTTCTTCGCCTTCTGTTTTTCTAAATCAGGCAGAATTCATGAAAACAACAAAGAACAAAAGACTAATTAGTCCAAGAAACCGAAAAATTGTTATGATGAAGAACCAATATGCCTGCAAGATCACCTGCTTATCTTCTTTGAATCCTCCAAAATACGTCCACTTTGCATCGATCAACACAAGACGCATTTGAAATGAAATCACTGCTGTCCAGACATCTATGGACCTTTGCCAGGAACTGTAATTCTCATTAGCCCAATCGAAGCTTTCATCCGAAGGCAGGACCTTTAGCTCCTCCAATGGTGGAAGTTCTTTCGAGTGTCTGTCTTTCGGTACTCTGACCAGGGCAGAGTTATAATTTCTCTTAACTAGACTTGTTCTATGAACAGTCTGCTGCTTTGTGCCATTTACTATCTCACTAGTAGGCACCAATTTAACAGTTTTTCGACCTTTGATTCTCGAGGGAATTTCAGTCTGCATTTTTACACGAAACCTGAAAGATTTTTTTGTCCTCATCATCACTGGATTGCATATTTGGTTCTCAAACTTGGCTCTGAAGCTTGAAAACCTGAGACTGTCCATTGTTCTTCCTTGATTAAACAAATTACTGTTGTGGCAATAACAGCCTTGTGATGCAAGCATTGCAGCCATTCAAGCAACAGACCACCTATATATATATATATATATATATATTTATCAATTGATAAACAACATGAAATTAAATTAAATTTACATTGATTCTTAGCCAATATAAATATATGTATATGATTAAATTAATAGAACCCAGATGAGGATACTCACAAGAAGAGCAGATGGAAGAGTTAGTGTGAAGTGTTGAAAATCAATGTTGGAGGTGGGATTTATTGGGTTTTTCAGATAAAAGTTGAAAAGAACGGTACTTGCATGACTTCCAAGTACTCTTGGAACAAACAAGTACTGTGTTCCTGTTACACTTGTTCATTGTCTAATGCATATGGTCCTGTATGTTTCTTTTTAGTGCGCGATAAACTATGATCCCTCATTTCCTTATTTTTTTTTTTTAAAAAAAAAAACATTAAATGAATGAAAAATCTCTATTACAACTTCCATCATGTCAAAGTGCCTTTGTTTTTTTTTTTGTGAGCTGTCTTTTCAATTTAGCTGTCCATATATAATCTTATATTCTTATCAAAAGAAGAAAAAAAAAAGGAAACTTTCATGTTATAAACATATGGAATTGAATGCAAGCAGTGGAGAGTGGAGACTTGATGTTGAAGCATCAGCTGATCTATATTCAAGGAGATGCACATGCCATGCCTGGCCTCAAAAATTGTAACATATATCACGATATTTGCATGTACATGAAAAGAAAAAGAAAAATGTAACTAATCCCTTTTAACGTGCAAAACAGAAAGATGCCTCTAGACAATGCTTTAAGTATGTTTTTCCAAGCCCCAAGGGCGTAGATAAGCTCGTAGATAGATGAGATTTGGGTTTAGGAAAATGACTCTCAAGTCAGCAGCTCAAATCCTACGAATGACAAAAGCTTCAAAAAAATACCTGATCTAGATAGATGAAAAGATATTTCATATAATAATCAACGAAAAGTACTACGTCCAAATTCACTGATTGTCATGGTATGCAGTGTTACAAAACTGATTGTACATACATTATTTCTGTTATCTTTTCTAGTGTCAATCCTAATTCCTAATATCATCTGAGCAAGCAACCAAAACAATTGAAATGGCTTGAAGTAAAACCTGGTACATATTTCACTGTCAACAATAACATTGAGGCACTGTAATTCCAATACACACACCACCTATAAAACTTGTGATTGGTAGGTAGCACAAAAAACGAATCTTCACCATACACAAATAATAATAATAAACCCTAAACATCTATCGATCAAAAGTAAACATCTATCGATCATAATCATGTTTCCGCTTTTTCGGAGGCACTAATTCATATGACAATGAATGATGTTTCCGCTTTTTCAGAGGCATTAATTTAGATGCCATGTTTTTGTTGTTCTCCTCTGGTAAGTTGTTGTCGTCGCTGTTCTCCTCCGGTATGTTTTCAGGTATTCTGTAGTTGTCCAGCAGGCTTTCGTAGCAAACGATATTTGTTGCTACTGCGAAGACAGCTATTTCCTTCCTCTTCGATCGGAGACTCTCTCTTTACAAGGGATGTCTGCCCACAGCAGCCACTCTATTGCCGCATTGGTCAGCTCCCGCACCACAGCATCCTTGTCACAGCTGACGTTTTCTATTTGTTTCTGCATTGTACACGAAAAATAGGAATTATTCAACTGTTTCTCGACACTGTAACTACCGTTTGCCCCCCCAAACTTCATTAAATTTGAAATTCTGGCTTCACCTCTAAGTACAAAGTAGGGGGGGCTCACCTGAAAATTTACAGGGAATTCAGCAGTTGTGGAATGAATACTGCTACCATAGCAAAAGTTGAGCTTTACCACAAATGTGAATGGTTCTTCCTTAGAAATTTTCCTGGTTCATTGATGAAAATGGAAGAACAAATAATATCAGAATCATATCCCTCTGATGGAAAATCATTAGTCCAAGTACATCAATTCAACTATATCATAAATAAATAAAACCTTTTGAGCATGAAGGGTTTCTTATTTAAAATAGCATTTTTAAGCTTTGATCTGTCTAAGAATGTAACCTGCATTGCAAATACCGGAGAATCAACAGAGGAACTGATAGAGAGAAACATTAAAAGGCGGCTTTTGAAGGTAAATTTTTTATTTTTTTTTCCCATGCAGAGAGTAAATTAATGTAAGATTTGATAAAAAGGTGTGAGAACTGAGATGATGAGAATACGTTTTTCTATATATTATTTAAAATTTTGATTTTCAATTAAGTTTTATTTATAAATAAACGTTTAAACAGTTAACAATAGATTTACTCTTGACTTGGCGGCAATGCAATTCTCCTTCTTTGTTTTATGTGATTGGTTTGATTCTCCTTATTTTCAAAGCTTCAAAATAATATTGATTTTGTAAAGTGCCAAGTCCGATTGGGCCAGAGTGCAATCAGGCCCAGTCTGTTTTGATTTGGTCCTAAGGGGTGGGTTTGCAAATCCAGCCCAGTCCAGTCCGTACAGTAACCAGTCATTGGCTTTATCCGAATCCGAAATCCAATGGGTTCAAAAAATTCAGACCAAGCTGGCCCGGCCCGACCATTTTGACACCTCTAGCTACAAGTACATCTGTACATCAATAGTCCAGGCAATTGCAGCCTCTCCTGGTTCCACTCCGAAGATGGACTACATTTCCTGCTTATCTAAATGATTTATATATCAAATCACAGATAAAACTTGTGATCGGAAGGTTGTTGGTAATCTTATTTTGATGTCCTAGTGATTAGGAAGTTTGTTTTACGTGTCTAGTATTCTACCTGATCTTTAGGTTTTAGTTATGTAGCCAGTGGGTTTTGTTTTTGTTGTTAGTGGGTCAGTTTGTTTATATTAGTGGTCCATATTGTCTCTAATATTTAATCAAGTTTGTTGATTGTATTGCCTATAAAAAGGCAATTTCATCTTTAATATCTATGCAGTAAATTCCTTCCAAAATACACATCCATTTTTGCTCTGCTTAAAGTATTCTGTTGTGTTTTCAATCGTTAACAAAGGTAATAGAAAAATGAATCTTCGCCATACACAAATAATAATGAAGAAACAATTTTCACTTTCTATATTAATTTATTCTTTTACACTAATGCTTGTATACAAAATCCACCAAGTCTTTATTTTATCATGCATACACTTTTTAGCACGTAAAGCCTATTCGGACATACAAAATACTAGACAAGAAAAGGTAACCATCTCAAATCTCTTTTTCATTACAATCAATCACTAGGAGATAAGAAAAGCAGTTGGAAAATTAGACCAATATACAAAATAATAAATTCATGCACATCTGAGAAACCACTGTAAATACCAAATTAATATAAAATTAGACCTATATGCAAAATAATTACGCGGGAAGATAGAGTACGGTAAAATATTTTGACGAGATTCAAAAACACTAACCTGTGTAATGACGCATTTCAAGATGCCAGCCTTCTCAAGTTCAGCCAAAGCCATATGAGTAATAGCCGGCATGGCACGATGAAACGGCTGTGCTGCTTCGGGGATAGCTTCGCCTTTACTCTGCAATAAACATAAAAAAAAAATATTGATTAACAGCTGCAACGAGGTACGGTTATGTATTAATGTGTATGTCTTTGTGAGCGTGTTACATATATACGAATCATATTCCCTACCTGAAGGGTCCAAACTCCGTCGGGGCCTCTGAAATCGGGTAATTCCACAAGCAGTTGAAATACCTGTACCTGTGAAAGCCACCAGATGCTTACTCTGCAAGCACACGAAAAAGACACGAATAAGATAAACTCTGTCACGGTAATTATATCCTGTAAATCAACAAGACGATAGGATGTGTAAAGATTTCCAAACCTCCTTAATCATTGTTGCAAGCTCTCCAATCTGCCATTAGACATAAAAATAAGATTTGGCCAGCAGTGTTATTTCAATATCATTGAATCTACTGAAAAGAAATCCTGATAACCCGAATAGAATTATTTTGAAATAAAAATGATCTAGAAATTGTATATATACAAACTATCATCTTCCATACTACTAGAATCATTTGCCTCCACCTATATCAATATCTAACAATTAATCTAGGCATACAAATGAAAAACCCAACACCGCCCATCTCAACGAAACCTAAAATCCTGACAGATTATGAGCAAAAAACAGTAAACACCTCCACAATATCAACTTCCTTTCTCGATTAAAAAAAAAAACCACCGGATCAAAAATGAACATCAAAATGCAAACAAACCAACGAAAAACATTCAAAACCCATTTCAGCCCACCAATTAACACAGTCTCTTATGGAACCAAAATGATATGATCTGATACAACACGACTTGCCACCTTCGATTTCCAACACAAACAGTACTCAAGCAATCATGCACTGTGGTCGATATATATATATATATATATATAAAGGCATCATGTTAATGTTGGAATAAAAAAAACAACAGATTGAGATTTCAGGAGTCTTTATACTTTTTCTTACAACACGAGTGGTGGATCGTAAATCTCAGACATTCCAACAGAATCTACTTCTCTGTAAGAGAACCTCTTTGCATATCTCATAGACATGTTTTTGTTTTCTCTGTCTCTAGTCAAGACAGATTTTTTATTTTTTATTTTTATCTGGTTCTCTCACACACTCACTCTCTCTTGTCTGAAAAAAAAAATTTCTGTGCTAGCTCTGAAGTGATTTTTAGTATAAATGAAATTTTGGTAGATAAATTAAATTGGTAAATCTTGCTCAACATATCCATATATATCACAAATATTAGGAAAAATAGTAAATGTACATTTATTCATTTTCTCCATATATGTCAATTTTGTTTATGTATATACTAATATCTTATCATTATACTAACTAGCTACTTCTTCGCAGTATTCACCATAAGAATTTTAGTCTTTCCCCACACAACTTTAGGGAGTCAAAGCAAGATTTGTAGGCACAATTAACTTTTTCCCACAAAACTCAAAATTCGTCGGTTAATGGTACAAATTTTTTTTCCCACAAAACTCAAAATTCGTCGGCTAAGGGTATAAATTTTTTCCCCACAAAATGAGTTTCGTCAGGAAAGGTAACATTTTCCCACAAAACTCAAAATTTGTCAGCTAAAGGTACAAAACTTTTCCCCACAAAACAAGTTCGTCGGGAAAGGTAACCTTTTCCCACAAAACTTAAAATTCTTAGGGAAAAGTTAACGGGAAATTTTCCCAACAAACATTGTATTTGAAGGGAAAAGTTAATTAAAAATTAAAAATTAAAAATTATATACTAAAATTAATTAATTAATTAAAATATATATATGCTAAAAAATATTAAAAGTTAATTAATTAAAATTAATTTTTTTGGATAAATCTACCATCACCAAACTAATTAGTAGAGGACACTCGGTACATAAAACTTTGATTAAAGAATATATATACTATGCACCGGATAAATAAATTTTTTTTTTTTTTTTATTGTTCCAACTCATTATTAAAATATATATATATATATATATACACTATATACTTATTAAAAAAAAGAAAAAAAAAAAAGTCTTGTCCAATAGATTTCCACTTCCTAGATTTAGGGTGTGGCATATTCTCTACAGTTGGTCCTCATTAAACTAATTTATCCTTAATTGTTAATTAGTTAACTCTTATCATATTCTCGATTAGCATCATCTCAATTGATTACTACTTTGAGGTATTGATCATTTAATTAAATAACGGAAATTGACAAAAAAACATTATAACTAAACCCGATTTGCAATCCAATAAATATTTTTCAATATGTGCTTCTCATTCAAATTAGATTTTGGATTGGTTGAATAAATTTAAATTTATCAAATAATTTTTTTTTTATTTTTTATTTTATTTTTACATTTCTAACAACTCATATAGGTTATATATAAATATTGTACAATTATTAACAAATCAAATGTTGTAATCAGACGGTAAAAGCTTACAACGGCGGCGGTCAACGTTCGTTGGCTAAAACTTTAGCTGACGAATATATTTTGTCGGCTAAAACTTGTTTTTCGTTAGGTTTTAATGTATTTTGTCGGCTAAAATAGGTTTTAGCCGACGAAACTCAAAATTTCGTCGCTTAATACCTTGCCCGACCATGATGTCTCCTCGAAATTTTTTCGTCACGTAATACCTTTCTAGATGAATTTCGACCTTTCCCCACGAAAATGGTTCGTAGGGAAAGCCAAAAATTCTTGTAGTGATTATTTTGAAATATTTTATATATATACACCATCAAAATTATATACTACCAAAACTTAAAAGTTTTTCGAACACAGTATTATAATGGTGCGATGTCTCGAACACTGCCCAAATGCAGAGGCATATATTTTTATAAAAATTGTTTATGAGATTACAAAATTATCTTTATATTTTAAAAGTTTTTCATTTTAGCCCCTGAAATTTTTTGTTTTTATATTTCTTGTTCCTCCACTACCTAGATGAAAAAACACTCTTTATCATCCAGCAACATTGGACATTGGTAAATATTTAATGTTTTTTTACAACAAAAATTTGTATGTATAATCTCATATGGAGAAATAAGCAAGAATTAAAATATCATATCAACACAACATTTTTAATTATAATCTCATATTCGAGACTCAAATGACGTAACAAGTTTGTTTGTAATTGTAATAAAAATTATATTATTTAAATGTTGGATAAATGACAATGCATGTATTCTATTCATTGATTTCATATCATGTAGTATGAATAACTGGAGAAATGTAAATAACCGTATGATTTTTGATCAAATGCTAAATTAAACCATCTGGTTTGAACAATCAGCATAAAACCCTATACCATTAGTTGACAGTTAGTTGACCGTTAGTTGATTTTAATTAATCTAATGAAATATTATTATTTAAGTGGTTTTTTCTATAGTTGAACTAAAAAAATACTAAAAATATGTTAGAAAATAAAAAATAAAAAACTTATTTTAATGAAAATTAAATATATTATAATAAAGCAATAAAATCATTATAAAATTTAAACAAAAAAAATTATTTTAAAATGTAAAAAATTATTTTTGTAAGAAATTGATTTTATTATTATTAGTATATATTTTTATTATATTTTCCTTTTTTGTTTTGTTTATAATAAAAGATTTAAATTGTAATATTTGATTTATATAAAGTTAACTAGCCGTCAACTAACTGTTAACTAATAGTAGGAAGTTTTTTACTGATTGTTCAAATTACCAAGGGGTTTGATTTGATATTTAATCAAAAGTCAGAGGCTATTTATAATTCTTCCTATGAATAACCAACCTAACCAAACGTGTCATTGAAGATATATTTTCTTCTTCATTTGTCAGATAATCATTATTACGAATAAATTGTCATGTTATTTAAAATCATGTATTTGAGATTTTTGCTTGAAGTATTAGATTTCTTGGTCACACAAAAGATAATATTTTCCAAATTTTGGAGAATTGAATCCAAAATTATAATGTTTTTGATTAACTGAGAAGTTGCCTCGTTGTCTCTAGGAAAGCTGATACCTTTTTTTTTTTTTTGGTGACTAAAACAACAAGAAAAGAAACGGAACAAACAAGACAAGGTCAGAAGGAAAGGGGACGGAGTTGCACAGGAGTGTAATCTTCAAATTTAATAAAAATACCTACATGTTATAATAATCTTTAAGTATTTCAATAAAAAAAAGTCAACTATAATTTGCAGACTTTAAATAAAATATAATGTAAAAAAGTTACTATCTTATAAGTTTCATATAATTAAAATACATGACGCATATATATATATATGTAAAAATCTACTTTATTTATAGGTTTAATATTATAAACCTCCCCTCACCTTTCAACTATTATTGAATGTGTAGAAAAAAATGCTTTAATTTTGTAAACCTCCCCTGAGGTCTAATGGCGTTAATAGTTTTGTTAGGGGAGTAAGGGTAAAATGGTACTTTATTTATATCCAAAAAAAAAATTAAAAAGTAAAAATTTAAATTAAAGAAAATTAAATGAAAAATCTATCACAAAAAAAAAGGTCAGAAAAAATCCTACGAATCTCTCACTCCCCCCTTCTCTCTACGAATCTCTCTCTGCCCCCTTCTCTCTTTTCCCATCTCTTTATCTCCCTTATCTTCTCTGTTGCCAACTTGCCATTAATGGTCTATATGTCGTTAATAGTTTTGTTAGGGGAGTAAGGGTAAAATGGTACTTTATTTATATCAAAAAAAAAAATTAAAAAGTAAAAATTTAAATTAAAGAAAATTAAATGAAAAATCTATCACAAAAAAAAAGGTCAGAAAAAATCCTACGAATCTCTCACTCCCCCCTTCTCTCTACGAATCTCTCTCTGCCCCCTTCTCTCTTTTCCCATCTCTTTATCTCCCTTATCTTCTCTGTTGCCAACTTGCCATCAAATGGTCTTGGATCACCTGTACCAATCTCAGTCCAGATCTCCGCTGGTGTGAGGAGATCGCATCACATCTCCTCCAAAATTAGAAGAGAATTTACAGAGGTGGTTGTTGCGTTGACGGAATGTGCAACGGCAGTGGGAGGCATATGGTTACTTTTTTGTTACTAGATCTTTGTAACTTTTTTTTTTTTTTTTCTTTTCTGATTTGCGGTCAGGTGGTGTTCTTTTTCTTTCTTCTTTTGTTGTAAATTTTTATTTGCTATTTCTGTAATTAAACTTGCTTGTTATTGTTACTTTTTCCTCTTTTTTTCTTAATTTTTTATTATTTTATCAATTATTTAAAAGAATAATAAAATAATAATAAATTTTTTTATTTTTTTTTTTCCTAACATTGTTTATTTATTTTTTTTTTTCATTGATTCAAAATACGTTACTTTAATTTTAGGCATATAGCATGCCTTTTCTTAAACCGGTAAGGGTATAATAGTATTTTTTATATTGTCCATGCAAGTCAAGCTAACGGAACCATTAACGCCGTTAGAGCCCAGGGGAGGTTTATAAACTAAAAGCATCTTTCTCTACACATTCAATAACAGTTGAAAGGTGAGGGGATGTGTATAATATTAACCCTTATATATAAATAAAAAAACCTTAAAAATAATCTCTTCCTTGACAATGAGATTTGGGAGGTGCATTGATTTTGTCTCGTTTTGTTTTTTGTTTGTTACTGTCTTGCTTTGCCTTCTGTTGTTTTCTTGGCGCTTTTCTGGGGTATTTCGTTGGTTTTGTTAGTTTTTGTTTGTTTTGTGCCTTTTTTGGCTGCTGCCCAGCTGTGGGCTTTGTGATTGTTCTGTTGTTTTGTCTGTTGTCCCTTGGGTTTGGCTGTTTGGTCTGGCCAGTTTTTTCAAGCGGTTCAAAAATATATATATATAGAAATTTTATTGTCAGAAGTATTTAAATCCGGTAGCCCACATACAAGAAAATGATATAACTTTTGTCAGTTCAAACCGATACTAGAAAGACTATATATATACGGTATTTAATAAAAAGACTATATACGGTATTTAATTTCGTCCGATGGGATAACTATTTAAATCTAAAAAAAATTAAGGAAATAATCACTTTTTCACATGATGATTAAAAAAAAAACCTGTAAAAATAATCACTTTCTTGCATTATGAATTATGATTTAAAAATAAAAATAAACATTCGATCGATAGATAACTATCGAGATCACGATTATATATATTGTTTGATCTCAATATATCCCAATAGATTTTGAACAAGGTATCAATGATAAGAGAAAATCTTCTATGGATTTATGTCATGTATGATGTTGGTGAGACGGATCCAATCAAACATGACAAGTGGCACACCATTAAAATTAAACCTTATTTTTTCCCTTCTCCAATTATATACTGACACATGGCAAAGTAATTAAAAAACTTAATTCTCTTTCCTCACGTTATTTCTCCTCTCACACCACCAAAAATCCTCAGCCAAAACCAGAAACCCTTAATCAAACCAAAACAAAAAACCTCTCCCACCACCAAACCCAAAAATCTCACACACCAAACTCCCATCTCCCTCACTATCCCACACAGCCAAAATCGAAATAAACCGAAATCAAAATCAAAATCAAACCCAAACCTAGGAACCAACGTCATCAACACCAAACCACCATCATCATCACCAACAGCAAGCCAAGAAACACAACACCAACACCAACACCAACACCAACACCAAACCCCGACCCAGAGAGGGTTTTGACTTCCTCGGCTGTGCTGTCGACGGCATCGGTGATTACGTTTCCCTCTGCATCAGTGATTTTCTTAGGTGGATTTATGCGTTGGATTATGGTGATTGGAAGAGGGAAAAATCAATACTGATTTGGTTTCAGTTTTTTATTTTTGTAAATGGAAGAAAGGCGGTGGTGAAATTGAATGAGGGAGAGAGAGAAGAGAAATAACGTGAGGAAGAAAAAAATAAGGTTTAATTATTTGGTGGGTTTCTTACTTGTTTCGTATTTCCATTCAACTCAATTTCCATTACTGTAGTTGGCGTGTTCCTTATTGTTTCGTATTGGTCCGGTCAGGTCGTATACACGCTACTGTGTAAGCTTCCTGGAAGCGAATTCAAATTAAATTTTCTTGAGTTCTTTGTTTTGTTTGTTTGATATAAAAGAGAGTTTGAGAGACTCTGTTTTTCATTTTCATTACAGAGCTCCAAGTCCAAGCTCACATTTTTTTTAATTTTTAATTTTTATTTTTCCAGGACAACCCCAGAAAAACAGAATTCCATTTTTGATATAAAATAAATAAATAAAAAACATGTCAACTTCGATTGAGAAGGAGATGGTACTACCTGAAAATGAAGTTGAAAATATCGAATTGCTGAGTTCGATTGAGGATGCACATGGAGGAGTTACAGTAGAAATGAAAAAGCATATGGATTCAAAAAAGTTCGCTTCGATGCTTGGATCATCGTTATTGTATTGGATACAACAGGTGCTTTGATTTCTGACCCGTTTTCGGTTATCTTGTGCCTTCAAGGTTTGAGTTTTTATATTGAGAGAAAGTTGAAATGTTTTTGCAGAAGAAGAGAGGTGTTTGGATCAAATTGCCTATTGAATTTTCTAATCTTGTTGAACCAGCAGTTAAGGTATAAAAAAAAATAAAAAATTAATTTGCGTTGGAAATTTATCTATGTAACTTGAATTTTGTTGTTTTGTTCTCTCAAATTTTTTCTGTTAATTTTTTACAGGAAGGATTTCGGTACCACCATGCCGAATCAGATTACCTGATGCTCGTAAAATGGATTCCTGAAACTTTTGATACACTTCCTGCGAATGCTTCTCATCGTGTGGGTATCGGTGCTTTTGTCATGAACGATAAAGGAGAGGTATCGTTGTTTAAACTTTTGGGTCAAATGGTTTTACCTGATATAGTATCAGTTTACCGGAAAATTCCAGGACATTTGTTTATGTATTTATTCTGTCATTTCTGTTACCAACTTGATCTTATTTAATGCAAAACTCTATTTTGCAGTGTTACTTTGATTTGTTGGCTACAAAGAAGACTTGTCTAACTGTCAAAGTTGAATTGTTTACAATTTTGGTAGGTTCTGGTTGTTCGGGAGAGAAATGGAAGATTCAAGGGTACTAATGTATGGAAGCTTCCTACCGGGACCATTGATGAGGTGAGTTGGTCAGGCATACATTTTTTATCACATACTTCGTGTTCAAGAATTTTCTAGTTAGCTGAAATTTCACCATTCTCAGGGTGAGGATATTTGTACGGCCACAATCAGAGAAGTTAAAGAAGAGACAGGAGTAAGTGTACAATTTATAGATGCAATCGATCAGATAATCAATATTCGAATTGTATTTAATTTTCAGGTTTTACAATGATGCCATAATTCTAAAACCATACATCTTTGTTTTTCCTTTAGATTAATACAGAATTCATCGAAGTTTTAGCCTTCAGGTACGAAAATTTTGTAGTTACGGTTAGTGTAATGAATTAATTTTTTGTGACCACGCACGCTTCACAGAAGTTGTTATAGAAAGAGTGTTTTTATTTTTTATTTTTAACATCCATACTTTATTGCAAAGGCAAAGCCCGAGAACAGCAAACACAAAAAGAAACAACACAAAAACGCCCCGCACAAGGACCCCTAACAAACCAAAAACCCCAGAACAGAGAGGGGAGCCAAGACAAAATAACTGTTTACTGCTTACATCATATTCTTAGATTTTCAATAGTTTACTGTTTACCATTTCTAAAGGTATTCTATTATTTCTTTGGTTGCTTCCAGGCAAAGCCACCAGTCATTCTTCAGGAAATCGGATTTATTGTTTGTGTGTATGCTACGACCACGCTCTTTCGAAATTCAGAAACAGGATTCTGAAATTGAGGCTGCTCAGGTACTGAATTTCTTCTAGGCAATTGTAGTAGTAGATCCATTTTCTCAATAACTTCCTTATCAATTTTCAGACATGAATTTTAATTGTTTTTTATTTTTTTATTTTTTTATTTTTTATTTTTACAGTGGATGAGAGTTGAGGATTATGCAGCCCAACCTTTCAATCAGAAAAATGAAATTTTTAAAAATATGGCCGGAATATGCTTAACAAAGTCGAAGAAGGACTACACCGGATTTACTGTTTACATCATATTCTTAGATTTTCAATAGTTTACTGTTTACCATTTCTAAAGGTATTCTATTATTTCTTTGGTTGCTTCCAGGCAAAGCCACCAGTCATTCTTCAGGAAATCGGATTTATTCTTTGTGTGTATGCTACGACCACGCTCTTTCGAAATTCAGAAACAGGATTTTGAAATTGAGGCTGCTCAGGTACTTAATTTCTTCTAGGCAATTGTAGTAGTAGATCCATTTTCTCAATAACTTCCTTATCAATTTTCAGACATGAATTTTAATTGTTTTTTATTTTTTTATTTTTTATTTTTATAGTGGATGAGAGTTGAGGATTATGCAGCCCAACCTTTCAATCAGAAAAATGAAATTTTTAAAAATATGGCCGGAATATGCTTAACAAAGTCAAAGAAGGACTACACCGGATTTTCGACAATGTCTTTGACCACATCCTCCGGTAAAAGAACCTACATGTACTTCAACAACAAGGACTTTGAACTGCCTTCTTTGCATAAGGATGCTCATGAGGTCAACAGTGATGATTAACCCGTGGAGGAGGTTCAAGTTGATTCTTCAGCTATTGGGAAGGTTTTTAGTGGTTCCGAGAAGACTAGTTTGAAAGCTTCTAATATTTTGTCTTCCATGAAGTTGTTGCTTTCTCTCCAAGCGAGCTCGAAGTTGTGGATGTTGGTTCTTCTAACTCTAATATTGTTAAAACTATAGATGCTACCAAGGCCTCTAATATGATTTCCTTTAATATGAATGATGATGCTTCTACGAGGCAACATACTAGTCCTATTATTCTCCATAATTCCACCCCTATTTTGAACTCTAATACTGGCCCCATGGAGTCAAATTTGCAAGACTGACATTCGTTTAAGGACAATACTTTAGTTGATGTTGGATCCTCTAACTCCAACTCGTTAAACTTCTTAGGGAAGGATGATAAGTATGCAGAAGCTCAGGATCTAGTTGATCTTGACAATAATTGGATTCCTGTGGTGACAAAATCGAATAGAAGGGTGAAACCAACTTTCAATACTATCTAATTTCAAGTCTCAATTGAGTAAGGGAAGTTCTAAGCGTCTCCCTGATGCTGAGACTAAGATTCGCTCTAATTCTATGACTTCATCGGCTCATACAGAATTACATCGTGCTGCTATTTTTAATTGGGCCGCACAGTTTGAGGCAGAAAGGAATGGTTAATTTTATGCCTTTTTAGGTTCATTTTTTCTTACATTTTGTTGTGGTCTACGTACCTTTTTAGATTTTTGTTTTAGGGCATGCACGCCATTTTGCGCTTTTTTTTTTTTTTTCTTTTGTTTTGTTTTCTTTTTTATTTTATAAATGAAGTTTTTTTTTAAAAAATAAAATAAATAAAAAAATAAAAAACAGGGACTTTGAACCATCTGCAGAGCATTAATAATCTGCTATAGAAGAATTATAGTGATCAAATTTAAAGATTTTCAAACCTGCTTTACCATTTATGCAAGCTCTGCAATCTGCCATTAGATATTAGGCCAGCAATGTTATTTCAATATCAATCTACCGAAAATAATTAATGATGACCCGAATTGGGACTAAACAAATCAAACTTGAGTAATGATAAAAATGGAACAGCTTTCAAAATCTCTACATATTACAAAATCAATGATGCAGACTTCATCTTCAGATAAAAATGATCTAGAAAATGTACACAAGTTATCATCTTCAAGATCTAACAATCTTGGCACCAAAATGAAAAATCCAACTCCATCCATATCTAAGAAACCTAAAATCCTGACAGATATATCAGCAAAAAACAGTAAACACCTCCAGAATAAATGCTTTCTCAAAATGAACATCAACCAATGAATTTAAACACATTTCATCAGCCCACCAAACACAGTCTCTTATGGAACCAATATGATATGATCTGATACAACACGACTTGCCACCTTCAATTTCCAACGCAAACAGCACTCAAGCAATCCACAACAAGGAGATCAACAAAAAACAAACATGCACAATGGTCGATATATAACAGCATAGATATACATATATATAAAATGAAATCATGTTAATGTTGGAATTAAAAATATATATATATATATAAATAAATAAATAATAATAAATAAAAAATAAAAATAAAAACAGAGATTTCGGGTGTCTGTATACTTTTCTTGCAACACTAGTGGTGGGTCGAAAATCTCAGACATTCCAGCAGAACCTACTTCTTATCTGTAAGAGAACCTCTTTGCATATCTCATAGACGTTTTTTTTTTTTTTTTCTCTCTCTCTCTTTGTCTCGTCAAGACTGATTTTTTTTTTTTTTTTGTTATCCGGTTCTCTCACACACTCGCTCATTCTTGCCTGAAAAAAAAAAATGTCTGCTCTAGCTCTGAAGTGATTTTTCTGTACAGGTGATTCATGGATACACGACCAGACAACCAAAAAAAACACTTAAACAAGTAGACACATTAACTATATTTAAGCAATTTTAATTACTGATATCATAACCTTTTCCATATATTCATTAAAATATTTGTAAAAAAATCAATAAATATTAATTGTTTAGCTATATATACACTGAGCTTTTATATGAACACTAGGGTTTCTCTTTTATATACCAATTGTAGTGTTGGCATTAGGGTTTTGATATATTCCCAGTATATTAATTTTATCAGACCATCTAACGTTAACTTTTATAGTTTTATAGTATGGTCTTACTAGGGTTATGATATATTAATTTTTTCGGACTGTTAACATATATTATCGATCATTGGATTGCATTTAATTATCAAATGATTAATTACTAAGTGTTTGTTAATAATACTTAATTAAGTTAGGTAAGTAAATCCATGAAGTGAAAAATATGAAATGTGATATGGGAGCCGACATTGACACCCATAAAACTAATTAGTACACCCATATTTTATTAAAAATTTTAATTACAAAAATATCCAAATAGAAATTTACCAATAAGGACAAGTTACTTTAATTAAAAAAAACTAAATACTATATAGACTCATTAATTACACACATATCTTTAACTATATTTCTTTATTAAATAAAACTTACCTTAATAAATAAATAAAATTAAAAAAAAAAACCTTATGATAAACTCTAATTTTTATGATAAACCCTAATTAAACTTTAATTTTATTTTAAGTATCAAATTTTCTCACCATCACATAATTATCATATTGTTTTTATCTTTCTTTTATATATAGTTATAAACTCTATAAAAAAAACTTTTTTTTTTTTAACTATAGTTGTAAGAGCAATACTACATTGCTCAAATTTGGTGTCCAAAATGATGTGGCAACACCGTAGACCATTCATTTAAATTGTATTAAATTTTTATGTTTTAAATGAATAACCTAAAGTGTTGTCATATCATTTGGGCGCCTGATTTGGGTAATATAGCATTACTCATAGTTGTAAATATCAACAATTTTTTATTTTTTTTATATTTTTTTTATATTTTAAGATAGCTATAGATGTCTATAAGATTTTTTTTTTTTTAAAATAACTATATAAATAAGAGAATTCTAAATTGAAAATCTTTTGACCTCATATACATATTCCCTTTTATAAGGCTCCTACATTCGAGATATTTTCAAAAGTAAATTAGACCATCATTAAAAAATGATTTGATTTCAAAAATAATATGATTTTTTTTATGAATTGGGTGTGGTAAAAATTTAGGAGTGTTTATAAATAATATGTATTAAAATGAACATATTTATTTCAATGAGGAACTATTGGCATTATGATGGGTGTTTATAGTAATATTTAATTTTTAAATTTTAGATATATGTGTACTTATAAAAATGGATGTACTAATAAGTTTTATGGGTGTCAATATCCGTACTCGTATGATATCTAGGTATAATCTAGTTGGATTTGGATTGAATTTTGTGAAACAGTTTTATTTTTATATTTGAAATTAGAATTTAGAGCAAATTGTTTGCTTTGGGCCTTTGGCCCTTAAATTTTTTATCATTTCAAAACTGATCACCTCCGAAAGTTGGTGAAACTGTCTATAAACATATTTGGAAATGATAACAAATTTTAATCATTTTTAGTATAAATGAAATTTTGGTAGATTATTAAATTGGTAAATCTTGCTCAACATATCCATATATATCACAAATATTAGGAAAAATAATAAATGTGCATTTATTTATTTTCTCCATATAAGTCAATTTTGTTTATGTATATTCTAATATCTCATCGTTATCCTAACTAGCTACTTCTTCACAGTATTATTTTGAAATATTATATATATATATATATATTTTTTATATACATAGAGGTGGCCACAGTTAGTCCGCGGTTTAATCAAAACCATACGGTCAAAACCGTGACCAAAACTGGTGGTTAGAAAACATGTTGGGAACCGGTTAACCCACGGTTCGGTTACGGTTTGGGGTTCAAAAAAACCGTCTAATACCTGAGGTTGAACCGCCGGTTTTCTAAAATAAATAAATAAATAGACGAATCAGAAGCTGCCACATGACACATTTTTTGAAATTTTCCTTCCGAAACCGAAACCATGACCAAAACTAACGGTTTCTTAACTGAAACTGAAACCGTAACCACTAAACCGACGGTTACAAACCGTGCACCAAACCGGTTGCCCGGTTACTTTTACGGTTACGGTTTTGGTCTCCCCAGAACCAAAACCGTCAGTTTCTAATTGAAACCATGACCGAACCGTAACCATGGTCAACTCTATATATACACCATCAAAATTATATACTATCAAAACTTAAAAGTTTTTCAGAAACAGTATTATAGTGGTACGGTGTCTCAGACATTGCTCGAATGCAGAGGCAGAGGAGTCCCATCAAATATTTTTATAAAAATTGTTTATGAGATTACAAAATTATCTTTATATTTTAAAAGTTTTTCATTTTAGCCCTTTGAAATTTTTTGTTTTCGTATTTCTTGTTCCTCCTCTACCTGGATGAAAAAAATGCTCTTTATTATCCAGTAACTTTGGGCATTGGTAAATATTTAATTTTCTTTTACAACAAAATTTTGTATGTATAATCTCATATGGAGAAATAAGCAAGAATTAAAATATCATATCAATGCAAAATTTTTAATTATAGTCTTATATTCGAGAATCAAATAACGTAACAAGTTTGTTTGTAATTGTAATAAAAATTATATTATTTAAATGTTGGATAAATGGCTGTGCATGTATTTTATTCATTGATTTCATATCATGCGGTATGAATAATGGGAGAATTGTAAATAACCCCATGATTTTTGACCAAAAGCTAAATTAAACCATCTGGTTTGAACAATTAGCATAAAACCCTATACCATTAGTTGACCGTTAGCTGATTTTAATTAAATCTAATGAAATATAATATTTAAGTGGTTTTTTCTATAATTGAACTAAAAATAATAATGAAAAAAATACTAAAAATATGTTAGAAAATAAAAAATAAAAAACATTTTAATGAAAATTAAATATATTATAACAAAGCAATAAAATCCCTTTTGTATTTTGTTTATAATAAAATATTTAAATTGAAATATTTGATTTATACAAAGTCAACTAACAATCAACTAATTGTTAACTAATAGTATAATGTTTTTTGCTGGTTGTTCAAACACTACAAGAAAAAAAATGACTATTGGGACGATTGTTTTTCATCCCAATAACCCAAAATTCGTCCCTAGAGACTTATTAGGACAAAAAAATTCGTCCCAAATTCTATCGCGGCTCGCAATAGTCTCCTTAAGACAAAAATTAAAATTCATCCCTAAAGAGTACCTATTGCAACAAAACATAATAACTTTAAAAAAAAAATTCGTCCCAAGAGATATACTATTGGTACCGATTTTTACGTCCCAATATATTTTTCAAGGGGAAGAATTACACTTCGTCTCAACAAAAAAAATAATAAAAAAAAAAGTCAACAACCACCGGTCACTCAACACCACACCACCGCACACCGTCAAACGTGCAGCCCACCCTCATCCAAAAATTGTTTAAGCTTGGTGGGGAATTGAACCAGAGATATCCTCAAGACCATGTAAATACACTATAACTTCAACTTTGATGTTTTATGTAAAATTATTTATATATAATGTAAATATGTTATTAAATTTATTTATTTTAATTAAAATTAAAATTTTAATTAACAAATAATAAAAAATTATTACTAGATAATTTAAATTGATTCCAATAATCTTTATAATTATTTTATATGATATACAAACGGATATTAAAAAACTTTTATTAGATAAATATTTACTAAACTATTATTTTTTAAATCAGATACCAATCGAGTCAATAGTCTACTAGAATTGATGAGAGATCAATTGTAATATGAAAAAAATTGGGAATGCAACTCTCATTACAAAAGAGAGTTCTCTTTATATCTGCGATTTAATGAGTAAAGTTGAACTTGAATCTTTATTACTAAAAAAGAAGGGAAAACGTCCATATGCTTTGATAGAGGTGTTGCTAATTTATTATTTTATTATTACAACATATTTTAGATTCTTACTATTATATTTATAAATAAAAAGAAAATATATATATTTGAAATATTACACTATTACATAAATTGGATTTTGGGAGAAATGGGAGGACTCAAACCCACAATCTCGTGGTGCAGGTGTGAGGAGTTTTATCACCGGACCAATCTAATCTCATAAAAATAAAAAAATAATAATAAATATATAAATAAATAAATAACAAGAATAATATATATATCTATTATGAATTCATCAATAGTAATTAATATAAAAATTTGAAGAAAATTAATTAAGAATCTCAATAAAATTAAATAATTATTAAATCTAAATAATTTTAAATAAAATAAGGAAAAAAAAATTTGGGACAAAAACTAATTTGTCCCAATAGAGGGTCTATTGGAACAAAATACAATTCATTCCAATAGGTTTTCTATTGGGATGAAAAATATAGTCCTTATTCCATATTTCTTATAGTTTTAGGGACGAATAATTTTTTCGTCCCAATAGACATCTTAATGAGACAAATTTTTTTCGTCCGAAAAAATCTCGTCAAGTTTGCACTTTCTAGGAACGAAAAATTTATTTCGTCCCAACAGACATCCTATTGGGGCGATTTTTTTTGTCCCTAAAAGTTTCGTCCACTTTACAATTTTTAGGGACAGATAATTTAATTCGTCTCAATAGACATCCTATCTTAAAAGTTTTGTTTCAATAGCTATTTTTTGTTATAGTGAAACCAGAGAGTTTGATTTGATATTTAATGAAAAGTCAATGATTATTTATAATTCTTTATATGAATAACCAACTAAACCAAACGTGTCATTGAAGATATATTTTCTTCTTCATTTGTCAGATAATCATTACTACGAATAAATTGTCATGATATTTAAAATCATGTATTTGAGATTTTTGCTTGAAGCGTTAGACTTCTTGGTCACACAAAAGATAATATTTTCCAAATTTTGGAAAATTGAATCCAAAATTATATTGATTTTGGTTAACTGAGAAGTTGCCTCGCTGTCTCTAGGAAAGCTGGTACATTTTTTTTTTTAATTTTTTATTCTTTTGTTGGTGTGACTAAAACAACAAGCAAAGAAACAGAACAAACAAGACAAGGTCAGAGGGAAGGGGGACGAAGCTGCACAGACTTTAATAAAAAAAAATACCTACAATTTATAATAATCTTCAAGTATTTCAATAAATTAAAAAAAGTCAACTGTAATTTCCAGACTTTAAATAAAATATAATGTAAAAAAATTACTATCTTATTTATTAAAGATTTATACAATTAAAATACATGACGTATATATGTAAAAACCTACTTTATTTATAATAAATAAATAAATAAATAAATATAAAACCTTAAACATAAGGGTGCGTTTGGTACAGACATGAGACAGGACAAGGTGGGACGGGACAGGACGGGACAGGACAGGACATGTTGTTCCATATTGTGTTTGGAATACTTGGGACAGAACTGTGAACTGTACTATTATACGTTTGGTATGGTTGGGACAGAACAGAACAAGAGGTTCAAATGACCATAATGCCCCTCCTGTCCTTTCCAATGTTTATACCAATTTTATTAAGTTTGGAAAAAAATATTTGAAAAATATCAAATATTGTTGAATTAAAATTAATTAAAAATCATACAAAATCAATATTTTCTTTCATTTTCTCACTGCACAAACAACATAAATTTTTACATCAATATTTTCTTTCATTTTCTCTCATTTTCTCACTGCACAAACACCATAAATTTTACCATCAATATTTTCTTTCATTTTCTCACTGCACAAACACCATCAATTCCACAAAATTAATCCTAATAATTTATGTGTTCTTAAATCAATTAAACAAAGAAAACAACCTGGAAAACAACCAGGGAAGGAAAAAAAAAATTCTAATACATCGTCAACACCAACCTCACAAACCACTATCATCATCAACATCAACCTCACAAACCACCACAAACCTCGCCGCCGACGCAATCCAAATTTTGTATTCCGATCGTTGAGAATCGAAAACCCCAAATTGAGAAATCAAGAACCCTAAATCGATTTCTCAAAATCGAAATCAACTAAAGCCAAAATCGAAGGTCGAACGGAGAGAGACACAAGCGGGAGAGACTGACATCTTTGCTCCTCGCCGGCGGCCAAAGAAGAGAGCGGTCGCGAGAGAGAGAGAAGCGTGAGAATGGGTGGGTTTCAGAGAGAGAATGGGGTTGGGTTTTATTTTATAGTTGGTTTTTCTGTAATTTTTGAAAGATTTGAGGGCAAAAATGTCTTTTTAAGACTTGTCCCATACATGGGACAAGTCTGGCCGACCTATTTGGGTGGGACAAGTTTTTGGGTTTTTTGTCCCACCTTGTCCCGTCCCATCCCATGCTAATAGCGTGCCAAACGCGGGACAAGAGAAAGTTGTCCCGTCCTGTCCCGTCCCGTCCCGCGTACCAAACGCACCCTAAGGGAACTAATCATTTTCTCCCACGTAGTTTTCCATATTAGACACTTTGTCCCATCTAGTTTCAGTAATTATCATTTTCCTCCTTAAAAACCAAAATATTAGACATTTTGTCCCCTCTAATTTCAGTAATGGTCATTTCCCCCCTAAAAACAAAATATTAGTATTTTCCCCTCTAACCGTTAGGTAGTCTATTAGTCAATAACTTTGACCGTCAAAAAATCAATTAATTGACATTATTACCCTTGAACGCATTAGTTATATCCCCTGATGACACCACTAATTGTTTTTTAATTGAAACTTTTGTTTTTATTTTTCACTCTTTATATTAATGTTTTTTAAATAATTTTTTTATTTGTACATTTAATTATTTATATATATTTTTTGTTTAAATAATTAATTAAATTTTATGATTTTTAGTTTTCAATTATGTTTTTTTTAAATACTTTAATTATTATTTTTTTTACTGATTTTTTTTTCTTTAAAAACAATTAGTAATGTCATTAAGAGGCAAAACTAATATGTTTAAGGGTAATAAGGTCATTTAATTGATTTTTTGACCGTCAAAGTTGTTGACTAATGGACTTCTTAACGGTTAGAGGGTAAAATATTTAATATTTTGGTTAACCATTACTGAAATTAAAAGGGGGTAAAATATCAAATATTTTGGTTTTCATAAAGAAAAATGACCATTATTAAAATTAAAGGAATGAAGTGTCCGATACGGCAAACTTTTTTGTGGGGCCACACGTTGTTTCTCTTCTCTCACCACCAAAAATCCTCAGCCGAAACCCTCAGTAGTCAGCCGTCAAAAATCCAACCCAGAAACTCCTTAATCAAACCAAAACAAAAAAACCTCTCACACCATCAAACCCAGAAATCTCACACACCAAACTCCGATCTCCCTCACTATCTCACACAGCCAAAATCGAAATAAACCGAAATCAAAATCAAACCCAAACCTAGGAACCAACATCATCAACACCAAACCACCATCATCATCACCAACAGCAAGCCAAGAAACACCACACCAACACCAAACCCCGACCCAGAGAGGGTTTTGACTTCCTCGGCTGCGCCGTCGACGGCGTCAGTGATTACGTTTCCCTCTGCATCAGTGATTTTCTTAGGTGGATTTCTGCGTTGGATTATGGTGAATGGAAGAGAGAAAAATCAACACCAATTTGGTTTCAGTTTTTTATTTTTGTAAATGGAAGAGAGGCGGTGGTGAGATTGAATGAGGGAGAGAGAGAAGACAAAACACGTGAGGAAGAAAAAGAAGAGGAACAGAGGGGACTGAAATTTTTTGATCACTTTGCCATGTTTCAGTACATAATTGGAGAAGGGAAAAAAAAGTTTCTACTGGAGAATTTAAAATCAGAGAACGCGTAATACATTTTCCTTTAATAAATAAAAAATTAATTACTCAAATATACTAATAATGGTTTAATTTGGTGGGCCGACTCATGATCCGGGTCGGACTCAATTTCCAGTGGGTTGCTTACTTGTTTCGTATTTCCATTTCATGCAGAGAAAAAAACAAATAGTCTTTTTTGACATGCCATTCAACTCAATTTCAATTTCGTTACTGTTTCGTGTTGGTTCGGTCAAGGTCGTATACACGCTACCTGCGTAATCTTCCCGGTAACGAATTCAATTGTTTGATATAAAAGAGTGTTTGAGAGACTCTGTTTTTCATTTTCATTACAGCACTCCAAGTCCAAGCTCACATTTTTTAAAATTTTAATTTTTTTTTTCCAGGACAACCCCAGAAAAACAGAATTCCATTTTTAATATAAAAAAAAAAAAAAAAAAAAAAAAACATGTCAACTTCGATTGAGCAGGAGATGGTACTACCTGAAAATGAAGTTGAAAATATCGAATTGCTGAGTTCGATTGAGAATGCACATGGAGGAGTTACAGTAGAAATGAAAGAGCCTATGGATTCAAAACTGTTCGCTTCGAAGCTTGGAACATCATTATCGTATTGGATACAACAGGTGCTTTGATTTCTGACCCGTTTTCGGTTATCTTGTGCCTTCAAGGTTTGAATTTTTATATTGAGAGAAAGTTTAAATGTTTTTGCAGAAGAAGAGAGGTGTTTGGATCAAATTGCCTATTGAATTTTCTAATCTCGTTGAACCAGCAGTTAAGGTATAATAATAATAATAATAATAATAATAATAATAATAATAATTTACGTTGGAAATTTATATATATAACTTGAATTTTGTTGTTTTGTTCTCTTAAATTTTTTCTGTTAATTTTTTACAGGAAGGATTTCGGTACTACCATGCCGAATCAGATTACTTGATGCTTGTAAAATGGATTCTTGAAACTTCTGATACGCTCCCCGCGAATGCTTCTCATCGTGTGGGTATCGGTGCATTTGTCATGAACGATAAAGGAGAGGTATCGTTATTTAAACTCTTTGGTTTGATGGTTTGCCCAATATAGTATTATTGTCCGTTTCCAGACATTTGTTTTTGTATTTAGTCTATATTTTATATTTGAATATGCATTTATTTTATTGGCTACAAAGAAGATCTGTCTAAGTTGGATTGTTTACAATTTTGGTAGGTTCTGGTTGTTAAGGAGAAGAATGGAATATTCAAGGATACTGGTGTATGGAAGCTTCCTACTGGGACCGTTGATGAGGTAAGTTGGTCAAGAATACTTTTTTTATCGCATCCTTCGTTTTAAGGAATTTTTCGGTTAATTGAAATTTCACCTTTAACAGGGTGAGGATATTTGGGCTGCCGCAATCAGAGAAGTTAAAGAAGAGACAGGAGTAAGTGTGCAATTTATAGATGCAATCGGATAATCAATATTCGAATTGTATTTATTTTTCAGGTTTTGCAATAACACTGTAATTCTAAAGATATCTTTGTCTTTCCTTCAGGTTGATACAGAATTCGTCGAAATTTTATCCTTTAGGTACGAAATTTTTGTAGTTACTGATAGTGTAACGATTTAATTTTTTGTTACCCTGTGCTTCTGTTAGACTATCATATTCTTAGATTTTCAATAGGGTTTTACCATTTCTAAAGGCAGTCTATTTTTTCTTTGGTTGCTTCCAGGCAAAGTCACCAATCATTCTTTAGGAAATCGGATTTATTCTTTGTGTGCATGCTACGACCACACTCTTTTGAAATTCAGAAACAGGATTCTGAAATTGAGGCTGCTCAGGTACTTAATTTCTTCTAGCCAATTATAGTAGTAGATCCATTATCTCAATAACTTCCATAACCATTATCAGACATGAATTTTTATTGTTTTTAATTAATTTATTTTTTTACAGTGGATGAGAGCTGAGGATTATGCAGCCCAACCTTTCAATCAGAAAAATGAAATTTTTAAAAATATGGCCCGAATATGCTTAACAAAGTCGGAGAAGGACTACACCGGATTTTCGACAATGTCTTCGACCACATCCTCCGGTAAAAGAACCTATATGTACTTCAACAACAGGGACTTTGAACCATCGGCAAGCATTAATAATCTGCAGTAGAATAATTACAGTGACTAAAATTTGATTGTAATTACATCTTTCAAATATTCCACCTGACAATAGGATATTTAAAGATTTTCAAACCTGCTTTACCATTTCTGCAAGCTCTGTAATCTGCCATTAGACATATAATAAGATTAGGCCAGCAATGTTATTTCAATATCAATCTACCGAAAATAATTCATGATGACCCGAATTGGGACTAAATAAATCAAACTTGCGTAATGATAAAAATGGAACAGCTTTCAAAATCTCTACATATTACAAAATCAATGATGCAGACTTCATCTTCAGAAAAAATGATCTAGAAAATGTACACAAGTTATCATCTTCAAGATCTAACAATCTTGGCACCAAAATGAAAAATCCAACTCCATCCATCTCTAAGAAACCTAAAATCCTGACAGATATATCAGCAAAAAACAGTAAACATGCACCTCCAGAATATATGCTTTCTCAAAATGAACATCAAAATGCAAACAAACCAATGAAAATCATACAAACCCATTTTATCAGCCCACCAAACACAGTCTCTTATGGAACCAATATGATATGATCTGATACAGCACGACTTGCCTCCTTCGATTTCCAACACAAACAGCACTCAAGCAATCCACAACAAGGAGATCAACAAAAAACAAACATGCACAATGGTCGATATATAACAATATAGATATACATATTTATAGAATGAAATCATGTTAACGTTGGAATTAAAATAAATAAAACAACAGAGATTTCAGGAGTCTGTATACTTTTTCTTGCGACACTTGTGGTGGGTCGAAAATCTCAGACATTCCAACAGAACCTACTTCTTCTCTGTAAGAGAACCTCTTTGCATATCTCATAGACATGTTTTTTTTTCTCTCTGTCTCTTGTCAAGACAGATTTTTTTTTTTTTTTTTATTATCTGGTTCTCTCTCACACTCACTCCCTCTTGCCTGAAAAAAAATGTCTGCTCTAGCTCTGAAGTGATTTTTCTGCATGTACAGGTGATTCATGGATATATACACGACCAGAAAACCAAAAAAAAAAAAAAACACTAAAACAAGTAAACAAATTAACCATTTTTTAGTTACTGATATCATAACCTTTCTATATATATATATATATATATATATTTGTAAACAAATCAATAAATATTAATTGTTTAGCAAGATATACATCAACCTTTTATATGAACACTGGGGTTTCTTTTTTATATATCAATTGTAGTGTTGGCATTAGGGTTTTGATATATTCTCATTATATTAATTTTATCAGACCATCTAATGATAGCTTTTATAGTTTTATCGAAGGTTCGGAAGTAAGATTTTTTTTTTTTTAATAGATTCTTGAATTGAATTCTATGGTATGAAAATGAAGGGTCTTACTAGGGTTATGATATATTAATTTTTTCGGACAATTAATTAACGACATATTTTATTGATCAATGAATTGCATTTAATTATGTTATATTAATTTTTTCGGATTGTTAATTAATGAGACATATTTTATCGATCATTGGATTGCATTTAATTATCAAATGATTAACTACTAAGTGTTCTTTAATAATGCCCCCAGACGTAGCTCAGTGGATAGATTGATGAGTTTGGTGTTTAGGAAAATGACTCCTAAGTGAGCGGTTCGAATCCTACCAATGATAAAAAGCTTCAAAAAAAAAAAAAAAAAAAGTGTTAGTATGATTTTTTTTTACCGGTTTCTATGTAATTATGCATATAATTAAGGCAGTTTTATGTAACTTACCCTTTTATTTATGTATATGATAATATCTCATCGTTAACCTGCTACTTCTTGACAGTATTATTTTGAAAAAAAAAATTTCTTCATATCTCCAAAATTGAAATATTTTATTTATATATAATACCATCCACTCATCCGGTGATACCATGTCCTGGACATTGCCTGGTTGGAGAGGGATGGGGCCAGAGTGGTCAGGCTAAAAATAATTAAAAGTCTTATAATAAAAGTACAAAGTACAAAATTATCTTTATATTTTAAAAGTTTTTCATATTGGCCCTTCTGAAATTTTCTGTTTTCGCATTTCTAGTTCTGTCACCGTCCAGATTAATGAGTGTTTTCCACTGAGTCACATTGAGGGGTGGTAAATATTTTATATTTTTGTACAACTTCAATATTTTTTTATGTATAATTTCAGATTGAGAGATACGTAAAGATTAAGGTATCATATTAATGCAAACATTTTTAACAATAATCTCATATTCGAGACTCAAATACGTAACAAGTTTGTTCATAATTGTAATAAAATCTATATTATTTTTTACGGTAAAATGTTTGATATATCACAATGCTCACATTTTATTCATTGATTCTTATCATGGAGTATGGATAATCAACCAAATGTGTCATTGAAGATTATCTTCTTCATTCGTCATATTATTTAAAACCAAGTATTTGAGATTTTTGCTTGAAGTCTGAGATTTCTTGGTTATATAATAGTTAATATTTTTCCAAATTTTGGAAAATTGAATCCAAAATTATAATGTTTTTGAATAACTGGGAAGTTACCTCATTGTCTCTAGGAAAGCTTCTTGTAATATCTAAACATTATACAAATTCTTTTTTAAAATACATAAAAGTTATAATAATATTTAAGTATTTCAAAAAAAAAGAAGAAGAAGTTAATTGTAATTTCCGCAAACTTTAAATTAAAATATAATCAAAAGATTTTACTTTCATATAAAATTTATAATTATTTTTTATAATTATCGAACATGACGCATATACTTAAAATTCTATGGGAAAATAACACTTTCTTGCATTATAAAAGTAGTTTTATGAGACCAAGGGTCCATTGTCTGGGTGGTTGGAAACGGTTCAAATCCTGACATTTGTAAATATATGTTCACTTTTACCCGTTAAATGTAAACTGTGGAGAGACCCTTCTCCTTAAAATGGGAGTTGACGGGTTGCAATTTGGACCTTGTTTGTAGAGCCTAATTTCATCAAATCTAGAGACCCACCATGACCCACAATAATTAAATATATCAAAATATAGTAACTTTCTTGCATATGATTTCCTGTATGGAATCCTCAATTGCTACCGTTACCCTAGAACGGCCCCAGGATAGGGCGCGGGGCCCCCTCAGACCCGTCATGCACAGGGGCCCCAAATATATGATCTGAGTTTTTTTATGGGTTAAATTGTAAAAAAAAAAAAATTTAATAACTTTGACCGCGTATAATAAATACTTAACTTTTTTTTTTTTTAAAAAAAGGCTTTATATAAAAATAATAACAATAATAATAATAATAATAAAACAATCTAATTCTTCAACAACAAAAGAGCTGTCCTCAGTTTTCAAAAACCAAGAATAGCCCCTCATGGAAATTTTTGTTTTAATGGTCAATCTTGGATTTCACCTTCTCACAAATAGCCTCTCAAAGACCAAAATACCCTTTCTACTTAAATCTTACGAAATGTCTTAATTGCCCATTAAGATTTCTAAGGGACTAAACTACCCTTCCACACTTACAATCCAATCTAACATGTTCGTTCCATTCCTTTTGCTTCTCACCAGAAAGGGAATTTTTTCTCAATCCAAACCTAACCTAATTCATCTTCGACTTTGAATTCTCACAAGAGAGGGAATTTTTTCTCAAACCAAACCTAACCTAATTCGTTTTTTTTTTTTTTTTGGGTATAAGGAAAAGACCATTCTATGTAATGTTGCTGAGGATTTGCCTTATTTTGTCACCACTTTCAACTAATGAAATATGAAGAAATAAATATTTGAGGACTGAAAAGTAACCGAAGATGACAATTGAGAGATTAATATGGATTCGGAGGATCGATGATCGGATTTTAAAATGATCCATCGCAGTTTGAATTCTCAGTGAACTTTGCAACTGTGTCATGGTCTGGTGAGATGAAGAAAAGCTCCATGAAATCGGGTTTGGCGAGAGGTTGAAGATGAAGTTGAATGATTGGGTGCATTAAGAACACCATTATGGTGTATTTAGTATAGATTCTCATTCTAGGTTCTCATTTCCTATTGTTTCATGCTCGTTTCTCGGGTAAAATTGGGTTTTTAATGGTGTAAATAAGTTTTTTTTTTAAAGGCAAATTTAGAGTTTCGGAAAGGCTGGTGTATTTTTTGAGATAGCATAGTAGGGCTAACGTTTAAAATTTGAGGAAAGAGTGAATTATTTGATATTATGGATGAGTATCGAAGTCTAAATGTAAATCGCTAGCACCCCACGCCACGTCATTAAGTGAAACGGTGAGTGTTGGAATGGATGGTTAATTGGGCCTCTAAAAGCACTCTAGCTCACTTCTAAATGCACCCTAGGAAGAATGTCCACGCCATGTCATTCTTCAGGAAATCGGATTTATTCTTTGTGTGCATGCTACGACCACGCTCTTTCAAAATTCATAAACAGGATTCTGAAATTGAGGCTGCTCAGGTACTTAATTTCTTGTAGTCAATTGTAGTAGTAGATCGATTCTCTCAATAACTTCTATATCAATTTTCAGACATGAATTTTTATTGTTCTGAATTAATTTATTTTTATAGTGGATGAGAGCGGAGGATTATGCAACCCAACCTTTCAATCAGAAAAATGAAATTTTTTAAAAATATGGCCGGAATATGCTTAACAAAGTTGCATAAGGATTACACCGGATTTTCGACAATGTCTTAGACCACATCCTCCGGTGAAAGAATCTACATATACTTCAACAACATGGACTTTGAACCATCTGCAGAGCATTAATAATCTGCAGTAGAAGAATTACAATGACCAAAACTTTGTTGCATTGTATGTTTGCAAAACTTTTGACTGTAATTTTTTTTTTCTTTTTCATATCAATATTTTTTGAAGTATCACAATAAATTCTGACACCGAATGAGATCGGTATCATGTTCAGTTTATGTGGTGGTTGAACGTTAAACTTGTAATATAAAGTATATATAATTAACATTCCTATGAAATCAAACATTAAATAGTGCATCCATGTGGATGAAAGTTCGAGTCATATATGCCCCTCTCTCAATCTCGAAATATTGTAATAGTCTTAAAAAAAAATAATAATAAATCATTGGATCAATATTCTTAATTTTTTTAGACAAGATGGGTGGCTCGGTGGTAAGCCTTTACCACCTACATCCAAAAAGTTATGGATTCGAGTTATACTTCTACAATGAGCACCTTTCCATTGTGGACTTCATTTTTCATCTTGGAAAATTATAAAAAGACCCTTAAACTCTTCTAAAATTATAAAAACTTCAATCTTTCCTCGAATGTTACACTTTTGCCCCTGATTACAAAATTTACCTAAAACACTTATTTAACCTAGTAAATACTCTGTTTTACCCTAGAAACAAGCGCAAAATATAGAAAATGATGACCTAAAATAGGTATAAAAATAGTATAATCAACCAACATTGGATTTTAGCCTGGTGCATTGGATGCACCCAAGTTGTTCTCCTTGGACATCGCCTGGATGCGAAGGCAGAGGGGTCCCATCAAAATTTTTAATTTTTTTTTATGAAATTACAAAATTATCTTTATATTTTAAAATTTTTTCATTTTAACCCTTGAAATTTTTTGTTTATGTATTTCCGCCTTTCTGGTTCCACCACTGCCAAGATGAATAAGTGCTCTTTATCACCCAACGACATTGGACGTTGATAAATATTTTATATTGTTTCATAACTTCAAATTTTTTTATGTATAATCTCATATGGAGAAATAAGCAAGAATTAAAATATCATATCAATGCAACATTTTTAATTATAACCTCATATTTGAGACTCAATTGACGTAACAAGTTTGTTTGTAATTGTAATAAAAATTATATTATTCACCTCGATAAAATGTCCGAAAAATCATGGTGCATGTATTCTATTCATTGTCATACATGCAGTATGAATAACCAACCTAACCATTCGTGTCATTGAAGATATATTATGTTCTCATTTATCAGATAATCAATGATGCATAAATTGTCATATTATTTTAAATCATGTAATTGAGATTTTTGCTTGAAGTATTAGATTTCTTGGTCACATAAAAGATAATATTTTCCAAATTTTAGAAAACTGAATCCAAAATTATAATGTTTTTGACTAACTGAGAAGTTGCCTCGTTGTATCTAGGAAAACGGGTACAAATATCAAAACAATATACAAATTTAAAAAATACCTAAAAGTTATAATAATCTTCAAGTATTTCAATAAAAAAAGTCAACTCTAATTTCCACAAACTTTAAACAAAATATAATATAAAAAATTACTATCTTATAAGATTCATATAATTAAAATACATGACGGGTATGCGTAAAATTATACTTTATTCATAAAAAAAAATAAAAAATAAAAAATAAAACCATGAAAATAATCACTTTCTTGTATTATGAAAGTAGCTTAAATATATAAACGATATTTAATTTTGGATAATGGGATAACTATCTAGATCTAAAAAAAAATTACGGAAATAATCACTTTCTTACATTATGATTAAAAAAAAATAAAAAACCTAGATGTAAAAAAAAAAAATGTAGAAATAATCACTTTCTCGCATTATGAATTATGATTTAAAAAAAATAAAAATAAAAACATTCGGCTGATAGGATAACTATCGGGATAATGATTGTATGTATTATTTGATCTCAGTATATCCCAATATATCTTCGACAAGGTATCAATGTCAATTGCAATAATTAGATATATAATTGAATGGAAAAGAGTTTAGAAACTACAAGAGAATTTAATATTAGAGAACGTGTAATACTTTTTCCTTTAATAAATAAAAATTAATTACTCAGATATACTAATAATGGAGTAATTTGGTGGGCCGATTCAAGATCCGGGCCGGACTCAATTTCCATATTATAGTATTTGGCGTGTTCTTAGTTGTTTCGTATTTCACATTGTAAACGACTCATTCAACGTAAAAGAACCAGACCTGCAGGTCCGGTCCAGGTCCTACACGCTACAGTGTAATCTTCCTGGAAAGGTATTGAAAATAAATTTTCTGAGTTGGTTTTTTTTTTTGTTTTTTTGTTTTTTTTTTTGTCAGATATAAAAGAGAGTTCGAGAGACTCTATTTTTCATTTACAATACCGAGCTCCAAGTCCAAGTTCAAATTTTTTTTTTCAAAATTTTAATTTCTAATTTTTTCAGGACAACCCCAGAAGAACAGAGTTCCATTTTTGATATATATAAAAAAAATAATAATAAATAAATAAATAAAAAAAAAAAAAAAAAAAAACATGCCAAATTCAATTGAGATGGAGATGCTACAACCTGAAAATGAAGTTCAATATATCGAATTGCTGAGTTCGATTGAGGATGCACATGGAGGAGTTACAGTAGAAATGAAAGAGCATATGGATTCAAAACTGTTCGCTTCGATGCTTGGATCATCGTTATCGTATTGGATACAACAGGTGCTTGATTTCTGACCAGTTTTCGGTTTTCTTGTGCCTTCAAGGTTTGAATTTTTATATTGAGAGAAAGTTGAAATGTTTTTGCAGAAGAAGAGAGGTGTTTGGATCAAATTGCCTATTGAATTTTCTAATCTTGTTGAACCAACAGTTAAGGTAAAAAAAGAAATTAATTTACATGGAAATAAGCTATGTAACTTGAATTTTGTGGTTGTGTTTTCTTAAATTTGTTCTGTTAAATTTTACAGGAAGGATTTCGGTACCACCATGCCGAATCAGATTACCTAATGCTCGTAAAATGGATTCCTGAAACTTCTGATACACTCCCCTCGAATGCTTCTCATCGTGTGGGTATTGGTGCTTTTGTCATGAACGATAAGGGGGAGGTATAGCTTAAACTTTTGGTCAGACGGTTTTATCAGATATAATAATAGTGTCCGTTTGCATGAATATTCCAGGACATTATTTTGTTTATGTATTTATTCTGTCATTTTCTGTTACCAACTTGATCATATTTAATGCAAAACTCTATTATGCAATGTTACTTTCATTTGTTGTCTACAAAGGAGACTTGTCTAAGTTGAATTATTTACAATTTCGGTAGGTTCTGGTAGTTCAGGAGAGGAATGGAAGATTCAAGGGTACTAATGTATGGAAGCTTCCTACTGGGACCGTTGATGAGGTGAGTTGGTCAGGAATACATTTTTTAATTGCATCCTTCGTTTTCAGAAATTTTCCGGTTAACTGAAATTTCACAATTCTCAGGGTGAGGATATTTGTACGGCTGCAATCAGAGAAGTTAAGGAAGAGACAGGAGTGAGTGTGCAATTTATAGATGCACTCAGATAATCAATATTCGAATTGGGTTTATTTTTCAGGTTTTACAATGACACTATAATTCTAAAACCATACATCTTTGTTTTTCCTTCAGGTTGATACAGAATTCGTCGAAGTTTTATCCTTTAGGTACGAAGTTTTTGTAGTTACGGATAGTGTAACGATTTAATTTTTTGTGACCATGCGCTTCTCATAGAAGTTGTTATAGAAATAGTGTTAGACTATCATAGTCTTAGATTTTCAATAGGGTTTTACAATTTCTAAAGTTCTTTTATTCTTTCTTTGGTTACTTCCAGGCAAAGCCACCAGTCATTCTTCAGGAAATCGGATTTATTCTTTGTGTGCATGCTACGACCACGGTCTTTCGAAATTCAGAAATAGCATTATGAAATTGAGGCTGCTCAGGTACTTAATTTCTTCTAGTCAATTGTAGTAGGAGATCTGGGGATGACAAAATAACCGGCGGGTACAAGGCCCCGTAGGGACCCACACTTATGGGATGGGAATGAGTTTCAATTTGGTGGAGATAGGGCGTGTATGAGGATAGATAGTAAAACCCGCTTCACCCCAACCCACCCCGCTTAAAGTATGATGTTTTTTTTTTTTTTATTATATAGTTTTTTTCTTTTAATGTTATATTTAAAAATTATTTAATTTATTTGTTTAGTTGTGAGATTTATGTTTATTTTTAATGTTTATGAGATGATTTTCAATACTGTTTTTGGAATTACTTTATATATTATATCATATTTATTAGGTTATATATTTATTATTTTAATAAATAATTTTGATAAATGGGTTCAATGGGACAAATGGGGTAAATGGGTGAGGATGGGTAAATCATACCCCACCTCTCCCCACCCCGCTCCATATATTGTGAGGTTTTATGTGGGGGTAGGGTTTCAAAAAATAAATGGCGTGGGGTGCGGGGAGGGCCACCCCACCCCAAACCTGCCCCATTGCCATCCCTAAGTAGATGTAGATCCATTATCTGATTTATCTCAATAACTTCCATATCAATTTTCAGACATGAATTTTTTTTTTTTTTTTTCTTACCGTGGATGAGAGTTAAGGATTATGCAGCCCAACCTTTCAATCAAAAAAATGAAATTTTTAAAAATATGGCCGGAATATGCTTAACAAAGTCGGAAAAGGACTACACCGGATTTTCGACAATGTCTTCGACCACATCCTCTGGTAAAAGAACCTACATGTACTTCAACAACATGGACTTTGAACCATCTCCAAGCATTAATAATCTGCAGTAGAAGAATTACAGTCAAGGCCGGCCAATGAGGGCAGCAAACCCAGTAAAATGCTGAGGGCTCAAAAAAGTCCAATCCACTTCTTCATCTTTTATAAAATTAGGGGCTCCAAATGGTCAAATCTACTTCTTCATGTTTTATAAAATTAGGGGTCTCAGGTCCAATATATTTAAGTTTAAGAAAGCCTAATCTCAAATCTTTCTTTACTCTTTTTTTAATAAGGCCCAATTATATATATATATATATGTAGTTCAATTTAATAAAAATAAACATCAAAGCCTAATTAAATTATAATATTACAGACTTAGTTTGATAACGTCTGAGTCAAAATTGTCTGAGTCCAATTGAATTCATTTTTCTTTTGAAAGAGAGTACAATTGCTAACCTTTCTTTGCTAATCTAGTTTGACATCGTCTGAGTTAAAATCGCCGCCCTCTCTCTCCGTTGACTAGCCTCCTTTCCCATTTCGATTTGCCTCTAGAAAAGTGTTTGTCTCACCTCTCAATGTCTCCTTTTCTTTTATTTCTGAAAACAGTCCACCATTTCTTGTAATTTACAAAATCAGTTACTTTTATTTTTGAACTTTTGAAGTATCTGTTGAATTTAGTTGAAATTGGATTTGACGCTATTTTTTTGGTTTTCTTAGTAATGTTGAATTTTTATGTTAGTGTAATATATAATTTTATATAGGGCCCCAATTTTTGTTAAAATCATAAAATCGCTTGGGCCCTAAAATGTCTGGAGACGGCCCTAATCACAGTGACCAAAAAATTTGTTTGTAATTACATCTTTCAAATCCACATGATGGTAGGATATTTAAAGATTTTCAAACCTGCTTTACCATTTCTGCAAGCTCTGCAGTCTGCCATTAGACAAAATAAGATTAGGCCAGCAATGTTATTTCAATATCAATCTACCGAAAAGAATTCCTGAATCAAGCTTGCGTAATGATAAAAATGGAGCAACCTTCAAAATCTCTATATAGTACAAAATCAACGATGCAGACTTCATCTTCAGATAAAAATGATAGAAAATGTACAGAATTTATCATCTTCAACATCTAACAATCTTGGCACAAAATTGAAAAATCCAAATCCACCCACCTCTATGAAACCAGAAATCCTGACAGATATATCAGCAAAAAACAGTAAACATCTCCAGAAAATATGCCTTCTCCAAAAAAAAAAAAAAAAAAAAAAAAAAACAGATAAAAAATGAATCATTTCAGCCCACCAAACAGTTTTATGGAACCAATATGATATGATATAATCTGATACGACACAACTTGCCCCACCTTCAATTTCCAACACAAATAGCATTCAAGCAATCCACAACAAGGGGATCAACAAAAAACAAACATGTACACCTGGTCGATAGACGATATATAACAACATAGATTATATTTATATATATATATATATATATATACGATCCCATTTTGATCCGTGCGTACTGATGTAACTATATGAGTACCAATGTATGTAGACCACCGATTATAAAGAAGTTTTGACAAGTGGATACATTTTGAGTCAAAACATGTAAATCATTGTACACATCCAATGCACCGATGAAGTTATATCAGTGCGTCCTGATATAGCTTTATCAGAATATTGAATATGAATCACTAGTTTTGAGTCAAAGTATGTTAAACTAGTGGCTTACATTCAATATCATCACGAAGCTATATCAGGATGTAATGATTTTGAAAATTTATATATATATATATATATATATATAATGAAATCATGTTAATGTTGGAATTAAAAAAAAAAAAAAAAAATTACAACAGAGATTTCTGGAGTCTGTATACTTTTTCTTGCAACACGTGTGGTGGGTCGAAAATCTCAGACATTCCAACAGAACCTACTTCTTCTCTTTAAGAGAACCTCTTTGCATATCTCAGAGACCTCTTTTTTTTTTTTTTTTTTGTTCTCTCTTTGTCTCTTGTCAAGACGGTTTTTTTTTTTTTTTTTTTTGGTGGTTATCTGGCTCTCTCACACACTCACTCGCTGACTCACTCTTGCCTGAAAAAGCTCTGGCTTTGAAGTGATTTTTCTGTACAGGTGATTCATGGATAGATATATATATATATATATATATATATATACACACGACCAGACAACCAAAAAAAAACACTAAAACAAGTAAACACAATAACTATTTTCAAGCAATTTTAATTACTGATATCATAACCTTTTCCATATATACATTAAAATATTTGTAAGAAAATCAATAAATATTAATTGTTTAGCAATATATACATTGACCTTTTATATGAACACTGGGGTTTCTTTTTTATATACCAATTGTAGTGTTAGCATTAGGGTTTTGATATATTCTCATTGTATTAATTTTATCAGACTATCTAATGATAGCTTTTATAGTTTTATCAAAGGTTTGGAAGTAAGATTTTTTTTTTTTTTAATAGATTCTTGAATTGAATTCTATAGTATGAAAATGAGGGGTCTTACTAGGGTTATGATATATTAATTTTTTCGGACCGTTAATTAACGACATATTTTATTGATTAATGAATTGCACTTAATTATGTTATATTAATTTTGTCGGATCGTTAATTAACGAGACATATTTTATCGATCATTGGATTGCATTTAATTATCAAATGATTAACACTATGTTTGGTTTGATGGAATAGGAGAGAAAGGAAAGGAAATGATTTGGATGAATTTCTAATATCTTGTTTGGATAGTTAAATGAGAGGGAAATGGAAGAAAAAGGAAGGAAAGGGAAGGAAAAGAAGTGAAAAATTTATTCTTGTTTCACCCAATTTGATTTCCACTCAAATTTGGGAGGACAATGAGGGAAAAGAATCCAGAATTAATGATTTTTTCAATATTCCAAAACTAACTATTAATATTGAGTATTCTTATTGTTGAAAGAATGTTATTTTCGTAAATAGAATAAAATGTGTTCATTTATTTCTTCCCTCCAAATAAGATTGATTTCTTTTCCTTTCTTTTTCTATTTATAACTATCCAAACAACAGTCATTAAAAACACTTTCCTTTCCTCCTTTACCTTTCCTTTCCTTTCTCTAATATTCCACCAATCCAAACATAGTGTGAGTGTTCGTTAATAATGCCCATGGGGGTAGCTCAGCTAGTAGATGGACGAGCTTAGAGTTTGGACAAATGACTCCCAAGTCAGCGGTTCGAATCTTGGCAAAACTTCAAGAAAATACCCGGTCTAGATAGCTTGATAGATAGATATTGTCAAAAAAAAAAAAAAAAGTGTTTGTTAATAATATTGAATTAAGTTAGGTAAGTATATCCATGGAGTGAAAAATATGAAATGTGATATCTAGGTGCAATCTATATGGATTTGGATTGAATTTTGTGAAACTATTTTAATTTTTGAAAGATAATTAAAATTTAGAGCAAATTGTTTGCTTTGGCCCTTAAAGTTGGTGAAACATTGTGTAAACATAATTTGGAAATGATAACAAATTTTAATCATTTTTAGTATAAATGAAATTTTGGTAGATAATGAAATTGGTAAACTTGCTCAACATATCCATATATATCACAAATATTAGGAAAAATAATAAATGTGCATTTATTTATTTCCTCCATATAAATTAATTTTCTGTATGTATATGCTAATATCTCATCATTATCCTAACTAGCTACGTATTATTTTGAATATATATATATATATATATATATATGAGGAAATTGCAAAAAGTAACTAAAATTTTTATTGGTTTATTGTTTTTAGCGAAAAAATTATATTTTATTATCCTTATCACCTTTCGCCTTGAACAGACAATATTATCCTCCATTTTATCTTTACTTTACTCACCCACAAATTTGAAAATTAACTGGCATGCAACTTGAAAATCATTAACATGTAAGTTAAAAGTCAATTTACATGTAATTAATTTAAAACTTAATTGACATGTAATTTGAAAAATCAACTCGCATTTGTAATCAAGTTACATATCAGGTGAAGTAAAATTTATGGGTAATTTTATCCAAAAGTGATAAAAATTAATAAAAACAATAAAATATATTTGGTGGCTAAAAACAATAAACCGATAAATTTTTTGGCTCTTTATGAATTCACCCATATATATATATATATAAATATATATATAGACACCATCAAAATTTAAAAGTTTTTCGGACACAGTATTATAGTGGTAAGGTGTCTCGGACAATGCCTGGATGCAGAGGCGGAGGGGTCCCATCAAATTTTTTTTTATAAATTTTTTTTATGAAATTACAAAATTATCTTTATATTTTAAAAGTTTTTCATTTTAGCCCCCTGAAATTGTTTGTTTTTGCATTTCTTATTCCTCCACTGCCTAGATGAATAAGCTCTCTTTATCATCTAGCAACATTGGGCATTGGTAAATATTTTATGTTTTTTCACAATGAAATTTTGTATGTATAATCTCATATAGAGAAATAAGCAAGAATTAAAATATCATATCAATGTAACATTTTTTTATTACAATCTCATATTCGAGTCTCAAATTACGTAACAAGTTTGTTTGCAATTGTAATAAAAATTATATTATTTATCACAATAAAAGGTTTGATAAATCACAATACATGTATTCAATTCATTGATTTCATATCACGTAGTATGAATAACCAACCTAACCAAACGTGTCAATGAAGATATATTTTCTTCTTCATTTGTCAGATAATCATTATTACGAATAAATTGTCATATTACTTAAAATCATGTATTTGAGATTTTTGCTTGAAGTATTAGATTTCTTGGTTAGACAAAAGTTAATATTTTCCAAAATTTAGAAAATTGATAATGTTTTTGATAAGTGCTTGTTTGGTTGAGCTTTCTGCAGCCTCAAAATGTTGATATTCTCTATTTTAATTAAATTGAGTAGAGATCTATAGAGTTTAAACTCTTACTAAGTAAAAACTCATAGGGAGGACCTTCCCCAAATAGACCTTTAAAAAAAAAAAAAAAAAAAAAAAACTACCAACCAATTAACTATAATTTTTTTTCTTTTTAAAAACTTTAATTTTAATAGATCTACTACAAATAGATATTTTACCACTAGAGGTTTTTCAAAAGCTCAAACAAACAAGCTCATGACTAAGAAGTTGCCTCATTGTCTATAAGAAAGCTGGTACAAATATCAAAACAATATACAAATTTTAAAAATACCTAAAAGTTATAATAATATTCAAGTATTTCAATATAAAAACGTCAACCGTAGTTTCCACAAACTTTAAATAAGATATAATATATAAAAAATTGGGAGAACTTTATTTCTAGCCAAAAAATTAGTGGATTTACTATTTTTGTACAAGATTATTATTTATATTGTTTTAATGAAAATTTCCACTTTTTGGACAAGATTACCCTTCTTTATAAATTTTTTTTTCCTCTTTCTCTCTCTCCTTTTCTCAAGTCTCCTTCTTCTTCTTCTTTCTCTCCCTCTCTCTCTCTCTCTCCTCAAGTTTTTTCCAGATTTTTTTTTTTAAAATTCGGTTTTTTTTTTTTTTTTTTTTGTTGAAAATTTTCAAGATTTAAATAAGGTTTGGATTTGAGTTTGAGTTGTGGTTGTGGTTGTGCTTAGTTTATTTATTTATTTATTTATTTTCTAGATTTATGGTTATATTTAAGTTTTGGTTGTGGTTGTTTTTATGAATGGTGGGAGTTAGGGATGGCAAAATTCCCCGCGGGACGAGGCCCCATGGGGATCACACTTTTGGGGTGGGGATGGGGATAGATAGTTTAACCCGCAATGGATATAGAGTGGGGATGGGTTTTATACTCCCCACCCCGCCCTACCTCGCCCCGCTCTGCTTCGTTTAAAATAATACTTAATTAAACTACGTAGTTTCAAAGAAAATAAATATATCTAAATAAATATATATATATATATATATACATTAACCATAACTTTACATCTCTCTACCGTTATTTAACATAAAGTGACAAAACAAAATACTATTAAAAAAAACCCTAGCCGCTAACTTCAACACTCTAAGTCTCTAATTCTCAAATAACTCGAAGTTCACCGTTCAAGCTTAAACCTCAAACACAAGAGGACATATAGTAAGTTTCTTTCTCAAATAACGTTTAAAATTAGAAGACAACAATATTTGTTTTTTCAAGTGTATTACTTTAATAATTCTCAACTCTTGAATTAAATTTAATTCGTTTATCACTACTTCAAGTAGACACAAATATGTTTATAGATGCATTAGAAAGTGAATACCCAATACTGGTGTCATCAAGAGAAAATTGTGTAAACATAGAAGAAAAACATGAAGTGGAAACAAACCCAATTGAATGTGATGACGATGGCAACAAAAGAAAAAGAAGGTGCACATCAGTTATGTGGAAGCACTTAACTGATAAAAAAAAATGAATATAACTATCATATTCAATAGTTATATATTTGTTATTTAAATATATATATATATATATATATATATAAATGGGGTAAATGGGTGGGATGGGGAAAACACTTCCTGTTGTACCCCGCCCAGCCCCAACCCGCTCCATCTATGGTGGGGTTTTATGAGGGGATGGGTTTTCAAAAATAAATGGGGTGGGGTGTGGGGAAGACCACCCCGCCCTATTTCCATCCCTAGTGGGAGTTGTGTTTGGGGTTGAGTTTGTTGAAAAAAAAATTAAGAATTTTTTCGGATTTGATCTTTTTCAAACAAATTTTTCAGATTTCATTTTGTTTAAACACACTAGGCTACAAATTAACCACACCAGGCAAAACGAATTAAAAACACCAGACCGAATGAATTAAACACACCAGACCAAATATTAACTGTTTTTTTTTTTTTTCAGGACAACCCCAGAAAAACAGAGTTCCATTTTTTATAATAATAATAATAATAATAATAATAATAACATATAGACTTCAATCGAGAAACCTGAAAATGAAGTTCAATATATCGAATTGCTGAATTCGGTTGAGGATGCACATGGAGGAGTTACTGAGATGAAAGAGCCTATGGATTCAAAACTGTTCGCTTCGATGCTTGGATGCTTTGATTTCTAACCAGTTTTTAAGATCTGACATGTTTAAGAATGTAACCTGCAATGCAAATACTGGAGGGTCAAATTCAGATTCAATATAAATGGAGGCTTTGAAGATAATTTTTTATTTTTATTTTTTTTCAAGTAAACAGGAAAACACGTCAATAGATTTGATCAATGGGAATTTAGCTTCCAGTCCGAAAGCACTAAGTATCCTAATAAGAGAGTATTGGACAAACTTTCCTGTATTGCACACAGAATAAAGAATTTCAATTCAACATAACATCGAAAATGGTTCTATTAAAAGAAGCAAGAAAAGATAAATAAATTTAAAAAAAAGTAACGGGGAAGGAAGCGTGAAGATAGAACAAAGACCTGAATCTGATAATTTGGGGTAGCGAAGAAAACAAATCTGGAAAAGATCAATCCGAACAGAAGGAGGGATTCGGAGATCAAGATGATGGACGATCCCTACAATCACCTGTTGTTTGTACAAGTTAAACTCTTCTTAATAAAAAAAAGACCAAGTACTCATTCTAGCTGGCGATGATATATGTGATGATTTAGAATGTCAGAAGTATGAAAAAAGTAGCTTATCAACATGACAATTGATGATCAATCTAGCTTTGGAGTCCTTCGGAGTTGGCTGCAAAATTATATCAGAAATGTAAACAAAGCAATCAAAGATATCATATTCGAAGAGAAAACGTAGATAGAAAAATACCTAAAGGTTTACAATTACGATCATTCCCCCACCAGGGAGACATAGCATAGGAAGGTTTGCAGCTGGAGTTATTCGTAAACTGCACAACAGAAATCTGATTAGATTACTAAAAACTGCAATGAATTAATTAAAGATTGACACTCGTTTACTCCCCGGAATCAACACCATAAGTATATGCAACTTCCATCACCTCCACAAGTATTTGATAATCTTTTATCGACGAATAACAGTAGCTTTTTGTTGGGTTTTGTGAAGCCTGAAATTAGCCGAAAAACCCAAGTTCGGAAGGAAGTGTGGCGTAGACAGGAGGCACAAACTGCAGCACACATAGCGGTAGATTCCAGAGAGCTAAGCACGGTGTAGACCACGGCCAAGGCAGGGTGCACCTACCGCAATTTTTTGAGCGGTGGTTTACAAAGGTTTTACCGCGGTGTAGGATGCGGGTTGCACACCGCGGTGACAACTAATTTCATGCAAAATGGGAAATCTTGTTCGGTAAGAAAAAGTCTCCTTGTAGGTTTTAGCTTGCTCTAGTGCTCCCAGACCAAGGGTTATTATCATTGATGTATCTGTGAGTTTGAAGTCAAGTTTCATACTTTTAAAAGTGTTTTTATATGTGTGTTTTGAAAGATTTGATGGCAGATTGACATATTTGATTTGAATTTTTTGTTTGGAGGTTTTAGTGATTCAAGAAGCTTTTGATCAGAATGGCCAAGGAGGATTCAAATGGAAATCAGAACTCCTATGCTAGACCACCTCCAACTCCATCTCCTTTGAGATTCTCTAAATTTTTGAAAGACTCTGCTTACGGGAAATTGTTCTTGTTCATAGTTTGATGAGTGGTTTTTGTTTGATGGATTTATGTGAATCTTATTTTTGACTTTTGTATTTGTTTACAAATTGTCATAAAGGTCTCCCATATTCTCATTTAAATGTACTCTTTCAATTGTTTGGCCGTCAAACACGACGACTTTGATTTCTGGAGAAGAAGAAGAAGACGGAGGGCATTTGTTCTGATAGGAAAAAGATATAAGTCTGGTGTTTGGTGGAGTGGGTGAACAATTTTTTATTTTTAAAAATTAATTGATATTATATGTATTTCATTTTTAGAGCCGATGTGGCAATGTTTGATTGGGCAATAATACTGGAAAATATCAAATTGCCCTTAACCAATTAGTGTCTACCAATGGTCAACGGTTAGTCAACGGGTCAACGGGTAGTGAGTGTTAGTTTGATCTTCTTACCAGTTTCTATGTAATTATGCATATAATCAGGAATTTTGTGTAATTTACCCTTTTATTTATTTATATGGCTATATGCTAATATCTCATCATTAACCTGCTACTTCTTGACAGTGTTATTTTGAAATATTTTATTTATATACATTACCATCCACTCATCCAGTGATACAGTGTCCCGGACATTGCCTGGTTGCAGATGGATGGGGCCAACAGGGGCCAAGCTAAAAATAATGGAAAATATTTGGGTACTGACTAGTTGGTATCCAACTATACTGACAACCCAGTAGGGTGTTGCCACGTAGATAAAACTCTTATACTTTTTACATTTTTATCATTACTTTAGGTTATATGGCAACTAACCATTAGTTGGTCAGTACCTTAGGTACTGACCGGTCAACGTCCAAGTGTTGTCCAAAAATAATTGAAAGTATTATAAAAAAAAAGTACAAAATTATCTTTATATTGGCCGTTCTGAAATTTTTTGTTTTCGTGTTTCTGATTTCGTCACTATCTAGAGGAATGAGTGTTTTTAACTACCAAGTCACATTGAGGGGTGGTAAATATTTTATATTTTTGTACAACTTCCATATTTTTTATGTATAATTTTAAATGGAGAGATACGTAACATTTAAGATATCATACTAATGCAAACATTTTTAACAATAATCTCATATTCGAGACTCGAATACGTAACAATTTTGTTCATAATTGTAATAAAACCTATATTATTTTTTACGGTAAAATGTTTGATGCATCACGGTACACACATTTTATTCATTGATTCTTATCATGGAGTATGAATAATCAACCAAACATGTCATTGAAGATTATCTTCTTCATTTGTCGTATTATTTAAAACAACGTATTTGAGATTTTTGTTTGAAGTCTGAGATTTCTTGGTTATATAATAGTTAATATTTTTCCAAATTTTGGAAAATTGAATCCAAAATTATAATGTTTTTGAATAACTGGGAAGTTGCCTCATTGTCTCTAGGAAAGCTTGTTGTAATATCTAAACATTGTACAAATTTTTTTTTTTAAATACATAAAAGTTATAATAATCTTTAAGTATTTCAATAAAAAAAATAAAGTTAACTGTAATTTCCGCAAACTTTAAATTAAAATATAATCAAAAGATTTTACTTTCATATAAGATTTATAATTTTTTATAATTATCCAACATGACGCGTATACTTAAAATTCTATGGGAAAATAACACTTTCTTGCATTATAAAAGTAGTTTTATGAGACCGAGGGTCCATTGTCTGGGTAGTTGGAAACGGTTCAAATCTTGACATTTGTAAATATATGTTCACCTTTACCCGTTAAATGTAAACTGTGGAGAGACCCCTCCCTTTAAATGGGGGTTGACGGGTTACAATTTGGACCTTGTGTATAGAGCATGATCTCATCATATCCAGAGATCCACCCTGACCCATAATAATTAAATATATCAAAATATAGTAACTTTCTTGTGTAAGATTTCCTATACGGAATCCTCAATTGCTACCGTTATCCTAAGACCGCCCTGGGGTAGGGCGGGAGAGCCCACCCCGGGCCCCTAGGCCCATCATGCCTAAGGGCCCCAAATACATGACCTGAGTTTTTTATGAATATTAACAAGGGGTCCATTTATTAGATTTCGCCTAAAGACTTTAGAATAGTCAGGACCAGCACTGACATTACCAATTGGGTTATCACCGTAGCAATTGAGGATTTCATATGGGAAATCCTGCACCTAGGAACTTTCTTTTTGGTTTTTTTTTTTTTTTTTTTTTTTTTTGAAGCTACCTAGGAACTTTCATATAGAAATCAATTGAAAAAGTTTAGAAACTTCGAGACAACATAAAATTAGAGACTGGCAGACCGCTTATAATAAATACTTAACTTTAATAAAATAAAAATAAAAACCAACTTTATATAAAAATAATAATAATAAAACAATTTAATTCTTCAACAACAAAAGAGCCGTAAAGTCCAACCACTGTAAACAAGCCACGTCGCAAGAAGAGGAACCGAGCAAGCTCGCTCGCTTTTTGGATTCAAATCAATTTAAATTTGGGGGTCAATCCCTGATCCGAGTAAACTGACCCCCCGGTGTGGAAATAGAATGAAATGGTCACCTCATGGAAAATGGATTTCACCTTCACACAAATAGCCCCTCAGACCAAAATACCCTTTCTACTTAAATCTTACGAAATGTCGAAATTGTTCATTTAAATTTCTAAGGGACTAAACTACCCTTCCACACTTACAATCCCCAATCTAACCTGTTCGTTCCATTCCTTCTGCTTCTCACCAGAAAGGGAATTTTTTCTCGAACCAAACCTAACCTAATTCGTTTTATTATTTGGTATAAGGAAAAGACCATTCTATGTAATGTTGATGAGGATTTGCCTTATTCTGTCACCACTTTCAACTAATGAAATATGAAGAAATAAAATATTTGAGGACTGAAAAGTAACCAGGAGATGACAATCGAGAGATTAATATGGATTCGGAGGATCGATGATAGGATTTTAAAATGATCCAGCGCAGTTTGAATTCTCAGCGAACTTCGCAGCGGTGTCACGGTCTGGTGAGATGAAGAAAAGCTCCATGAAATCGGGTTTGACGAGAGGTTGAAGATGAAGTTAAATGATTGTATTTTTAGTATCTCCTTTTTGTCCTTTTTGCTTGGTGCATTTACCCAATTAACAAACCATTCCAAAACTCACCGTTTCACTTATTGACATGGCTTGGTAAGCTGGCGATTTACATTTAGATCCCTATACTCTTCCACAATCGCAAATAATTTATTATTTCCTCATATTTACACGTTTACCCCTGCTATCTCAAAAAAATACACCAGCCTTTTAGAAACTCTAAATTTACCTAAAAATATTTATTTACACCATTAAAAACCTAATTTTAACAGAGAAACAAGCACGAAACAATACAAAATGAGAACCTAGAATGAGGGATTGATATGTCAATATCTAAACAAGCATGATCCACTATAATAATAGGAAAAAAAAAAAAAAAAAAAAAAAAACTTGGTCGATGCATATATAGAATCCTTGGCTCCAAAGAAGAATACCCATGCTCAAAAAAATTGTTCCCAGGCTCAAAAGATTAATAACCGGGCCTAAAATCAAAGACACATTGAGAGTTTTATTAAATTATGAGACATTATCCAAAATAAGGACATGAAATACCAATATCTAAGTAAGCATGATCTACTACAATAATAGAAAAAAAGCTTGGTCGATGCATATACAGAATCCCGGGCTCAAAAAATGAATACACGGGCTTAAAATATTTGTTTCCGGTCTCAAAACATTAAGATCTTAGCCTAAAATAAAATATCCACATTGAGAGTTAATTAAAATAGGAGACATTATACATCGACCAAGATTTTTTTTCTATTGTTGTAGTGGATTATGTTTGTTTAGATATTGATATATCATGCCTAGATATAATGATTGTACAATTTTTATACCTATTATAGGTTCTCATTTCCTATTGTTTCGTGCTCATTTCTCGAGTAAAACCCGGTTTTTAATGGTGTAAATAAGTTTTTTTTTTTAATTCGATTTTAGAGTTTCGGAAAGGCTGGTGTATTTTTTGAGATAGCATAGTAGGGGTAAACGTTTAAAATATAAGGAAAGAGTGAATTATTAGCGATTATGGAAGAGTATAGGGTACTAAATGTAAATCGCAAGCATCCCACGCCATTCCATTAAGTGAAACGATGAGTTTTGGAATGGTTGGTTAATTGGGCCTCTAAAAGCACTCTATTCCGCTTCTAAATGCTCCCCAGCAAAAAGGACAAAAATACCCCGCAGTTGCGTTCTTCATGTACCCAATCAATCAACTTCATCTTCAACCTCTCGCCAAACCAGATTTCATGGCGCTTTTCTTCATCTCACCAGACCATGACACCGCTGCGAAGTTCGCTGAGAATTCAAGCTGCGCTGGATCATTTTAAAATCTGATCATCGATCCTCCCAATCCATATTAATCTCTCGATGCATATACAAACAAAGCCAAACCCACCTCGAATTTCAGTGCTTTCTTTTTTTTCTTCTCCGGAGTCGCAGCTATGGTCCGGAAGACTGGAACCGGTCTTCTCTTTTCTTTTGTCTTTTTCTTTTTGAAATATTCTCGTCTTTTTATTTGGTAAAGAAGGATAATTTAGTAATGTCTTAATAAATGAGGTTAATGATAGAAAACAATTTTAAAGGGCAGTTTAGTAAAATCAACTATAAAAAGAACAAAAACACAAAATTTTCAACTATGGGCTGTAATTGTTTTTGAAAACCGAGGAAGGAATCGCCCGGTCAAAGAAGGAATCGACCATTTTTGCAATCGCCCCGTCAAACTGAAAAAAGAAAAAAAAAACAGAGTAAGTTTCCAAGAAGGAATTGAAAATAAATTTCATTTGAGAGTTAAGATATAAAGAGAATCGAGAGACTCTGTTTTTCGAAATCTGGATTTCGATCTTCATGCGTAGAGTTTTCAGACCGAGCAGAGTACCATTCCTCTACCACAGCTATGTATCTTCTTTTATTACTGACAGGATTTGTGTTCCAACACCCGTCTCATTGTTTTCAAAAGGTATATAATTTGATGGATCGGTTATGGTTTCGTTTTCATTACAGAGCTCCAAGCTCACATTTTTAATATTATGTTTTTTTTTTTTTTCCAGGACAACCTCTGAAAAACAGAGTTCCATTTTTGATCAAAAACATGTCAACTTCAATCGAGAAACCTGAAAATGAAGTTCAAAATATCGAATTGCTGAGTTCGGTTCAGGATTTATATGGAGGAGTTATGGTAGAGATAAAAGAGCCCATGGATTCAAAACTGTTCGCTTCGATGCTTGGAACATCGTTATCTCATTGGAGACAGCAGGGGAAGAGAGGTGTTTGGATCAAATTGCCTATTGAATTTTCTAATCTTGTTGAACCAACAGTTAAGGTAAGAATAAATTAATTAATTTACATGGAAATTAACCTAAGTAACTCAAATTTTGATGTTGTGTTAATTTGTTCTGTTAAATTTTTACAGGAAGGATTTCGGTACCACCATGCCGAATCAGATTACCTCATGCTCGTAAAATGGATTCCTGAAACTTCTGATACGCTCCCTGTGAATGCTTCTCATCGTGTGGGTATCGGTGCATTTGTCATGAACGATAAAGGAGAGGTATCATTATTTAAACTTTTGGGTTTGATGGTTTTACCTAATATAGTATTATTGTCCGTTTCCCGGGCATTTGTTTATGTATTTATTTTATATTTTATATTTGAATACTAAGTCTTTAATGAGAGATTCGTTATTTTAATTTCGATAAAGAACATGATGAAAACATATTGATTTTATTGAATTTTGATCTTATTTTTTGTGTGGATAATGAGTTCAGTGAAATCTACCTATGAACAAAATTTGAGAATTTTCTGAGTACTAGAACTATTTTTCTTGAATTTTCCTATATTCTGCATATTTTCTGTTGCTTTCATAGGAAAATTCAAGAAAAATAGTTCTAGTACTTGGAAAATTCTCAATTTTTGTTCATAAGTAGATTTCATTGAACTTATCATCCACAAAAAAATTGAGTCAAAATTCAATAAAATCAATGTGTTTTCATCATAGTCCTTACCGGAATTAAAATAAAGAATCCCTCATGAAAGACTCAATCTATATTTGAATATACATTATTTTGTTGGCTACAAAGAAGACCTGTCTAAGTTGAATTGTTTACGATTTTGGTAGGTTTTGGTGGTTCAGGAGAGGAATGGAAGATTCAAGGGTACTAATTTATGGAAGCTTCCTACCGGGACCGTTGATAAGGTGAGTTGGTTAGGAATACTTTCTTTTTTTATCGCATCCTTTGTTTTCAAGAACTTTCTGGTTAACTGAAATTTCACCATTCTCAGGGTGAGGATATTTGGACAGCCGCAATCAGAGAAGTTAAAGAAGAGACAGGAGTAAGTGTGCAATTTATAGATGCAATCGGATAATCAATATTCGATTTGTATTTATTTTTCAGGTCTTACAATGATGCCATAATTCTAAAACCATACATCTTTGTTTTTCCTTCAGATTAATACAGAATTCGTTGAAGTTTTAGCCTTCAGGTAAGAAAATTTTGTAGTTACGGTTAGTATAATGATTTAATTTTTTGTGACCACGCGCGCTTCACAGAAGTTGTTATAGAAAGAGTGTTAGACCATCAAATTCTTAGATTTTCAATAGTTTACTGTTTACCATTACTAAAGGTATTCTATTCTTTCTTTGGTTGCTTCCAGGCAAAGCCACCAGTCATTCTTCAGGAAATCAGATTTATTCTTTGTGTGCATGCTACGACCATGCTGTTTTGAAATTCAGAAACAAGATTCTGAAATTGAGGCTGCTCAGGTACTTAATTTCTTCTAGTCAATTGTAGTAGTAGATCCATTTTCTCAATAACTTCCATATCAATTTTCAGACATGAATTTTTATAGTTTTTAATTTATTTTATTTTTTTATAGTGGATGAGAGTTGAGGATTATGCAGCCCAACCTTTCAATCAGAAAAATGAAATTTTTAAAAATATAGCCGGAATATGCTTAACAAAGTCGAAGAAGGACTACACCGGATTTTCGACAATGTCTTCGACCACATCCTCCGGTAAAAGAACCTACATGTACTTCAACAAGAGGGACTTTCAACCGCTTTCTTTGCATAAGGATGCTCATGAGGTCAGCAATGATGATAAACCCGTGGAGGAGGTTCAAGTTGATTCTTCAACTATTGGGAAGGTTTCTAGTGGTTTTGAGAAGACTAGTTTGAAAGCTTCTAATATTTTGTCTTCCCCTGATTGTTGATTTCTCCCCAAGCGAGCTTGAAGTTATGGAGATTAGTTCTTCTAACTCTAATATTGTTAAAACTATGGATGCTACCAAGGCCTCTAATATGATTTCCTTTAATATAAATGATGATGCTTCTACGAGGCAACATACTGGTCCCATTATTCTCTATAATTCCACCCCTATTTTGAACTTTAATACTGGCCCCATGGAGTCAACATTCGTTTAAAGACAATACTTCAGTTGATGTTGGAACCTCTAACTCCAACTCGTTAAACAACTTCTCAGAGAAGGATGATAAGTATGCGGAAGCTCAAGATCTAGTTGATCCTAACAATAATTGGATTCCCATGGTAACAAAATCAAATAGAAAAGTCAACTTTCAAGACTTTATCTAATTTTAAGTCTCAATTGAGTAAAGGAAGTTCTAAGCGTCTCCCTGTTGCTGAGGCTAAGATTCGCCTAATTCTGCGACTTCATCGGCTCATACAGAATTACATCGTGTTGATATTTCTAATTGGGCCGCACAATTTGAGGCAGAAGAAAATGGTTAATTTTATGCCTTTTTAGGTTCATTTTTCCTTGTCTTTTGTTGTGATCTGCGTACCTTTTTAGATTTTTGTTTTAGGGCATGTGCGCCACTTTACTTTTGCTTTTCTTTTTCTTTTCTTTTGTTTTCTTTTTTTATTTTATAAATGAAATTTTTTTTTATCAAAAAAAAAAAAAAACAGGGACTTTGAACCATCTGCAGAGCATTAATAATCTGCAGTATAAGAATTATAGTGACCAAATTTAAAGATTTTCAAACCTGCTTTACCATTTATGCAAGCTCTGCAATCTGCCATTAGACATAAAATAAGATTAGGCCAGCAATGTTATTTCAACATCAATCTACCGAAAATAATTCATGATGACCAGAATTGGGACTAAACAAATCAAACTTGCGTAATGATAAAAATGGAACAACTTTCAAAATCTCTACATATTACAAAATCAATGATGCAGACTTCATCTTCAGATAAAAATGATCTAGAAAATGTACACAAATTATCATCTTCAAGATCTAACAATCTTGGCACCAAAATGAAAAATCCAACTCCACCCATCTCTAAGAAACCTAAAATCCTGACAGATATATCAGCAAAAAACAGTAAACATGCACCTCCAGAATATATGCTTTCTCAAAATGAACATCAAAATGCAAACAAACCAATGAAAATCATACAAACCCATTTTATCAGCCCACCAAACACAGTCTCTTATGGAACCAATATGATATGATCTGATACAACACGACTTGCCACCTTCGATTTCCAACACAAACAGCACTCAAGCAATCCACAACAAGGAGATCAACAAAAAACAAACATGCACACTGGTCGATCTATAACAATATAGATATACATATATATAAAATGAATTCATGTTAAAGTTGGAATTAAAGAAAAAAAAAAAAAAAAACAGAGATTTCAGGGTCTGTATACTTTTTCTTGCAACGTGTGTGGTGGGTCGAAAACCTCAGACATTCCAACAGTACCTACTTATTCTCTGCAAGAGAACCTCTTTGCTTATCTCATAGACCTTTTTTTTTTTTTTTCTCTCTGTCTCTTGTCAAGACAGATTTTTTTTTTGTTTTTTGGTTATCTGGTTCTCTCACACACTCATTCACTCTTGCCTGAAAAAAAATGTCTGCTCTAGCTCTGAAGTGCTTTTTCTGCTTGTACAGGCCGGTGATTCAAGGATATATACACGACCAGACAACCAAAAAAACACTAAAACAAGTAAACACATTAACTATTTTGTAATTACTAATATCATAACCTTTTCCATATATACATTAAAATATTTGTAAAAAAATCAATAAATATTAATTGTTTAGCAATATATACATTAATTCGGGACACTGTTTATATGAACACTTTTTTTTTTTTAAAGTATCTATTAATTCGAGATCAAGTATTTTTTTTGAAAATTTTCGTTATTGATAGGATTCGAGCCGCTGAAGAGTCATTTGCCTAAACCTCAAGCCCCCTGTTGGCAACACTGGGTTTCTTTTTTATATACCAATTGTAGTATTGGCATTAGGCACTATAAGAAAATTGACCTATAGCTTCTCAATCTTTCTAACCACACAATTGGGAATGCTAAACACTGACATAAAATAAGTTGACAAGCTAGAGAGCACCGCCTTAATTAAAACAAGTCTTCCACCTTTGGAGATAAAGCTTCTCTTCTAAGGCGCAACCCGTTGCTGAATCTTACTAATAACCACGTTCCACGATGCCACTTTCCTAGGATTTTTGAAAAGAGGGGGACCTAAATAGTTGATCAGAAGCGAAGATCTAACACACCAAAACGCAGCAGCCCACATACGGTGGATTGGGCTTTGTTGTGCAAAAGTAAACGTAACAGAGGGCTTAGGATTGGTAGGGTGGCTGATAAAGGAATAAGTTTATTGGCAAAGTGGATCTAGAGGTTTGGAAGAGAAGATAGCTCCTTGTGGAAAAAAGTTATTTGTGCTAAGTATGGTTTAGACCAAAAAGATTTATTCTGGAATTGGCAATGCTCTAATTCAAGTTCTGTTTTTGTTCAGTCTGTGAGCAAACGGTTTGTGGCAGGTTCTACTTCTAGAAGGATTATTGATGAAGGTTTTCAAGTGATTGTGGGGAATGGTGAGAGAGCAAAGTTTTGGGAGGATATTAAATGGGACAACACTACCTTGAAGAGCGTTTTTCCGAGAATTTTTGCTTTGGCTTCTAACAAGAAGGGGGTGGCTAAGGAGTTTGGTAATTGAGTCAATTCCAAGTGGGTGTGGGATGTGAAGGTAAGAAGACGTTTGTTTGACTGGGAGGTTGATCAATGGAAATGTTTCTACTTTCTTTGGAATGCATTGCAGTTAGGAGCCCTTTCAATGATGCGCTGGCTTGGCAGTTTTGTCCCAATGGTCTCTTCAAAGTGGGTTCTTTTAGGAGAAGCTTGGAAGTCAAGGCCAAGGCAGATAACGTTAATGTTAAATTCAACTGGCAAGGTTTATGTCTGCCAAAGGTTGAAGTTTTTGTTTGGCATCTTCAAAGAGGAAAGGTTCCAGTTAGGGAGGTTTTGCAACGGTTTGTCTACAATCAAATTCTTTGTACTGTATGTCCCCTGTGTAACTCTGGCGTGGAAACTGTGGACCACTTGTTCCTTTTGTGTCCTCAGTCGTGGAATCTGTGGTCAAGTTGCATGGATTGGTGAGGGGTGAATTCATGTCCCAATAATTCTGAGAAAGCTTGGTTGAATGGGTGGATGGGCTTGTGCCCAGCCATGAACAGGAAAAGAGTTTGGAACAACTTATTTTTTACTTTAACATGGACCATTTGGGAGGTTAGAAACAAGCTGATTTTTGACAACAAGGAGGCTGACTTGCTGATGTCGATGGATTTGGTTAAGTTTCGTGTGGTTTGGTGGTTCAAAAATCTTGGTATTGGTTGTACTGATCCTATAACCACTCTGCTTGTGGATTTTCAAAATAGGTGTATGGACAGGGTTTCTTCGAAGGTCATCAGGCTAGCGTTATGGGTACCCCCTCCAATCAACGTTTTGATGTTTAATGTGGACAGGCTTGCTAAGAGCAGCCCATGGTGCTGCTGGGATTGGTGGGGTGCTTCGTGATTCCAACGGTAAAATCTTTTGTTAATTTTCTTCCTTTGTGGGTTGCATGGACTCTAATTCTGCTGAGATATATGCTATTTATAGATCCTATATGTTGTTGGCGTCGTCTTCGCATTTGTCCATTTGCGACGTGATTATAATAAGCGATTCCAAAACTGCTGTTTCTTGGTGCAACGGAGAGGATTTTGGAAACATTAAGCTGGTTGATTCGGTGTACGACATCCGTTTCTTTTGCAATATCTCGAGAAGGTTTATCCGTCAGGTTTATGAATAGGGGAGTGAATTCATATGTAGATGGTTTGGCTAAATTGGGTTCCATCAGGTTAGGTGATATATATATATATATATATATTTTTTTTTTTTGGTTTTTCGCATCGTTTTTTGTGTGCCTCTTTTTGTTGTTGCTACCCTGTTTTTGACTGGATAGGTTTGTTTGCTCTGTTTTTGTCTAGTTTGGGCGGTGAGCGGTGCGTCTTTGTTGGTTTCGGTGTTGTTCTTGTTTCTGCTCTTCTTCCTTGCCCGTTGTGGCTTCAATAAATTCACTAGTTTAAAAAAAAAATTGACCTAGTGACACATTTCTTTGTGGCAAATTTTGAATATCATTATAGATATTATTTTGTGAAAAATTTTATTATTTGTCATTGTGTTTTTTTCAAGAGACATTTGTAAAAATAGTCAAATTAAGAAATGGATTATTGTTTTTAAACAAAAAAATTTAAGTTATTGTTTTTAACCAAGTGGAAATTTTAAAGTCTAAAATACCCTATTATGTAGTATTTCATACAAGGCATGAAATATCTCATATATATCATGTTGTGTATGAAATATCTTATATATGTCATGTTGAGTATGAAATATCCCTATTATGTAGTATTTCATACAAGACATGAAATATCTCATACATATCATATTGTGCATGAAATATCTCATGTATGTTATGTTAGGTATAAAATATCCTATATATGTCATGTTAGATATGAAATATCTCTATTATGCAGTATTTCATACAAGGCATAAAATATCTCATGTATATCACGTAAAACATGAAATATCTCATGTATCTCATGTTGGGCATGAAATATCCTATGTATGTCATGTTGGGTATAAAATATCCTATGTATATCATATAAAACATGAAATATCTCATGTATATAATGTTGGATATGAAATATCCTATGTATATCATGTTGAGTATGAAATATCCCCTTTATGTATATGTCATGTTGGGTATGAAATATCCTCATTGTGCAGTATTTCATATAAAACATCAAATATCTTATACATATCATGTAAAACATGAAATATCTCATGTATGTCATGTTAGCATGAAATATCCTATGTATGTCATGTTGGGTATGAAATATCCCCATTATGCAGCATTTCATACAATGCATGAAATATCTCATGTATATCATGATGTGCATGAAATATCTCATGTATATCTTGTTGGGCATGAAATATCCTATGTATGTCATGTTGGGTATAAAATATCCTATTTATGCAGTATTTCATGTAATGCATGAAATATCTCATGTAAGACATGAAATATCTCATGTATATCATGTTGTGTATTAAATATCTCATTTATGTCATGTTCGGCATGAAATATCCTGTATATGTCATGTTAAGCATGAAATATCTCATGTACTTCAAAAATGCATGATTACACAATATTAGTCGATATGTCATGTTAAACATGAAATTACCAACTTATATCACTTTTACTGTGACACGTTGCTTAAAATATAATTTCAAACCGAAATCGAAGTTTCTTCCATTGTCAACAAAAAAACTTCAAAATTGAAACAAAATAACAAAGATCGATCAACAATATCATCTTAAAAACATAATAATACTATTGAAATTTAAGATATACAAACCTTGAAGTTTTGAGTAGAGATTCAACCACAAACTCGAAATTTTCAAAAAAAAAAAAACTCTTCCAAAATCTTGGTTTCCTTGCGATTTCCATTCAAAATAACTTTAATTTCTTGATAAAAATTAGTTGAGAACTAAGATTTGATAAAGATATTAGTGATAAAAAGATGGGTGATAGAGATGAGTGATAGAGAGAGATGAGTAATAGAGAGAGAAAAAAAATTAAAGGGAAAAAGAGGATAAAAGGGTAGTTTTAAAATTTATTAACTAAAAACAATAATGTGTTATGGTAGAATTTGGTTAGAAACAATAATCCATTATGTGGTTAGGTTATTTTTTGCAATTTTCACTTTTTTCAATTCAAATGTTTTTACAAAAATTGTCACAACTAGTTAAAATTTGACAATTTGTGACCGTTAATATAATTAGTCAGAAAATTATCATATAAAAAATTGAAAGATTTTTTAAAAGCAAAGATTTTTTTTCAAAAAAAAAATATGAAAAAAAGTTGTTCGTTAATTTGTGAGAGGCGCGATTGGCAGGTATTTATGGGTCTTAACTTCTTAGATAATGACATATATGTCCTTAATTTTCTGTTTTTATCTATTTTTAAAGACGAATAATTTACGTATGATGTGGTATATATATATATATATATGAGGTTGTATATATATATATATATATACACACTACGAGGATGCCCTGATAGAATTATATAATGATATTGAATGTAAACCACTCGTTTTACATACTTTAACTTAGTATGTATGCACTTGTCAAATCACTTTTATAAATGAGTGGTTCACATTCAACATCCTGATAAAGTTATATAAAGATGTCCTGATAGGAACGTGACTGTATATATATATTTTTTTAAGTTTGACACCGAATCGATTCTTAGATTTGTTGGGATCTATTGAAAGATCAATCATTATAATCACCGTTCAGTATGCAACTCCCATATATGAGACTCGAGAGTGGTCTTTTCCACACTTAATGATTCTGATATAGATGAAATGTGAAATTTGAACTCTTATCACATATGTAACGCGGAAATGTATAATTATCTGTATTGTTATATATTTATTTTTTATATACATTTTATTGACTTGTAGAATATAATTTACTAGACCCATAATGTTTTTGAAATTCGGCTCCAATTTAGCTACTTAAAATCTCTTTAAAACTCATGATCAGCAACTTTATATAAAGTTGTCAAGAAAAAGTCTTTAAAAAAAAAATATTTGTAAAAATTAAACTAATATTTTATCAAAAAAAAAAAAAAAAAAAACTAATATATATATAACAAAACTTTATTCAGTTATTTTTTTTATTAGAGAAATATACAAAATGAAATATGTAATTTAGTTTAGGTGTTGCAGAGGTTGCTGAGCCATAATGAGAGGTTTGTACTTCAAAAGGTTAATTTAGGTACTCAGTGACCCAAAAGTTCAAGTGGGGGATTTATTAGTGGAATAATGACTTAAATTCTAAAAGAAGAAAATAAATGCTACAATATTCAAGTAATTGTTAATTTTTCATAGATATGATTGGACTTTTTTTCATTTTGTAAATACTTATTTTCTTTTCACTTATTTCAGATTTCCTAAACCATATCATGAATCTTTAAATTTTTTGTTCCACACCTAATCATATTTCCTAATTTCATTGAAACTCTCAAGTCAATGACAATTTACTCAAGGTATGGTATCTCTAAATTGATTTTTTTTTTTTCATACAGACATACATTATATAAGCAAACTTTTTTAATTTTTATCCTCTCTTGCCTCCTTAATATTACCTGATAATGTCTATTTCTACACTTGGTACAACCCCGTTTTACCTATCATTTGTCATTGTTTTCCGGGTAAAACCGGTTTATTCAATATTTAAATGAGCTTCTGTAGGTTTCTTCGCTTCCAGGGGCAATTTTCCAAAGAAAGAAGAAGTTAGGGGCAAATCAGGAATTCTGGAGATTTAAGAAGGTCAAACCACCTTACACCCGCCCTATGCAGGGCGGGTGAATAGCGGATCAACTCCAGAAGATTACCGCTTCGTTCTCGTCTCCAAATGGCTCTACGAACAGCGGTTGGAAGGTAAAAAATCTGAAGACCCATCGTACACCCACCCTACGTAGGGCGTGTGAATGGCGGTTTCAATTCCAGTTGGTGATCACCTCTTTTTCGCCCAAATCCGCCGTTCAGCAAAGTATGAAGAACCTATACACCCGCCCTACGTACGGCCGGTGAACAGCGGCTGCGCCAATTTTCTGGAAGAATTCCTAGGGTTTTGTGCCTAATTTCACACACTATAAATACCTCCCTTCAGCTCTTTTCAAAGGACCTCTTGCATGACTCTTGACCTCCAAAACACTCCAAACCTTTCAAGATCAAATCTTTCACTCAATTCTTTCACCAAATCACCCAAAACCCCCACCAATTCACCATATAAACACAAATCCAACCTCACCATCTCATTTCCTTACCTAGACCTACCATAAAAATCCCATCTTGGAGCACAAGAAGTCAATGAGAGAAGAAGTCTAGCACAAACCAAGCAAGAGAGGAGGAGTTCTTCATTTAATTTACTCTAATCCCTTCTCTCTTTACATTTATTTGTCTTTACTTATGGCTTGTACCCAATTCACATATTGTGTAGCCATTTTTTGTATCACGAACTAAACTTCCTTGGTTAAGGCCAAGATGAAGCCTTTCCCATGAATTATTAACAAAAGCCATCATTTTATCACCATTGCTTGTGTTATGTACACTTATTTCATGTTCTTAATTATTATTGAATGTCTAGCTAGCATTTGGTAATTATTTGGTTGTTGTGTGAAGCACAGAGAGGAGAAACACACAACGTGCTTGATGAAATGTGTGATAGAAGTTGGTAAGATAGAGATATGCGATGCTAGCTTCTAGGATTCAATTGTGAGCCACAAAACTTAATAAATTTGTATGTAGTTCTGATAACCATTGGGAAATAGGTTGTTGGTGCATATAAATGTTGTCTTTATCACTTGAGAGATGTTAGAGATTAATTGAGGGTGTCACGAATCTACACACACCTGCATACTTTATTTCAATGATGTGCCTAAAATTAATGAGAATTGGATAGGTGGATTCAAAGGTCTTAGCCTAATTTCCCATAAGTATTAAAACCAACTTGCTTGTGTTTGGCTTTGCTTAAGTTTTTTTTGCTTATTTAGTTTCATTAATTGCATTTTACTTATATGTTTAATTTAATTAAATTTGAGTAGTGTAATCCAATCGTTAAATCTTTACTTGTCTAAATAGTAGTTAATCAATCAATTGTGGTAATCAATACATCAATCCTTGTGGAACGAATTCTATTCATCATTGTACTATTCCTTCGGCTCCGTACTATTGCGGATGCTCATTTAGGAGTGGTCAATTTTTAAGCCATGCACTTTCAACAATGGAATTAAAAAAAACTTCACATAATTTCTCTTTCTACGGTTCCTAATTTTCTCTGCCTAATGAAAAAAATTAGAGCAATCCTTTAATTGATTTTTCTCTGGTATATTTCTCTCTAATCTCTTCTTTTTTTCTCGGACATAATTTCTCCATGATTTCATTTCTATTGAATCCACCGTCACATGCGCGATGACCTATAACAACAAAGACACGAGGGCTCAAGTTGCTCCCATCATCAAGCTTGAGGTGAACACCATTGCCAGTGGTGAAGAGGGTACGGAAGAGGTCGTTGTCACCATCGTCAAGTTGAGGATGCAACGAGCGTTTAGCGATCACTTCAGTCTAACTATCCTTTTCCATAAACCAATTATCTCGGTTTACTCTCTAATTGTTTGTTTTTTATGTGTTTTTGGTTGTGTTTTAATGTATATGAGAAAAAAAAGTGTTATTATCAATTGATTTATTGATTAACCTGAGTATTGTACGTATGAACTTGAAATTGTTTTATTCACTAAGCTAAATGTATATAAACTGTTTAGTGAAATGTCATGCTATTTAAAGAGAAAAAAAAAAAAAAACAAAACAAAACAAAAAGAAGCAAATAATGCACCTTTTTTTTTTTGGTACTATTACATTTTATAACATATAAATGCTTGGATTATTAAGGTAATTGTTTAAATTATGAATGTACCTTACAATTTTTTTATGGGATTGCAAGCTAATATATATATATGATTTTGTTTCATCTTGTATTCCATTCTGGTGGAGCCAACTGAATCAATTGGAATCTTAAAAATTAATCAAGATTTGAGTAAAAAAAAAATATATGAAACTCACACATTTATCGAAGACTAATTATAACAATTACTATTTGGAATTCAATTTTAATGAGGATTTTTTTTTTCTATATAGTGGAATTGCATGTATTGGAGATACGATTTTACCATAGACAAGTTCTCTCTCTACTAGCTTCTTGATTGTCTCAATATACCATGCTAGACTACTAGAGCTTGTTGATTCGGTTGAGGTTCTATTTATACATGGAGATGCAAAGCTTGGATGAGCCAACAAAAAAACTTCTTACGGGATGTAGAGCAAGTTGCGTTTTTGAAAGTGTTCGAATGCCTAACATTCAAACATTATGGATTTAATTAAAGATGTTCTTTAGTCTTTTTTTTTTTTTTAATGTTTAATTTAATATTATAATTGAATTATGAATATTATAATTATTTTAATTTCATAATACAAGTATATCATATAGATATGTTGTTTTCTTATATGTTTGTTTTCAATAAATATGTTAATTTGATCGTAATAGTTTAAATTATCGACAATTGTTTGGAATATTAACATTACCGACATAACTACTTAGATACTAAAATAATAGTAACCTTAAATTGTCACTAATTATACGTATAGTGACAAAAATTTTAGATAGTTAATTGTCCCTGAATTTGTGAATAGTGATATAATTTTTAAACAATAAATTATCATGAAAAATGTGTATACTGACAAAATCGTTAAATGGTTAATTGTCACTAACTTATATATAGTGACATATTTTTTATTTCGTCACTCATCATATTACTGATAGTTACTGATAGTGTAACCATTTAATTTTTTGTTACCGTGCGCTTCTGTTAGACTATCATATTCTTAGATTTTCAATAGGGTTTTACCATTTCTAAAGGCATTATATTCTTTCTTTGGTTACTTCCGGGCAAAGCCACTAGTCATTCTTTAGGAAATCGGATTTATTCTGTGTGCATGCTACAACCACACTCCTTCGAAATTCAGAAACAGGATTTTAAAATTGAGGCTGGCCAGGCTCTTAATTCCTTCTAGTCAATTGTAGTAGTAGATCCATTATCTCAATAACTTCCATATCCATTTTCAGACATGAATTTTTATTGTTTTTTATTATTATTTATTATTATTATCATTATTATTATTTACCGTGGATGAGAGCAGAGGATTATGCAGCCTAACCTTTCAATTAGAAAAATGAAAATTTTAAAAATATGGCCAGAATATGCTTAACAAAATCGGAGAAGGACTGCACTAGATTTTCGACAATGTCTTCAACCACATCCTTTGGGAAAAAGAACCTCATGTACTTCGACAGCAGGGACTTGAAGTCCCTACTGTTGAAGTCCCTGCTGTCGAAGTACATGTAGATTCTTTTACCAACAGATGATTCATTTTCATTTTAAAAAACAGATGGTTCAAAGTGAAAATATGAAAGATGTATCAACAAAAAGGATCCGGCTCCTCTACTTACCTGATTTTTTTCCTGACCTATCATAGGATTGTGATATGTGGCAAGCAAAAATTTGAAGGTTGAGATTTTTTTAGTTTTTCTTTCTCTTTTTACTGGCCTAAATACTGCCGTTTTTGCAACAAAAAACACAGCTTTTAGACATTACAAACTCCAAATCCCCCATTTTTCAAATTTTGGCGCCGATCAAGAGAAGAAGCTTGGGAGCGAGAGAAGAGGATTTTGCCGGCGTCGACGAAAAGAAGAAGCTTTCGCCGTAGGATTAAGTTGGTCATCCATGTCGAAGGATGCCCATGGCCGCCGTGAGAGAAGAAATCAAACGCCCTATGTCAGGATTCTCTGTTTTCAAAACCAGTAGAAATTGGGAATCTGACTTGTGCTGGTAGCTAGATTAATAATTAATGGAAAATTTACCTGGGTTGGATTTTTATGTGAGCTGAGTAAGTTAAAGATTCTAGAGATTTTTCTAAAAAATTGTTTTCAATGTAACAAGAAACACAAATTATCCTGGAAAATGTTTTTTTTTTTTTACCTTCTCAGATTCACCTTGGAAACCTTTTTATTTCTTGCCAAAAAGTATATATATAATAAAAAAAATAAAAAATAAAAAATAAAAAAACCCAAATATAATAACCCACTGAATCTTCTTCAATAATCTCTATTCCTACTTTGATCGAAGATAGCTTGATAAATCCTTCTTCAATAATCTCTATTTCCACTTTGATTGAAGATATTGTTGTTATTGGTGTTAGTTCATCAGAAGTTCTAATTGTAGATCAAAAGAGAAGCCCAAATTGAAGCCCAATTGAAGAACCCATCTCAGGCCCAACTTTCAGCTTCAGTCAACTGAAGTCAACTTCTCAGATCAGTTGAAGATATCTGGACAGCTGATTTGGCATGCTGTGATTGGCTGTGAGAGATTGTTGCTGATGTGGAATGATAACGGTATATAAGTGAAGCGATGGAAAGAGAACGACAGATTTCTCATTCGTGATATTTTTCGGTTTTCTGAAAGCGTGTTCTCTCTGAAATTCTCAGTTGTTCTTGAGTGACCTTGAGAGGTTTGTGATCTTTTTGTACGGATCTGAGTATCTGCTGTGTAGATCGGATAAAAACCTTGGTGTTCTTCTTCCCTTCTTGCTCTGTATTAGCCTGTTATTCTTGTTTGATTTTCGTTTCTGTTGTTCTTAATTGCTACACTGATTAGTCAAATATTGTTTAGCTGGTTATTGTGATATTTCTGTTCCTCTACTTTTCTGATTCAACATTGCTTGATTTGTATTGATACAAATCTGTTTAGGTTAAGATATATTTCTTTCTTCTTCTATTATCTGTTAATCTCATGATTTTAATTCTCTGATTACATGTGATAGGCCTAAATTGTTGGTACTACTTTGATTGGTATATTTAGGCTTGTTCTTGTAAGAATCTGATATTAGTAGGAGATATAGGTTGAATTGTGGTACTGTTAATGTTGCATATATATTCTGTTCTTGCTGTTTGTTTGATATATATATATATATATATATATATATGCATGCTCTTCTGTTCTTAGCATAAAGCAATATTCTTTGATTGTTTATTGTAATTGATTGATACAGATTATATCAATGATTGTTGCTGTAAGAAATTCTTGCAGGTTTTTAGAATAAGAGAACAGTGTTGTGTAAAGGTCTCTGGTTGACCTGACTCACAACAGATATCTTGATAAATCAGATTTCATGCCTTCTAATGCCAAAATGGATATCGAATAATCAGAAAATTTTAGGGTTTTTATTTTAATTTTTTGTGATTCTGACTTCAACAAGAGAAACAAAGAGAAAAGGAAAAATCTAGGTGAAGAGTGTTGTTTCAGATTTTGTTTTCAATGTCTCTATATGTTGTTCAAAGAATAGAGTGTTTATGTATTTTTTTTCAAAACGACAGTGTTTAGCCAAGTATAGAAAGAAAGAAAGAAAGAAAGAAAAGCTACAAAAACCTCAGCCTTCAATTTATCATTTACCATGTGTAACAATTCTATGATAGATCAGGAAAAAGGTCAGGGAAGCAGAGAGCTTGATCCTAGCAAAAAACAGTAAACACCTCCAGCATTGCTTTCTCAATTTAAAAAAAAAAAATTAATAAAAAAGATCAAAAATGAACAACAAAATGCAAACAAACCAATGAAAATCATTCAAAACCCATTTACATATGTACATTAAATATTCGTAAAAAAAATAAATAAATATTAATTTTTTTGGCTATATATACGTTGACTTTTATATGAACACTTCTACACTGGGTTTCTTTTTTTATATACCACTATACCAGTTGTACCGTTGGCATTAGAGTTTTGATATATTAATTTTATCAGTACCGTTGGCATTAGAGTTTTGATATATTAATTTTATCAGACCATCTAATGATAGCTTTTATAGTTGGGTTAATATTAAAAACCTCCCCTCACATTTGAACTATTATTTGGTATATAGTTATAAATGCGTTTATTTTAGAAACCTCCCATATGGATTAACACCGTTAGTATTCCGTTTGTGTTGACTGAGTTAGACCGTTAAAAGATCCAAAAATATCTCTATCTAAGCTTCAATTGTATGAATTGATCATTATACTCTCATACTTTTACCAAATAAATTAATAAACTGATACAAAATGTGAGAATGTTAACTTGCAAATGAAAAGTTATTTTGTGGACAATTTTATCCCTAAAAATAACAAAATAACGGAATGAGAGTATTATTAATTTAAGTTTCAATTGTATTATTTTATTAATTTAATTGGTAAAAGTATGAGAATATAATAGTCAATTCATACAATTGAAGCTTAAATATGAATATTTTAGATTTTTTAATAGTCAAACTCAGTCAACACAAACGAAATGATAACTGTGTTAGTTTATAGGGGATGTTTCTAAAATAAAAGCATTTGTAACTATACATTCAATAATAGTTCAAAGATGAGGGGAGGTTTTTAATATTAACCATTTATAGTTTTATCTAAGGTTGGGAAGTAACTAATTTTTTTTTTTTTTTTTTTTAATAGATTTTTGAGTATATTTCTATAGTATGAAAATGAAGGGTCTTACTAGGGTTCTGATATATTAATTATCGAAATTTTTTGTTGATCATTGAATGGCAATTACTTATGTTATATTAATTTTCTCGAATCGTTAATTAATGATATATTATTGCATTCGATTATCAAATGATTACTAAGTGTTCGTTTTTTTTTTTTTTTTTTAAACAATAATCTTTATTGAGAGAAGCCAAACCAGAACAACAACAGAGGAAGCCTAGCAAGCAGCCAGGCAGAGCAAAAGAGCTAAAAACAGAACCGCAAGAAACAAAAACAGAGACAAAGCAAAAGCCCCGAGGAGAAAAGACAGAAAAAACACACCAAAACAAAAACGAAAACAGAGAAGAAAAAAGACAAAACAACACAATCAGATATTTCCCCAATGGATGAAATCCCCTTCTTCCTTTGAACCATGCTTAGCTAAATTGTCGGCAAAGGTATTAGAGGATCTTGAACTAAACAAAATCGCCAAGCCACCATGAACCAACCTTCAAGAAGTTACGGATATCATAAACCATGTTTACGTGGTTTTAGCTACCGAAACCTTCACTCTTTATCCACAAGACCGCCACCTTATAGTTGCTGACTATATCGATATCCCGTCCTGTTACTAACTGTTCGTTAATAATGATGAATTAAAGTTAGGTATGTAAATCCATGAAGTGAAAAATATGAAATGTCATATCTAGGTGTAATCTAGTTGGATTTGGATTGAATTTTGTGAAAATTTTTTAATTTTATTTTGAAATTAGAATTTAGAGCAAATTGTTTGCTTTAGCCCTTATGGTTAGTGAAACAGTGAGTAAACGTATTTGGAAATGATAACAAATTTTAATCAGTTTTAGTATAAATGAAATTTTGGTAGATAATTAAATTGGTAAATCTTGCTCAATATATCCATATATATCACAAATATTAGGAAAAACAATAAATCTGCTTTTATTTATTTTCTCCATATAAGTTAATTTTGTTTATGTATATGCTAATATCTCATCATTGTCCTAACTAGCTACTTTGCAGTATTATTTTCAGTCTTTTTATCGTTCGAATTGATATAAAATATATTAGTTTTAAAATCTGGATTTCAATCTTCATGCGAAGAGTTTTTAGACCAAACAGAGTACCATTCCTCTACTACAGCTTTGTATCTTCTTTTATTCCTGACAGGATTTGTGTTCCAACACCCGTCTCATTGTTTTCAAAAGGTATATTGATGGATCGGTTATGGTTTTGTTTTCATTACAGAGCTCCAAGCTTCAATTTTTAATATTATGTCAACTTCAATTTTTAATATTATTACAGAGCTCCAAGCTCCTCTGAAAAACAGAATTCCATTTTTGATCAAAAACATGTCAACTTCAATCGAGAAACCTGAAAATGAAGTTCAAAATATCGAATTGTTGAGTTCGGTTCAGGATTTACATGGAGGAGTTACGGTAGAGATAAAAGAGCCCATGGATTCAAAACTGTTCGCTTCGATGCTTAGAACATCGTTATCGCGTTGGAGACAGCAGGGGAAGAGAAGTGTTTGGATCAAATTGCCTATTGAATTTTCTAATCTTGTTGAACCAACAGTTAAGGTAAGAATAAATAAATTAATTTACATGGAAATTAACCTACGTAACTTGAATTTTGTAGTTGTGTTTTCTTAAATTTGTTCTGTTAAATTTTTACGGGAAGGATTTCGGTACCACCATGCCGAATCAGATTACCTGATGCTCGTAAAATGGATTCCTGAAACTTCTGATATGCTCCTCTCGAATGCTTCTCATCGTGTGGGTATCGGTGCTTTTGTCATGAACGATAAAGGAGAGGTATCGTTGTTTAAACTTATGGGCCGATGGTTTTTACCTCATATAGTATTACTATCCGTTTCTGGGGTATTTGCTTACGTATTTATTCTACATTTGATATTTGAATATGCATTTATTTAGTTAATTACGAAGAAGACTTGTCTAAGTTGAATTGTTTACAATTTTGGTAGGTTTTGATAGTTCTGGAGAGAAATGGAAGATTCAAGGGTACTAATGTATGGAAGCTTCCGTTGATGAGGTGAGTTGGTCAGGAATACATTTTTATATCGCATCCTTCGTTTTCAGGAATTTTCCGATTAATTGAAATTTCTTCATTCTCAGGGTGAGGATATGTACAGCCGCAATCAGAGAAGTTAAAGAAGAGACAGGAGTAAGTGTGCAATTTATAGATGCAATCGAATAATCAATTTTCGAATTGTGTTTATTTTTCAGGTTTTACAATGATACAGTAATTCTAAAACCATACATCTTTGTTTTTCCTTCAGATTGATACAGAATTTGTCGAAATTTTATCCTTCAGGTAAGAAATTTTTGTAGTTATGGATAGTGTAACAATTTAATTTTTAGTGACCTTGCGCTTTTCATAGAAGTTGTTATATATAGAAAGAGTGTTAGACTATCATATTCTTAGATTTTCAATAGGGTTTTACCATTTCTGAAGGTATTCTATTCCTTCTTTGGTTACTTCCAGGCAAAGCCGCAAGTCATTCTTCAGGAAATTGGATTTATTCTTTGTGTGTATACTACGACCACGCTCTTTCAAATTTCAGAAACAGGATTCTGAAATTGAGGCTGCTCAGTTACTTAATTTCTTGTAGTTAGTTGTAGTAGTAGATCCATTATCTCAATAACTTATATATCAATTTTCAGGCATGAATTTTTATTGTTTTTAATTTATTTATTTTTACAGTGGATGAGAGTTGAGGATTACGCAGCCCAACCTTCCCATCAGAAAAATGAAAATTTTAAAAATATGGCCAGAATATGCTTAACTAAGTTGGAGAAGGACTACACCGGGTTTTCGACAATGTCTTCGACCACATCCTCCGGTGAAAGAATCTACAGGTGCTTCAACAACAAGGACTTTGAACCATCTGCAGAGCATTAATAATCTGCAGTAGAAGAACCAAGAATTACAATGACCAAAACTTTGTTGCATTGTATGCTGTCAAAACTTTTGACTGTAATTTTTTTTTTTTCATATCAATATTTTTTTAAGTATCACAGTAAATTTAGACACCGAATGAGACCAATATCATGTTCAGTTTGTGTGTTGGTTGAACGTTAAACTTGTAATATCAAGTATATATAATTAACATTCCTATGAAATCAAACATTAAATAGTGCATCCATGAGGATGAAAGTTTGAGTCATGCCCCTCTCTCAATCCCGAAATATTTTAATAGTCTTTAAAAAATAATAATAAATCATTGAATCAATATTCTTAATTTTTTTTTAAGACAAGATGGGTGTGGCTCGATGGTAAGCCTTTCGCATATATATCTAAGAAGTTGTAGATTCGAGTCATACCTCTACAATGAATACCTTTGATGAAATTATAGGCAATTAGATGTTTTTCAATGAGATTTTTTGTATGCATTATGAGAAAATTAAAATACATATTTAGTAAAAATTAAAAAAAATATATATATATTTGTATCCAAGAACTATTTTTAAAGATATTTACCTACTTTTAAATGTTTTATCTTCAGAAAAGTCAGAATAAATTAGTTATTGTACCCGAATTTTTTTTAATTTTTTTCCACAAATGTATTTCATTCTTTTTATCATTCATACAAAAATCACATTAAGATTCAATAAATTCCATTAAATTTCACCAAAAGTTCTTAAAGTATGTATTATAAAAAGTCCTCACCATAATATATATATATATATATATATCATCCTTAAACACAGATATATATCACACATATTTATAAATAAATAAAAAAAGAGGAAGATATATATCACACAATGAGCTGTGATAAATGCCAATTTAGAATCGTAACATACATAATTAATAATGACATATGTATATGCTGTTGTAAGAGAAACTTCAAAAACTCAAATAAATTTAATGAGAAATTGATCTAAATCCTTTACTACAATATTTTAATGAGATGGCATGCTCTTGGTATCTGAGTTATATAAATGCACAACTAGGACAGGTTATGACTAGTGGAGGGCATGTATTTTTAACATTTTAAATTGATAGGGCAGATAAAACAACTTAGTTATTAAGTGATTGTTCAACTCTCTCTCCATTTGTATTTATAATGGGGGTTTCAATTTTTGAGTCCCACCTCATTTGAAAATAGATAAATAAAAAATAAATAAAAGTAACTATCTGGATCATAATAGTATTTGATCTTGATAGATTTCTGACCCGATAATGTTAATGTTATATTCGGAAAAGAATATATATATATATATATATATTATGAATCAATAACCCTTTAGCATTAACTTCCAGATAATCCATTAATTTAATATTTGCTTAATCAAACATTTGACAACACTGCAAAATTGCCCTTGTAAGTGGCAAATTTTACAAACTGAAGTTTGCTGTCTATGAATATGATATACATATAGAATACAGATTACAGAGTCATTTTGGTAATTTTATTCCAATTTGAGGGCATATTTGTAGTTAGTTAGTTAGTTACCCAGATGACTTCTGTTCTGTTCTAATACGATCAAAGCCAGATAAATTAACTTTGTTGTAACATATGAATACAAGTACTGAGAACCCACAAGAAAGAAAGAAAGAAAGAAAGAAAAAAAAAATCAGATTCTGAAGTGACTTCTGAGTGTGAAATTCACAATCTTTTTCAGTGATGGCTTCTCTGCAAGGCAAATGGATCAAGGTTTGCTTCTCGATCCATTATTTTTATTTTTATTTTTTCTCTATCTTCTTGGTTACTTTCTAGGTCAAGTCTTGAATTTGGTTCAACTGTTACACGAGGGTCTAAGGAGCAGGTGATGGTTTTATTGTTCTTGAGTTGGAATTCTTGTAAATTAAATTTCATAAAAACCACAAGTATTTAATTATAGACATTTCTAATTTTAGATATTGAGTAATTTTCAGATTATAGAATTCATTTTTCTCTTATTTTTCCTTGCAAGCAAGTTGTTTTTAGATGGACTTTTCATTCGAAATCTGGATTTCGATCTTCATGCGTAGAGTTTTCAGACCGAACAGAGTACCATTCCTCTACTACAGCTTTGTATCTTCTTTTATTACTGACAGGATTTGTGTTCAAACACCCGTCTCATTGTTTTCAAAAGGTATATAATTTGATGGATCGGTTATGGTTTCGTTTTCATTACAGCAAGCTCACATTTTTAATATTATGTTTTTTTTTTCCAGGACAACCTCTGAAAAACAGAGTTCCATTTTTGATCAAAAACATGTCAACTTCAATCGAGAAACCTGAAAATGAAGTTCAAAATATCGAATTGATGAGTTCGGTTCAGGATTTATATGGAGGAGTTAAGGTAGAGATAAAAGAGCCCATGGATTTAAAACTGTTCGCTTCGATGCTTGGAACATCGTTATCGCATTGGAGACAGCAGGGGAAGAGAGGTGTTTGGATCAAATTGTCTATTGAATTTTCTAATCTTGTTAAACCAGCAGTTAAGGTAAGAATAAATTAATTAAATTACATGGAAATTAACCTACGTAACTTGAATATTGTTGTTGTGTTTTCTTAAATTTGTTCTGTTAAATTTTTACAGGAAAGATTTCGGTACCACCATGCTGAATCAGATTACCTGATGCTCGTAAAATGGATTCCTGAAACTTCTGATACGCTCCCCGCGAATGCTTCTCATCATGTGGGCATCGGTGCATTTGTCACGAACGATAAAGGAGAGGTATCATTATTTAAACATTTGGGTCCGATGGTTTTACCTAATATAGTATTAATGTCCGTTTCCGGGCATTTGTTTATGTATTTATTCTATATTTTATATTTGAATATACATTTATTTTGTTGGCTACAAAGAAGACCTGTCTAAATTGAATTGTTTACAATTTTTGTAGGTTCTGGTAGTTCAGGAGAGGAACGGAAGCTTCAAGGGTACTAATGTATGGAAGCTTCCTACTAGGACCGTTGATGAGGTGAGTTGGTCAGGAATACATTTTTGTATCGCATCTTTCGTTTTTAGGAATTTTCCGGTTAACTAAAATTTCACCATTCTCAGGGTGAGGATATTTGTACAGCCGCAATCAGAAAAGTTAAAGAAGAGACAGGAGTAAGTGTGCAATTTATAGATGCAATCGGATAATCAATATTCAAATTGTATTTAATTTTCAGGTTTTACAATGATGCCATAATTCTAAAACCATAAATCTTTGTTTTTCCTTCAGATTAATACAGAATTTGTCGAAGTTTTAGCCTTTTGGTACGAAAATTTTGTAGTTACGGTTAGTGTAATGATTTAATTTTTTGTGACCACGTGTGCTTCAGAGAAGTCTTGTAGAAAGACTGTTAGACCATCATTTCTTAGATTTTCAATAGTTTACTGTTTACCATTTCTAAAGGTATTCTATTCTTTCTTTGGTTGCTTCCAAGCAAAGCCACCAATCATTCTTCAGGAACTCGGATTTATTCTTTGTGTGCATTCTACGACCATGCTTTTTCGAAATTCAGAAACAGGATTCTGAAATTGAGGCTGTTCAGGTACTTAATTTCTTCTAGTCAATTGTAGTAGTAGATCCATTTTCTCAATAACTTCCATATCAATTTTCAGACATGAATTTTAATTGTTTTTAATTTTTTTTTTTTTTTTTTTTTTTTTTTTTTTTTTTTTTTTTTTTTTTTTTTACAGTGGATGAGAGTTGAGAATTATGCAGCCCAACCTTTCAATCAGAAAAATGAAAATTTTAAAAATATGGTCGGAATATGCTTAACAAAGTCAAAGAAGTACTACACCGGATTTTCAACAATGTCTTCGACCACATCCCCCGGTAAAAGAACCTACATATACTTCAACAACAGGGACTTTGAACCACCTTCTTTGCATAAGGATGCTCATGTGGTCAACAATGATGATAAACCCGTGGAGGAGGTTCAAGTTGATTCTTCAGCTATTGGGAAGGTTTCTAGTGGTTCTGAGAAGACTAGTTTGAAAGCTTCTAATATTTTGTCTTCCCCTGAAATTGTTGCTTTCTCCCCAAGTGAGCTCAAAGTTGTGGGGGTTGGTTCTTCTCTAATATTGTTAAAACTATGGATGCTACCAAGGCCTCTAATATGATTTCTTTTAATATGAATGATGATGCTTCTACAAGGCAACATACTGGTCCTATTATTCTCCATAATTCCTCCCCTATTTTGAACTCTAATACTAGCCCCATGGAGTCAGATTTGCAAGACCAACATTCGTTTAAGGACAATACTTCAGTAGATGTTGGAACCTCTAACTCCAACTCGTTAAACAACTTCTCAGGGATGGATGATAAGTATGCGGAAGCTCAAGATCTAGTTGATCCTGACAATAATTAGATTCACGTGGTGACAAAATCGAATAGAAGATTGAAACCAACTTTCAAGACTTTATCTAATTTCAAGTCTCAATTGAGTAAGGGAAGTTCTAAGCGTCTCCCTACTACTGAGACTAAGATTCGCCCTAATTCTGCGACTTCATCGGCTAATACAGAATTACATCGTGTTGCTATTTCTAATTAGGCCGCACCATTTGAGGTAGAAAGGAATGGTTAATTTTATGCCTTTTTAGGTTCATTTTTCCTTGTCTTCTGTTGTGGTCTTAGATTTTTGTTTTAGGGCTTGTGCACCACTTTACTTAGTTATTTCAATATCAATCTACCGAAAATAATTCATGATGACCAGAATTGGGACTAAACAAATCAAACTTGCGTAATGATAAAAATGGAACAACTTTCAAAATCTCTACATATTACAAAATCAATGATGCAGACTTCATCTTCAGATAAAAATGATCTAGAAAATGTACACAAATTATCATCTTCAAGATCTAACAATCTTGGCACCAAAATGAAAAATCCAACTCCACCCATCTCTAAGAAACCTAAAATCCTGACAGATATATCAGCAAAAAACAGTAAACACCTCCAGAATATATGCTTTCTCAATCAAAAAAAAAAAAGATAAAAAATGAACATCAAAATGCAAACAAACCATTGAAAATCATTCAAAACCCATTTCATCAACCCACCAAACACAGTCTCTTATGGAACCAATATGATATGATCTGATACAGCACGACTTGCCTCCTTCGATTTCCAACACAAACAGCACTCAAGCAATCAACAAGGAGATCAACAAAAAACAATCATGCACAATGGTCGATATATAACTGCATAGATATACATATATGTAAAATGAAAACATGTTAATGTTGGAATTTTTTTTAAAAAAAAAAAAAAAAAAAACAACAGAGATTTCAGGAGTCTGTATACTTTTTCTTGCAACACTTGCGGTGGGTCGAAAATCTCAGACATTCCAACAGAACCTACTTCTTCTCTGTAAGAGAACCTCTTTGCAGATTTTATTTTTTATTATCTGGTTCTCTCTCACACTCACTCCCTCTTGCCTGAAAAAAAAAATGTCTGCTCTAGCTCTGAAGTGATTTTTCTGATGTACAGGTGATTCATGGATATATATACACGACCAGAAAACCAAAAAAAAAAAAAAACACTAAAACAAGTAAACAAATTAACCATTTTTTAGTTACTGATATCATAACCTTTCTATATATATATATATATATATAAATATTTGTAAACAAATCAATAAATATTAATTGTTTAGCAAGATATACATTGAACTTTTATATGAACACTAGGGTTCCTTTTTTATATAACAATTGTAGTGTTGGCATTAGGGTTTTGATATATTCTCATTATATTAATTTTATCAGACCATCTAGTGATAGCTTTTATAGTTTTATAAAAAAAAAAAAGAAGGATTGTTGAATTGAATTCTATGGTATGAAAATGAAGGGTCTTACTAGGGTTATGATATATTATTTTTTTCGGACTGTTAATTAACGACATATTTTATTGATCAATGAATTGCATTTAATTATGTTATATTAATTTTGTCGGACTGTTAATTAACGAGACATATTTTATCTATCATTGGATTGCCTTTAATTATCAAATGATTAATTACTAAGTGTTCGCTAATAAAGCTCTAGGGGCGTAGTTTAGTTGGTAAATAGATGAGTTTTGGGTTTAGGCAAATGACTCTCAAGTGAACGGTTCGACTCCTAACAATGACAAAAAGCTTCAAAAAAGATACTATTAAAAAAAATAAATAAATAAATAAATAAAAATTAAAAAAAAAGAGAAAAAAAAGAAATGTGTTCGTTAATAATATTGAATTAAGTTAGGTAAGTAAATACACGAAGTGAAAAATATGAAATGTGATATCTAGGTGTAATCTAGTTGATTTGGATTGAATTTTGTGAAACATTTTAATTTTATTTTTGAAATTAGAATTTAGAGCAAATTGTTTGCTTTGGCCCTTAGTCGGTGAAACAGTGTGTAAATATATTTGGAAATGATACCAAATTCTAATCATCTTTAGTATAAATGAAATTTCAATAATATCTATTATTCCGGGATCATGTATTTTTTTGAAAACTTTTACTATTGGTAGGATTCGAGCCGAGGATAAATGAAAGTTTGGTACATAATGAAATTGGTAAATCTTGCTCAACATATCCATATATATCACAAATATTAGGAAAAATAATAAATGTGCATTTATTTATCTTCTCCATATAAGTTAATTTTGTTTATGTATATGTCAATGATCTACATGCAAGGAACTAATATATTTTGTATCAGTTCGAATTGACAATTAAAAACTATATATATATACAGTTCTTTTCTCCTCAGTGCGTCCTGATATAACTACATCAGGGCGTTGCATGTGGGCAATATATTATGGAGAAGTTTTGACTAGTGTATACACTTTGAGTCAAAGCATGTAAATCTAATGGTCCACATTCAATGCACTGATGAAGTTATATCAGAACGCATTGACTTGAAAATTTTCATATGTATATATATATATATATACGGTCCCGTTCTTATCAGGATATCCTTATATAACTTTATCAGGATATTGAATATGAGCCACTCATTTATAAAAGTGATTTGACAAGTGCATACATACCAAGTCAAAGTATGTAAAACGATTGACTTACATTCAATGTCCTTATATAATTCTCATATGAAAATTTCAGTATATATATATATATATATACCATCAAAATTTAAAAGTTTTTCGGACAGAGTATTATAGTGGTACAGTGTCTTGGAGACTGCCTGGATGCAGAGGCAGAGGGGTCCCATCAATTTTTTTTTAATAAAAATGTTTATGAAATTATAAAATTATCTTTATATTTTAAAAGTTTTTCATTTCAGCCCCCTGAAATTTTTTGTTTTTGTATTTCTTGTTCCTCCACTACCTAGATGAATAAGCGCTCTTTATCATCCAATTACATTGGACATTGGTAAATATTTTATGTTTTTTTAGAACAAAATTTTGTATGTATAATCTCATATGGAGAAATAAGCAATAATTAAAATATCATATCAATGCAATATTTTTAATTATAATCTCATATTCGAGACTCAAATGACGTAACTAGTTTGTTTGTAATTGTAATAAAAATTATATTTTTTATCAAAAAAAATGTTCAATAAATCACAGTACATTTATTCTATTCATTGATTTCCTATCACGTAGTATGAATAACCAACTTAACCAATCATGTCATTGAAGATATATTTTCTTCTTCAATTGTCAGATAATCATTATAACGAATAAATTGTCATATTATTTAAAATCATGTATTTGAGATTTATGCTTGAAGTATTAGATTTCTTGGTAACACAAAAGTTAAAGTTTTTGACTATATGAGAAGTTGCCTCATTGTCTATAGGAAAGCTGGTACAAATATCAAAACAATATACAAATTTAAAAAATAATCTTCAAGTATTTCAATATAAAAAAGCCAACTGTAGTTTCCACAAACTTTAAATAAAATATAATATAAAAAAATTACTATCTTAGGGTCTGTTTGGAAGAGCTTCTCAAATAGATTTTTTTGTATTAGATCTTTTAGAAGTGGAGCTTGTAAATGAATATGTTTGGTCATTTGGTTGTCAATTAAAAAAGAGTTTTTTTAATGATATAATTACCAAAATACTCAAGCAAATATTAAATATAGGGTTATATCGGAGATTTTAATGTTATTAAAAAAAAAACTCCAAAAGATCTATTTAGAAAAGCTTTAAATTTGGGTTTCTCCCAGTAGACGTAAAACAGTTTTTTTAACCATCAAAAAATTTACTGAGTGACAACCAAACGACAAAATAATAAATTTTAAAAAGCTTTTTAATTAAAAAAGCTCTTTTAATCGGTAGACAAGCTTTTCCGAACGGTCACATATAAGATTCATATAATTTAAAAAATAATAATAATAATTCTTGCATTAGGATTTAGGAGAGTAGCTTAAATATATAAACAATATTTTATTTCAACCGATATAATTATCTAGATCTAAAAAAATATTGCAGAAATAATCACTTTCTTGCATTATGATTAAAAAAAATTAAAAATTAAAAAACATTCGGCCAACGGGATAACTATTGAGATCACGATTGTATATATTGTTTGATCTCAATATATACCAACATATCTTCGACAAGGTATCAATTTCAGTTGCAATAATTAGATATATAATTGAATGGAAAAGAGTTTATAAACTTCAAGAGAATTTAAAATTAGAGACCGCGTAATACTTTTTACTTTTTCCTTTAATAAATAAAAAGTTAATTACTCAAATATACTAATAATGGTTTAATTTGGTGGGCCGATTCATGATCCGGGTCGGACTCAATTTTCATTATTTTATTTGGCGAGTTGCTTACTTGTTTTGTATTTCACATTCAGAGAAAAAAAAACATAGGAATATGAAGAGCTTCAAGTCCAAGCTCACTTTTTTTTTTTCAGGACTACCACAGAAAAACAGCGTTCCATTTTTTATATTAATAATTTTTAAAATAAAAACATATAGACTTCAATCGAGAAACCTGAAAATGAAGTTCAATATATCGAATTGCTGAATTCGGTTGAGGATGCACATTGAGGAGTTACAGTAGAGATGAAAGAGACTATGGATTAAAAACTGTTCGCTTCGATGCTTAGATGCTTTGATTTCTAACCAGTTTTAAAATCTAACATGTTTAAGAATGTAATCTGCAATGCAAATAATGGAGGGTCAAATTCAGATTCAATATAAATGGAGGCTTTGAAGATAATTTTTTTTTTTTTCAAAGTAGATAGTAAATACTTCAACAGATTTGATCGATGGGAATTAAGCTTCCGAGTCCGAAAGCACTAAGTATCCTAAGAGAGTATTAGACACTTTCCTGTATTGCACACAGAATAAAGAATATCAATTCAACATAACATCGAAAATGATTCTATAAAAAGAAGCAAGAAAAGATAAATAAATTAAAAAAGAAGTAACTGGGAAGGAAGCGTGAAGCTAGAACAAAGACCTGAATCTGATAATTTGGGGTAATGAAGAAAACTATTCTGGAAAAGATGAATCCAAACCGAAGGAGGGATTCGGAGATCAAGATGATGGACGATCCCTACAATCACCTGTTGTTTGTACAAGTTAAACTCTTCTTAATAAAAAAAGACCAATTGGTGTACTAACCAAGGATGAACTCCATAGCAAGGTAATACAGAAGAATAGCACTCACCCAGCTCGTATCTTTCACCAAATTCCAGTCCTTCTCAGAAACTACATTTACAGTGAAAAGGAGGACCCTAATCAGTTATGGTGATTTGTTGAAGATTCTTAGGTCTTGAAGGTGATAGTGCACATCAAATAGCTTCATTTTCTTCGACTTTGCTAACTCCCTTCACCTATTTCCTCTAAGTTAACAGCCCCCCGCAATAAGATTTTACGTAAAGACGCACGGGACAACACGTGCTGATAGCCGACTCAATTAATTAGCAAATCTCTTATCTATTAAAAAAGTCATCTACACAAAGGATGTGTGACAATCAGCCATATATTCATACTCAAAACATGGTTAAACGACATAATCAATATGTAGATAAGGAGTTAACGACAAACATAAAATAGATATAACAAAATAATCAAACAACCTCATGAGAATCTCCAATATTGACTCACCTCAATCTGAATCCAAAAGTCAATCCAACGGTGAATATAAAACCGATTACCAATCCATTCAAACAATTAAAAACAAAACAAATATTATACAAGAACACCGATTAAAAAAAAAACAAATATCTATCTAATCCAACAAGCAGAGACTATCAGGCAAGAATCAATCACCTGCACGAGTGACTCGTGTGGAAGCTCGTTAGTAGAGAATCCAGAACACTTATCGAGCTTCCTCTGGTCCAAGATTTCCAAACCGAAACATCAGGTACCCACTCTAGTCCTCAGATGTCAGATTTAACATTGTCAAACTCAGCTTCAACGACTCCAAGTCCCTGAAACAACGCTGCAACCTCTCTGACATCTTCATGTATCACAAAGCTTTTGAGTCACTGCATCCAGTTCGTACCACCTTTTGCACACTTGTGACACCACGTCCGTTCCTATGGTACAGGAACTGATCAGATATGATGTAGACAGAATAGAAGTAGAAAAATTATTTTTTTCACATTATGAAGCTCACATGAATTTGGATCAAGGTGGAGGCGAATCTACCCTGATTACAGATCGAGTTGATAAAAATCAAAGCATAATTAACGTAAAAAACTGAATTGAAGATGATAATTTTTATTATGATTCTACCAATTAAAAACATAATTAAGCTAAAAAAAATTCAAATCGAACCTCAACACTAAACTAATGTTCTTCTCCAACCAAAGGCAAAGAAGTAGCCAAGCCATGGCTCTTTCACAAACAGAAGCCTCCAATCTAACCACTGAATTAAAAATAAAATGAAGAAATAGTGAAGATTAAACTAAGTAACTAACCACGTTGGAGAAATCAGTGAATGGAAACGAGAGGCAACTAACTGATGACGGCGAAGAATAGTGAGGGGCGGAAAGGCGTAGGCGACGAAGGCAGCGGTCGGTGAAGGAGGCATGCGAGTTGAGACAATTTAGTTTTTTTTTTTTTTTTTTTTTTTTTTTTTTTTTTTTTTTTTTTTTTCTTCCCTTAAAAGTGAAATAGTCAAAATAAAAGTATAGTGAAGTTACCAGGTTTTTTTTAATTTTCTAATTACCGGGTATATCCGTGGTAAATAACTGTGGCAAATAGGTGCTGCAACTAGCAATCCGTGGAAAAATTTAATGAGATATTATTTTTCCGTGTTTTTTTTTTATAATATTTGCCATGGATGGACATCCGCGGTAAGGACAGCTTTTTCTTAAAGTACTGCAAGTACACATTCTAGCTAGTGATGATATATGTGATGATTTAGAATGTCAAAAGTATAAAAAAAGTACTTTATCAACATGACCATTGATGATCAATCTAGCTTTGGTGTCCTTTGGAGTTGGCTGCAAAATTATATCCGAAATGTAAAACAAAGCAATCAAAGATATCGTAAGAAGAAGAAGAAGCCCAGCTAGAGAACCATGATTTCTATACTCATGAAGGGTAATCTTAGTTGCAAGGATTGATGAGTTTCCGGTCTGACCATATATTATTAATATAAGCGAGTAAACTACCATGCCCTCCCTATTCTATATTCTCTATTCTATTATGAATTTCTATTTGATTATGAATTCGAGATCGTGTATATGAGTCGAGAAAGACTATTCTTCTTCAATCTCCTAATAAGTGAATAACAACAAATCACTCACTTGAATGAACATGCTAGAAGAAAAGGTAAACAAGTTATAGTTATATATATACACGGTCTCATTCCTATCAAGACATCCTTATATAACTTTATCAGGGTATTGAATGTGAACCACTCATTTATAAAAGTGATTTGACAAGTATATATATACCAACTCAAAGTATGTAAAACGAGTGGTTCACATTCAATGTCCTTATATAATTCTATCAGGGCATCCTCATATGAAAATTTTCGTACATATATATATGAGGAAATATGGGTTTTTAGTCAAAAATTATGAGGTTTTATTGTTTTTGTCAACAATTATCTTTTTTATTGTTTTTATCAACAATATGACTGTGAGGACATAATTACCACTATTTTTTTCTTAATCTCTTCTCTCTCCCTCTCTCTCATTTTCACCAAAATCTCTTTTTTTTTTTCTCTCTCTCTCTCACATGTTCTTCTTCTTCTTTCTCTCCTCTCCTCTCTTCTCTCTCTCTCACACCATGTTCTTCTTCTTTCTCTCTTTTTCTCAGCCACGCCTTCTCTCTTTCAGCTTCTTCTCTTTCTTTCTTCTCTTCTCTTTCTCTTTTAAGTTTTTTTCCAGGTTTTTAAAAAAAGTTCATAATTTTTTTAAAATTTTTTTTTTAAGATTTCATTTTTATTCAAAGAAAATTTCTAGAATTAAGGATGGTTGTTGTGTTTATGAATGGTGGGATGTTTGGGTTTGGGTTTTGTTAAAAAAAAAATTCAGATTTTTATTTTTAAAAAAATTCAGATTTGACTCTTTCTCTCCTCTCTTTTCTTTCTCTTTCAAGTTTTTTTCCAGGTTTTTAAAAAAATTTCAGAATTTTTTTTTCAGATTTCATTTTTATTCAAAGAAAATTTCTAAATTTAAGGGTGGTTGTTGTGTTTATGAATGGTGGGATGTTTGGGTTTGGGTTTTGTTAAAAAAAAAAAAAATCAGATTTTTATTTTTAAAAAAATTCAGATTTTATTTTTTTTTATTTTTTTTTTTCAGATCTCGTTTTTTTCTATATTTCATTTTGTTTAAATTTTTTTGTGTGTTTGGGTTTTGGTTGTGGTTAATTTTCGGATTTAATTTTTTTTTTTCAGATCTTTTTTTTTTTTTTTTCTAGGTTGTGGTTGTTGTACTTAAGTTGAGTGTTGTTTGTTTAAAAAAATTTCAGATTTTGTTTTGTTTAAATTTTTTTCCAGATTTTTCAAATTTTCAGTGTTGTTTGTGTTTTTTTTATATAATTTTTTTTCCAGATTTTCGTTTGAAGTTGAAGAGTTCAGATTTTTCAGATTTTTTTTTTCCAAACTGGTGTGTTTAATTGTGTTACTGTGTGTTTAATTGGTTATGACTAGTGTGTGTAATTGTTTATTACTGGTGTGTTTAATTGGGTGCTAATGGTGTGTTTAATTAGTTATGACTGGTGTGTATTGTTTATTACTAGTGTGTTTAATTGGGTGCTAATGGTGTGTTTAATTAGTTAATACTGGTGTGTTTAAATGGTTTGAACCGGTGTGTGTAAGTCAATTAAACACACCAAAACAACCCAATTAAACACACCAGAGCAAATCAATTAAACAAACCAATGCAATTCAATTAAACACACCAGGGAACCCAATTAAACACACCAAAACTGACCAATTAAACACATCAGGGAACCCAATTAAACACATCAAGACTGCCCAATTAAACACACCATGGTAACTCAATTAAATACACCAGGGCAAACCAATTAAACACACTAAGGCAAACCAATTAAACACACCGGGGAATCCAATTAAACACACCAAGGCTAACCAATTAAACACATCAGGTGTAAACCAATTAAACACACTAGGGAACCCAATTAAACACACTAAGGTTGACCAATTAAACACACCAGTTATAAATCAATTAAACACACTAGACTAATTAAATACACTAGGTGTAAATCAATTAAACACACTATGGTAACCCCATTAAACACATCAGGTATAAATGAATTAAACACACTATGTGTAAGAAGAAGAAGAAGAAAAAAAAGAAAAAAAGAAAAAAAAAAAAAGGTTTGTTTTTTTGGGGAAGAAAAAGAAAAAGAAAAAGTGAATTTTTCTTTTTTTTTTATAAAGAAGGGCAATCTTGTCCAAATTGTTTGGATTTGAGTGTTTAAAATTTTTTCTAGATTTTTTTTTTTTTAATTTTCCAGATCTTGATCTTGTTTTGTTTAAAATTTCTAGATTTTTTTTTTAAAAAATTCAGATCATGTTTGTTAATTTTATTTTTTTTCTAGATTTTGTTCAATTAAACACATTAGACCACCAATTAAACACACCATGGCAGACCAATTAAACATACAAGGTGTAAACCAATTAAACACATCAGTTATAATCAGGCAAAATGAATTAAACACACCGGGGTAAAAAAAATTAAGTACACTAGGCAAAACGAATTAAACACACTATAGTATAACGAATTAAACACATTAGGTAAAACAAATTAAACACACCATGGCATCAATTAAACACACCAGGCAAAACTCATTAAACACACCAGGGGCAAAAACAATCAAATACACTAAGGCAAAACGAATTAAATACACCAAGCAAAATGAATTAAACACACTATGGTAAAACGAATTTAATACACTAGACAAAACGAATTAAACACACTAGGGCAAAAACAATTAAACACACTAGGCAAAACAAATTAAACATAGGGGCTGGTGTGTTTAATTGTTTTTGCTCTGGTGTATTTAATTCATTTTGCCCTGTGTGTTTAATTCGTTTTGCCCTAATGTGTTTAATTTGTTTTGCCCTGGTGTGTTTAATTGTTTTTGTCCCGGTGTGTTTAATTGATGGTCTGGTGTGTTTAATTCATTTTACCTTAGTATGTTTAATTATTTTTGCATGTTGTGTTTAATTATTTTTGTCTAATGTGTTTAATTGGTAGTCTGGTGTATTTAATTGGTGATATGGTGTGTTTAAATAAAATGAAATCTGTAAATTTTGTTTGAAAAAAAATCAAATCTGAAATTAAACAACCAAAATCTAAAGAACCAAATATGAATTAATTGATATTGTATGTATTTCATTAATAAAAGTCATTAGGGCTAATGTGGCAATGTTTGATTGGGCAACTTATTATTATTTTTTTTTCATTTGTTTAATAATACTGGAAAATATCAAATTACCCTTAACCAATCAGTGTCTACCGATGGTCAACATGTTAAGGGGTAGTGAGTGTTAGAATGATTTTTTTACTAGAATGATCTTCTTACTAGTTTCTATGTAAGTATGCATACAATCAGGGTTTATGTAGTTTACCCTTTTATTTATGTATATGCTAGTATCTCATCATTAACCCGCTTCTTCTTGACAGTATTATTTTGAAATGTTTTATTTATTTTTTTTCTTCGTATCTCCAAAATTGAAATATTTTATTTATATATAGAACAAATTGCACTAAACCTTCTGAGGTTTGCTCTCTTAAACCCAGAAAAAGGTTTATCTTAATATTGACACTCACACCCCCTCCTGTTAATCAAATGTAACTGCTGATCAAATTTGACCGTAAAAAATAAGGGTATTTTTGACTTTTTAAACATTTTAAAAAAGAATTAAAAAATAAACAAAAATGTTAAATCTACAAATTAATTGAAAAAAAATGTGATTCTGGATCCATCATCCATGGAAAAAAAAAAAAAAAAAAAAAACATAAAATAATATATATATATATATATATAAACGGAAGTGATTGAATCTTACAATATCTGAATCATTTTAATTTCATTAAATAAAAACAAAACAAAGAGAAGTCAAATCAAGAATAAATTTTTAGTTTCATGACACAGACTCAGATCTCCACGCCTGTTGTTTGATTCTTCACTACATCGGAGATTCAGCACCCTCTATTATTGTTCTCATTTTTTTTCTCTTGTCTAGATCCACTAATCTTTCATCAACAATTTCAAAATTTTCAGCAGCACCACCACCGTGTTTCAGCGAGCACCGCCATCGTCTCCGTTGAAGGCCATTTATCTGCAGCACAAAAACCTTTTTCTTTTTCTAAAAGACTCAATTCTCACGATTCAAACACACAAGTAAGATAGAATGAATTTCATAACAACAACGAAAACAAGCAAATCTTATCTAAGACAAAAGTCTTAGAACAAACAATTGTAGAATCCCATCAAGACGCCAACGATAACTGATAAGTGCAGACATATTGAACAGTCAATAGCACTGGATTAGTTGTTGTTGCTCACTTGTAAGCCTTTATAATGCTATTGAATTTATGAATGAAGGGGAAAGAAAACTACTCAGCAAAAAATCTACTCTGTCTCTTTCTCTTTCAAATACTCCTCTCCTCTGTTCTTTTTCCCTTTTCTATCCGATACATATCAAAGACTAATATCAGAAGAAAACAGAAGCATGTGGATCTAAGAGATCCAGATCTGCCTCCTTGTTTTTTTTTTTGTTTTTTTTATTTTTTGTTCATTTTCATTTTCCAAATCCACACAAAACAGGGGAGAGGATCTGGATCGAAAAAACATAAACAGAACAGGGGCGCAAACCGAGGGAGGTGAGAACTCCTCCGTCGCGCCTCCCCCCTTTGTGGCTGGGGAGGATGGAGATCCAATTTCCAATCTCCAGATCGTCTCCTCCTCTTATCTTTTTATTTTAATTTTATTTTATTTATTTATTGCATTTTCCTTTAAAAAAATAAAATATTTAATCTTCACGTCTATATTTGAAAGGGATGGAGGAGATCCATTAAAAAAAGTTTTTTTTTTTTTTTTCAGTGTTTCAATTTTTTTATTAAATTGTTTTGTTTCTAAATATCTGTTTTATTGAATTTCAGATTTTTTTTTTTTTATAAATTCAATTCAAAGAAAAGATCCATTTAAAAAAAAATGTTTGTTTTTTTTTTTTTTATATTTAATTTTGAGATTAGGGGTAGTTTAGTCTTTTAATTGTCAACCCTAGTCAACTGTTAAGTTTGACACATGGTAAGAGGTGTGAATGTCAATTTATAATAATATTATTTTTGACTGCAAGAAGACAAACCTCATAGAGATTCAGTCCAATTTGCTCTTATATATAATACTATATCTAGGGACACCGTGTCTCAGACATTGCCTGGATGCAGGTGGATGGAGCCCACAGTAGCCAGGCATAAAAAAAATTGAAAGTTTTATTTAAAAAAAGTACAAATTATCTTATATTTTAAAAGTTTTTCATTTTGGCCCTTCTGAAATTTTTTGTTTTCGTATTTCTAATTTCCTCACCGTCTAGATGAATAAGTGTTCTTTACCACCAAGCCACATTGTGGGGTGGTAAATATTTTATATTTTTGGACAACTTCAAAAAAAAAAAATTATGTATAATTTCAAATGGAGAGGTACATAATGATTAAGATATTATATTAATACAAACTTTTTTAACAATAATCTCATATTCGAGATTCAAATACGTAACAAGTTTGTTCATAATTGTAATAAAACCAATATTATATTTTACAGTAAAATGTTTGATGCATCACATTGCACACATTTTATTCATTGATTCTTATCATGGAGTATGATTAATCAACCAAACATGTCATTGACAATTATCTTCTTCATTTGTCATATTATTTAAAACCACGTATTTGAGATTTTTGCTTGAAGTCTGAGATTTCTTGGTTATATAAGTGTTAATATAATTCCAAATTTTGTAAAATTGAATCCAAAATTATAATGTTTTTGAGTAACTGGGAAGTTGCCTCGTTGTCTCTAGGAAAGCTTGTTGTAATATCTAAACATTATATAAGTTTTAAAAAAAAAATACATAAAAGTTATAAAAATCTTTAAGTATTTCAATAATAATAAAAAAAAAGTTAATAGTAATTTCCGTAAACTTTAAATGAAAATATAATCAAAAGATTTTACTTTCATATAGGATTTATAATTGTATATAATTATAAAACATGACGCATATAATTTAAATTCTATGGGAAAATACCACTTTCTTGCATTATAAAAGTAGTTTTATGAGACTAAGGGTCTATTGTCTAGGTGGTTGGAAACGGTTCAAATCCCAGTAAATATATGTTCACCTTTACCCGTTAAATGCAAACTATAGAAAAACCCCTCCCCTTAAATGAGAGTTGACGGATTGCAATCCGAACCTTATTTATAGACCAAAATCTCATCAGATCCAGAGATTCACCCTGATCCACAATAATTAAATATATCAAAATATAGTAACTTTCTTGTGTAGGATTTTTCATACGGAATCCTCGATTGCTACTGTTACCCAAGGACGGCCCCGGGGTAGGACGGTGGCATCCATGCTCGGCCCCGTCATGTCTAGGGGCCTTAAATACATGATCTGAGTTTTTTTATGGTTTAAGTTGTATAAAAAAATAATAATAATAATAATAATAAAAAGCCCAAAAACTAAAAAGGGCCCCATTTTTTGTTTTAAATAGAAAAGCTCAAACGTCACCTAAAAAAAAATACAAATTCAACAAAGAAGACTTGTTCAACAGCACTTCCAAAAAAAATAAAATAAAATAAAATAAAAAATTCATCGAAGAAGACCGGACCAGGTCGACGTTCAAATATCAATGTAAGTTTCGAGGAAGTAAATTTCATTTGAGAGTTTTTGTTAGATATAAAGTGAATCGACAGAGACTGTTTTTGGAAATCTGGATTTCGATCTTCATGCGTGGAGTTTTCAGACCGAACAGAGTACCATTCCTCTACTACAGCTTTGTATCTTCTTTTATTACTGACAGGATTTGTGTTCCAACACCCGTCTCATTGTTAGCAAAAGGTATATAATTTGATGGATCGGTTATGGTTTCGATTTCATTACAGAGCTCCAAGCTCACATTTTTAATATTATGTCAACTTCAATTTTTAATATTATTACAGAGCTCCAAGCTCCTCTGAAAAACAGAGTTCCATTTTTGATCAAAAACATGTCAACTTCAATCGAGAAACCTGAAAATGAAGTTCAAAATATCGAATTGCTGAGTTCGGTTCAGGATTTACATGGAGGAGTTACGGTAGAGATAAAAGAGCCCATGGATTCAAAACTGTTCGCTTTGATGCTTAGAACATCGTTATCGCATTGGAGACAGCAGGGGAAGAGAGGTGTTTGGATCAAATTGCCTATTGAATTTTCTAATCTTGTTGAACCAACAGTTAAGGTTAGAATAAATAAAATAATTTACATGGAAATTAACCTACGTAACTTGGATTTTGTTGTTGTGTTTTCTTAAATTTGTTCTGTTAAATTTTTACAGGAAGGATTTCGGTACCACCATGCCGAATCAGATTACCTAATGCTCGTAAAATGGATTCCTAAAACTTCTGATATGCTCCCCGCGAATGCTTCTCATCGTGTGGGTATCGGTGCTTTTATCATGAACGACAAAGGAGAGGTATCGTTGTTTAAACTTATGGGTCATATGGTTTTTACCTCATATACTATTACTATCCGTTTCCGGGGTATTTGTTTACGTATTTATTCTACATTTGATATTTGAATATGCATTTATTTTGTTGAATACGAAGAAGACTTGTCTAAGTTGAATTGTTTACAATTTTGGTAGGTTTTGGTAGTTCAGGAGAGGAATGGAAGATTCAAGGGTACTAATGTATGGAAGCTTCCTACCGGGACCGTTGATGAGGTGAGTTGGTCAGGAATACATTTTTATATCGCATCCTTCGTTTTCAGGAATTTTCCGGTTAACTGAAATTTCTCCATTCTCAGGGTGAGGATATATGTACGGCCGCAATCAGAGAAGTTAAAGAAGAGACAGGAGTAAGTGTGCAATTTATAGATGCAATCGGATAATCAATTTTCAAATTGTGTTTATTTTTCAGGTTTTACAATGACACCGTAATTCTAAAACCGTACATCTTTGTTTTTCCTTCAGATTGATACAGAATTTGTCGAAGTTTTATCCTTTAGGTACGAAATTTTTGTAGTTACGGATAGTGTAACGATTTAATTTTTTGTGACCTTGCACTTTTCATAGAAGTTGTTATATATAGAAAGAGTGTTAGACTATCATATTCTTAGATTTTCAATAGGGTTTTACCATTTCTGAAGGTATTTTATTCCTTCTTTGGTTACTTTCAGGCAAAGCCACAAGTCATTCTTTAGGAAATCGGATTTATTCTTTGTGTGCATGCTGCGACCACGCTCTTTCGAAATTCAGAAACAGGATTCTGAAATTGAGGCTGCTCAAGTACGTAATTTCTTGTAGTCAATTGTAGTTGTAGATCCATTATCTCAATAACTTATATATCAATTTTCAGACATGAATTTGTATTGTTTTAAATTTATTTATTTTTACAGTGGATGCGAGCTGAGGATTATGCAGCTCAGCCTTTCAATCAGAAAAATGAAATTTTTAAAAATATGGCCAGAATATGCTTAACAAAGTCGGAGAAGGGCTACACCGGATTTTCGGCAATGTCTTCGACCACATCCTCCGATGAAAGAATCTACATGTACTTCAACAACAGGGACTTTGAACCATCTGCAAAGCATTAATAATCTGTAGTAGAAGAATCAAGAATTACAATGACCAAAACTTTGTGTCATTGTATGCTTGCAAAACTTTTGATTGTAATTTTTTTTTTTTTTCATATCAATATTTTTTTAAGTATCACAATAAATTCTGACACCGAATAAGATCAATATCATGTTCAGTTTGAGTGGTGGTTGAACGTTAAACTTGTATTATCAAGTATATATAATTAACATTCCTATGAAATCAAACATTAAATAGTGCATCCATGAGGATGAAAGTTCGAGTCATACCCCTCTTCCAATCCCGAAATATTGTAATAGTTTTAAAAAAATAATAATAAATCATTGAATAAATATTTAATTTTGAGTGGTACTATTAGCACACCCCTTACCTGTCTATTTATGCTCCACTTTTTTAATTATGCAGTATTCTTTTTTTTCCTTTATCAAAATTACTTAAAGGGACATACAATTTAAGGAAAAAAATCTTCTACAAAGTAAACCTATTAAAACCTCACATTCCTTTTCAAAAAAAAAAAAAAACATGTTCTTTTAAACTTTTAAACCCTAAATTTTGCTTCTTACAAACATACAAAAATATTATGAAATAGTCTTTGAAAGATATCAAGCATATGAAATATCGTTCTTTAGAATGATATTAAGCTATCGTTGTGTTGAAGCAGCCCTGTTATTTTTTTTTTTTTTCTCTTCCACCATGAAATAAGAAGAAAAAAAAAACTCAAAATAAAATAAAATAATAAGAAGAAAAAATAAATCATTTAATGGAGGTGAGAGAAAGATGTATACAAAGATCAAAGATGAGGTGTATTAAGTTTGAAAAATAAATAAATTGGGTAGTTTTGGAAATAAATCAAAACAATTAATAAAAAATATTTTATTTTATTTTATTAAGTCAAAATTTTAAAAAGTGGGGCATATATAGATTGGTAGGGGGTGTGCCAATATCACTACTCTTTAATTTTTTTTTTTAAAGACAAGATGGGTGTAGCTCGGTGGTAAGCTTTTCACACCTACATCCAATAAATTGTGGATTTGAGTCATACCTCTACAATGAGCAGCTTTGATGAAATTATAGGCAATTAGATGTTTTTTACTGAGATTTTTTGTATACATCCTGAGAAAATTAAAATACACATTTAGTAAAAATTAAAAAAAAAAAAAATTGGATTCAAGAACTATTTTTACTGATATTTACCTATTTTTAAATGTTTTATCTTCAAAAAAGTTGGAATAAATTATTTATTGTACCGGAATTTTTTAAAATTTTTTCCATAAATGTATTTCGTTCTTTTTATCATTCATACAAAAATAACACTAAAATTTAATAAATTCCATTAAATTTCACCAAAGGTTTTTAAAGTCTGTATTATAAAAAGTCCTCACCGTAAAATATATATATCATCTTTAAACACAGATATATATCACACATATTTAAAAATATATAAATATATATATATATATATATATATATCACACAATGAGCTGTGATAAATGCCAATTTAGAATCGTAACATACATAATTAATAATGACATATGTATATGCTGTTGTAAGAGAATCTTCAAAACTCAAATAAATTTAATGAGAAATTGATCTAAATCCTTTACTACAATATTTTAATGAGATGGCATGCTCTTGGTATCTGAGTTATATAAATGCACAACTAGGACAGGTTATGACTAGTGGAGGGCATGTATTTTTAACATTTTAAATTGATAGGGCAGATAAAACAACTTAGTTATTAAGTGATTGTTCAACTCTCTCTCCATTTGTATTTATAATGGGGGTTTCAATTTTTGAGTCCCACCTCATTTGAAAATAGATAAATAAAAAATAAATAAAAGTAACTATCTGGATCATAATAGTATTTGATCTTGATAGATTTCTGACCCGATAATGTTAATGTTATATTCGGAAAAGAATATATATATATATATATATATTATGAATCAATAACCCTTTAGCATTAACTTCCAGATAATCCATTAATTTAATATTTGCTTAATCAAACATTTGACAACACTGCAAAATTGCCCTTGTAAGTGGCAAATTTTACAAACTGAAGTTTGCTGTCTATGAATATGATATACATATAGAATACAGATTACAGAGTCATTTTGGTAATTTTATTCCAATTTGAGGGCATATTTGTAGTTAGTTAGTTAGTTACCCAGATGACTTCTGTTCTGTTCTGTTCTAATACGATCAAAGCCAGATAAATTAACTTTGTTGTAACATATGAATACAAGTACTGAGAACCCACAAGAAAGAAAGAAAGAAAGAAAGAAAGAAAGAAAGAAAAAAATCAGATTCTGAAGTGACTTCTGAGTGTGAAATTCACAATCTTTTTCAGTGATGGCTTCTCTGCAAGGCAAATGGATCAAGGTTTGCTTCTCGATCCATTTTTTTTTTTTTTCTCTATCTTCTTTGTTAATTTCTAGGTCAAGTCTTGAATTTGATTCAACTGTTACACGAGGGTCTAAGGAGTAGGTGATGGTTTTATTGTTCTTGAGTTGGAATTCTTGTAAATTAAATTTCATAAAAACCACAAGTATTTAATTATAGACATTTCTAATTTTAGATATTGAGTAATTTTCAGATTATAGAATTCATTTTTCTCTTATTTTTCTCTTATTTTTGTTCTAAAACAAAAATTATTTATCATGTCAGATACCCACACCCATATAAAGAGGGTTGGAATTTATTTATTATTAATCTCTTAATTGTTAAGAACCAACAACAAATTTTAAATGTTATTATATGTTATTTGTAGAGATTTAAATCAAAGTAGAAACCAATTTGTCTTTGTATTTTGGTTTTTTGTTTTTTGTCTTTTCTTTTTCTCATTAAAGCCAAAGCTAAATAAATGAAAACAGTGTATTAAAAGCAGATATAAATGCACAACGTAGACCTATAAATGCACAACGTAGACCTACAAACAGTGTATTTTCTACGTGAATCCACAACGTAGACCTATAAATGTACCCACTTCATCATTGTGACTTGAATTTAATATAAAAAGGTATATTTGCTGTCTCCAATTCAATAACTCTACTTAACCATTAACAATATATCAATAGGATCATGATCCTTTATTATACTGATTTTTTTTTTTTTATCTAAAGTATTTGAGAATAAAAATTTATATTTAAATAAAATAAATAAATGATATTCATTGATTACACATTTCAACAGATCTATTTAGAACATAACAAAAATCAATTCAACAGAGAATCTAAATCTAAATTCATATCAATAACGTCTCATTCAAAAAATTTTTTAGAAACAAGTATCTGTTAATGAATCGACTGGCTTGTGGACCGGACCACGTACCAATATTAACGAGAATAATGGGTGGTGGTTCAGTCCTCTCTGTCGTGTTTAGAATTTTTAAATTTCTCAACCTACCAGAGTCGAGTAGAATAAAATATTTGAAGAGTAGAACACTTGGGCAACTTGAGAGCCACCAGTTTCGCCATTTGTTGGACATCAATTACAGTAGCATTTTGTCTGTGATGAAGAAGGGCGTGGAAGCACATCGTGACATTATGACCTCTTAGACTCTTAGTACAACCACCGAGTACAGGTCCCATCCACGTCGGTGGTTATGTATTATCCGATTACATCTTAACTATACATTCGTTGTATTACCATGTGTTATGAGACTGTGTAAAGTAATTAGAAAAAATATGAGGTAACGAGAGGATCTCCAAATCCTATATGATATTGACAGATCCCGACAGTCTTATTGTAATTTGAAAACCGTGATCCATACGCTGAAACAAACCTGACCGTTGTGGCTTTCACAGCGCCACTCACAGTGCCCTCATCTGGTCTTCGACCGTTGTGGCAACCGCTGTGGAAACCCACAGTGGTACCCAGAGCTGTCTTCAGCCGCAGATTCTTCAGTTCTTCATGATCTTCAACCTCCCTAAAACAACAGCATTCCATCTTCCAAATGTATCCCACGTCTCCAGGAAGCTCCACATCAGTTGAGTCTTATTTGGTTCACATTTGGTTCGCTTATGAATACAAGTCAAAACCTAACTTCCATGAGGATGAAAGTTCGAGTCATGCCCCTATTCCAATCCTAAAATATTGAAATAGTATTAAAAAAATAATAATAAATCATTGGATCACTATTCTTAATTTTTTTTTTTAGACAAGATGGGTGTGACTCAGTGGTAATTCTTTCACACCTACATCCAAGAAGTTGTGAATTCGAGGCATACTTCTACAAGGCAATTGGATGTTTTTCGATGAGATTTTTTATATGTATCATGAGAAAATTAAAATGCACATTTGGTAAAAATTAAAAAAAAAAAAAATTGATTCGAGAACTATTTTTTCTAACATTTACCTATTTTTAAATGTTTTATCTTCAAAGAAGTAAATAAAATTTTCAATTTTTTTCCACAAATGTATCTCATTTTTTTTATCATCTATATAAAAATCAAATCAAGATTCAATAAATTTCATCAAATGTTCTTAAAGTGTACATTATAAAAAATCGTTATTGCAAAAAAAAAATATATATATATATATATATATCATTTTTAAAAACATATATATCACACATATTAAATAAAATAAATAAATAAATAAATAAAATAAAAAAGATATATATCACACAATGAGCTGTGATAAATGCCAATTTAGAATCGTAACATACATAATTAGTAATGATATATTTATATGCTGCTGTAAGAGACTCTTCAAAACTCAAATAAATTTAAGGATAAATTGATCTAAATCCTTTACTACAATATTTTAATGAGATGGCATGCTCTGAGTCAGATACCACTAATCTGATATAAGTTATATTTGTGACAGGTTATGACTAGTGGAGGGCATGTATTTTTAACATTTTAAATTGATAAGGCAGATTAAACAACTTAGTTATTAAGTAATTATGCAACTCTTTCTCCATTTGTATTTATAATGGCGGTTTCAATTTTTAAAATAGATAAATAAAAAACAAATAGAAGTAACTATCTGGATCATAATAGTACTTGATCTGGATAGATTTATGACCCGATCAATATTAATGTCATATTCGGAAAAGGTTTTTTTTTTTTTTTCCGATGAATCAATAACCCTTTAGCATTAACCTCCAATTGAATATCAAGATGATCCATTAATTTAATATTTGTTTAATCAAACAATTTGACAACACTGCAAAATTGCCCTTGTAAGTGGCAAATTTTACAAACTGAAGTTTGCTGTCTATGAATATGATATACATATAGAAAACAGAGTCATTTTGGTATTTTATTCCAATTTGAAGGCATATTTAGTTAGTTACCCAGATGACCGCTGTTCTGTTCTGTTCTCGATCCATTTTTTTTTTGTTCTCTATCTTCTTTGTTAATTTCTGGCTCAAGTCTTGATTTTGGATCAACTGTTACATGAGGGTCTATGGAGTAGGTGATGATTTTATTGTTCTTGAGTTGGAATTCTTGTAAATTAAATTTCATGGAAACCACAAGTATTTAATTAAAGACTTTTCTAATTTTAGATATTGAGTAATTTTTAGATTATAGAATTCATTTTTCTCTTATTTTTCCTTGCAAGCAAATTGTTTTCAGATGGACTTTTCATGGTTTTAAATAATTTTCTTCTCTTTTGGTAGGAAATGCTAGTGATTTGACCGTTTCTAGTTCTATTTCCTGATATAATTTCCAAGTTTAGTTTTTCTACAAGATACAGTCAATATTATTATAATATTAGACCAGACCCGATCATAAACCATTGAAAATTTTCTGTCGTGGAAAATCGGTGTAAAAAAAATATAAAAAATTCACTACGGTGAATTTGTTACTTTTTCAGTCAGACGAGCTCCCGATTGATTAGACCTAGTCAATTGACTTTATATTTTATGTATGTACTACATATTTTGTTTCATTTCAGCTTGATCAAAAAGATCTGGTCCTGGAGCAAGAAGCTCACATTCCATTGCCCTAGAAGGACACAAGGTCTATGCCTTTGGCGGTGAGTTTGCGCCACGTGTCCACGTCGACAACAAGCTCCATGTCTTTGACCTTGGAACCCTAACATGGTCTGTGGCCGATGCCACCGGAAATGTACCTCCCCCTTGTGTTGGTGTCACAATGGCTGCTGTAGGGAACACCATAAATCTGTTTGGTGGTAGGGATGGTGCACACAAGGAGCTCAATGAGCTATACTCGTTTGACACGTGTACGAACAAGTGGACCGTACTGTCTAGCATCGATGATGACGTTGGGCCCCTGCACCGTAGCTACCACTCTACGGCTGCTGATGAACGACACGTGTACATCTTCGGAGGATGCGGTGTCACAGGCAGGCTTAATGATCTATGGGCCTTTGATGTTGTTGATCAGAAGTGGATTGAATATCCAACAGCAGGAGACAGTTGCAAATGTAGAGGTGGGCCTGGGTTGGTTGTGGCCCGAGGGAAGATTTGGGTCGTGTATGGTTTCGCCGGCGTGTAAATGGACGACATACACTGCTTTGATCCGGTCCAAGGAAAATGGGCCCAAGTAGAGACTAGCGGGGAAAAACCAACAGCAAGGAGCATATTTCCTACGTCGGGATTGGGAAATACATAATTGTATACGGTGGAGAAGTAGACCCTAGTGACTTAGGCCATTTAGGGGCCGGAAAATTTATTGGTGACATTTATTCGTTGGACACAGAGACATTGGTGTGGACACGGTGGGATGATGGGCCAGGCTTGGATAACCATCCTGGGCCTCGCAGATGGTGTGCTTTTGCTGGTGGCTGTAGGGATGGCAGACAAGGGCTATTGGTATAAGGTGGGAATTCTCCTAGTAATGACAGGCTTGATGACATTCACTTTCATGTAATCGTTCATGTTTGATTAAATTTTATCAGGTATGGGATCCCATACCTGACTAGTGTTGCACAGTCGATTGCTATAAGAACTCAGTCTTGGTTTTTGCTATAAGAACTCAATCTTCAGGATTCTAAAGATTGAATACATAATTTTCATGGCATTAATTCATAGATTAGATTGAATCTTATACAGTAGAAACTAGAAATCCAAAAGCACAACAAGAGAGCACACAGAGAGTTCAAGTTCATTTTTTGGTCAGGGAAATGAGCAGATTTGTGAGGATTCCAACACCCTTTTCCATGCAATCTTTCAACCTGGTAAATAATCTCTTGAATAAATCATCCATAATGGAGTTTCCAAAATGACTGGCCAGAATAGGCTCTGAAACAGATCTTATAAGCTTCAGTGCTTGCCTCACTCTTGCATCTAAGCTATTGTCACCATTAATGTCTACCGAGCCTGCTTCCCAGCTAAGTTCGAATTTTTCGAGCAAATTGATGTTGTAGGATCCTTCTCTTTCAATCACATTCTGTATTTCTTCAAGAGAAGGTGCATACATTGGTACGTTGAATGTGTCTAATTTCTATTCTTCAACCATACCCTGTAATGAATCGAATTATAACTTAGAAAGATATATCACGTAAACATGATGATATGATATGACAACACAAGCGGTCTGGAGGAGTACTGAAAGATAAGTACCTCAGAGACCATCGCTTGCAGTTCCATCCCAATTAACTCTATCAATATGGGACGATAGTTCTTGGTAGAATCTTCCTTTGATTGATTGCCTCTAATCGTAAGGACCATTCGACCTCCAGGTATCAATTCTTCTGATCGTAACCTGAGAAATCGTGTGAAATCCTTCTCGAATTGTTCTAAGTATGCCTTGTGAACACCAGGAGGGCTTGTCTTTGTTGGATAAATATTCTCTTTGTTCAATGGAACCCCGGATTCACTTACCAACCCTTCAGGTACCTATAGTAAGGTATTGTTAGTTTATAGCGATTTAAAAGAAATTTGCACAAAAAGTGTTTGATATTAACTATCTTATCTAATAAGGTCTCAAACCCAGGAATCCCTAGTAAAACAAAGCTCGATCCGATATCATAGTAGTAACCATCAGACATAAAAACTTAAGTTGATAAGAAAAGACTCAACAATAATATTTAAGCATTCTAACTAACGGTATCTTTCGTTTAAGTTTATTATGAGTAGATGGTTTGATTACCTGAGAGAGCCAATGGAGACTGAAAGATGAGAAAACAAAATGAAGGAAACTGGGAGGAAATAGCCTGCCATGGAAAGATCCAGGAACTGCTGCTATAAAACACGATACGGACTCATGATCATGATCATGATGATCCTTCCCCAATTTCTTCAATTTCTGATGAAAGCTTGGCAAGGATTTGAAGATGATGTTGAAATCATTCCCAGGAAGATCATTGAGGAACACCTGCAACGCAGGCGGCTTTCGATTCTGCTTCTGGGCAGCCATGTGAAGAGCCTCTGCAACCTCCCAGGAGGGTATCAGAGCATTAGGCCCTGAAGAACAACCCATGTCTGCAAACCTTATGCAGTCTCCTCCAGGAAAAGTGTTGCTGCAATAAAGCTCAACAATGCTTTCTTCAAGTAAAGGCTTTGCTTTCAAGATGGCTTGTTTCTGAAAACCAAAAAATTACAAAAATGGTGAAATTTCATTAGTTAATAAGTAGATAAATGTAAAAAACAATTCTGATATATTTTGAGAGAGAAAGAGAGAGAGACTGGTTGTCCTGAGTTTTTAGCATAGCTATTGTCTCCTTCTCCTTGATTCATGTGCAGAATATTTTGTAACTCCTCCATTGATGGTTTTCTGTCTGCGTGGCTGATTTCTGAGGCTTTTCTGGATCAGAAATTTTGTTTAAATTATAGGTGGTGTAAGAATGGATTGATAGTGTATCAAATTGGGTATCTAGTACTTAAAAGAAAAGTGGAAAGCAGTCAAATTAACATAGGACACATCTTATTCACCGTTCAATGTGATGCAATAAAGAAAGAATGTTTTTGAGTAGCCTAGATATTAAAATAAAATTTAAAAAAAAAAAAAAAAAAATGTGATAACTTGACGGATAAAAATAAGAAACCAAAACTGTCTTTGTTTTGTTGCTTTTTTTCATGTATTTAGTCAAAATTACTCATTTAATTAGAATTTGATTTCGTTGGATAAGTTCTATGAATTTGGCAACTCAAGAGTCAAAAGTAGGACCACCGTTTTATATATAACTTTTGACTTATATAATAGTTTCACAAAACCCACCCCCTAACTTCATCTTCTTTATAAAACCCACCTCATAACCTGCAGCACCAATCCCTAGCCGCCCTCCCATCACCATATCAAACCCCACCAACCCTCACCGCCCCATGATTTTTTGTTGTTTGTTTTGTTAGATCTTTGCCATTCTATTGGTTTTTTTTTTTCTAGAAATTGCGATATGGGTATGTCTCAGATCTTCTTCTTTTTATTGGGTTTTGGTCAAAATAGTGATATGGGTCCTGCTTTGTTTCTTTGATTTGGGGTTGTGAGTTTGGTTTGTAGGACAAGATTGGAGTTGGGGTTTGGATTTTGGACGTTGTGGCTGTGTGTTTGGATGATTTTAGCTGGGGAGGTTTCTGGGTTCGATGAAGCTGGGTTGACGGCTGTGGGTTTGAGTCGATGGTAGGTTTGAGTGGCAGGTTATGGGGTGGGTTTCAGTGACGGATTAGGGCGATGGCGGTGGGTGGCAGTGGTTTGAGTGGTCAGGGTTTGATAATGTTGATGTGGTAGATAAATGTTGTTGATTTTATAAATAAATAAATATATATATATAAATATATATATATAATATTAAGATCCGGTGGGATCCCAGATTGGATCTCCACCGGATCTAAATATTGATGATTAGATATTTGGATGACAAAAAAAATAAAATTAAGAAAATAATTTTTTAATTTCTTTCCTTTAAAAAAAAATAAATTAATATATAATTATATATAAAATTAAGAAATATCAAAGGTAAAAATGTCATTAAGTATTTTATGTGACGGTTAATCGACCAACTAATCCAATAAAAAATGAATTAAATGGCTAAAAAACAAATAATTTAAGTACTCAAATGATAATATCCCAAAAAAAATTTATCAGCTACATGGAGATTTCTCATTTTATTTTTATTTTTAAAAATAACCAAAAAATATATTTCAAAAAAAATTATCAAATAATTAAAATCTTCATCTCCTTTGTCCAAGGAAAAATGGTGAAAAATAAAATATAATTCTTACCTTTCTAACAAGAAAAAATCATCAAAAATTATCCAAGCATCTTCAACAATCCATCAAAGATCAATCACTCCAATTACCATCTGAAAAAAATAATTAATAAATCGAATCACTCCACCAGCCATCAGCTTCTCTATCATTGATTTTCCCACAATTGGTCACAGATTGGTTCCATCTTTGAGTTCACCTACAGTCAAGAAAAATTCGAAAAAGATCAAAAAGTCTCTGGTCAAAAATTCCCTCTTCAAAATGACGTTGTTCACCGACCCGCCCATTGTCACTCTCTATCTCACAACACTGACATCCACTCTTCAATCTCACCATCAATTTCTCCAAACCCAATAAAAATCCCCCTTTCTCTCTCGTTCTTCAATGGAGAGATGTAGTCTAGAACAGATTTTGGCATTTGGGATTTGTGATTTTGTTTTTTTTTTTCTGGTTTGTATTGGTTTACATGCTTTAGTACTTCATGGGTTGTTTACAAGATCCGATTTTGATTTTTAGGTTTCGTCTTTCGGGATCTTGTATATAAGGGTTTTGGTTGTTTTTGAGTTTGGAGGGTTTGGTTCGTGGGATTTTTAGATGGATTTCATGTAAATCAAGCTGTTTTTTATTTTGTTTAGTGGTGGAATTTCAGATCTGGTATTTGTTTTTAATTTTTTTTTCTTTTGTAAAATTGATGAAAGTGAGAAGGGTTGGTGTAATGATTGTGGTGTTTGTTTTACTGTGGATGGATAGAGATAGAGAAATGACAAATTTTCTTTTGTTGGATTTGATGAAGATGAAGAGGATATGGTATGTAAATTGAGGATGATTTTTTTTTTTTTTTAAATGTGGATCTATGAGCTAGGTGATGTTTGATGATTTGGAGATGTTGTATTTGATGGCCGGTGGAATTGTCGAAGATGGTTGGATGATTGTGGGATTTTTGTGGTGTTTTTATTGTTTGTTTGTGTTTGTAATTTGTTGAATGAAGTCGGTGAGAATGAGAAATTAGAGGAAGATGAAGGTAATTGTTGAAGATGGTTGGATGATTTTTGATGATTTTAAAATCATGTTTGATGATTTTTTTTTCTCGTTAGAAAATTAAGAATTTTATTTCATTTTTCACCAATTTTTTCTTGGACAAAGTGTAGGGAAAAATAAACAAATAAAAGTGTTACACGCAGCGGAAGCGATACTAAAGACGATTTAGTGACTTTTAAAATTTTTCCTTTATGAACCTTAAACCCTTTTAATCAATAAACATGCATATATATCAACAAAAGTAAATTACCTCTTGTCGCGTGATCCGATTGACTTACGTCGATGGTAATCCGCAAGACCTTCAATCCGAGCACGAACGTGGATCACCTAGGAGCGTGGTCTCCCTTTCCTTTGAATTGCAAACCTGTGAATGGACCAAACAAATACTTTCTTTTCTTTGTTAGTCACAAAACAATCAAAAGAATGTCAAAATTATTCCGGTCACTTTTGAGTTCACAATCTTATGATCGAAACTCGCGTGAACCTAGATCGATATCGTATACACAAGCTTATTGATGTTTAAGCAATTGTATACTATCAAAGAATAATTTTTCACTCCTTTTTGTCTCTCTAGAATAAAAACTCTCTTAGAATTAAGAAGAAGAAGAAAGAAAATAAAAACTCAAGCACCAATTAATTGATGTGGCCGAACCCTATAAGAACATATATATAGGTTGGCCGAATTTTTCTTCTTTTTCCTTTAGGGTTGCCGAATTCTATGTAGTATCTAATTAGGGTTGGCCGAATTTCATCATGTCACTTATATAGGGTGACTAAAATTCAACCCTAATTCTTTTTAACTTTATAGACTTCAAACCCTAATCCAACTCTTTTATTTTTATTCTTTTATTTGACTAAATAAAAAAAGACTCCTTATTTGATTAAATAAATAATACTAATTTATTTATTTACTTATCAAACAAGTCTTTTACTTTTAGGAAAGATTTGTTTCTTTAATTAAATAATTAATCAATAAATCAATTAATTCTTATTTAATTAAAACAAATGAAACAAAATAATATTTTTAGGTCAAAACCTTAACCTAGCCGCCCCACTTATATATAAGATGGGCCTAATATTATTTTCCTATTTCATTTAATCCATTGGACTTTAAATAAAAAAGCCCACATGTGAACCAGACCCATTCTTACTAAAAGAAACAAGCCCACATGTCTTTCATTAATATATTAATATAATTGAGCAGCCCATTACTTAAATAATGTGCAAATTATATTCTTAATATATTAAATGCAATTCTAGATGGACCCTTAAATTGGTCCGGTAGAATATATCAAGTGATCCATGCAAGTCCGTGTGGATTGGGGATCTTGGCGGGCCATCTAAATTTAAGCTTCAATAGACATAACCTAATCACAATCAACAAATGATTCACTTAGGTCCGATCCATTAATTTTAACTCATTCCACTAAAGAGCTAAAACTGAACTCTTAAATAAAGATAGAAAAGGAAGATGCTCCTCATTCATACCCTAGACAATCATATTGGAGATAGTGTATCCTCGTGATTAATATCAGTAATCGCCAAGAGTTCATAGACCGCCTATAACTCTCCAAGTTACCATATTTACTCATATGACCACGTTTTGAACTTGGATATTTTGACTTGTCCAGAAGCCATGTTTTCAATAGACACTATTGAAAACTCAACGTTGAGATTTAATATCCAATTACCTCAAAACATCCATATGATGATATTATACTCTCATTTAATTAAATGGAGCCACGATGTCCATATCTATAAATGAAGTCCTCTATCGATTAACAAATGAATATCACCAAACTATCGAGGATAGACTATGCGATATAATCGTACTCATTGATAACTCAAATGATATCACTTGCAACCATAAGTCCATCATTTATCTCAGGATTAAGATAGACCCTCCGATTGTCCTGATAATGAAAAGACTATTATCTATTGACGGTTCTAGATAAAGCTTTTCATTGTGATCCAGTTCAATGCACCCAGTGCACTAGATCCTTTTGCTCGAAGACACTCCGATGATTTTAGACTCATCATATCTCATTTGATCCCACTCAAATGCTAGCAAAAGAATTCTACAACTTTAACAAGATAAAGGTGCCCAACCTTTAACTTAAGTTGTGAACAATATTCAAGACTAACTAAAGAATTGTGTCTACCACATACATATCCAGATGTACGAACAATTCTTCTTTTCCCATAGTCTTTAGACCTTATGATTATTTACTTTGACAATTATAATACAAACTATAAATGCTATACGATTTGTTAAACCAGAAATCACTTTATTAATATGAAAAAGATTGTTAATTACAACATTACACTCTTGCTATTGAGCATAATCCTAACACAAAGAAGATGAAGATTTTAATTATTTGATAATTTTTTTGAAATATATTTTTTGGTTATCTTTTAAAATAAAAATAAAATGAGAAATCTTCATGTAAGGGACAAAGAATTTTTTCTACTAAAAGTTGAAGTGGTCCCTACACATTATGTTTTGTCTGATGATCGATAAAAGCTGAGTCGGATGAGTTTTTGTTTAAGTAACGTAACCAATACAGGTGTCGGGATTTGAGTGGCCCCAATTCAACAATCTCGACGGGTATTGGAGACCACTTTTGCTCACACTCTTAGAGCATCTCCAACAGACTCCCTTAATGACATTCCTTAGCTTAATTAAGGGAGTATGTGTATTTTTGCAACTCCAACAACTCCCTAAATGACTCCCTTAATTGTGTTTTTGTGGAGTTCATTCTCTTAATTAAAGGATGTTTTCAACCCCTTAAAGTGGACTCCACCTATTTAAGATTATTTCAAAGTGGGTTCTACTTATTATAATTGATAAATAATATATAATATTTATTAAACACAATATCTAACATTTAAATAATAATAAAAATTATTAAAAGGACCATTTAAGAGAGTATTGTTGGAGCACATATTCCCTTAATGGTCCCTTGCAATAACACACACCTTTAAATAAGAAAATCTCTAAGGAAGACTGTTGGAGATGCTCTTAATACCAATACAGGTGTCAGGATTTGAGTGGCCCCAGTTCAACAATCTCGACGGGCATTAGAGAACACTTTTGCTCACCTCCTTCAAGGGGGTGAGCATTACCCTCTACCAACACTTGACATGTGTCAAGGTAGGGGTATTTTTGTCCAAAAACAGTCATGTGTTTAGACAAATATACCTCATCCCTAGACACATGTCATGTGTTGGGGAGGGAGGTAATGCTTACCCCCCGTGAAGGGGGGTGAGCAAAAATAGACTTCAGACATTGCCTGGTCGCAAAGGGATGGGGCCCACAATGGCCGGGCCTAAAAAAAAATTATAAGTTTTATAAAGAAAAGTACAAATTTAACTTTGTATTTTAAAAGTTTTTCATTTTATCTGAAATTTTTTATTTTTGTATTTCTTATTTCGTCACCATCTAGATGAATGAGTGTTTTTACCGCCAAGTCACATTGTAGGAATGTGGGGTGGTAAATATTTTATATTTTTTGACAACTTCAATATTTTTTATATATAATTGAAGATGGAGAGATACGTAACGATTAAAATATCATATTAATGCAAACATTTATAACAATAATCTCATATTCGAGACTCAAATACGTAACAAGTTTATTCATAATTGTAATAAAACCTATATTATTTTTTACGGTAAAATGTTTGATGCATCATAGTGCACACATTTTATTCATTGATTATTATCATGGAGTATGAATAATCAACCAAACGTGTCATTGAAGATTATCTCCTTCATTTATCGAATTATTTAAAACTATGTATTTGAGATTTTTGCTTGAAGTTTGAGATTTCTTGGTTATATAACAGTTAATATTTTTCCAGATTTTGGAAAATTGAATCCAAAATTATAATGTTTTTGAATAACTGGGAAGTTGCCTCATTGTCTCTAGGAAAGTTTGTTGTAATATCTAAACATTATACAAAAAAAAAAAAAAAAAAAAAATTTAAAATACATAAAAGTTATAATAATCTTTAAGTATTTCAATAAAAAAAAATAAAGTTAAATGTAATTTCCGCAAACTTAAAATAAAAATATTATCGAAAGATTTTACTTTCACATAAGATTTAAAATTTTATATAATTATAGAACATGACGCGTATACTTAAAATTCTATGGGAAAATACCACTTTCTTGGATTATAAAAGTAGTTTTATAAGACCAATGATCCATTGTCTTGGTGGTTGAAAACGGTTCAAATCCGGATATTTGTAAATATAAGTTCACCTTTACATGTTAAATGTAAACTATGGAGAGTCCCCTCCCTTTAAACGGGAGTTGACAAGTTACAATCCGGACCTTGTTTGTAAAACATAATCTCATCAGATCCAGAGACCCACCCTGACCCACAATAATTAAATATATCAAAATATACTAACTTTTTTGTATAGGATTTTTCATACGGAATCCTCGATTGCTACCGTTATCCAAGGACGGTCCTAGGGTAGGGCAGGGGGCGCCCGCCCTAGATCCGTCATGCTCAGGGCCCCAAATACATGATTTGAGTTTCTTTATGGGTGAAGTTGTAAAAAAATAACAATAATAAATAGCCCAAAAACTAAAAAGGGCCCCATTTTTTGTTTTAAATAGAAAAGCTCAAACATTACTAAAAAAAAATTAACACCGGGCCCATTTCGTTTTAAAGTGATGATATTTACACACTTTAAAAACGGTATGTACACTCTAAATTAGTATATTTTTAAAAATCCAATAATACCCATGAGTAAAATTACCAAAAGGACTAATTGTTTGTTAGCACACCCACCAATAACTATTAATTAGTTTCTTATTTTAATCTTTTGTAATTTTTTTTTCTTATTAATGGTTTGATATTAACATATATCATAAAAACTCTTTCCATTTTAATAAACACTAGATTCTCTTTTAAATATATTTTCAATCTCTTTTAACGAAATACAAATTGATTGCTAAGTATAAAAAATGAATCAAAATCATGAGACAAATCTGGTAGTGAAAAAGTAAGTTTTAAATTAATTTTTATTATTTTTATTAGAAGAACAAAATCATTATATATAAAAACAGACTTTTAAATTAACTATATTATCTATATTTAATTTATTTCTTTCAAAAATACTTTAGACTTTTATTTATTTATTTATCAATATTAGATGTTCTTTTTTGTCAAAAATAATATATATTATATGTTCTTCAATTTCATTGAACACCTATCTTTTTTTTTTTTTTTTGAAATATTAACACCTATTTACATCCACATCAATTGGGACATATCACAAATTTTGTTTTCCTACACTCTCACAAACAGAAAGTGGTTTTCCAATAAAAAATAAATAAAAATCTTAAAATTGATTTATAACCAAAAATGGAATTTGATTTTAAAAAAACGGAGAATAAAAAAGAAGTAGAGAAGAGAAAGAATAGTAAGAGAATTAAAGAAAACAACAAAATTTGAAACAATAATAAAATTGATTAAATAACATAATAATAGTTATAGGTGGTGTGTACTTAAAAAAATATAATACATTATAATTAAAGAATAGGTATTTTTGACATTAAGTGGGGTTCATTTATAAATTAGAGATTTTTTTAAATTTTGATGGTGTAATTATAAAAGGGGTGTAGATACAGTTTTTGAAAGGTGTCATTATTGCTACTCTTCGTTTTATTCTCATACAAAACCCAATTATTTAGGGTTTCATACTTTTTTATCTCCTTCTTATTAAAACAAAAATAAAAAGTTTAATAACTTCGAGACAATATAAAATTAGGGACCGGCATACCGCGTATAATAAATACTTTACTGTAATAAAAATAAATAAAAAAATAAAAAACCAACTTTGTATAAAAATAATAATAATAAAACAATCCAATTCTTCAACAACAAAAGAACCGCAAAGTCCAACCACTATAAGCAAGCCACATCGCAAGAGGAGGAACCGAGGAAGCTCGCTCGATTTTTGGATTCAAATCAATTTACAGTGTTTCTAATTCTTGTTAAATTTGGTGGGTCAATTCCTGATCCGAGTTTGGACTCAATTTTCATTACTGGGTCACGTAAACTTTGGTGTGTAAATGTGTGTTGATGAAAAAACAGAGTAATGACTTGTTCAACGAAGCCGACCAGACCAGGTCGATGTTCGTACATCACTGTAAGTTTCCAGGAAGTAAATTTAATTTGAGAGTTTTTGTTAGATATAAAGAGAACCGAGAGACTCTGTTTTTCGAAATCTGGATTTCAATCTTCATGCGTAGAGTTTTCTGACCAAACAGAGTACCATTCCTCTACTACAGCTTTGTATCTTCTTTTATTCCTGACAGGATTTGTGTTCCAACACCCGTCTCATTGTTTTCAAAAGGTATATAATTTGATGGATCGGTTATGGTTTCGTTTTCATTACAGAGCTCCAAGCTCACATTTTTAATATTATGTTTTTTTTTTTTTTTTTTTTTCAGGATAACCTCTGAAAAACAGAGTTCCATTTTTTATCAAAATATGTCAACTTCAATCGAGAAACCTGAAAATGAAGTTCAAAATATCGAATTGCTGAGTTCGGTTGAGGATTTACATGGAGAAGTTACAGTAGAGATAAAAGAGCCCATGGATTCAAGACTGTTCGCTTCGATGCTTGGAACATCGTTATCGCATTGGAGACAGCAGGGGAAGAGCGGTGTTTGGATCAAATTGCCTATTGAATTTTCTAATCTTGTTGAACCAGCAGTTAAGGTAAGAATAAATTAATTAATTTACATGGAAATTAACCTACGTAACTTGAATTTCGTTGTTGTGTTTTCTTAAATTTGTTCTGTTAAATTTTTACAGGAAGGATTTCGGTACCACCATGCCGAATCAGATTACCTGATGCTCGTAAAATGGACTCCTGATGTTGGACTATTAGATCAAGTGGACATGGTTCGTGATCATGATCACCAAGATGATCAAGAGGTGAAAAAGGTTCTATTATGCCTTCACCAAGATGATGATCACCAAGATGATCAAGAGGTGAAAAAGGTTCTGTTATGCCTTCACCAAGATGATCAAGAGGTGAACCATGATCACCATGATCACCAAGATGATCATGGTTCGTGATGACTTCAGCTTCTCTAACTAACTCTAGCAATGCAAAAGCTGACATGGTGGAATTCTGTTATGCCTCTGTTCAACCAATTGAGGAATTGGTATCATAGCTGATCATCAGTACTAAGTTATCAGAGAATTAGTTAGGATTTAAAGGCTGAGATTACTTTAGTTAGTCGGCAGTCAATGGCTAGGATCACTCAATGTATATATATATAACGGGATCCTGTAATTGTGTTTGTTTAATGAGAAAAGTTTCCAGAAAATAGTTTGTATGTTTCCTCTCATTTTCCTCTCTTTTTCTGTGTCACTTACAATCTTAATTTTACACGTGAAACTTCTGATATGCTGTCCGCGGATGCTTCTTATCGTGTGGGGCAAAGCTAGAATTTTAGCTTGGGCCGAGATAAAAAGATACTCAAGTTTGTGCAAGATAAATATATTAATATTTAAAAACTAAATTATTAAAATATATATATATATAATACCGGTTTGTCTCATAAATTAATAAACAAAATAAGGATGCTGATATTGATACCCATAAAACTTATTAGTACACATATATTTTATTAGAGAGAGCTTCTCCTTACGATCCACAAATTATCTATTCACACTCCAAATTTATTTTTATTAATGACAATTTTAACCTAAATTAAAATTAATAAACAAGATAAAAAAAATTTAAAGGCACTCAAAACTAATTAAATTATTAAAAAAAAAAAATTTATCTCCTAAATCATTAAATTAAATATTACGTATTAAACTCTCTTTCCTAAATCTGTTATTACCATATTAAACATTCTCTCCTAATTAATCTCTCCCATTTTTCAAAAAAAAAAAAAAACCACATTTCCATACTTTCTCGATCAATCTTTGATTAATAGTTAAAAAAAAATTTTTAAAAAAAAAACTTATAAATATTTTAGTCTTTTACTAACACTAATATATATATATATATATATATATATATATGAAAGCTTGAATTGTTTCAATTAGATACAATTGAACTCATAATTTCTAATTCTAATGAAAGAATTAAAGTTCTCTAGGCAATTACATACCTATAAGAGTAACAAAAAGCATTTTCATATTTTAATTTTTTTTATAAAAAGAAAAAGTATTTTTTTTTTATTAATATATACATACATATGGTTCCTAAAAATCAAGCTTATTAGTAAGTTTTTTTTTTCTTAACTGATAGTCTTACTTGAGAAAATATGGAGATAGAAAATTAGAAATATGTATTGGAGGAAAGAGAGTTTAATATAGTAATTAAAATTTTAGGAGAGACTATTTAATATGTAATAATTAATCTAATGATTTAAGAGAAATAATTTCTTTTTAAAAAAATTTAATTAAAAAAAGATAATCTTGTAACAAATTGAAGTGTCTTTAGAATATTTTTAAATTTAAATTTTAATAATAGAGTGTTTTTAGAAAAGAAGTGTAAAAAGAAAAAATTGGATTGTTAAGCTCTTTTTATTAAAGAAAATTAATTACAAAAATATCCTAATATAAATTTACCAACAAGGACAAATTACTTTAATTAAAAATAAATCAAATACTATATATACTTATTAATTACACTCATATCTTCAACTATATTTCTTTATTTAAAAAAAACTTACCCCCAAAAAAAAAAAAAAAAAGACTTATGATAAACCCTAACATATGATAAACTCTAATTAAACTATAATTTTATTTTAAGTATCAAACTTTCTCATCATCACATGATTATCATATTGTTTTTTCTTTTTTTATGTATCGTTGTGAACTATATCAATAAATAAAATATATTTTTTAATGATAGCGGTAGATATCAACAATTTGTTTTATTTTTTTATTTTTTATTTTTATTTTTATTTTTAAGATAGCCAGTTAGTCATATATATCAATAAGTTTTTATTTATTTATTTTTAAGATAGCTGTATAGAATTCCAGATTGAAAATCTCTTGACCCCATATACGGTTTCACATATTCCATTGTAAGAGGCTTCTACATTCGAGATATTTCTGAAAATAAATTGGACTATCATTAAATGAGGAGTTGATTCCAAAAATAATATGTTTTTTTTTTTTTTTAAATTGTGTGTGATAATAATTTAAGAGTGTTTATAAATAATATGTATTAAAATGAATATATTTATTTCAATGAGGGCACTATTGTCATTATGTTGGGTGTTTATAGTAATATTTATTTTTTAAATTTTAGACATGGGTATACTTATAAAAATTGGTGTACTAATAAATTTTATAAATGTCAATATCCGTACCCATAAAATAAACATAAGTTTTATTAAAATGACGCTCTTTAAAATCTAAAAAATTATTTATAATCGAATCTATATATACTCATATTTAATTCTTGTAATTGAAAATCAATTTCAACATAAAATATATACATACCCAATAATACTGTTTAATTGTAAAATTATCTTGTTGATAGTGAGTTCGACCTTGTATTGCAATGTAACGAATATTAATATCTGGAACATCTATGTTGCATATCTCACAAAATGAACTTACTACTTTAATAAATATTCTATCACATCCGGTATTTTTTAGTCATCATGGTTAAATAATCTCCACGATATCTATTCATTAAATAAACTTTTAAATAGAAACATATGAATAATTTATTCTTAAAACGATTATGGTCATATGGTCATAGCTGCTAATGCTGTCTCACATCAAAGTTTCTTAGATATAATGGTTGGACCGAACTTTAAAGGATAATAATTATGTTTATAATTAAAAAATAATAACGTGATTGGTCAAATATTTTTATCTATATAACACATTATGACAATTTTATACATGAAAAATCTGTTGAAAATATTTTGGTTTAGGGGGGCCAGCACCCCTGTCGGCCCCTGCCTATCTCCTCCCTTGATTCGGTGCTTTTTTCATGAACGATAAAGGAGAGGTATCGTTATTTAAACTTATGGGTCCGATGGTTTTACCTAATATACTATTACTATTCATTTCCAGGGCATTTGTTTACGTATTTATTCTACATTTGATATTTAAATATGCATTTTTTTTGTTGGTTACAAAGAAGACTTGTACGTCTAAGTTGAATTGTTTACAATTTTGGTAGGTTCTGGTAGTTCAGCAGAGGAATGGAAGATTCAAGGGTATTAATGTATGGAAGCTTCCTACCAGGACCGTTGATGAGGTGAGTTGGTCAGGAATACATTTTTGTATCGCATCCTTAGTTTTCAGGGATTTTTCGGTTAACTGAAATTTCACCATTCTCAAGGTGAGGATATTTTTATGGCCGCAATCAAAGAAGTTATGAAGAGACAGGAGTAAGTGTGCAATTTATAGATGCAATTAGATAATCAATATTCAAATTGTGTTTATTTTTCAAGTTTTACAATGACACCATAATTCTAAAACCATACATCTTTGTATTTCCTTTAGGTTGATACAGAATTTGTCGAAGTGTTATCCTTCGGGTATGAAATTTTTGTAGTTACGAATAATGTATCAATTTAATTTTTTGTGACCATGCGCTTCCCTTAGAAGTTGTTATATAATTTTTTATCCATTGTTGGGGATGATTCCGAACCGATGAACGTGGAAACGATGTGCTTAATACTCACCCATAAGTCATAGCAATTAATAACATCAATAAGCAAAAAAAATAGATGACAGAGAATAAACAATCACAATACAAAATATACGTGGAAAACCCAAAACGGTTAAAAAACCACGGGCCATCGGGACGACAGAGAAAGTTCAACTATATGGTAAATTGTTACAACCAAATACTTTAGGATTCTCTCTCACATCTAACCCCAAACAATGCTCACAAGATCCTTAACGAGTACCTCCAATATCCTCTAGGTCTCCCCTGAATATCACTCACGGATCTCTAACTTAATCCACATATATTCCCTTGGATCTCTCATCAGATATTCCCATGAGTCTCCCCCGAATCTCACCACACTCTCTCTGATGTTACTTGGTGTTCTTTTTGCTTCATAGCCTTGAATCTAATAACATAGATATTAGGTATATTTATACTAGTTACAGGGAGTTTAAGATAAAAGAAAATCCTACTCCTAAACGTACAAGACTTACTTGTTTCACATAAATACTATTTCATTTTATGACAAATCTTCTTGTAAAGGGTATTCCTTTTCCTTCAAGCACAAGAACTTCCCAAAAGAACACTTTCCTTTTCCGTTGAAGATTTCTCGTTCCACACATGCTTATGATTGACTACAATTCGGGGTTACGGTTGCGCACCCGCTTCTTAAACTGTTACAAGTCACCTTAAATTACGTCGTTTAGAAAACCGTGATCCATACGCTGAAACAAACCTAACCGTTGTGGCTTTCACAGCGCCACTCACAGTGCCCTCATCTGGTCTTCGACTGTTGTGGCAACCGCTGTGGAAACCCACAGTGGTACCCAGAGCTGTCTTCAGCCGCAGATTCTTCAGTTCTTCATGATCTTCAACCTCCCTAAAACAACAGCATTCCATCTTCCAAATGTATCCCACATCTCCAGGAAACTCCACATCAGTTGAGTCTTATTTGGTTCACATTTGGTTCGCTTAGGAATACAAGTGAAAACCTAACTTCCATGAGGATGAAAGTTCGAGTCATGCCCCTATTCCAATCCTGAAATATTGAAATAGTATTAAAAAAATAATAATAAATCATTGGATCACTATTCTTAATTTTTTTTTTAGACAAGATGGGTGTGACTTGGTGGTAATTCTTTCACACCTACATCCAAGAAGTTGTGAATTCGAGTCATATTTCTACAAGACAATTGGATATTTTTCGATGAGATTTTTTATATGTATCATGAGAAAATTAAAATACACATTTGGTAAAAATTAAAAAAAAAAAAAAATTGATTCGAGAACTATTTTTTATAATATTTACCTATTTTTAAATGTTTTATCTTCAAAGAAGTAAATAAAATTTTCAATTTTTTTCCACAAATGTATCTCATTTTTTTTTATCATCTATATAAAAATCAAATCAAGATTCAATAAATTTCATCAAATGTTCTTAAAGTGTACATTATAAAAAATCGTTATTGCAAAATATATATATATATATATATCATTTTTAAACACATATATATCACACATATTAAAAAAAAAAAAAAAAAAAAAAAGATATATATCACACAATGAGCTGTGATAAATGCCAATTTAGAATCGTAACATACATAATTAGTAATGATATATTTATATGCTGCTGTAAGAGACTCTTCAAAACTCAAATAAATTTAAGGATAAATTGATCTAAATCCTTTACTTCAATATTTTAATGAGATGGCATGCTCTGAGTCAGATACCACCAATCTGATACAAGTTATATAAAGGCACAACTAGGACAGGTTCTGACTAGTGGAGGGCATGTATTTTTAACATTTTAAATTGATAGAGCAGATAAAACAACTTAGTTATTAAGTAATTGTTCAACTCTCTCTCCATTTGTATTTATAACGGGGGTTCAACTTTCGAATCACTCCTCATTTAAAAATAAATAAATAAAAAACAAATAAAAGTAACTATCTGAATCATAATAGTACTTGATCTGAATAAATTGTTAATGTTTTATTCGAAAAAAAATAATAATTTTTTATTATTTTTGGATGAATCAGTAACCCATTAGCATTAGCTTCCAATAAAAGCTCATGTCAGCAAGGCACGGTGCATGCCTTTCAAGATAATCCCTTAATTTAATATTTCCTTAATCAAACAATTTGACAACACTGCAAAATTGCCCTTGTAAGCGGCCAATTTTACAAACTGAATTTTGCTTTCTATGAATATGATATACATATAGAAAACAGAGTCATTTTATTCCAATTTGAGGGTATATTTGTAGTTAGTTAATTAGTTACCCAGATGACTTCTGTTCTGTTCTGTTCTGATACGATCAAAGCCAGATAAATTAACTTTGTTGTGACATATAAATACAAGTACTGAGAACCCACAAGAAAGAAAGAAAGAAAGAAAAAATATCAGATTCTGAAGTGACTTCTGAGTGTGAAATTCACAATCTTTTTCGGTGATGGCTTCTCTGCAAGGCAAATGGATCAAGGTTTGCTTCTCGATCCTTTTTTTTTCTTTCTTTCACTATCTTCTTTGTTAATTTCTGGGTCAAGTCTTGATTTTGATACAACTGTTACACGAGGGTCTATGGAGTAGGTGATGGTTTTATTGTTCTTGAGTTGGAATTCTTGTCAACTAAATTTCATGGAAACCACAAGTATTTAATTAAAGACATTTCTAATTTTAGATATTGAGTAATTTTCAGATTATAGAATTCATTTTTCTCTTATTTTTCCTTGCAAGCAAGTTGTTTTTAGATGGACTTTTCAAGGTTTTAAATAATTTATTTCTTCTATTTTGGTTGGAAATTCTAGTGGTTTGACCATTTTTTAGTTCTATTTCCTGATAAAATTTCCAAGTTTAGTTTTTCTGCAAGATACAGTCAATATTTATCTAGAAATTGGTTATTTATAATGTTAGACCAGATCAGATCTTAAATCACTGAAAAATTCTCTGATCTGGACAATCGGTAAAAAAAAAAAATTCACGACGGTGAAATTGTAACTTTATCAGTCAGACGTCCACACTAGAGAAGCTCCCAGATTGATCAGACCTAGTCAGTTGACTTTATATTCAATGTTAGCATTTGGTGATTTTGTTTCATTTCAGCTTGATCAAAAAGGATCTGGTCCTGGAGCAAGAAGCTCACATGCCATTGCCCTAGTAGGACACAAGGTCTATGCCTTTGGCGGCGAGTTTGCGCCACGTGTCCCCGTCGACAACAAGCTCCATGTCTTTGACCTTGGAACCCTAACATGGTCCGTGGCCGATGCCACTGGCGATGTACCTCCCCCTCGTGTTGGTGTCACAATGGCTGCTGTTGGGAACACCATATATGTGTTTGGTGGTAGGGATGGTACACACAAGGAGCTCAATGAGCTATACTCGTTCGACACGTGTACGAACAAGTGGACCCTACTGTCTAGCACCTATGGCGACAACACTGGGCCCCCGCACCGTAGCTACCACTCTACGGTTGCTGATGAACAATATGTGTACATCTTTGGAGGGTGTGGCGTTGCAGGCAGGCTTAATGATCTATGGGCCTTTGATGTTATTGATCAGAAGTGGATTGAATATCCAACAGCAGGAGACAGTTGCAAAGGTAGAGGTGGGCCTGGGTTGGTTGTTGCCCGAGGGAAGATTTGGGTCGTGTATGGTTTTGCTGGCATGGAAATGGACGACGTACACTGTTTTGATCCGGTCCATGGAAAATGGGCCCAAGTAGAGACAAGCGGGGAAAAACCAATAGCAAGGAGCGTATTTCCTACGGTTGGGATTGGGAAATACATAATCGTATACGGTGGAGAAGTAGACCCTAGTGACTTAGGCCACTTAGGGGCTGGAAAATTTATTGGCGACGTTTATTCGTTGGACACAGAGACATTGGTGTGGACACGGTGGGATGATGGGCCAGGCTTGGATAACCATCCTGGGCCTCGTGGATGGTGTGCTTTTGCTGGTGGCTGTCGGGATGGCAAACAAGGGCTATTGGTATATGGTGGGAATTCTCCTAGTAATGACAGGCTTGATGACATTCACTTTTTCACTCCTGCCTTGGATGGCATTTGAAGATTAGTCATTTTGATGATGTTAGTAATCAGTTTGCAGTGTCTGATATTGTGGAGTTTATTTACATTACATGTAATCGTTCATGTTTGATTAAATTTTATCAGGTACGGGATCCCATACCTGACTAGTGTTGCACGGTTGATTGTCATGTATATGGAGTCGATTGCTATAAGAACTCAATCTTGGTTTTTGCTTCTTCTGGAACTAAGAATTTTTTTTTTTTTTTTTGAACGGCATATTTTTATTCAAAGAGGCCAGAGAAGCCAAAACAAACGAGACAACCGAAATAGCCACCCGATCTAAAGAGGGTTCAAAAACAAAAACGACACAAAGCCACCTTGCATGCTCTCAGAGTCGGTCTTGCTTATCTTCTTTGCTTATCCAAGAGTTGTTAAAAATGTAGAATTAGAATGGAAAAAAAAAAAACAAAAAAAAATTGTTGTGTATTTTTTTTAATTATTTTTTCATTTGAAGAATAATTTGGGTTTATTTATTGTAATAGAAAGAGGAAGAATACTTAAAGATTAAATATTATAAGAGAGATGACTTTTTGGAAGAACGATTTCAACCATACCCTGTAATGAATCGAACTATAACTTAGAAAGATGTATCACTCAAACATGATAATATGATATGACAACACAGGAGGAGTATTGAAAGAGAAGTACCTCGGAGACCATCGCTTGCAATTCCATCCCAATTAACTCTAGGGTTCATTTTCTGTATTCATACGTGAATTAACAGATTCCAATCGGTTATTTCATCTGTGTATCGACTTTTGCTTATGTGATTTTCTCACTAAATCAATAATTCAGACCAATCTGGGGTCTAAAAGTCAGAAGTTGAAAATATGTGAGAGAAAAGACAGTAGAAGTGGTGGTTACATCTGAATCTAAAACAAACAGTTTCCAACTTCCAGCTCTTTTTAGAAAAATTAAAAATGAAATCAAAAGTCGTGCTGCTACAAAACACGACACGGACTAATTCCCCAATTTCTTCAATTTCTGATGAAAGCTTGTCAAGGATTTGAAGATGGTGTTGAAATCATTCCCAGGAAGATCATTGAGGAACACCTGCAACGCCGGAGGCTTTCGATTCTGCTTCCGGACAGCCATGTGAAGAGCCCCAGGAGGGTATCAGAGCATTAGGCCCTGAAGAACAACCCATGTCTGCAAACCTTATGCAGTCTCCTCCAGGAAAAGTGTTGCTGCAATAAAGCTCAACAATGCTTTCTTTCAAGTAAAGGCTTTGCTTTCAAGATGGCTTGTTTCTGAAAATCAAAACAAAAATGGTGAAAAAAATTCATTAGTTAATTAGTATATAAATGTAAAGAAAATTCTGATAAATTTTGAGACTGGTTGTCCTGAGTTTTTAGCATTGCTATTGTCTCCTTCTCCTTGATTCATGTGCAGAACATTTTGCAACTCCTCCATTGATGGTCTTCTGTTTGTGTGGCTGATTTCTGAGGCTTTTCTGGATCAGAAATTTTGTTTAAATTATTGGTGGTGGAAGAATGGATTGATATTGTTTAAATTTAGTTTAACTTGATTGATAAAAATAAGAAACCAAAACTGTCTTCTTCTTCTTTTCTTTGAATTTGGCAACTCAAGAGTATCAAAAGTAGGACCACAATATATATATATATATATATATATATAACTTTTGATTTATATAATAGTTTCACTTGTGATAAACAGATAAAATGTTTCAATAAATAAAGATAAAATATTTCAATAGATCATTAAAAACGATATATTACGTTCGAGTCATCGTACCGTAGATGATATATATCATATTCGAGTCGTCAAACAAAATGTGGCATGTCAAAAAATATATTAATAATTGTAATGAAGCTACAAATGAAATAGATCCTATGAACTCCATGATCATATATTCATTGCACGAACATTCTATTAAAAAAAGCCCCTTAAATTTTTTTTATCATATTATCTACCTATTGAGAATCATCTTACTATATATACCATTGTTCAATATGGTTCGATGGTAAATAATGCCTTTTCATTCGGACAATATTACACATTCGAATCGTCGCTATCGGTCATGGATTTATGGACTGCAACACATCTCATTGGGCTGGAAATGGGCCAGGTTTGGGCCAACCAAATCAGTTCCACAACTTCTAGTCTTAAAAATCCCCAGTAATTAAAATACAGGGCCCCACTCGAGATTTCTGTTGACGTAAAACTCGTCAAGTCCACGATATTCAACGAGTCGACTCATGCATGTCCGGACACATAACGTGTAAACGGAAAAAAAAACAGCCACTGAGTCGACTCGGTCACTTTACAAGTCAAACTCATGACTCATGACTCATCTCTAACCCCTACTCGATCAAACAAACTTTCTCAACACACCATGATAAAACTTGATCGATGACGGCATTTCCCATGTAATATATGTGTTCCCAGATTGCTAATTCAATCAAAGACGAATTTTTTATCAACTTTTTTTCTTTTTGTTGATAATTAATAATACCCAGTAAAATAACAGTCATAAATTGCCATTGTTAGTACATGACTGTTGATAATATAATAATTCAGACCGATCTGGGGGTTTGAAAGTGATCATCTGAAAGTCAAAGAGAGGTTATAATTATAAAGCATGGAAAAGACAGTATAAATGGCGATTGCATCTGAATTTCAAACAAACAGTTTCCAAGTTCCAACTCTGTTTAGTAAAATTAAAAATGAAATTAAAAGTCCAAATTTTGTTCGATGATTTTAAAAGTTTGGTGGACACACAGCATAAAAAGACATATTGAAACTGGTTTTATGATTTATGACTGATTTTGATATGGCAATATGTTCGAGTCCTTGTTCTTCTTCTTCTTTGAAGAGATTTTTGTCACCTTCTTCATTCAATGATCATGATCATGATCATCAGGAGACATCATTGCCAAGAAGAATTTGTATTCTGAAGTGGGATTCTGATGAAAATCATCATCAAAGGAAGAAGAAGAAGCATTTTGAGCTCAAAGCATCAAATCTACAACCCTTCAATGCTGTCACTGGTGATCATGATTTCTCAAGTCTTTAATGTTATATGATAGTGTAAGTTTTTTCTGATTTCTTCTGTACTTGTGGAAACAGGTGTGTCTCCTGTAGATTTTTCGGCTGCAGAACACGTCGAGGTTCCAGCGAAAGAGGGCTGTTTTGATCACATCTTCGACACTGATGAAAATTCAGAATCTACTCTCAGCATTATTGTTGTTGGAGCTTCGGGAGACCTTGCCAGCACGAAAATCTTCCATACCCTCTTCGCTCTTTTCTACGAAGATCGCCTGCCTGAGGTCTTATATATTCACCAATATCGTCATCATATTTCGGTGATCACTGATGATGATGATGATTCAATTTTTCTTTTGTATTACTTTGGTACAGAATTTTACGATTTTCGGGTATGCAAGAACTGTCATGACTAGTGAGGAGCTGAGGAATCTGATAAGCAGAACCCTGACTTGCAGAATTGGCCAAAGGTGTTTGATATTTATATTTTTTCTAATTTTAGTCTCACTAATGACTAATCAGTAATTAACGATATTTTACTACAGGGAGAAATGCAACGATAAAATCGAACGGTTTCTAGGAAGATGCTTTTACCATTCCGGTCAGTATAGCTCCGAGGAACATTTCTTCGAATTGGACAGCAAGCTGAAGGAAAAAGAGGTAACATGTCAGTGTTTTGAAGCTGTGACAGTAATTACAATTCTTGTGATCAAATTATGAACATATTTCAGTTTGGAAGACTATCAAACAGGTTGTTTTACTTGGCAATACCTCCGAATGTGACTGTGGACGCGGTTAGGTGTGCTAGACGCCGAGCTTCTTCAGAAAACGGATGGACTCGAGTCATCGTTGAAAAACCATTTGGTCAGGATTTAGAGTCATCCAGAGAGCTCACAAGAGATATCAAGCAGTATCTGTCTGAGGACCAAATATTCAGGTATTTTAGACTAATTTTAGACTTGCACACACACTACATGCAGTGTCCTGAAAAATTGTCAATCTTGACAACAGAATTGATCATCACTTGAATGAGGAGCTCGTCGATAACCTCTTGGTTCTTCGCTTCTCAAATCTTGTTTTCGAGCCTCTATGGTCGAGGAATTACATCCGCAATGTGCAATTCATCTTTTCTCAAGATTCCAGGACAGACATACAAGGCAGGTTAGTCAAATTTGATGACTATGGATTCATCCGCGATGTAACGCAAAACCATCTCTTGCAACTACTAGCACTATTCGCCATGGAGACACCGGTCAGCATAGATCCTGAAGACATCAAAAACGAAGAGGTATCGCGACATTACAATTTTTTTTTTTTCTAATCACCAATTTGTTCAATTGGCTTAATGGCTTCGAAACAGGTCAAGGTTCTTCAATCAACCGGTGAAGCTTGAAGATGTCGTTTTAGATCAATACAAGGGTCATGTTGATAGCATAGCTCCCACCTTCACTGCAGCGACTGTTTTTGTCGATAATTCTAGATGGGATGGTGTTCCCCTTATGATGATAGCAGGCAAGGCTCTCCAATCAAACAGAGTAGAAATCAGGGTTCAATTCAGACATGTCCCGGGTAATCTGTACAATCGAAAACTTGGAACCGATTTAGATAAGACTACGAACGAGCTTGTAATTCGTGTACTTCTCGATGAAGCTATGTATCTGAAGATCAATAGCAAGGTTCCTGGTCTTGGCTTGAGATTGGATCAAACTGACCTTACTTTGCTCTACAAATCAAGGTAAGCAACTCTCGCAAGTCGCAACAACATAAAACTATCAAGTCCGAATGTCTGTATTTTAACACTCATCTAAACCTTGGTCTAATTGACATCCAAATGTAGGTGTACTCCAAGAGGAATTCCAGATGCATACGAAAGAAAGTTGTTGGACGCGATAGAAGGAGATCGAAGATCGTTCATTCGAAGTGACGAGCTTGATGCAGCCTATGAAGTATTCACTCCATTGTTGAAAGAATTGGAGAGGAAGAAAGTTGCCCAGGAGCTCTACTCTTGTGGCAGTACTGGTCCTGTTGGAGTTCATTTCCTTGCTGCAAAGCACAATGTTCATTACAAGGACTATCTCTAAACATTATCGCAATTACGATTACGATGATATTATATATTCCGTACATGTATTCCTTCTGTATCTGAATCTATATCTAGCTACGATTAGATGACTACGTGGAAATGTTACAACATATTTTATCACTCCAAGAAATATATAAATATTATACATATATAATAAATTGAATTGAAATATAATACAAATCAATGTGCATTTACATTATTGATACAAACACAAACAAATTTTTTTAAATTATTTTTTTTTTTCAAAAGATATTGACAATTGACCCCAATCGAGTGGGCCATATTATTTTTCTTTTAACAAATAGACAAAACCAAAAACAAAAAACAAAAAAACAAAAAAAACAACTCAAGTCATTCATACTGATAATGTGACTTGTCACATGAAAAATATTCCCATACACAAACTTAAAACCATCCAAATTAATTTCCCACCGTTGATTTTATGGACTCCGTTTTCGTTATCAGCTGTCTGATCAGCCGAATCGTCTACCGGTGCATCGGCCTCCTCATCGGCGGCATCTGCCTTATTCGACTTAGCACCCTTCGGTGCCTTAGCCGCCTTCGGCGAGTGGGCAACGGGCTCCGGATCAGCCTTGAACAACTCTCTAGGCAACAAAACCTTATTGACCTTAAAAATAATTAACGGCTCCTCATCCTTTAACGTCCCTGTTATCTTTACCGTTACAACTTTGGTCTTCAAAGTAACGTCTTCACCGTCATCTTGAACCGTGAAATCATACTTGTTCGCGCCATCTGTTGCCAGCGTGTTCATGACACCGTTACTCGACTTCAACGTTTGCAATGACTGGTAGACCGGGACACCATGATATAACAGTAACGAAACCTTGCGTGCTGCCGTTAAGTTCTTGTACCGTGGCATAAAAGAGCTAACGACGGCATCTGTCGGGCAGAACACCGTTAACCCTCCGTCAAGATTCTGTTCAAATGTCGTTTTGGCCCCTGTATCTATCAACAAGTCAGCAAAGGCTTTGCAGCCTTGCTTTGCCATGATCACCGTCAGATTCAGATCACTAGGTGCAGCTATCGGAGCCGCCGCCTCCTCCGAATTCAAGACCTAAAAATTATTAAATACTAAAATTAGAATTGTTATATTTTTACTAAATTATCGACCATTAGATTCATCTATATCTAAATCATGCTCAATTTTTTTAATATAAATACTGATATTTAATTTTAATCATTCAATTTTTTTTATCTTAATTTTATTGTTCCATGCAAAACAATACTAAAAAAATATATATTGTATACATCTAAGATTGGGAATTTAAAAAGTTCAGGATTTAATACCTGACTTATCTGAAGAACTGAGATGTTGTACGGAATTTCTTTCAAGGACTTAACGTAAACGGCATCGAGCTTGCCGTTGTTATCTTCGGAGCCGAAGCCAACTTTGCCGCCTTTAAGGTCGGTAATGTTGACGTAGCCGGAGGTTCCGGTGGCGGATCCAGTGGCTTGGAACATGCTGGCAGTGAGAGAGGAGCCGTCGGTGATCTGGTGGAGCTTCTTGGAGCCGAAGTAGTCAGTGAGGACATGGAGGGAGAGGATGTTCTTGAGGGTGGGGATGGAGTACTGCTTGGAGAGGAGAGACGACATGGCGGAGTTGTCGAGGGCAAGTACGGTGATGGTCAGGCGGCGGTTGATCTCCGCCGCCAGGTGGGTGGTGGTGAGGTAGTGATTGAAAGTGGAGAACTCAGGGTGCTTGGCTAGTATTTGGGTGATGTTGTGGGCGTGGGAGGTGGTGGTGGAGAAGACAGCAACAAGAAGGAAAGATAAGAAGAATGTGGTGGAGAGCGGCGGCGCGTGTGCCATTGTGGATGAGACACGGCGGTGTCGGTGGATATGTGGTGGTGAGATAATGCTTACAAATCTGTGAGTAGTGGAGTGTGTATGAGTGAGTGTCGGTGTTTATATGTAGAGGTGGATAATATTAATGCCAGCTTGGCAGTTGGTAGTGACATGGATCCATATGTTAGTGGGTCTAAAACTTTATAACGTTACATGTATAAATTATGATTTTCATGTCTTCAAATTTAATTTTGTTTAATAAGAAAGAAAAAGAAATTGATGTCAAATTTATAAAATTATTTTTCTTAATTAGATAGTTAGATCTACCTATTAAATGATCTTATACATTCAAATATAGATCTAGATTTTTTTTTTTTTTTTTTTTTTTTCATGTTGTGATACAATAAATAGATAATTTGTATTAGCATTATTATATTGTATGATACAATCCAACTAATTATTTTGATAAGATTATTCTCCATACAGGATAATTAAACATCCTTTATCGGTATTAATAAATTGATTTTCGAGTGTAAATAAGATGGGTAGTTTTCTCTTGTTTCTTATATTATTTACACCGTTGTTTTTAGTTAATTCGGCCAATTATTAGATTATAGGGTACTTTTTTTTTTATGAAAGATCATATTTCTCTTGTTTTATATGTTATTTACACTAATTTTATTTAACTAATTTAACTAATTATTAGATTGTATTATATCGTACAAATACAATTCAATATCTACTTATTATCCCGATAACATAACCATATTACTATACATGTCGGTCCATGAAAATGCCTAATAATTCTCCATCCAAAATAATTAAGCACTTTCTATTAATTTATGAGCATAAATTAATAATATGATGTCTCTATTTCTTCTACTCTTTTGTATTTAATCATATTTAATTAATTTTCAAATCAAAGATTACAAAAGTGGTTAGTCTCTGTGGGAGCCACACGTGTCGGTAGCAGTGTACATCACTACATCCAAGAGAAGACAGATAGATTTAATAAAAAAATATAGAGATGCCGAATCAAATGATGACACGTGGACATCTATGTTTGGTGGTGACACGTCAGCAAGATGCCTCCACCGACGATCTCCCAATAATATTTTGACGGTTGGTCTTTTTTTTTTTCACGTCTATTCTTCTCTTTTATGGTATTTCTGGGTCCAGGCTGTTGTTGCTTGTACCTACTAGTCTAAATTGCCCTTATTTTCCAAAACAGTTTATCAACATTCTCTCTTGATTTGAGAGGAGTTAATTAATTCATATATTTTCATCGAAGTTGTGATATTTTAATGAAATGATATCAAATGATGAAATATTTTTTGGAATCAATTTGTCGTTTTATAAAGTTTGGCAATGATTTTAAGTTGGTGGTATCGTTTTGAATCATATTTGTTTCAATAGTATTATTATCAAACTATTTTTAAAAATTAAAATCAAATTATTTTATAATTTTGAAATAAAATGATGTTCGGTAAAACTTCAGAAACTGATTAATTAATAATTTAATAAGTTTTGACAGTAATTTTAAGAAGAATGTGAAAATTTACTTTTTGAAAGTGATTATAGAATAATCTATTTCAACATTTAATAAATCTTTTAAAATATTATTATTATCCGTATGAAATAAAGTTAATATCATTTATATACCTTGTTTCAACTCAAAATTAAATATTCTATTTAAATATTGATTTGATTTATAAAAGAGTGGTGCTATTGGCACACCTCCTATCGATCTATTTATACTCCACTTTATAATCATGTCGTATTATTTTTTTTTTCTTTATCAAAATTACTTAAAGGGACATGCAATTATTTAAGGAAAAAAATCTTCTACAAATAAATCTTATAAAACCCCACATTCCTTTCCAAAAACAAATCCCACGTTTTTGTAATCTGTTTCTTGGAAGAAAAAAAAATTCTTAACTTTTAAACCCTAAAATTTGCTGTTGCGATTTGATCAATAATCAAAAAGGTCTAAGGAAAATCGTTGTAAGAAACTGTATCGTCTACAATAGCCATTAAAGAATTGACCAAGGGTACAATGATTGTATTATATGTGTGGAGGATTTTGAAGACAGAGACATGTGTACATGGAGTACAAATGCGAACATGTCTACCATATATAGGTTGCATCAACTAGTGGCTGACCAACAGCAAGCACTGTCCATTTTATTGTTCAAATGTTATTGGCAATAGTATGCCTCCAAAAAAAGAGAATTAGCCAGGTTTATTTTCCATTAATTCATGATTACATGATATATATATATATATAATTCATACTATACGATTGGCAGGGAGTACTGTGCCAATAGCACCACTCTTTATAAAATCTTTTAAAAATAGTTTATTGTTCTTATGCAATTTTTTTTTCTAATTTAAATATTCTACTTAAATATTGATTTAATATATATAATTAATGAAAAAAAAAATGAAAAAGAGTCCTGAAATCATATATATTTTAGTTATTGTAACTAATCTCAAGACTTTTACAATAAAATTGTTAAACGTATGTATACTGTTTTTAAGCTATATGGTAGTTTTAAAAATACAATCAACATCTACTGATTAACTTCAGACTGATTATTCATTACGCACAGCTATCGATGATTATTATAAAAGTTATAACAATACTAAACTGACCCTACATTCAATACCTTATTACTAGAAAAATAAACGTGTAAAATAGTTTTCTTTACAATAATATATTGGGTTTTCATAACTACTGTACAAGACATAAGAGGAGCTAATTAAGTAGAAAATTACGAGTATAGAAAGAATTACGAACATAACATATACGAAGATGGTAGATTCAATCAGTATAGTATGTGATTAATTTTTATTTTATTTTATTAAAAGAAAAATTGATGTAACTCCTAACAACTTTTCTTTTTCTTTAATAATTATTTACTTGAGCCTTTTCCCTTCTTGCTGTCAAGAAACAAGAACACATCAAATATGCATTCAATTAAAATTAGGATATTTGTCACTCAAGGACAAGAAACCAAAAGTTTAGTTGGATAATTCACTTAAGTTGATCTGTTTCACACTACATTTATTTCACGTTGATTATAGATGGAGCGATAAATTATCGAAACACTATGGTTACGTCATTCGTATTATTCTGTAATAAAAGTTTATCACACATAATATATGTTTATAAGAAAAAAAAAAAAATTCAAGTATTACACCATTACGTCTTACAGGTATGAAGAGTTTACCACTGGACCAACTTTATTTCATCGTTTATAAGAAAAGTTATTAACCTAAGATATTATCAAACTAAATAAGTGATTTTACTACCAAACCATATTAGACGGTGATAATCGAGGAATTAAAGTCATTGAAAAAGTGATTTTCTATAGAGTTAATCTGGTATAACTTTTCAAATGAGCTTCTAAAGTAGATCTTTTACAATAGAGCTTTTATAAAGTAGAGTTTTTAACGAAAAAAAGTTTTGTTCGTATAAATTATAAAAAAAGTGTTGACAATAATGTATTTTTAAAAATAGTTTTTGGTTGTATAAATTACAAAAAAAAAAAAAAAAAACATTGACAATGTATTTAATGAAATAGTTGTCTAGTGGAATATCTAAAATTTATAAAGGGTAGTTAAACCAATTCATATGTTTTAAAAAAGCTTTTTAGAAAAACCTAAAATTTGGGTTTCTCCTAATAGACATAAAATATCTTTTATAAAGAGTGGCTAAGACAATTCATCGTTTATAAGAAAAGTTATTAACCTAAGATATTATCAAACTAAATAAGTGATTTTACTACCAAATCATATTAGACGGTGATAATCGAGAAATTAAAGTCATTGAAAAAGTGATTTTCTATAGAGTTAACAGATTAAGGTTATGTTTGGTATGACTTTTCAAGTGAACTTCTAGAGTAGATCTTTTGCAATAGAGTTTTTATTAAGTAGAGTTTTTAACAAAAAAAAGTTTTGTTCGTATAAATTATAAAAAAAGTGTTGATAATAATGTATTTTTAAAAATAGTTTTTGGTTGTATAAATTACAAAAAAAAAAAGCGTTGACAATGTATTTAATGAAATAGTTGTCTGGTGGAATATCTAAAATTTATAAATGATGGTTGAACCAATTCATATGTTGTAAAAAAGCTTTTTGGAAAAACCTAAAATTTGGGTTTCTCCTAATAGACATAAAATATCTTTTATAAAGAGTGGCTAAGACAATTCATATATTAAAAAGGGAAAGTATCATTTTCCCCCATGACTTTTGCCCTATTGTTTAGACGAAGACAGGATTTTGGCATATTGGCCTTTAATCCCCCTGAAATAGAAATAATATATAATATACCCCTTTTGTCACACTTTCCATCCAAACTAGCATTGACAATTACAAGTAAAGGGGTAGTTTCGTAATCTTATAAAAAAATTAACATTTCACAAAAATTAAAAAATAAAACAAAACATGAAAATATATATATATATATATATAAATAAAAATAAAATTAAAAAATAATAATTGTTGATCTGGTGATCTCCACCAGATCCATCTCAAACAAATTTGAAACACCCACCAAACTCATTTTCGAAATCAAACCTAACTAAGCTCAAACACCATCAACTCCATCTTCATCTTCAACCTCATCACCAAACACCAACTGATCAATTTCTTCCCAACACAATACCAACCTAGAACACTACACATCACATATCCACACTTACCTCCAATAAACAAAGCTGGTCAGCTCACCAGACCCAGAATGCAAGACGTGACTGAGTTCCTCATCACCAGCTGCCACCACGCCAATCGATGCTCGAACTCACTAGCACGGACAATCGCGGTGACAACGATGACCACCTACGCCTTCTCTCTCTCTGTTCTCGATCTCTCTCTCACCAGCGTCGATTAGGGTTCGATTGGGTTTGACAGTGGGTGTGTTTGTTTGGTTTAGGGGTGGTGGTTGATGGTGTGTTTGTGGGTGGCTAGGGTTTAATTTGTGGTGGTTAATGGTGTGTTTGTGGTGGTTTGGTAAAGATGAAAGATGAAACCTTGTTTTTTGTTTTATTTTTTGAAATGTAATGGGTGGAGGCTTGTGTGATGGTTTCCATTTTTAGGTTGAAGAGATGTAGATTTGGATTGTGTGTTTGACTGGTGGGGGTTCAGTTTGGTTTCCGGTGGGGGTGGTGGGTCGATCAGTTTGGTGTTGGTTTGGTGTTGGTCCGATGATGATGATGATGAATTAGAGAAAATTTTGAAGATCACCATGCAATATGTACTCTTTTATTATATTTCTATGAGTATGTGTGGGTTGGGTTGGGTTGGTGTTTCATGTATGTTAATTGTATTTGAGAAAAAATTAAATCTGGGTTTGAGCATGATTAAGAATATGGGTTTGAACTAACTTTTTTTAAACAATAAGATTATTATTTGTTAATATTTATTTAACAATAAGATTATTTTATTATTATTTATTTATTGTTTAATTCTTTTTTAATTTTAAAAAAATTGAGATGATGATCACGATGATGATGATCTTTTTTTTTTTATTAATTCTTTTTAATTTTATTGTTTTAAAATTCTTTTTTTTAATTCTTTTTTAATTTTTTTATACAGAGATAAAAACAATTTTTTTTAAAATTTTTTAAAATTTTAATTTCTATTTTTAAAATTAAATAACAAAAAAAAAAGATATCTCCATCATCCATCTCAGAGATGGACGGTGGAGATCCATCTTTTTTTTCAATTGTTTTTTTATTTTCTATTTTTTCAAATATATTTTTTATTTAATTAATATTTTGAGGGTTAAATGGTAATTATATATAGTTAACTGAAGGATAAAATGGTCATTTACTTCAATTTTAACGGTAAAAGGGGCATAAAATCCATTCAATGGATGGAAAATATAACAGAAGGGGTTAACTGAAGGATAAAACAGTTATTTACTTTAATTTTAACGGTAAAAGAGGCATAAAATCTATTCTATGGATGGAAAATGTAACAAAAGGGGTGTTTTTAACGTTTATTTTAGGGGGGGAAAACAGTCAATATGGTCAAACTCTATCCTCGTCTTAACAATGGGGAAAACGTCAGAGGGGGAAATGATACTTTCCTTATTAAAAAAACTGTTTTGAATTTTGCCAGACAACCAAAAAAAAAAATTCAAAACGACTTCTACTATTAAAAAAACGATTTTGGCCCTTTCAAAGGCCATACCAAACAAACTCTAAATAACTCAAATCTGATTAACTGATGATCACCGCATGATCATTCAATATCCTGATAAAGTTATATAAGAATACCCTGATAGGAACGAGACCCATATATATATATATATATATATATAAAAACAAAAAAGCTCGAATGAGCTTTATATCTTCTCCGCCGACTGTATAAAAATATCTTGAAAAAAGCCATGGAATAAGCACTAACTAAGAAGAAGTGAAGTGCAACTTTTCAAAAAAGTGCTTTTGTTGTGCTAACTTTTGTTTGGTGGTGTGGATCGTTAGGACCCAAAATTGGCTCACTTTATGAACTATATATGATCATCATAGATCATTGGTCATTGATCATCACCTATCAGCTATCAACTTCCCAATTTTACTATTCTTTAGAACCCCAATTTGCTTCTCTCTCTCTCATCCTTTTTCTTTTTTTTTTCACTTTCACAAATATGATACACAAGAATGTCTATACATGTTTCCTCTAAAAAGCTATTTTTACAAAAAAGTTGTTCGCGTTTTATGGGTAAAGAATTTATTTCTTTCATCAAAATTGCTTATACAGAATAGAAGCTGCTTCCAATCATTGGAAGCAGAAGACACACTTTGTATATATAATGTGTCTTTGTCACACTTGCTTTCAAGTAAAAAATTTAACTTCAGGTTTCCCTTTGCTAATATCACCACCGCAATCGAACGTAAGTTGATCGATTGTACATTGTTAATAATGTTGATATATTACAGTATCATGGAAATATAACACAATAGTATATCGTTAATAATGTTGATGTGTTACGGTATCACGTAGCAAGATGATAGTGGAGGATGCTTTAGAATCAGCACCTAACCCCAACCAATCAAAAAAGAAGAGATTCATGCAAGAAATTAAGAGAAAAATCTATTGGGATTTGAGAGCAAGTATCGCTGCAATTCAAAATAGGGCAATTATAAATTAGGTCCTGGACTTTTTCTTTTTTAAATTTTAAGTTGTTTGTGACTTTTATTAAAGTAGCCAAATTGATCTTTATATTTTTTTCAAATGTCAAATTAGTCACTCTAACTAAATTTGGTCAATCAACTTAAACTATGTAAGGATAAAATTGAACTTTGCTCCTAAATAATATAATAATGACACATGCACGTTTTTTTTTTTTTTTTAATTTATTATTTATTTTAACACAAGTGTATATATATATATATTATTTGTGGCTTGCATAATATTAACAAAAAAAAAAAAAAAAAAAAACAAATATATAAAAAATGGTAAAAGACTAAACTGGGAATAAATGGTAACTTTGTTTATAAAATAAAGGAATAATTGACATTGTCCTATTAAAATATTTTTAGATTTTTTTTAAAAGAACATTTAATTAAAAAAGGTAAAAACGGTGTTTCATTAAGAGAAAATAGGGGTATATAGCACTTTTTAAATTTTGACTTGTACAACTATCACACTTTAATAACTCTTGTTTTAATAATACTAAAAATTGAATTTGGAAAAAAAATACCCTCAAACTTCTTTTCTTTTCTCCTGTGTATCCTTCACCTTCTTCTTCCTTTTTCCAAAACCTCCATTGATGGAGCTTCAGTAGAGGTGCCACCGCCGACTACGAGTTGATCGGTAGAACCACTGGGAAAACGTTCGCCGAGTGCTAATTATTGTAACCGAAGTGTTCGTTTTCATTTTCGAGTTGTGTAGAGAGAGAAATGAAGACAAACCCAAACCGTCGCGAAACTTTATCGTCCGATCTATGACGATCCGTCGCGAATATGACGAAACCGATAGCGCCAACGAATTCAACGTCGTTCGATCTTCCAGATCCAACTATCTCCGGAGTCAACCGGTGCCATCGGCGAATCGTCATTGTCACCATTGATGGAGGTCGAATAGAATAAGTCCCGTACAAACTTGAATTAAGTCTCGAAACGCATAAATAAGTCTCGAAACTGTAGATAAGTTTTGAATTTTCGAGAAAAAAAATAAAAGAAAAAGAGTAAGTGAGGGTATTTTGGTCCTATCACCTATTTTTGTGCTATTAAAACAAGACTTATTAAAGTGGTGTTATTTGCTCAATTCTTCCTCCAAAAAGTGCTATTTAATTTTTGAACTTGTTTCATTAATAATATTTTATGATTTGTTGTAATTATAATGGTGAATTTAATATACAAAAGACAAAACAACTTTGCTCTAATATAACAAATGAAAGGTATTTATATACTTTAACTAAAATTATTAAAGTCAACTGTTATATTTAATACTGTTAAACCGTTAAAGTGACCAATTTAGTCCATTCTAAAAAGTGAGAGACTAATTTGACACTCGAGAAAAATATGAAGACCAATTTTGTCACTTTTAAAAAAATCACAAACAACTTGGAATTATAAAAAATAAAAAATAAAATAAAAAAAATCTAAGACCTAATCCGTAATTGCTCTATTTTGAATTTCAGTAATACTTACTCTCAAATCTCAATTCCCAACAGATTCAAGTAAAACGAGACATTATTTGGTCTGAAAATACAAGTATCAAAACAAAGTACTAAAAAAAACAAAAACAAAAACAAACATCTAACTCTCTTTCTCCAATTTACTTGCACTGATCAGAAATATTGGACAAATGGCAGAACTGAGTTGTTTTTAAGTCAATAACTCAAAACATTCCTCAAAAAGGAAACATGTCTGAAGTCTGAAGAAGCAAAGTCTACTTTTGTTAAAAATCTAAAAGAAAAAAAAAAAAAACTGTCAGAAAAATCTAAAAGCTGCATTGTCTGTCAATTCAACTATTTTTTTTTTTTTTTACAACAGTAAACCAAAAACAGCTAATAATATTTATAATATCCCTTTCATAATACAACAATAACAAGTACTTTAATCCCACAATTAACACTAATTAACTCTCGCTCTCTCTCTCAAATTACATATATATATAATTATATATATATATATCTCTTTCTCTCTCTACATCATCAAAGGTCTCCTTCTTCACAAATTACACACATATATATATATATATATTTATATATAATTCTACCACAATTTATAAAAATTAACAAAAAATAAAAAAAAATTTATTAATGCTTGAAAATAGACCTACCTGGACCCAACAGCTCCACCACTTCCTCCGCCGCCGCCGCCGCCGCCAGCAGCAGCAGTCCCACTTTTTTCAACACTCATTTGGTGTTGGTGTTGGTGTTGATGATATCCACCAGAACCGTACACGTGTCCTTGATGTCCCATCATCATCATCCCACCATACATTCCTCCATTATACACCCCACCACCACTTGAACTCATTCCACCATCACCACCACCACCTCCCACACCACCTCCAGAACCTCCTCCGCCACCGCCGCCGTCCTTCTCCCTCACACCCATGGTGGTCTTCTCCCCCTCAATCTCCCTATACTTCTGCAAGTAAACCTTCAACGGCTCCACATACTCTTCAAACCCAAGAGTCGTCATGGCCCACAACAGATCATCACCGTTGATCGTCTTCCGCTTCTCACGTTGACACTTGTCCGACGCCTCACCTGTAATGAAACTGATGAACTCCGACACACACTCCTGCACCGTCTCCTTCGCGTCCTTGGAAATCTTCGCGTTCGCCGGCAATGCCTTCTTCATGATCCGGCTCACGTTAGCAATCGGCAAAAACCTATCCTGCTCTCTCGCCGACAATTCGCTGTTCGCGTTGCTGTTGTTGGGTCCCCCAGAATCGTTGTCTGAATCAGCCATCACAATTCACTCTAAAAAAATCAAAAGGTTCGAATTTTGATCGATACCCAGATCGTAGAAAGCGATTTGGAGTATAAAAATCACGAAAAGAACGAAACTTGTTGGTGTTTTATTGGGATTTTGCGGCGGCCGGCGAAGAGTTTGAGTGAGTGAGCAGGTTTTTTTTTTTTTTTTCCCGGGAAGGGAGAGAGTTGCAGAGAGGGAAGTTGGAGGTGTTGGGTCCGTTGGATTGATGGGGTAATAATGCATCGGATGCGACACGTGGGCGGTTGCTGGCCGTTTATTTGTCGATAAGAGTGGGAAACGTGGAGGTTTCTGGAGTTGTTGGATTTGAGCGGTGGGGTCGAGAATGGACGCGTTAGGATTCGACACGTGGTGGGGTTGAGAGTGTGGGTTGGGGTGCTTTTTTGTTGGGTTTTTGGAGAATCTTAAGGCGGCTGCTGCAGCTTGGCGCCGGTGGAGCCGAGCTGGATTGTTTATAACTCTCCATCGTGAACACGCGTGGGACGTGGCTTCATGATAACCGTTGATGTTTCATAAAGACATGAGTTTCTTATTTTTGAGTCTTTTGTCTTAGAAATTGACTTTGGTTCCAATTTTGACTTAAATAATATCTCAAAGAAAAAGATAAGATGGAAATATCTAATTAATACATTTATTCAATTCGACAAAATTATAAAAATTCCATCCATTCCCCTCTATTTTAAATGTAAAATTATTTATTTTTGAAAATTCATATAATTTGTTTTATTTATATATACACCACATGTGATAGAGGCAAGTGGCAACTTGAATATATAACATTGCAAACTGAATGAGTGCTCTCACTATCAAACCATATTGAGCTAGGTGAGTTGGTGATTGACAAATCAAATAATTTCTTATTAATCTCTTAATCGTGATTAAAAATATTTAAAAGACTTTTTTATAAAATGTATTAATAAACAAAACTTTTAAAAAATAACACACATTGAATTTTTCTATAAAAAAATTTAAATGTTGCAAATTACATGACAAATATATATATATATATTCACACTTACATCACTAAAAATTATAGGTTGAGAATTGAGATTATATTTTTCACCTCAACTTTCAAATCATAAGGTGATATGGTAATGATAAATCATATTGAATTCACTAACATTAGTCCCTGTGTCCTTGTTGTTCTTTAATTAAGTCCAAAAGTTTGGAGCTTTTGGAAGCAAAGGTAGTACCAGTATGGCCCATAATTAAATTTGTCAGACATTTGTGTTTTTATACATATCAGAGCTTAAATATCTGTGACAGGCACAGGACCACCATAAATATCATCAACTAGTCATATCTGTATCTTGTTAAAATATATATATTTCAATAGAGTTTTTGCAAAGAAGCTTATATAGAAATAAATAGTTCAGTGCATGCCCATATTGCTCCTTTCGAGTCATCCAATCGCCGTTTCTCTGAATGATTATCTACGACGAATACATAGATAAATGATACGTCCATCTCATTGAAATTTAATTTTCCGACAATTTATTCCTGTCCGTAACATTTTTTCCAGAAAGAAAATGAAATATTTCAATCTAATAGTACAATTAGGTGCAATCGCACTCTTTTAAAACCAATATTTTCTTTGACTTCTTTAAAAGCTTGGGACACATGAGATATTTTCTTTGCTAGTATAAAATATTTTCTTTGACTTGCTTGCAATATGGTAACACTCTCTTCTTTCTTCAACTTGAAATGTTTTATTCAATCTAACCGATTATTCATACATAATCATGTTAACGTATATCCTGAAAGCATATTCTAAAGACGATAATTGACTTTGAGACACGTTAAAAGAACACATGCATTTACATATATTTACATTTTTGCCCATGATAAGAAAGTATAATATACACTTTAAATGATATCATGCGGTTTCATTTAGAAATCTCTACGAATCTGTATTTCTATACGTACAAATCTATAGGAACTTTCAGATGTAAAATTTTTGGAATGGAATCATCTTGACAACCATTAGAATACAAAAGAGATCATGAAAAGAACAATATTAAATGCAGAAGTAGTTAATTCTGTTATGGGTTGATGATTTGAACTCATCTTCTCAGCGGAAGAAACAAGTTTCCTTTGTTAGATGACAAAATCTGCTGATGAAACTAGAAACTTTCCCCAACGTTTTATGGACAAGTATGGGATATAAGTACATGAAAGGTCTAAGAATATATATAAGAGAAGATAATAATAGATCACATGAGTCTAACTATGCACATTTTACAAATATGTGTAACGTTTGATATCAGCAGGACAGACATCTGAACCGTTCATTGTCAGAATTTATTGTAATACTAATGATCATGACTGTATAGAGAATGAAACTTCAATATTGAACAATCAACAACTTATCATCTAAATGGCTGCATTAATGGAATAAACTTAGGAGGGTGTATTCAATTAGAATTTAAAGACTTTTAATGACTTTTATGGAATTAAAAAATTTAGGTGTATTCAATGTAGACTTTTAATGATTCTATAGAAGTTATGGGGTATTTAATACCGACTTTTATAAACTTTTAAAAAGTCTTTAAAAGTCATGTGGTATTCAATTAAGACTTTTTAACAGTTTATGAAAGTTATGAGGTATTCAAAACCTTAATGACTTTTAACGACTTTTAAATATCAATGACTTTTAATGACTTTTAGTTATAACAAATCTCACAATTTGTCTTCCATTCCTACCAAAGATTTTGAATGACTTCTTTTTTATTTATTTATAAAAAAATACAAATAATTTCACTTTAGAAGAAAAACATAAAACTCTTTGAAAAAAATCACCCACCAAACATATGTTCTATTTTCAAATAAAAGCACACTCATTCTTAACAAATTTCATAAATAAAATAAAACAAATAACTTTAACAAAATGATAAATACTATTAAAAAAATATACAAACACTAACGATCTATGACAAAAAAAAAATTAACTAAAAAAATAATATAAAACAACTCTTCATCAGCTATGCAATTAAGGACGAGAGATTTCATATTTTTTTACCTATATTTTTAAAGCAATTAAACAACACCGAAACAAATTAAATGAACTTTATTTATGTAAAATAAAAATAATAAAAGATAAAAACCACTACTTAACTATGTCAATATGTCATAATCAAAGTCACGTATATGCGTGACTCCATGTAATTATGATCAAATCAAACTACCCATTTTTAGGCGTGGGTTATTTTCAACAGCTAGATGTGGTTTTTATGTTTTATCGTTAGTAACTTGAATGGATTTTTAGTAGATTTTTTATACTCATTGTCATACTTTCGTAGAGACATATAAATGTTAATATTATTGTCAATTTACTATATTTATTCCAAAAGAAAATTTATAATATTTTGACTAATTATAAAAAAAACAAATAAAATTTTGACTAATTATTATTATTTTTTTAAAAAAAGGAGCATAATGTCTTTATAATACAAAATATAATTAAAAAAAAAATTAAATCACATATATAGACATGAATGTTTTTGTGAAGTTTAATTAATGATGGTTTTTTTTTTTATTCATTGGAATTTTTTTTTACTGACATGATAAATATATATAATTTTACTAAAACAAAGTATACAATATATTTAAAAGTCAATTAAAGTCTATAAAACTCTTTTAAAATGGAAGTCTACGAAAGTCTTTTGAAATAAAAGTTTGTGAAAGTCTTTTAAATAATCTTGTAAAGTCTACAAAAGTCTATAAAATCTGCAAAAGTCACCCACTTAAAAAAAAAAAAAAAGTATTTAAAAGTCTTTCAAAATCCTAATCGAATACACCTCTCTTATATAACTTTGTGAGATTAAACAACGCGCCATCTCTTTTCAAAAGAATTTTAAAAGCTTTTTGCATCAAATGTGTATGTGATCATAGTACTGTCTGTATATATATATATAGCGTATCAAATCCCAATCTGTGAGAATTCATATTAAAATCATGCTCTAATCTTGAGTTGTCTCCAAGGACACACAAAATGATAAAAGAAGAGGGAAAAAAAAAAAAGCAAGGGTGGAATTCCACCATCAATTGACCTTTAACACTTTAATGTGAATTAAGAGAAAAATGGAAAGGAAAAAAAAAAAGCCATGGACTCATAGTACAAGTTCTTTGAAAGGGTATCCAAAGCGTTTTTTTTTTTTTTTTTTTTTTTTTTTTTGAGATTTAATTAGATTGAACATGAAATGAGAAGCTTTTAATTTCACAATAATATAACACAGCTAGCAGCAGTGGTACAAAATCCAGAAAAGGATCAAAAACATAAATTGCTTCAAGTATATATATATATAATCAACTTTAATTAAAAAAGATATTTATATATATATATGTGAAAAATCAGGCTTCAAGCTTCAATCTCAAACCTTGAACACTTGATGGATCCCATTGATATGTCAATCTCAATCAAATTGTCTTCTTCATTCATGTCATTGAGTTCTGCTAAGAGCTCCATTAGACTATGTTGCTTGAGAATTGACTCATGAGGCAAGAAATAATGATCTGCACCCACCACCACCTTGTGCTGGATATGATTCAGCTTGTTTTGATCATGATCAACATAGTGCCCGCTTGGAAGAGCGATTTCAATGAGACTTTCCTCGTCAGAGATCGATCCATCATCGGAACAATCAAGGCTCTGGTAAACGATGTCTCGAAAAGGCCAGTCGACTTCTGAGTCCTCACTTATGGATAGGGGATCATCAATACTTTCACTTTCTGAGAGCAAATCAGGTGATGATGAGTAGTCATGAAGAAGTAGTGCCTGATGATCAGTTTCTATACATTTTTGTAGTTGTTGATCTTCCTTGTGTTGTTGTTGTTGTTGTAGTAGTAGTGTTGGGACAACAACATCTTCTATGATTTCCTGATGATGATCATTAGACTTGATGATCAAAACCTCTTCTTCTGTAACTGATTTCTGTGGTACTTTTTGCTCTGTGAATAATGTGAAGATCAGAACAGTTGATAGAATCAATACTATAGATGTGATCAAGATGACTGATGATAATAACAACCCAAACCCCCAAATAAAACCACCAAAAGTTAGAGAACCAACAACAACAACAACAACAGCAATCCATTTGATGTAACAAAAAGGAGAATAGGAAGAAGAAGAAGAAGCCATTTGATCCTCAATGTTGCTGCTTTCCAACTTCATCATGGACCAAGAAAAAAGAAAAAAAAAAAAGTATTTTTCTTTTTCTTTTTCTTTTTGACTGGAGTGGATTGGAGGGGAGGGTCTGCAAATGATCAGATCAGATAGAACAATAATGGTTTTCTAACTGTACTGTGTATGAATCTGGTCTAGTACTACTAGAATTGGGCAAAGAATGAAATCAAGGGCATGTATATACAGAATCTTGAGGAGGAAGCAGACACAGTACTGATCAAACTACAATCCTGCAATGCTTTTTCTTGCTTTCAGAAATCATAAAAACAAAATGAAAGGCTAGAAAAACACAGGAAGATGAAGAAGAAGGAAAAGAGTGAAAATGTGGTGGTTTATTGCATAGAGAAAGCAACAGCAAGTAGTAGTTATAAACAAAGAAGAAAAACATAATTTTTTAAAAACTGGACCTGCAGCTGATCAGACTAAAACTATATATTTCATCACTAACACACACAAGCACACAGACTCAGGTCACAGCTAGCACCTCCCCCAACCATAGCTCTCTCCTTTAATTTATCCTACTTACCACCAATCAGGTGGTGTTCTTCTGTGACTGATTCTCTTGAAAACCCCAAAACCCCTGTATTCGTTTACAGTCTCAAAGCTTGGAAATCAGAGAAAGCCCATGTGCAGACACCTGTCTCTACTCACCACATGCAACACTTTCCCTCCTCCTCCTCCTCCTTCAACTTCAATATTGAGCCAAATTACAAAAAAACAAAAAAACACAACCCCAAAAACAGATCATTTATTATATTATTTTTTCTTCCTTCTTCCCAAACCCAAGAAACCCTATTCTCAGAACTCTTTGAGAAACTTCACCAAACAGTTGTTGATCACATTTTAATCTTCAACCACATTCAGAGAAAGCACTTTCCTTTCAATTCCCATCTCTTAATCCAATATAACAACTCTAAAAATACCAGCTTTTTTCCTGAAAGTACCTTTTTTTTTTTTTTTGTGTGTGTGACACTAGATTGAAATCATCATTGAAACGTCATGGTTTTTGCAAGAGCAAGCAAATATAATACTATATGCACGCAGTGATCAAATGACATAAAAACTTTTACATGAAAATTAATCTCAAAAACTCTTTGGTGATGTTGCACTTGTTTTCTAAAACACTTTCTTTTATTTATTTATAGAACTACTCTAATCTGGTAGCTAGCTAGCATGTCAGAGAGTGTGTACATGTCAGATAGTGTGTGACCAGCAAAAGCAAATATAAAAAAGAACTTTTTTTTTTCCATTAAAAAAACTATTTAATTAGGAGGAATATTATTCAGATGTAATCGCTTCAAACTGATATAAAATATATATATATATATATATATATGATTTTTGACTCACAATCAAAATATTCCCACTAAGTCCATGCTAAAAGAGATTAGCTTTTCATTTTAAAAATAGTGTCTGGCTGGTCAAATACTCAAATTCATTGCATCAACAGATAAATATATATATGATTACCTGCTAATGATTTATAGCAAAATAAAACACTTACAAATTACACTCAATTAATGCATGCTGCCAGAAGTGATGAGGAAAGTACTTGTGAAATTAATAAAATGATAATAATAAATTAATTATATATATTTTGTTTTTATAGTGTGAACAGGAAATCATATCAAATCACACAACATATCATGATATTATGCTGTTTGCCTGTATTGCATTAATTATATGATAATAATTTATTTTATATATATATTTTTTGAATATTACGACAACTATTGTGACCCGGCGAGAAGATTATCTGAAATCACGGTCCGGAACACAGCTCCCATAGTCGGGAGAGGGCACCCACACTTGGAGGAAAGCCAAGGAGGGACAATAGAAATATATATAAATATATATGCACACACCCGGGTTTGAACCGTGGTGGTGGGGAGTCCCAGGGAATAGTTCCACCACATTGGCAAAAGCCCGGTTTTGATAATAATTAATTCTTTCTTCAAATAATAATAATAATAATAATAATAATAAATAAATAAATAAATTATAAGAGATCAGAATTATTTGATTTGAGCAATCAATTCCAACCACTAAAGGGACAGTTAGAGAGAAGCTAGCAATTTATGTTCTTAACCTCTTATAAGATCCAGGGTGTGTTTAAAAGTGCTTTTAAACTTTCAAAAATGCTTTTGAGAGCAATTTTATGTTTATTTGATAATGTTCCACAGAGATTAAACATGAATCTATATACATGTGAAGTTGAATGTTTATATATATATATATATATAGTTAAACATCATTATTCTTACACTATGTCACGCGATCTTATAGTATGCTATACAATTATAAAAATTCTTAGGTTCGAATCATTTGCATGATTTTCACTTGGATTAATTTGCTCAGACATGCGATATATATAGCTTCTCGATCCCATTGTCTAGAAAACTTAATTTCTTACATATTTTAAGTTTCTGATGCATCAAGATATGAATGGTTATTATAACATAATGAAATATATTATCCATAAATTGGTGGTGCTTCTTTATCTTCTGGGTCTACTCTTAAAAAAGATTTACAAGTCTGACTCGTGAATCATGCTTTTATGTTTCAAGGCAGCGCCTCTAATGATGGCTTTTCAAGTAATTATTCATATGCTTTAATGAACATATGGGGGCCATGTCGACGTCTTTACTCTTCACCTACTTAAACTTTTAGCCCCACACCACACCACATATACTCAATCCTGCGCGCAGCATCACCGATGAGATGATCGATTGACGATTCGAAACTAAAATATTATCAAATTAAATGAGTATTATTTACTATTAAGTCATATTAAGAGAACCCTATCGATCTCTACATGTTTGTATCATCGATAAGATGATCGATTGACGATTCGAAACTAAAATATTGTCAAATTAAATGAGTATTATTTACCATTAAGTCATATTAAGAGAACCCCATCGATCTCTACATGTTTGTGGATGGTCTATTAGACTCATGGTTCTTATACATTTCCACTCATTACATGTAATAATGATGAGACTCGGCTCAAGTTGTGATTAATATTGTACTCTTTTGCTTTTAAATTTGATAAAGGGTTTGTTGACTTTAATAATAATTTTTTTTTAAAATAGCTAGATTAAAAAAAACATTATATATATATATATTTGTTTATTAACCTTAATAAATTATATAATTAATTTTTTATAATATATATATACGTGCCTATCACTGGTTTCTTTTTTGTAATTTTTGTATGGTTTCTTGGACAAATGACAAATACTTAATTGAAGCAACTTGGTTAATTAATTCTTTTTTTTTTTTTAACTAACTTGATTAATTATTTAAAGAGGGTCTATCTTTATTATGGTATCGTATTAGGGCATATTCGATAGTGATAATATCATGAACTATTATTATTATATTTCTATTTCAACTGAACATTAAAAACCATTCCATCACTTATCCTATCATCCTGACTTGTTAATTCCATTGAGACAAGGAAAAGATGGCGTGCCAAGTGATGTAATAGTCACAAATGATCAATGATCTTTTGAGATTAACTATTTTAACGTGTTATTATAATAGATTTGATCAAAATGTTCGGGTTATTCTTTTTATCAAAAAAAAAAAAGAATATGTATATTCAAATGAGTGCAAACCACTTGTCCGCAAGTTGTGTGTAATTAAAACTTACCAGATTTGATCAAACAGCTCATATTAATTCTTTTTATCAAAAATGAGAAAGAATATGTATATTCAAATTGGTGCATGCCACTTGTCAGCAAGTTGTGCAAGTAAAGCAGTGCCGCATGAAACCCTAAATAGACTGCTTCATGCTCTACAATTTCACTACAATACATTTGGAAAACAAACATGATTCAATATAATACAATTTTATTGATTTGTTTGGAGAAGCATTTGTCTTGAAATGAGAACAATGAGATTGAAGAAATCCGACCAGTTTTGGGGGAGTGTAATTAACTTGCGGAATGTTTTGGGTTTTTAGGGTTGTGAATATATAAGACTTGGAGGGGACCATTTCTCAATCTTGATGCATGTCTCTTTCTATATATTTTCTATTATTTGGATAACAAGATCTTCCCTTGAATCAAGTGCAATTGTAGCATGAATTTAGTAAACTTTTTATAGGGTAGGTTCGATTTTTTTGTTTCCTTCCGCCATTGGTTTCGATGGAAATATTGGCGATTCAAATTTGTGGAAGTTTGGATGGAAATATAGTCAATATAATCAAAATATCACCGATATCTTTAAAACAGTGAGGATATTCAATAATAATTTTTACCGATACCCTCAAATATGGAATATATCAAAGATATATCGGGAATATTATTGATATTTACTTTCTTGTTTTGGCATCTATCCTATATATGCCAAAAAGAATATAAGAAATGAAGAAAAATAGCATCCCTTTGAAAGGAAAAATAATAATTATATAATTCAATATTCATATATATACACATTCATTCTATGGTAAAGTTTAAAATTATGTGTATGTCTATAATTTATCTAAACTTAATTGATATGCACATCTGTGGTGGTGATTTTTGGTTCAACTAGCAACTAGCAAGGTCTCTAAAAAATGCATGTGTAAGAAGTTTTGAGTTCATTTTGAGTTTGTAGAGTATTGATAATCATAAGTATTCTTCTTCAAAAAAAAAAAAAAATCATAAGTACAAATTCCCTCTTAGTTTGCATATATATCTGGGTAGATCTTTAAATGATTCCTAATGTTGTTTTTAAAATAAGAATCATAGATATTATAAATTACTGTAATAAAGTGTAAGATTGTTTTTCCTCTCTTTTCCAACACCCCTCTCTCTCTCTCTCTCTCTCTCTCTCTCTCTCTCTCTCTCTCTCTCTCTCTCTCTCTCTCTCTCATTCTTTCTCTGTCAAATCCCGAGTGATTCTCTCAAGCAAATCTCCAACAAATTCTTAAAAAAAAAATTCTGAATTCGAGAAGAAAAAAAGGGGGTCAAGTGCTTGACATACCGCAAAATAGACCGTTACTACTTACTAAATACTAATACAAATGTCCACCTGCAAATGAATTTCATCACACAATGACACAAATAGTAAATTATCAAAGAAAATGTTTTCAAAAATTCATCTTGTTAAATCTTTTTTCAATTCAAAGGGTTTATATTAACACGATTGCAAGCCTGGGTTGGTCCGTAAATTTTAACGGACTATAGACAAGTCTTATAGTTTTTGTGTTTATTGTAATTTAATATATTAAAAGTTGTTATTTATTGCTAACTACAACTTTAATTAATTAATGGACTATTAGTTCTACACCGGACAGTCAATTGCTCTTGTTCTCATTTCCTTGATTTTTGTAATGTTAGAGATTGTTATGGATAATGAACTTGATCGCTACACTCTAAAATATGGATACATAAAATTAGATATATGTATTGAAAAATAGAGAGTTTAAAATTGTAATTAAAGATTTAGAACATCTCTAATACAATAGTGACTTGTGAAAAATAAAATAAAATAAAATAGACGGTCATTTAATGAATAAATCTTCAATACAGTCGTATATATTCAACCTTAAGCTAATGTGGCAAAAAACATATATTATAAATTGTCAACATATATGTTCTGTTGCATAACCATTTTTTTGGTTGACTTAAGTAGTTAAAATTTATATTAATTTTTCATCTATTTTTGGTAAGAAAATAAAATAAAAAATAAAACAGGAAAAAATATTGGACACATTTTTAAAAATAAATATGTTTTAAACAGGAAACATTAGAGTCTAAATTTTGAGTTGATTGTCTATTAAGTCTATTTTTATGCCACATAAAAAGCAAGTCTCTTGACGTTGTTTTCATGTCAACAATTATCGGTATACAAACTACTTTTGTATTGGAGATCCTCTTATGAGAAGATTTAGGAGTTTAATACGTATTATTTAAAGATTTCAAAGAGAGAAATTTTTATTTTTTTTTAATAATTTAATTTAAAAAGATTTTATCCATTTGATTAATCCAAAGGTTATGATGGTTCGTCATAACTTTTATTATTATTAGGTCAAATCGATAGTAGAAAGACATATATATATATATATATATATATATATGAGTTTGTGATTGATGGTAACCGAGGAAATAAAATAAAACAAAACAAAAACAATTTCTTCTATCCATTACACATTCTAGCAATAATACATAATTTTTTATATATATTCAAATAACAATAATAAATTAAAAAAAAAAAAAGAAAGATTATAAATTATAATAAAAGAGGGTCGTAGCTTTGTAGAGTTTGTACTTGCTTTGGTCCAAAAAGAAAAAGAAAAAGAAGTCTCAACTATAAAAACCCAAGGAAGTAGGTCCTGATCAGCAAAAGTTAAATTAGGTCTCTCACCAACTCCATTACTCATGTGGGCTTTTAGACCCAAAAACTATACTTTTACAATATTGGGCCCTTTCAATTTCATAACTATATTCCATTTTTACACCAACACTACCTTGGAGATTCTGATTTGAATTATCAGAAGAATTAATAATAATAATAATAATAATAAAGCATGATTGATTTGATAATCAATGGCAGACAACCAAAAATTTTCAGAAATGAAAACTACACCAAACTTATGCTTCTAATCATTCATTGATTTTCAACTAATTAAATATTTAATTTTCTACATTATAATCATGCATAAATCATGACTTAAGAGTGTTTGATTTTTTTTAACCCAACAAGAAATGCAAGTTGATCACACAGTTAATGAAACTTGGGGATTTTAAAGTGCTAATAGTTCTCATTCTGACTTTGACATTGAAATCTTAACTACAAACTTAGAAAATTTCAACGTTTTCATTTAATAAGATCTGTTTACTTAACGGGAATGCTAATAATACAAATGGTACTTAAAACCTAATTTTTGATCGATTACATTATTTACTAAGATTATTGGAAATCAATTTAAGTATTTACGTAAACCTCGCACACAAATTAAGAATTAAAATTTATACCAAAAATGAAATTCATGGAACCAAACCAAAGACCGACGACCATTCTTCTAATCTCTTGTAGTCACTGGCGTGGGGGTGGCAAAGATGTCGAAGAAACAATAATGATGAGCATATGAATTAATTTTCTTACAAGTATTACAAAATTTTTCTTTAAATGTGATAATTACTTTACCATCGACAAAGGAATCCAATTCAATCAAATAAAATTCACACTGCAACTTGCTTGGTGACCCAAATGGACCACCTCAAGTTGCCCAAAAAGCACCTTTTTTTTCTATTTTTTTTTTCTTTTGAGATAAATCATAAATGGTAAAAATATGTTGACATAATTTTGCTATTTAAATTTACAATTTGAATCTTTTAATGTTTTTCTTCAAACAAAAAAATTACAATTTGAATATCGAACAACTTAGGGATGGAAATAAGGCGGATTTGGGGCATGGTGGCCCTTCCCGCACCCTGTACCATTTATTTTTTGAAACCCTATCTCCACATAAAACCCCACAATATATGAAGCTGGGTAGGGAGGAGTGGGGTATGCTTTACACATCTCCACCCATTTACCTCATTTGCCCCATTTAACAAATTTATCAAAATTATTTATTAAAATAATAAATATATAACATAATGAATATGATATAATATATAAAGTAATTTCAAAAACTGTATTGAAAATCATCTCATAAACATTAAAAATAAACATAAATCTCACAACTAAACAAATAAATTCAATAATTTTTAAACATAACATTAAAAGGAAAAAACTATATAATAAAAAAAAATAAACATTATATTTTAAACGGGACGGGGTGGGGCGGGGATTATAAAACTCATTCCCACCTCATACCCATTACGAGTTTTACTATCTATCTTTATCCCTGTCCTATCTCCATCAAATTAAAACTCATCCCCACCCCATAAGTGCAGATCCCCGTACCCACGAGTTATTTTGCCATTCTTAGTCAACAACTCTTAATTCAAGGAATGAAATTACTAAATGAATTAAGAGTAATTTTTATAGAAATATATATTTATATAGTTATTTACTAGAGTCGTAATTGTCATTAGATCAAAGTTTCATGTGGGTTGGTGTAACATGAAGCAACCCAAAAATCCAAAATTATGATGCTTGGTTTCCACATAATGTTGGAGACAATAACCATCTAATGGTATGCCCCTAACACCTGTATCATTGAAACCAAGAGTTCGAATCGTACACTATGCTTCAAATGTTGCTATCATTAATGTTGTAATGGGCCACTAAATGAAGCCCACCATGCTAGAATCCCTTCCACTGTCACATCGAAAAAAAAAAATTGACGGTAACATTTAACTGCAACCTATTTTTATATATCAAATTATATTTCCATTTTTTTTTTTCTCTTCCATGGCCTACACTTCTCTCCCTTTTTACCTTCTTTGCTAAGGATTCTCCAAGAGCATAAAAGAATACCACTCTCATTAGCTTCAATGTTCTTTTAACTCTCTAGGTATATGAAAAGATTTTAATAAATTTTACGGAAGAAAGATTCCCAAAAACCTTCTTCATTTTCGACCGTTTTAAAAAATCAACTCTCTAGTTTGAAATTTAAATGAAAACCCTCCTACATGGGGTTTTTACTCTTTAGGTACATAATCAAGAGAATTTTCTTTTTCTTTTTAACTAAATTTTGAAACTAAAAGATGTTTTAGTATTATATATAAAAGAGTTTTCATTGAAATTCTAAATTAGCGTTGTTTAAAAAAATAGTAGGGGTGTTTTGCAATTCACTTTATTACAAAATTTAGACTTGTGATGATGAGTATTAAATTTTAAAAAATGCTTTTCGATAAACTTCAAAAATCAAATGAACTGATTGTATTTTAATCAAACTTCTATCAAGATCCAACAAGTTCTTTTTCCGTATTAAAATATCACTCTCATTAGATTCTCTCACCCATGTTCTTATTATTTTTTTTCATGGCCAAATGATGAGGAAATGGAAAGAAAGTTGTGAGCTTATAAGGAGTGATTAAGCATCTTTGCACACTACAACTTTGAGCTTGTTATGATTGATTGGAGGAACAAAAAGAGATACCCACTTAACTTCCCTTTTTTTTTTCCTTAACTTTTTCCTCTCATTGTACTAAATTCTCAATTTCTCATAGCCATCTTTTCACTACTCAATATGTCACCAAAACAAAAAATTGAAAAGAAGAAAAAAAAAAAAAGTCTAAATCATCATCTATTGTGGGCATATGATAAATTTTTTCTTGCTTGGTTTGCTTTTGATAAATTTACAAGACTTCTCACATGGAGAAGAAAGAAAATTTGTATAGGGCCTAGTTGAAAAGAAGTTTTGGTCATAAACCAACAAGTTTGGAAAAGCAATAAAAAAAAAGAAGAAGCGTAATCTATACTTTTCAAATCTTCTCACATGGGAGTTCCAATTTTGATAATTCAATAGAAAAAAAAAAATAAAAAAAAAAATTTTGTATTTTCTTTTTGAAGAGGAAATATCATAAAACCAAAAAACAAAGATTAAAACCGAGTTGGGGTTTGATAGAGAGGAATATGACTCAAACCCACGACCTCAAGTCCTTAATAGTGTATGTGTGAGGGATGTACTACTGGACTACCATTTTTATTAAAGCAACCTATATACCATATAAAGTTGTATTTTTTTTGTTTGGTATCGAGGATCCCGGACTTCGTCCAAGCACCCATAAACCTATCCTCCCCAACTACGTGACTCGCCGTGGCCTGTATATTGGATCGTGGAGTAGGACAGATAGGAAATCCCGGATCGTGGAGTATGACAAATAGAAAACCTTGGTCCACACCCCCAGCCACACAAATATACAAACGGGTAAATCAGAACTCGCTTTCGCTTGGTAGGATTCAAATAGCTAACTTGGTAGTTACTCATGCCCTAAGCTCATCCTTCTACAAGCTAAGCTAGCATCCTAATGGCTGACCACAATACAATTGTCAAGAGTAGAACCAAGGATTTAGGATTTTCATCCCAATCCTTTATTATTAAATTATTATTACTATTATTATTATTAATTTTTTTTAGTGTTGTGTATCATAACAAAACAATCTATTGACAATTTGCCATAATATAAGGGTACCGTTTTCCAAAAAGAAAAAAAAGAGATTCCAACTAGTTTTTTTTTGGTCCTATATATATATTATAATATCAGCAGAATATATACCCTCCCCAAAAAATAAAATTCTTTCCATAATACAGTATAATAAATGTCAAATATAGATTCATTGTAGAATAACATAATTAATGTTGCTACAATAAAATTTTAATATATTCATTTAAAGCATATTCTGAGCAAAATTGTTCTGCAAGATATTATGAGATTAGAATTTCAATCGGAAAAAGAAAAAATTCTAAAACAATATAAGAATAAAATATTTTATTGAAGTTTTACCTTTTTTGAGTCTGTTAAAAAATATTCGGATACTGTAGAATATTTTTCCTTTTTATTAAGTCAAAACACATGTTACTTGAAGGTTTTATTTCCTTTTTATTATTCTAATTAAAGTAATAAAATAATTGATTGATTTTTAGTTCCAAAATAGTAATAATATTAACAATTGATTGATTTCAAAGAAAATAAAATAATTGATTATTTTTTTAAATAAAATAAATAATTTATTACATTTTTTATAATTTATTAGAAATTTAAGAGCTAGTCGAGAGTACATGATTTGAAGCTACGATCTCATTGATGTGGATGCGAGAGGCTTCTGGCCGGATAATCTCAACTTCCGTCAATAATTGATTACTTTTTAGATTTTTTTTTTTTTATTGAAATTGATAATTAAAAACCTTGATTTATTAAAACTAGATCAAATTATTCTATAGAGTGCTGATATTAACACCCATAAAACTTAGAGAGCTTCTCTTTACACTCCATAAATTATCTATTTACACTTCAATTTTTTTTTTTTATTAATGGCAATTTAACCTGAACTAAAATTACTAATCAAAAAATATATATATATATATAAAGACACTCCCAACTAATTAAATTATTTAAAAAAGAAATTATCTCTCTTAAATCATTAGATTAAATATTACCTATTAAAGTCTCTCTCCTAAATTTATTATTACCATATTAAACACTCTCTCCCAATTACTATCTCTCCATTTAAAAAAAGAAAAAAAAAATCCTATCTCCATACTTTCTCGATTAATAGTTAAAGAAAAAAAAAAAATTATGAATATTTTTGGCTTTTTACTAACAATAATATATATATATATATATATAAAAGTCAATTAAAAAAATAGATATATGAAAACTTGATTTGTTGCAACTAGATTCGATTAAACTTATAATTTCTAAGACTAATAAAAGAATTAAAAACAAAGTACTTTTTTTTTGAGTTTTTTAATATATACATATATATGGTTCCTAAAAATAAAGTTTATTCATAAGTTTTTTTAAAAAATTTTAAAATTTTTATTTATTATTATTATTTTTAATTGTTAGTCTTACTTAAGAAGGAATATAGATAGAAAATTAAAGATATGTATTGGAGGAGAAAAAGTTTAATATGGTAATTAAAAATTTAGGAGAGGGTGTTTAATATGTAATATTTAATCTAATGGTTTAGGAGAGATAATTTTTTTTTTTAATAATTTAATTAAAAAAAAATTACTTCTCAGATGAATCTAAAAGTTACGATTGTTCGTCTTAACTTTTATTAAAATAAAATGGAGTGTCTTTATAAATTTATTTTTTTAAATGAAGTGTCTTTATAATATGAGTGTTAAAAGATAAAAAAGATAATCTTTGAACAAAATATAGTGTCTTTATAAATTTTTAAATTTTAAATTTTGATAATGGAGTGTCTTTAGAAAAGAAGTGTTAAAAGAAAAAATTGAATTATCAAAATAAGCTCTTAAAACTTATTTGTACACCAATATTTTATCAAAGAGAGCTTCTTTTGACAATCAAATTTTTTCTTTTTACACTTCTTTTCTAAAAATACTCTATTCTAAAAATTTAAATCTTAAAAAAATTCTAAAGGCACTTCATTTTGTTACAAGATTATTCTTTTTTATCTTTTTTTAAATTATTAAAAAAAATAAATTATCTCTCCTAAATCATTAGATTAATTATTACATATTAAATACTATCTCTTAAATTTTTAATTACCATATTAAACTCTCTCTCCTCCAATATATATCTCTAATTTTCTATCTCCATTCTTTCACAAGCAAGACTAACAGTTAAGAAAAAAAACTAACTAATAAGCTTAATTTTTAGGAACCATATATATATGTATATACTTATTAAAAAAAAAAAAAAAAAGTACCCATTTTTTTTTTTAAATCGAAATATGAAAATGTTTTGTGTTACTCTTGTAGGTATATGATTGCTTAGAGAACTTTAATTCTTTCATTAGTCTTAGAAATTATAAGTTTAATCGAATCTAGTTGAAATAATTCAAGTATTCATATATCTTTTTTTTTTTTTTTTTGAAAATTGACTTTTTAATATATATATATATACTGTTAGTAAAAAACTAAAATATTCATAAGTTTTTTTTCTTTAACTATTAATCAGACATCGATGGAGAAAATATGGAAATATGTTTTTTTTTTTTTTTATAAAAAAAAAGGAGAGAGATTAATTAGGAAAGAGCGTTTAATATGGTAATAACAGATTTATAAGAGAGAATTTAATATGTAATATTTAATCTAATGATTTAGGAGAGAGAATTTTTTTTTTTATAAATAATTTAATTAATTTGGAGTGTCTTTAATTTTTATTTATTTATTTTTTGTCTTGTTTAATAATTTTAATTTAGGTTAAAATTGTCATTAATAAAAAAATTTAAATTGGAGTGTGAATAGATAATTTGTGGATTGTAAGGAGAAACTCTCTTTATTAAAAAATTTAATTACAAAAATATCCCAATAGAAATTTACCAATAAGGACAAATTACTTTAATTAAAAATAAACCAAATACTATATACACTCATTAATTATATCCATATCTTCAACTATATTTCTTTATTAAAAAAAAACTTACCTTTCAAAAAAAAAAAAATTTATAAACCCGAATTAAATTCTAATTTTATTTCAAGTATCAAACTTTCTCATCATCATATAATTATCATATTGTTTTTATCTTTATTTTATGTATAGTTATGAACTCTATCAATAAACAATTTTTTTTTTTTTTTAATGATAGCTATAGATATCAACAATTTTTTTTTAAGATAGTCGTAAATATCAATAAGTTTTTTATTTATTTATAAAAAGTAGCTGCATAAATAATAGAATTCTATATTGAAAATCTCTTGACCCCATATATGTTTCCATATATTCCTTTTTATAAAACTCCTACATTCGAGATATTTCTAAAAGTAAATTGGACTATTATTAAAAGAGGATTTGATTCCAAAAATAATATGATTTATTTATTTATTTTTATTATTTTATAGATTAGATGTGATAATAATTTAAGAATGTTTTTAAATTAAAATGAATATATTTATTTCATTGAGGGTATTATTGACATTAGGATGGGTGCTTATAGTAATGTTTATTTTTTAAATTTTAGACATGAATGTACTTATAAAATTGAATATGCTAATAAGTTATACGAGTGTCAATATTTTTACCTTATGCTATATCTTTAGAAACTTATAATGATTGATTTATTAACATAAGAAAATTTATTACATTAAAAATTAAAATTTTATTTTAATAATTAGGAAAGGGAAGTGCAAATTTTAAAAAAGAAACAAAAATTCTAGGATCAAATAGTGAAGACAACATCTAATAAGGTAACGTGGCAGGCAAGCATTTGTCAACTGTACGAACTGCAGGACAACAGTTGGCAGAAAGCCGGAACAACATACTTTTTTTAGACCAAAATCAGGATTTCAGGAGTCCACCACAGGATCTTCCAAATTCATAGGAGAATATATTTTTTATTAAAAAAAATATATTGAGTTCCAATTATTTACTTGCCCTTTTAAAGCACTGAGAGAGAGGAAAGAATTTGAGTGTAGAGAGAGAGAGAGAGAGAGAGAGAGAGAGAGAGAGGACAAATTGCACTTTCCATTAAAAAAACACACAACAGTCGATCAAAAAAAACCAGTATAAATAAAAGCTTCTGATTAAAAAACAAACACAATGTTGCTTTCACCGGAGGAGAAGCACTTAATTCTGTGTTTGGTTTCTTGGGCTTATGCAACTCAATTATTAGATTTATGGGTATGTCATCAACTCCACAAAAAAGTTTTACTCTTGTCGAGTTTCAATAGTTAAAGCTCATGTTTTTCTGTTTTATGTTTCTGGGTTCATTCTGCTTTTGGTTTTTTTATTTTTTATTTTTTAAAAAATTTCTTTTTCTGGTTAATGTGCAAAAGTTTTGTTTTTTAGTTTGTTGATGAAGAAAAGATGTGGTTTTTGATGACTGTAACTGGGTTTAGGTGGATTTTTTCAATGTTTTTTGTTTCTTTCTGGGAAAAAAATTTGATTTTTAGTTTTTTGATGATAAAAAGATGTGAATTTTGATGACTGTAATTGAAGATTGTAACTGGGTTTGGTTGGATATATTTTATTTTTCGTTGCAGTAATGGGCAATGTTAGTGGTAGAGAAGATGGAGAAGGTCCTTCAGGAGTGAACAAGAGTGAAAACATCATAGAGGATTATGAGCAGCAGTCTATGGAGTTTGGAATTGGAGGACAGGTTCAGGCTCATGTTAACTATTATGCGCATGGTGTGTATTTGGACCCCATGATTCACTGTCCTCCTCCTCCTCCTCATATCCCTATAACATTCCAGCCTCCTCCTCCTATGTTCACTTCACAGGTCACCTCTCTCTCTCTCAAGAATTTCTCCTACTTTCAGTGTCTTGAATTATGTCTTCTTTTGATTCTTCAATGTTAATGGTAGTTTGAAATTGGAAAGAGATTGTATGCATTCATAAAGTGAAAAAAACTTTACCTTTTTAGCAAATATTCATGAATGTTTATAATGAATTGAGATATTAATTCATGGAGGATAATGATCTGGGGATATGTTTGATTGAAAATGTTTCTTTAAATGATTCAGTGTCTTGAATTATGTCTTATTATGGTTCTTCCATGTTAATGGTAGTTTGAATTTGGAAAGAGATTGAATGCATTCATAAAGTGAAAAAAACTTTACCTTTTTAGTAAAGATTCATGCATGTTTCGAATGAATTGATATATTAATTCGCGGAGGACAACAATGATTTGGGGATGTGTTCAATTGAAAATGTTTCTTTAAAGGGGTAGGGTTGCGCTTGATGGTAGTTTTTTCGAAGTAATTTTACAATTTTCCGTGTTCCCTTTGATGATGTACTTCTGCATTATTGAATATAATTAGCAGAAAATATGCTTGAGCTTTTGAGATGTGTATACATATACATGATGATTGAATTTGATTGTGTTAATGTGTCTGAAATCTGAATAAAGGAGAGAGCATACATAATTATGTCGAAACTTGAAAGGGGACACAAATTTAGTATATGTTAGACATGAAAAAAGTGCTTTCTCAGAAAGGCATTTTCTATAGAATCTGATGTACAATACTTGTTGTGGATATTTTACATGGAACTCTTGAATCTTATCTGCATTTATATTTCCAGGTTGCAATGTCTCCCTTATCAAGACCAGGCGAGGTGATGCAAGTTCGGGATCATGCAATGGTGCATGATACGACAGATTATGAGGATGATGATGAAGTGCCTGAGAAAAAAACAGGAGTGATGATAACATGGAGTTATGGTGGCAAGAAAGTGGCCGTCACTGGTTCTTGGGATGATTGGGAGACTGTGTATGGAATTTATTTTCTTACTTCTTTTCGATTTTTGACTACCGACTTTTATGCTTTTCGCTGCCATGTTCTGATGAAAAGCTTTTTTGATTCCTTCCAATTAGAGATCCCCTGTGGATTTCAGACAAAGAATTCACTATCTTGAAGATGCTCCCATCAGGTGTTTACCACTACCGCTTCATTGTTGATCAACGGTTGAGGTATGCTCCGGACTTACCTTGGGAATGCGATCACTTGGGGAATGCTTACAATATTTTGGATGTGCAGGTAACATTAAAGTTTCCGCTTTGATTGTTTCCCTCTTTTTCTTTTTGGTTGAGCCTTTGATTTTCGTTACTCCGGCAGTGTTTACTGTAGTAATGGATGCCTTTTCGAAGTATGTTAAATTAAATGAAGATGCATACACAAACATGGATATGCAAATCGACTAGTGACATCGTTAAAACACTATTAATATCTGCCATATCACAAATAAACAAACTATAGTGTAACGGACATGTAATCACGAGTGATGAAACATTACTGAATTGGCATCATATTTATGAACTATGGAAGCACCATGAAGTGATAATATACTTCAAATTATCCAAAGCAATGGAGTTTAAGGTGATTCAAATGTTTGTCCAGAAACTATGTTTTCTAGTAGATATGTAGCAGAGCAGGTGCATGTGAGGGATCTGTATACTTTTTAAGTTCGGAGATTGTTTACGATAGATAACTGGATAACTGCTGTTGCAAATTCTTTCTCTTGTTCATCAAAAAGCTTCTAGTGAAGGATAACCGTTGTAACGCGTGAGGAGTTGAAGGTAAATTTGTAAATCTTGGGTTCTACCGTTGGCAATTGTAAGCTAAGGAATACATTCTGGTGCCAATTCATAATTTTTTTCCACCTACAAACTACAATTTTTCTGTCTTTTGTACTGATGAAATTCCTGCAACAATTTGTGCTTTAATTTTCCCAGAAAGAAATTTGAATGCAATGTTCTGTACAGGAGTTTGTTCCAGATGCACTTGAGTGCCTGTTGGATTTCGAATCTCCTCCTTCCCCGTTCTCAAGCTACAACAACGAGCCACTGGACAGCTTTGATTTTAGCAAGGCTCCACCTGATCTACCTCCACAACTTCAAACGACATTGTTAAGCAATCCTCCATCCCCATCCGCTATGGTCAGTAACCAGTCTCTGCCAAGGCCTCTGAACACAGTGTTAGACCATCTTTACATCCAAAACAGCAATGATCGTGATCTCCCTGTGGCAATCAGCTCAACATGTCGCTTTCGCCAAAAATACGTGACTGTAGTACTTTACAAGCCTTCAAGTAGGTGATCTATATAAATGTACATACATATTATTTTAACATCTGGAATTTTATTTTAGTTAGTCTTATTAATATCAGTGACCTGTTTAAGTTTCTGATATCAATATATTTTAAGTTTTGTTTCACTTGTGAGCTTGTGTGTTTCCATTGCTTTGTATTTGATGGCATCAGAAGCTAATTTAACATGGTTTCCAAGCTCAATGTGACAGAAAACAACTTACACATTTTACTTTGAGAGTTGAACTCACAAGAAAGAACATAAAAGTATTCAGAAACAAGTGTTACAAACATATGCTTACATTAACTGAATCAAAATCAAAGATGGTGTTATCTTTTTTGCTTCTCTTTGTGTTGTTGCAGGCAGTGCCAGTGAACTCAATAGTAGTACTCATCGAACGGGTACCTTAATCCAACCATTAGCGAAAGCAATGGCCAAGATCACGAAAGGAGTTGACATACCGAATATTATGATATAAGGAAGAGGTGTCATCATTGGATTCTCTCCTTCCCTTTCTCCTGCTGTTTGCCAAAACCTGTTGAATTGGTACGCATCATTGTATTCAATTCAAAAAAACATGTTGAATTGGTGCCATTAATGTAGAGCTATAATAATAAACAAGTGAAGAATATAATGCTTGCTTGCTTACTCTTCTGGTTCTTCCTCTCTTGTCACAAACTTCCTTTTCCCTTTTGGCTTCAATTCTCCATCTCCTCCTCCACCACCTAACCAGTCACCAAAATTCAATTTTCACCAAAAAAACAAACAAACAAACATGATGATAATGCAGTATGAGATACAGCTGCGCACCTAAGTTTGCATTGATTCTTAAATGATGAGTCCTTCTAGGGCTGTGACTGTGATTGAGAGGATGCTGTGAAAATGTATATGGCTTTTGGAGGACTGAAACTTTGGTGGTGGTCGTGATCAGAGAAGAAGAGAGTGCCAGTTTGGCAGCCATTTTTTTTTTTGACAGAAGTTGTATTGTACTATGCTCTCTGTGTGCCCATCCCTTGAGGCTTGAACCATTTCACTAGTTTTGGATATGGATTTGGGTGGTTGGTGGTACTCATATATCTGCATTCCTGGATACTAACCTTATCTAAAACAACATACGACTATCTTGTCCAAGTGTCCATTTCTCTCTCATTTGTGATTTATGTGGTGCTAAACCATCTTTACTCCTATGATAGAAAAAAAGAAACATCCGGACAGTTCCCGGAAAGTGAACTTAATTCCTAATTCCTTGGAATTAAGTTCACTTTCCTCGTTACCTTTCTGATGAAAATTAATTCCCTTCTATTTTCACTGTCGATCACTATTTTTTGGAATTAAATTCACTTTCCTGGTTACCTTTTTTATGAAAGTTGATTCCTTTATATTTTCATGGTCGATCGGTGAAGTAAATGCACCATTAATATAAGTGAGAGAGCAGTGAAACACTTCACAATATATGTGGCAGGATTTTATTGGTTGATGAACAACACGTATGTAATCATGAAACATGATGGATATTTGATATTTCTTTCCTTGCAATGTAATTATAGACACACCAAGTCACCAACGAAACAAGTGAAAACAACATCATCAACATGAAAAAAATTGAAATGGTCTAAATTTGATTAAAGTTGAAGCCAAAATGTAAACCCTAGTCAACCAATACAGCCAGGCTCAGTCAACAACCAACTTACACCATACGAAATAAAGTTGGTGACTGCCTGATTTTATTGTTATGGTCTAAAATTTCCTTTCTTCAATTTCTTTCTTTTATTATATAAATTATATTAAAAAAAAAAAAAAAAAACTGCTAAAACATTTTATCAAATGATCTCTAATCCAATCTCTCTTCTAAGTTCGATCCCAACTTATTCATTAAAAAAATAATTATTTGACGATTAATACCGATAGTGTCTGATTTTAAACAAACCTTTAATATGATCTATCATTCTGAAATGTCTAAACAGTAAAAATTATTTTCAATTAATTTTTTCAAAGGAAGATGCTTTTATTTGGAATCAAGCAAGCATTTAATTTACTTTTTAAACAACTAAGCAATTAACAATACTACTACTTTCGTCCATAGAACACCCATTCATCCTGGTAATGTTTTCAGTTTCGAGTTCCTGCCGCTTTGTACACTATTTCAAAAAAAATTAAAAAAAAAAAAAAAAACAATACGTATATTCTACTAGTATTATTTTCTATCAAAAAATAATAATAATAAAATAAAATAAAATAACAATAACAAATTCATGGACTTAATCTCTCACCGTAATTTCCCAATAAAAAAATCCATCCATCTGTTATATCCACTTGAACTATCCGCCTCTAGACAACTCCACCCCAACTTACCGGTTATCAGTCAAATATTTCTATTTCTAAAACCAAAACACCCAACAATATAAACAAACGTCTTCTGTTGAATATAACTGGAAAAAAGAAAAAAGAGATAGTCTTGCCCGTCATCTGTCTTGTGTGATCCTTGATCTCCATTTCCACTTCAAACCCTTGTGTTTTTTGGTGGTGGGGTTTGTGATCTTGGATGCTAAAACGTTGATTTGGTTTGCAGTGAAGAATCGGTTGGTAGGTATGAAGTAGACGCCACTTCAAGTTCGGATGCTGGTTCGTTTGAGGTTTTTGATGCTTACCCTTTTGTTTATATGATCTGTTCTCAACTGGGTTGTTGCATTTTTTTGTTGTTTTGCTGTATTTGACTGTAAAGTTTTGATTTTGTTTTTCCTGCTGTATATGGAAAGAGTAACTTTGATAGTGCTTGAGAGGTGTTTGATGAATTAGGTGTGTGTATGTTGTTTGTGGCTATGGGTATCTATTACAAGAAACCCTTTTTCAAAGTTGCGTCTTTTCGCCGATTCGTGTCTCTAGTTTCAGTCACACTAATAGGGGCTTTGCTATTTATTTTAGTTCTTAGAACAAATTCAGTTTCAACTGTTGTGGCACCTCCTTTAAACGAAGTTTATGATTATACTCCTAGTGAAAATTTTAAGCTCCCTAAACAGAATGAAATGTCAATTCAATTGGAAGAGAGAAACCAGTTACCACCTAGAAATGTAGATCTGTTTCCAAATTTAACTCAGGATCACATAGTTATTGTCTTATACGTTCACAATCGGCCACAATATCTCCAAGTAGTCGTGAAGAGCTTGTCGCATGTGGTGGGTATAAATGAAACTTTACTAATAGTAAGCCATGATGGGTACTTTGAAGAAATGAACAAGATTGTGGATGGTATAAAATTTTGCCAACTGAAACAGATATTTGCCCCATACTCACCCCATGTGTATGCCAGTGGTTTTCCTGGTGTATCGTTGAATGACTGTAAGAATAAGGATAATGCAACGGAGAAACATTGTTTGGGAACTCCTGATCAGTATGGGAATCACAGGTCACCAAAGATAGTGTCACTGAAGCATCATTGGTGGTGGATGATGAACACAGTGTGGGATGGATTGGAGGAGACACGGGGTCACTTGGGGCATATTCTTTTCATAGAGGAAGATCACTTTATTTTCCCTAATGCATATCGCAACTTACAGGTACTTACAACACTCAAGCCTCTGAAATGCCCCGATTGCTATGCTGCAAATTTAGCACCTTGTGATGTCAATTCCAAAGGAGAAGGCGGGAATACTTTGGTTGCTGAGAGAATGGGAAATGTGGGTTATTCTTTTAACCGAACTGTTTGGAGAAAAATCCATAAGAAGGCAAGAGGATTCTGTTCCTTTGATGATTACAATTGGGATATAACTATGTGGGCAACAGTTTATCCCTCATTTGGTGCTCCTGTTTACACATTACGAGGGCCAAGGACTAGTGCAGTTCATTTTGGGAAGTGTGGTTTGCATCAGGGCCAGGGGAATAGTGGTGCTTGCATTGATAACGGTGTGTTTAACATTGGATTAGAAGATACTGATAAAGTTACCAACATAAACTCAGAATGGAGCGTGCGTATTATACAGCAACAGCAAGGTTATAAAGCTGGTTTCAGGGGTTGGGGAGGCTGGGGGGATGCGAGAGACCGCCAGCTGTGCCTGCAATTTGCTCAGACGTATCACTCCACGAACACTGCTGGATCCAGAAGAGTTGAGCTTTCGACATCTTAAGTTTTCTGACTGTTAACTGGTGCGGTCTATTATATTTTTGTTTAGCATAAAAGAAAGCTTAAATAACTCTTAAATGATTGTAATATATTACTGATTTTTATGTTGATTCTTCCAAGTTTTGTTTAATCCAGATTGGTTCTTATTATTTTGGAAAATTTATAATGATATAGTCGGTCTTACTAAACATCTCAAGTTCTGAATTCCTTGCAAAACAACTGGTTATCTTGTGGTACGATAGAACAATTTATGTTTGATATCAGAATGTTGTGTTTTCATTTGCATTATGGTGGACAAAACTCTCATATATATATACATACGTGTGCATGTACAAGATTACCTATATTCTTCATTTTTGTTGTGCACATACATACATACAAAATTGTATGATTATTTGCTGTGTTTATGTGTGTGTACAACCTTGTGTATGTTTTTGTTTTCACCGGTGTACTTTACTATACTTAGACCAGACACACACAAACATGTATTTTACTTGTGGAGGTGGATGATTACCCTTTATATGTATATGTGTGTATGTAATTGTAGTATCAATGACTTGGGGAACCTACAACTTTACTTCTTCTTTTTAATAGTTTAAGTTTATGGATCAAATGACGTATAATGTCATATTGTGGTAGTTATAACTGTGATCTGTACATATAAGAAGAAATGGATGATTGTAATTAGTGTTATGTTATCATAATTATATTTATAGGATGAAACCTACTGAACAACGTGAGAATTTAAAAATGAAAAGAAAAAGGTACCAATAGTAGTCATGGTAATGATAGGAGTATAGGACACAACATGAAAATTGAGAGGGTTTATAAATTCACTCTTATCAGTAGAGACTAATTTTTGTTATAGCTCTTGGTATGTTATGGTTTCAGTCCAGAGATGGAAACACAAAGTGGGAATCATCCATTTTCTGAATATGTACTTGGTAAGTCACATCTTCTTTTCTTTTCTTTTTCTTTTTTCTATTGTTTGTCCTTCCTTACTTTGCTTTCTCTTTCTTTTGTGGGTTAGAATTTATCCTCTCATTGTTATTTTGGGCTGTGAAGTGATCTTCTTTTCCACTCTCTTCTGCTTTAGAATCCTGCTTTCATAGCTATAGCTAAGATAGATTCTCTTCTGACCTCTGGAATGTGCTAAGAATTACAGCTGTCTGCAATATTGATATGTATAGTGATTCTCAGCTTGTACTTTGAAGAATTGGATATGCTAGATGAGAGAAGAGGTTTTTGTTTTCTTCTGGGATTTCAATTTCTAGTCCAGCTGATGCTACTAATGGTATATATATATATTCGATTGTCCATGCATTGTGTGAAGCCAGATCATGCACGGGGATGTATCCTCCATACTCATTGTCTCATTCTCTAGCACGAGCAATGCCCCGGAATCTGTATATGCTTGACAGGACTTGCACTAAGGTGCTTTGCTTGACATCCCTTCTTGTAGCTATGTGTCTATGTTGAAACATGATTGATTCTCATACCACCCTTTTGTGTGTAAAATTTAATAGCTTGCTTTGCTCAATCTTTGAATTTCAAAAGTTTTGGATATGTGATATGATCTCACACACACAAGCTCAAATAAGGGCAAAAAGGGTGGTCAATCATGAGCATCTTCTTTTGTTGTTGTTTTATAAAGCAATTTTTAGAAAGCAAACCAAATTGCTTTATAAAAAAAAAAAACAAAGTCATCAATTACCAAACACAAACATAAACATATATTGTTCTAGGATTATGGATGGGATGGTTTCCCATCAAGGCAAAAAAACTTACTATAATTTTTTATTTTTTTTCAAGTTTCAATCAAAATCACAAGTGCTCTGGCCTAGATCTACCCCAAACCAACCAAGTATGATAATGGTTGTTTGTGATGCTGACAAGTGTCCAGATTCCCACGTGAGATCATATCACTTATCTATAGAAACTTGGGGGACCACCACCCCACCCAAGTTGGCTCCTTTCCCTCATTTGAGCCATTGCTTTTAAAGTTGTAGTGTTGTACATTCAACGATCAACAATGAATTTGTTTTCACCTCCTCAAGCATATGTGAAAATGATCACATGAGGCTTAGTGGTAGACTGGTAGGAGCATTCTTTGATACGACAATGTCTCAAATTTGAGTCACCGTCACTTCGAGTGGTATATATATATATAAATGACTTTCGTGGTTTAGTTGTAAGAGCGTTCATTTAATTGACAATATCTCAAGTTTGAGTCGCCGTCAATTCTAATGGTATATATAAAAAATATATATATATATATATATATATGTAAAAATGATTTTCATGACAAATTTTATATGTACAAGGTAACGGAGCAACCAAAACTTGCAATTTAAATGTCTCTTTACACTAAATAGAAACACAACTACATCCTTTCATTGTCAATAAGGGTGTGGGTAGATGACTTTCAGATCGGTGGTTTGAAAACTTTTAAAAAAATACACGGTCTCGAATCAATAGATATTACAAAAATAAAATAAAATAATAATAATAATAAAATGAAAAAAATGAAAGAAAAGGTATATCTTCATTCCAACATGACTGTTTCATTGCTTCATAACTATAGAAGGTAAGGTAGGCTAGTAGTAGCCGCTCCTGCCCATTTCTCAATGAGAATGTGATCTCAGATATTTAACCTGAGTCAATTTGAGTAACTATATTTATTAAATTTTAGTTCTTTTGAATTTTGAATGATCTTAATCAGAATTTATATATGTTTTAGATGATATACTTATCCGATTATTTTATATTGATTTTAATTTCTTTTACTTATGGGATTGTATTAACGATCCAAAACAGATGAAATATAATAGTACGGAAACTCAAATCCTCAAAAAAATAAGAGTTTTATTTTTTAATGTGTTTATTAATCAAAAATCCTGATACGAATATGAAAACCTGATTTCTAATTTATAATTAGAGTTGATAATCAAGTTAAGTGGATCTCATACACTTATCATAAATTAAGTTTCTGCCGAAATTAAGTTAGCTTTCTTAATTTACTTTGCAAACATTAGAAAATGGAAAAATTTAAGAGGCACCAACATAAACCGTGATCCGTACAGCTGTATTACATGTACTGTACTTTTTTTTTTTTTTATTACAACACACGAACCAAGTTCATGTTTTTCTACGAAACCAAAATCCAACATTGATATTAAAAAAAAAACATTAAAAAAAAAAAAAAAAACAACAAGAAGAAACAGAGCCGGGTTTTGAGCTAATAGGTTGGAAAACACAGAGACACTAGCAACAGCAACTCCTCAAGTCTCAACATGACCACCCACTTGACAAAAAACAGAGACACATATGTTCATTTTAGGTTTTTTTTTACGACTTTTAAGAGCAACTTCGGTTTCTGGTAGACCAAAATAGGTCGGTTCGTTGGTTTTTGTTCACATGCTAGGTAGCTGCCGCTCCATCTCCACAACCCAGCAAATTCATAGTCAGTGACTCAATGACCCAGTGACACCCTTCTCTCTTTGTCTCTCTTTCACGCAAAAGTATGAAAATTTTGTAACTAATTTGTTTCTATTATTGTTATTATCATTTATCATCACATCTTTTGCAAGTTTGTGTTGCGTCCTTGTTTTGGGGATTTGGGTGTGTTGTTTAGAGGAATTAGGAGTGTCAAGCTGTGATAGCATAAAACAATTGGTTAGCTTGGACTTAAGTGAATTCTATGGAGAAAAGTGTAGGGAATTTTAGCTGTATTTGTTGGACATTTTGAAGAATTTTTGCAGTTATCTAGACTGAGAATTTTTGTTTTTTTGTTTTTTTTTTTTTAAATTTCTTTATCTGGGTATTGGTTTTCTTGGGGGGTTTTGCTGGATGCAGCCACTATAAGAGAAGTTGGAAGAGTATCATTTTCTGGTGAGCCTTTTCTTTTCTCTTGTTGGCGTTACTGGTTGAGAATAGAATCTATTGGAGGACTATGTGAATTAAAATACTTTCCTTTCTTTTTTTTTTTTTTGAAGTTTGTTATGGATTCAGGGTACTCAGATGATAAAGCAAAAAAGATTGCTTTTTTTTGGTCCTGAAATGTTTTAACTTTCATTATGATTCCTGGGTCCAGTAGATTCTAAGCGACAAAGAATGGATAAGTTGAATGTTGTTTTTGTTTGATTATGGTTTTTTGTTTAGAGCAATTCATGGTTTTTCTGTTGAAAAAACAATGTTGGAGATCACATATTGGAGGGTTTAAATTGCGGTATGCTGGTTTTGTACTATTATTCATTTATTCATTTACATATATTGGTTTGATTAAGAAGCCAGTCAGTCAGTGAGGAGAAACAAAAGAAGAGATTTTGGTGGAAGAGGGAGGTGTGTGGAGTGGAGAGATGTCATCAAAGTCGACAAACAAGACTAACTATTCTAGAAGCAGTTCTGTTCGATCGAAACAAAATGCTAGTGTTGTTGCACAGACCTCAATTGATGCGAAGCTAGATGTTGATTTTGAAGAATCTACGCGGGTTTTTGATTACTCTACTTCTGTCAACATTTCAAGTTCAACTAGCAATGTTCCATCTTCCACTGTATCAGCTTACCTTCAAAAGGTGCAGAGAGGAAAATTAATTCAACCCTTTGGTTGTGTGATTGCTGTTGATGAGCAGAACTTCACAGTTCTTGCCTATAGCGAAAATGCTCCAGAAATGTTGGACTTGGCTCCACATGCGGTTCCAAACATTGAACAGCAAGAAGCTCTTACTTTTGGAACTGATATTCGATCACTGTTTCGGTCCTCGGGTGCTGCTGCTTTGCAAAAAGCGGCCAATTATGGGGAAGTAAATCTTTTCAATCCAATATTAGTTCATTGTAAAACCTCAGGTAAGCCATTTTATGCAATTTTGCATAGAAATGATGTGGGTTTAGTTTTAGATTTGGAGCCAGTGAATCCTGCTGACGTGCCAGTAACAGCTGCTGGGGTATTGATGTCGTATAAGCTTGCTGCCAAAGCTATCTCAAGATTGCAGTCCTTGCCGAGTGGGAATATATCCTTGTTGTGTGATGTTTTAGTGAAGGAAGTTAGTGAATTGACAGGTTATGATCGGGTGATGGTGTATAAATTTCATGAAGATGAGCATGGGGAAGTTGTTGCCGAGTGCCACAAACCTGACTTGGAACCATATCTTGGCTTACATTACCCTGCCACTGATATACCACAAGCTTCCAGATTCCTCATCATGAAAAATAAGGTTAGAATGATATGCGATTGTTTGGCACCGCCAGTTAATGTAATACAAGACAAGAAACTGGATCAGCCATTAAGTCTTTGTGGTTCCGCACTGAGGTCTCCTCATGGGTGTCATGCACAGTATATGGCAAATATGGGTTCGATTGCATCTCTTGTGATGTCTGTGACAATCAACGAGGAAGATGACGAGCAGGATGAGGATCAGCAGAAGGGAAGAAAATTGTGGGGCTTGGTGGTTTGCCATCACACAAGCCCGAGGTTTGTTCCATTTCCTTTGAGGTATGCTTGTGAGTTCCTGATTCAAGTCTTTGGCGTACAGATCAATAAGGAAGTGGAGTTGGCTGCTCAATTGAGAGAGAAGCATATTATGCAAACTCAAACGTTGCTTTGTGACATGCTCCTTAGAGATTCTCCTGTTGGAATTGTTGCTCAGTCACCTAATGTCAAGGATCTTGTTAAGTGTGATGGAGCTGCACTTTACTACGGGAAGAAACTTTGGCTACTTGGGGTTACTCCTACAGAGGCACAGATTAAAGATATAGCGGATTGGCTTCTTGAGTGCCACAGTGCTAGTACTGGATTGAGTACTGATAGCCTTGTCGAAGCTGGCTATCCAGATGCTTCATTACTTGGAGATGCAGTGTGTGGTATGGCTGCTGTTAGGATTACTTCGAAAGATTTCCTTTTTTGGTTTCGGTCTCACACAGCAAAACAGATCAAGTGGGGTGGAGCAAAACATGATCCAGGTGATGAAAACGATGGAAGAAAAATGCATCCCAGATCATCATTCAAGGCTTTTCTGGAGGTAGTTAAGCAGCGGAGTTTACCTTGGGAAGATGTGGAAATGGATGCCATACATTCCTTGCAGCTGATACTAAGAGGATCTTTGCAAGACGAGGTTGTGGAGGAATCCAAAATAATCGTGAATGTTCCATCAATTGATGACAAGATTGAAAGGGTGGATGAATTGCGCATCATCACAAATGAAATGGTTCGCCTAATTGAGACAGCTGCTGTCCCAATCATGGCTGTCGATGCATGTGGTAGCATAAATGGGTGGAATTCCAAAGTAGCAGAACTAACTGGCCTTGCTGTTGAGCAAGCCATTGGCACACCTTTCATCGATCTTGTTGATGAGAATTCAGTTGACGTGGTCAAGAAAATGTTATCAATGGCTTTGCTAGGTGATTGTTTTTTTCTTGTAGAATGGCTAATTAAACACATATATGGTATTCTTGAAGACCTTCATATTTTACAGGCAAATCATAGACATGTGCTAAATGGTTTCCTCATCTGTAAATCTGAACAAATTACTACTTTGATTTACAGCTTTTATTTTTGTTGCATATATATCTCTCTACAAGATTGTACATGGAGACAAAAACTCATCATTAGGCGTGTATACTTTGATGCTGTCAACCTCCTAAACAACAATCTTGTTCAAGTCTAAGCTGGCCAACAGCTCATGCTTGTCTGTAGTTCAGGTGCTGCCTTTTCATCTAGTCGTCTAAGTTCTAATTGCATCAAGTCGAATTTACCGTCTTTTCATTAGTAGTCGTAGAGAATATAGTTATCTTTTCATTAATAACACTTCGAGAAAATTGAATATTACAATAATATCCTATGCTTTGGAACTTGCCTTGTTAATATTATTTCAATAATGCTACTTTGCCTAAATCTGGTATCTAAATGATGTGGCATCACTATAATCCATTCATTTAAATTGTATTAGATTTGCATGGTTTAAATGAATGGATTATAGTGATGCCACATAATTTGGGCACATCATTTGAGCAAAGTAGCATTACTCTTATTATTTTTGTGCCCACCTGTGATACTCAGTCAACTGAGTGAAGGTAGATATAATACATATTCTATTGAAATCATCCACTGTTTCAATATGCCTTTGTTTCTAATTAACTGAATGATTGAATTTTTATCCTCGTTTTGTATGTTTGTGTTGTTACACTTTTAATCTTCCACAAATTTTGTGATGAATTTCCATCTGATCTTATCTCAATGTAACAATGGCAGGTATAGAAGAAAGGAATGTTGAAATCAAGCTCAAGACATTTGGTCCTCTCGAAAACAGTGGTCCAGTGATCCTGGTAGTTAATGCTTGTTGTACTCAGGATGCAAAGGAAAATGTTGTTGGTGTTTGCTTTGTTGGGCAAGATATTACAGGGCAGAAGTTGATTACAGATAAATATACCCGTATCCAAGGTGATTATGTAAATATCGTGCGAAGCCCATCTGCACTTATTCCTCCAATTTTTATGACTGATGAGCATGGTCGATGCATGGAATGGAATGACGCAATGGAAAAATTGTCTGGTTTGAAGAGGGAAGAAGCCACTGATCGGATGCTTCTTGGGGAGGTTTTTACGGTCAATAGTTTTGGTTGTCGGGTTAAAAATGTTGACACCTTAACCAAACTGAGGATAATATTGAACAGGGTAATTGCAGGCCAAGATGCGGATAAGTTGTTATTTGGGTTCTTTGATCAGCAGGGTAAATATGTTGAAGGGTTACTTTCTGCAAACAAAAGGACCGATGCAGAGGGAAATCTTACCGGGGCCTTGTGCTTTTTGCATGTGACTAGTCCAGAACTTCAATATGCGCTGCAAGTACAGAGAATATCAGAACAGGCTGCTGCCAATAGCTTCAATAAATTAGCATATATCCGTCGAGAAATAAAAAAGCCTCTAGGTGGGATAGCTTTTATGCAGGACCTAATGGGGTCTTCTGATTTAAGCAAAGAGCAGAAGCAGCTTCTGAAAACAAGCTTATTGTGTCAAGAACAATTAACCAAGATCGTTGACGACAATGACATTGAAAGTATAGAGGAATGGTATGATTTTTTTTTTTACTTAGTCTACTTGTGTGTTTAACTGATCTAGTTTGCTAAGTTATAGTATCGAATCCATTGTTAGCATCTTGGTTTCAATACCAGTGATTCAGTTCTAATTGAGTGTACTAACACTTGGTTGTTGTATAACTTTTGATCCTCATGTCTTCCACTTGTAGTTATATGGAAATGAAATCTTGTGAGTTCAACCTGGCGGAAGCTCTCGAGGCTGTCATGACACAAGTTATGATACTGAGCAAGGAACACCAAGTGCAGCTCATCCGTGATTTACCGGATGAAGTGTCATCCATGAACTTGTATGGAGACAGGTTGAGGCTTCAGCAAGTCCTTTCAGATTTTTTGACTAATGCACTCATTTTCACTCCTGCTTACGAGGGGTCCTCAATCGCGTTCAGGGTAATTCCACGAAAGCAACGAATAGGGAAAAAGATACACATTGTTCATCTTGAATTCCGGTAATTATCATCTGAACTATTCTTTATGCTTTAACGATTTTCACATTTCATAATCTGTCTCTGGTTTTCGTGGCAGGATCACCCATCCAGCACCTGGAATACCGGAAAAATTAATTCATGAGATGTTCTACCATAGCCAGGGTGCCTCAAGGGAAGGTCTTGGCCTCTATATGTGCCAGAAGCTTGTTAAGATCATGAATGGCACTGTGCAGTATGTGAGAGAGGCCGAAAAATCATCCTTCATTATTCTTATTGAATTTCCGTTGGCTCTCTGAACTGACTGCTGATAAAACACAACACCCTTTTGGATTTAACGAGCAGAGATACGACCCATCCAACCAAGTGGCATGTCATCCTTGTGAATGTCTACCTAAATTCCTAGGGTTTGAATGTGGTGAGATATCCCGGGTCCGTGGAAACCTCAATAAGTCCCTAGCCAGATAGAACATGTTCACTCTGTTTTTTAACATAATTTTGCCAGTTATATAGTGTTTCTCATCAGGAAAAATAGAGACTGTTTTCCATCATTTTTGTCTGTTGCAAAAATCTCTTCCAAGTGTTACAACTTACAACATGGCAAACTGTACATATTTTTTTTTTACCTAATTTGAGCTGGTCAGGATGTAACTCTTTTCTGGGTATGAAACTAAATTGACCGATGTATATTAAATGTTGTACGATCTACAATCATTGAAAACTTGTTCCGGATTGTCTTCAATTTAAGGTTTTATCATCTTATCATCACATATAATAGTTCTCTCCCCGATGAGTAACTACCTATTAGATTTGCAGATTGCAAATCGAGAAAAAGTAATTGCAGTAATATCTTTGGAAAGGGAACATAACTCGAATTTATAATTTTATTCGTGTGGATAGGGGTGAAGCCAGGATTTTAGCTTTGGAGGGTCAAGATAAAAACAAATATTCAAGTAGACTGAAGACGAATATACTAATGTTTTTAAAAATCAAATGTAATAATATATAGCTCATATAAATTGTAATAGCACAATAAATAAATTAATAAATAAAATAGACATAACTTTATTATTATTATTATTATTATTTTTATAAAGTTATTGTTGATTGTAATCCGTAGGTTTATCGAGACATCCCAATTAAACTGACACCTCCTTAACACCCTTATCATCTACACCATCCCAACATTTGGGTTTTATAATCTCATCATCACATATTATAGTTCTCTTTGGAGGAGTAACTACCTATTTGATTGCAAATCGGGAGTGCTCGAAAATTTTTAAATTTTGTTTGTAAATAGATTTTATTGAACTTATTTAGACGGGCATTACTAGAGGCGGCACTTTCTCCTCCCATCCTCCGGGAGAAGGAAAAAGGACTCCGTCGATGGAGAAAAACTTTCGTCGGAGGAGGCCTCTGTCACCTCCTTCAACAAGGTTTTTCCTAGTGGCCACCGATTTAGTTTTCATATATTTGACATTTTATGTTTTAATTCTTTTTAAAATGACCATGTGGCAGCATATGATTGGATTAAAATAGGAGAAATTTTTATTTGACTTTAGTGCCATATGGCAATTTTGTATTGGTACATCTCATCATCGTCAACTGAGAGACGGACTCATAGTCTCATACAAGATTATACCGTGAAATTAAGTGCCACATGGCAATTGATTGGACTCATAGTCTCATAGTCTCATACAAGATTATACCGTATAATACTGCAAAGTGTTTATCAGTGAGACAGTGAAATTAACTGAAAAACATGAATGAGAGATGTACTACAGACTGATTATCTCAGTAATCAAATTACGTGAAAGCACCAAAAAACATGAAACAGTGGTGGAACAGTCAATCGCATTGGCGCCATGTTTCGCTGCCTCTTCCATTCCAGCAAAAAGCGTACTTTCTCAACAGTCTCAACACACAATGCCGTCGCAATCCCATTAGAAGCATCAATTCAACACCACAAAATAACACCTTCCCTTCACTCCAGTTTCGACGTATTAGAACATTTGGTTTCCACTTATCGTGATTCTCGTTGCTTGAAAGATGCTAAACTGTTCCATTTGCGGACTTTGAAACTGGGTTTCCATTACGATACGTTTTTATGCAACGCCCTTGTCAACGTCTATGTTAGAGCTGGTGATTTGGTGTCGGCTAATAATTTGTTCGATGAAATGCCTGATAGAAACTCAAACTCTTGGGCCGCCTTGATTTCAAAATGGAATGTTTAGTGAGGGTTGTGGGATGTTTAGACAAATGGTTTGCTCGGGTTCTTTCCCAGACCATTATGCTATGGGTAGTGTTCTTCGAGCTTGCCAGGAGTTTGGACCGAGTGGGCTTAAACTTGGGATGCAAATTCATGGCTTGATTTTGAAATCGAAGAGTGCAATCGATGTTTTGGCGTGTAATGTACTGATATCCATGTATGGGAGATGTTCCGCGTATAGTGATTGTGCTCGTCGTGTTTTTGAGGATATAGAGAGTAAGAATTTGATATCGTGGAATTCTGTCATTTCAGTTTTTTCACAAAGAGGAGATGCAGTTTCTGCGTTTCAACTTTTGTCGAGCATGCAAAGGGAGGGTTCGGGATATAGGTATACGTTTGGGAGCTTGATAACTGCTGCTTCTTCTTGTGTTGATTCAGGTTTGTGTTTGCTTGAGCAGCTGCTAACTAGGGTTAAGAAATCTGGACTTGTATCAGATTTATATGTGGGTAGTTCTTTGGTAAATGGGTTTGCAAGGTTTGGGTGTTTTGATTATGCCAGGAAGATTTTTGAGCAGATGAGTCAGAGGGATGTTCTTTCCATGAATGGTTTGATGGTTGGATTAGTGAGGAATAAGCATGGGGAAGAAGCAACTGAGGTTTTTGTGGAGATGAGAAACATGGTTGAATTGAATGTTGAGTTCTTTTGCAGAATTTGCTTCATTTGAGAAAGGGAGAAGAATGGGTAAAGAAGTTCATGGATATGTAATCCGCAGTGGGTTAATTGACAAGGAGGTCGCTGTTGGAAATAGGCTTATTATTATGTATGCAAAATCTGGTGCTATTGATGATTCTAGATCAGTATCTAAGTTGATGGTTGAAAAAGATTCTGTCTCAAGGAGTACCATTATATCTGGTCTTCGCCAGAATGAGTATTTTGAAGAAGCTATCAAGAGCTTCTGTGAAATGCAAAGAGCTGGAAATGTACCTTGGAATTGTATACTGATTAGTACTTTGAGTTCATGTGCAAGCTTGGGTTGGATCATGCTGGGACAGCAAGTACACGGTGAAGCTTTCAAGTTGGGACTTGATTTTGATGTTCCAGTTTCAAACGCTCTTCTTGCTTTGTATGCAAAATGTGGTGCTATTGATGATTCTAGATCAGTATTTAGATTGATGGTTGATAAAAATTATGTCACCTGGAATACCATTATATCTGGTCTTGACCAGATTGAGTATTTTTTGACGAAGCTATCAAGAGCTTCCGTAAAATGCGAAGAGCTGGAATTGTACCTTCAAATTTTACACTGATTAGTACTTTGAATTCGTGTGCAAGCTTGGGTTGGATCATGCTGGGACAGCAAGTACACGGTGAAGCTTTCAAATTGGGACTTGATTCAGATGTTTCAGTTTCAAATGCTCTTCTTGCTTTGTATGCAGATAATTGATGTCTCGCTGAATGCCTGAAATTTTTCTCCTTAATGCCAGAAGATGATCAAGTTTCATGGAATACTATCATTGGGTCATTATCTGTTTCGGAGTCTTCAATTTCTGATGCTGTAAAGTATTATTTGAACGTGATGCGAGTTGGAGTGAGTCCTAACAGAGTGATCTTCATAAATATTCTTGCAGCCCTGTCGTCTCTTTCACTTGGCAGAGTGAGCCAACAGGTACATGCTCAAGTGATTAAACATCATATTGCAGACGACACTACTATTGAGAATGCACTATTGGCATGCTATGGAAAGTGTGGAGGGATGGATGAATGTGAGCAAATATTTTTTAGAATGTCTGATAGAAAGGATGATGTTAGTTGGAATTCGATGATTTCTGGGTATAGACATAAGAACCTTTGGCATAAGGCCATGGTTTTGGGTTTGTTTATGATACAAAGGGGTCAGAAATTGGATCACTTCACCTTTGTCACTGTTCTTTGTGCTTGTGCTTCCATTAAAACATTAGAGCGTGGCATGGAGCTTCATGCATCTGCACTAGGAGCTTGTTTATAATCAAATGTATTGGTTGGGGGTGCACTGGTTTCCATGTACTCACAATGTGGAAGAATAGACTATGCTTTAAGGTTTTTTGATATGATGCCAAAAAGGAATGTATATTCTTGGAATTCAATGATATCAAGCTCTGCACGTCATGGATATGGAGACAAAGCTTTAAGGCTGTTCTCACAAATGATACAAAGTGGTCAGAGATTGGATCACTTCACATTCGCCACTGTTCTTAGTGCTTGTGCTTCCGTTGCAACATTAGAGCATGGCATGGATGTTCATGCATCTGCACTACAAGCTTGTTTAGAATCAAATGTTGTGGCTGGGAGTGCACTTGTTGACATGTACTCAATTGTGGAAGAATAGACTATGCTTTATGGTTTTTTGATACGATGCCTATAAGTAATGTATATTCTTGGAATTCAATGATATCAGGGTATGCATGTAATGGACATGAACGTGAAGCTGTAAGGCTGATTTCACGAATGGTACAAAGTGGTCAATCGTGGAAGAATAGACTATGCTTTATGGTTTTTTGATACGATGCCTATAAGTAATGTATATTCTTGGAATTCAATGATATCAGGGTATGCATGTAATGGACATGAACGTGAAGCTTTAAGGCTGATTTCACGAATGGTACAAAGTGGTCAGAGATTGGATAACTTCACCCTGTTCACTGTTCTTAGTGCTTGTGCTTCCGTTGCAACTTTAGAGCGTGGTATGGAGGTTCATGCATGTGCATTACAAGCTTGTTTAGAATCAAATGTTTTCGTTAGGTGTGCACTTGTGGACATGTACTCGAAATGTGGAAGAATTGACTATGCTTTAAGGTTTTTTGATATGATGCCTATAAGGAATGTAAGTTCTTGGAATTCAATGATATCAAGCTATGCATTTCATGGACATGGAGACAAAGGTTTAGAGCTTATTTTACGAATGAAGCTAGATGGTCCACCACCAAATCATGTAACTTTCCGTCTGGGTCTTGTCAGCTTGTAGCTATGCAGGGTTTAAAAATTTCAAATCCATGAGTCAAGCATATGGATTGGCTCCTCAGATGGAACACTTTTCATGTATAGTGGATCTCCTTGGGAGGGCCAAAGGAGAGGTGAACTTGATAAGATGGAAGACTTTATCAACAAGATGCCTATCAAGCCTAATAATAATATTTGGAGGACTGTTTTAGGGGCTTGTTGCCGGGCAAATGGTTGCAAAATAGAGATAGATATGTTATTGGAGATGGAACCCCAAAATGATGTGAAGTATATGCTTCTTGCAAACATGTAAGCTTATGGGGACAAATGGGAAGATGCAGCAAGGGTTAGAAAGTTGATGAGAGAGGCAGAAGTGAAGAAAGAAGCTGGTAGTGGTTGGGTCACCACGGAGGATGGTGTTCATGTATTTGTGGCTGGTTGCAAATCACATCCTTAGAAAGACTTAATTTAGGAAAAACTCGAAGAACTTAACCAAAAGATGAGGGATGCTGGATATGTGCCACAGGCCCACAGACCAAGTATGCACTGTTCGATCTCGAACAAGAGTTTTAGGAAGAACTCCTGACCCGCAACAGCAAGAGACAGTGAATGGAGCTGCCGCCAAAAAATTCGAACCACGCACAACAGTGTTAAAAAAACAATAAAAAGTTCGGTACTCTTAACTGCAGCATATTTTCATTTGCCCTCTTGTTTCAATAAAGAACAGAACCCATCTTCACATTTACATGTTAGAACATCATGAGTAGCTTCCAAATTCGTCGATTTTCAATTCTGGTGAAAAAAAAAACCCCACCTTTGAAAACCCTTCAATTTCTGTGAATTCAGTGAAAAAGAACCGGAACCAATTCCAGTTCCTCAACGGACAGTCCCAGAACCAAAAGTCCAAGACCTTGATTTTGTCAACATTGCTTATAGTCATTTGGTTCACTTTGATTGGGATAAATTGAATTCATTGATAACCCATTTGACACCATTTAGAGTGAAGCATGTTCTGTTGAAACTTCAAAAAGATTATGTTATTTCACTTTGAGTTTTTCAATTGGGTTCAAACCCACAAGCCCAATTCACATACCCTCGAGACTCATTAGATGATCCTCTATATTTTGACCAAGAGCAAGAAATTTAAGTTTGCAGAGTCCATTGTGAAAGGTATTCTTTGTCTGCTAAGTTGTTTGATGCCGTTTTGTATTCATGTAGAATCTGTGATTCTTCATCGTGTGTTTTTGATTCGTTGTTTAAGACTTATGATCGCATGAAGAAGTTTAGGAATACAACTGATGTCTTTTGTCAAATGAAGGATTATGCTTTTTTGCCGACTGTTGAATCTTGCAATAAGTATATTAGTTCATTGCTTGATTTGAATAGGGTTGATATCGCTTTGGGATTCTATAAAGAGATGTGGCGATGTAGGATTTCGCCGAACGTTTATACTCTAAATATGGTTATAGGTGCTTTTTGTAAGACAGGGAAGCTTGAAAATGCTGTTGAAGTGTTTAAAGAGATGGAACGCATGGGTTTTAGTCCCACCATTGCATCTTACATTGATTGCAGGGTACTGTAATAAGGGTCTTTTGAGCTCGGCTGTAAAGCTTAAAAACTCGATGGGGAAGGACAGTTTGCAGCCAAATGTGATCACTTTTGATACGCTTGTCTATGATTTTTGCAAGGAAGGAAAGTCACATGAAGAAATCAAGGAAGGAAAGTTACATGAAACGATCAGTGAGATGAAATCCATGAATGTGACTCCCAATATTTTGACGTATAATACTTTGATAAATGGGTTTAGTCAAACCGGCAATAGTGAGATGGGCAGTAGGCTTTATGAGGAGATGGTGAGGAATGGAATTAAAGCCGATATACTAACTTATAATGCCTTAATTTTGGGTATATGCAAGGTGGGTAAGACAAAAAATGCTGCTTATTTGGTTAAAGATCTCAATAAGGGAAACTTAGTTCCGAATGCCTCAACCTTGTCAGCTCTTTATCACTGGGCAATGTGTGAGGAAGAATTCCGAGAACACCTTTCAGCTGTATAAAAGCATGATAAAGAGTGGTTTTCATCCGAACAAACATACTTTTGAGATGTTGACATCTACATTTTGCAAGAACGAGGACTTTGATGATGCAATTCAGATCGTGCAGGAAATTATTGAAAGATGTATGGCTCCAGATACATGTGTCCTATCCGAGCTTTACAGTGGACTTTGCCGGTGTGGAAACGATCAATTGGCTATGAAGCTACTCAATGAAATGGGAGAAATACATGTGTCCCATCAACATGCAATGTTTCGTACATGTACAGTGGGAGAAATTTTTCATGTAATATCTTGTAGGTTGATTATTTGACATGCAATTTCATGTTGTTGCTGCACTCATTTTTCTAGATAAGTATTCTTATAAATCTTTATTCACCTAGTGATACTTGAGGATTGTAGTAAAGCCTTGTCATTAGTGAAACTGTTGTTCTTGCTAAAATGGTAGAATATTAAATCCATGTATGAGAAGATAGATCTATGCCAGAAGTAATTGCAAAGGTCTGCAATCCTTTGATGGTCTGGTCTTGAGTTCTAGGAGCACATCAGCTAAGATCTTCTTCGTGGGATCTACTGCTGCTGGCGGCTGCATTTCTGTTCCTGGCTAGTGTTCTTGTTTTGTTTCTAGTGAAGGGATTCCTTTAAAAAAGAAAAAGAAAAAGAAAAAACAAACTATATATATCATCTTTAAATACATATCAGTTTTCATGTATGTAATATTACAATCAGTTAATATATATATAAATTATAATCAGTAACGAAACAAAAAAACCTGTTTTAGGATTTAAGAGCATGTCTTTTTAGTAATTAATTTTCTGTGACGACTTGTTGATGTAATTAATCCAAATCTTCTTGATCAATTTGCAAACAAAAATAGTTTACATCTTCAGACAACAAAAGCTGGATGAGGCTCAATTTATTCAACAATGAAAACACATGGAAGAGAGAAACGAAACCCCCCAAAAAAAAAAAAAAAAAGAGAAAAAAAGAAGCTCATGATGTTAATTACATTCGGTTTCTATGTCGTCCCCTCTTTCTCTCAATTTTTTTCAATGGCATCCCAAAAATCTTGACAAACCATTCATATTTCTTTGTGCAGAAAATGTGTCCAAGAACCACTCCAACTACTAGGCCACTTACATATCCTATCGCAACTACTTTCCAACCAAATGCAAATGGAGATTCCGATCCCTCATTGTCTTCTTTCTGTGGAAGCTCAGAATTTCCGCATTTTCTTGACAAAGGTGGTCCACACAATCCTGGGTTCCCTTCATAGTAGCTGTTATTGAATGTATCGAATTGTGCACCATGTGGTATAGGTCCTGAGAAATTATTATATGACACATTGAAGAAGGCCAGGGTTGTGATTTTAACCAGTTGTGAAGGAATCTCTCCTGAGAGGTTGTTATTTGAAAGGTCCAGAGATTCTAATACTGTCAAGTTGCCCAGTGACAATGGAATGCTGCCAACAAGATTATTGTTGGAAAGGTTAAGATATCGAAGTCCCTGTAAAATGGAAATGGAAGCTGGAATTTCTCCTTCAAATCTGTTGTTGGACAGGGAAATGCTAACAAGCATATTTGGGATCTTCACATATTCTAGTTTTATCCCTTTGTTCATCATTGTTAATGAGTAATCATAGAAGCCATCATCGGATGGAGTCTTCATCATATATGCTAGTTGACTTGCATTAACAACTTTCATGGCATTCCAACAAGCAAAGTATTTGGATGGAAGTTTACCGGTAAATCTGTTGTCAGAGAGATCAATAATCTGCAACTTAGGAAACTCAAAATCAGACTTAGGCTCCTCTATTGCACCGTAGAGTTTGTTTGATTGCAAGTTGAGAACCACCAAATTTGGAAGATTTCCAATCCAAGTTGGGAAAGTATCATTGATTTTGTTGTTTCCAAGATCCAAAAATTCTAGCACGGTACAATTGGCCAATGATCTTGGAATTTTTCCTCCAAACATATTGTTGCTTAAATCAATCATCCTCAACCTTGTCCCATTCATGAAGGTTTGAGGAATGCTCCCACGGAATTTGTTGTTTTGAAGGTTTAACATTGATAGCCTATAACTGAAATTGCCCAAACATTGTGGAAGTTTGCCGCTGAAGCTGTTATTAGATAAATCAAGAGCTTGAAGAGAATTCAGTTTGCATATCCATGGTGAAAGTTCCCCTGACAGATTGTTGTTGGAAACTAGGTAATAAGCTGGAAGGGTAGGTATTGGTGAAATAGGGAGTGGGCCTTGCAACTTATTGAAACTAAGGTCTAAATAGTTTAGACTTGTCCATGAAATAGGCTGTTGGTCAAACCCAGTCAAAAGATTGTGAGAAAGGTTCAAGTATTGTAAACTGTTTACACTTATGTTTAAGAACCATCCAGGGATTTGGCCAGATATATTATTAGAGGAAAGGTCCAGCTCATCCAACTGATCTTGGTAACGCAGAAAATCTGGAAAGCTCCTAAGGTTGCATGAACCCAATCCTAAATTTTGGAATTTATGAGAGCTGCTGGTATTAACAGTGAAGTTGGTGAGCAATGATAAATGGTTTGATGAGAGATATAGTGATGTTAAATTTTCCAATCGAAGAAACATTTGCAACTCTATTGTTCCACTCAAATTATTTGGAGAAAGGTCAAGACTTCTGAGATTGTTGAGTTCAAAGATAGAGCTAGGAATCGAACCTTGTAATTTATTCGATGAAAGACGCAGGGAATTCAATTGGGTTAGGTTGCTAATTTGAGACGGAATGTGACCAGACAGTTGATTAGATGACAAATCTAGCACTGAAAGCTGGTTCAAGTTCATGAGACTTAGGGGAATCTCACCACCAATGTTGTTGTAGGAAAGGTACAAATGAGTGAGTTTGGTATTCTTACTAAGTGAAGAAGCTGGATCTAGGCTTGAGAAATTGCAGTCCCTCAAATCCAAATAGGCCAGATTTGCAAGGTTATAGAGTGAAGACGGAACTGTTCCTGAAAAAAAAAAAGCAGTGCCGATGTAAGATAATGATTCTTTTTAAAAAGTATATGAATGAAAATCTTTATAGGGAATTTAGTGCTTGTTATTAGATAAGTCTTTTTGTGCAGAAAGAGAACTCAGTGTGCATATCCATGGTGAAATTGGGAGTGGGCCTGTTAAGTTGGGCGAAAGGTTTTGGCAGAAAATGTAGAGAGAAGTCAGAGGTTTTGATGAGAGAAGGAATCTGCGCTTGGGGTATAAGAAGGCTTTTATACTTAGGTTTTTACTGATTCCCTAAAATGGCACCGTTTAGACTTTACTTGAAGTAGTGTGGGTCAGCTCTATCATAATTAGTAAGAGTAAGAGTCGATTATGAAAGAATTTAAATCCATTTCAAACTCTAATTTCTCTCTTCTCTCTATCTTATTCTCTTCAATCTGCCCAGAAACCTTCAAATCAATAGCTTACTCAATTAAAAATAATAATATTAACACAACAGGCTGTCGGTTCAAATATTGTAAACTATACCAAACTTATGCCAAAAAACCATCCAAGGATTTTTCCTGATATATTGTTAAGCATACATGAACCCAAACTTAATCTTTCAAATTTATGAGAGCTGGTATTAACAGTGAAGTTGGTGAGCAATGATTAACGGTTTGATGAGATATCTAATGCACTTCAAACTTTTTAGTGTTTATAATATCATTGATTAGTGATGGGCTAAATGTGGATTTTGTCAAGCCTAAGTCGATCACAATTATGAAGTTGGGTAACACGAAAGAGCCCAGGAAAAACACCAAGTTCCAAACGCACAACTGTATTAAAAACACCCGTGCAAGTGAAAGAGAATTGTTTCAAAAAAAAAAGAAAAAAAAGAATCAAGTTTCATTGCAAAGGGAATCATAAAAGGGAATTTGATTCTTCGGATGAGATGGGAGACTTAATTTCTTATTTATATATGGGATCTATGTAATTTGATTCCCAATAGTTTTTAGTTTGTAATCACAAGACTTATGGTTCATATTTGTCATTCAAAGTTGCCAAAAGACTTTATATGGGTTAGGGTATAGAACACCGTGTAGAAAATATTGTGATTGTAATTTGAAAATAGAAAATACAGCTATTGGTTATTCATGTCATATGACATGTTGAACTGGAGCTTGGAAATATACTCCCAACTAGCCGAATCATTTTTCAATAAATGGTCAGAGATTTCTCACCAGAATTACATCTTACTTTCATACAACACGTTTTTGCATGATAATTACAGTACACTTGACATGAGACTTTGAGAGTAATTACATGAAGCATGATGTATTTGAACATACTAATTACAATTAATATCAGTCGTTTTAATCATGTATTTGAACATTCTCATGTGAAGTGGAATTCCTGTAGTTAAACCGTAATCCAACATATTGAAGTTTCTTATTTTAAAATCGAATAGATTCTGTGGTTATATAAGCGAGCCTCTAACAATATGTTTACAGGTGGGCAGAATTAAATAGTGAAACAACAGTTGAATGAATTGGCTAGTCTAACATTTGATGGGAAAAGGAGAAAAAAGAGATAGCTTGAGATATTTAACGGAGATGATGGGTTTGACAATCATGCATATTTGAAGTGGAATCTTTCCCTAGAGAATCTATCATAATTAGTAAAAAGTCTATTGTAGGGAATTATTACCGATTATGAAAGAATTTTACATCCATTTCAAACTCTAATTTCTCTATTCTCTCTATCTGATCTACTTACTCTCTTTCTATTCTATTTTCTTCTTCTGTTCTCTTCAATCTGGTATTAACAGTGAAGTTGGTGAGCAATGATAAACGGTTTGATGAGATATCTAATGCACTTCAAACTTTTTAGTCCAAGAAACATTTGCAACTCTATTGTGCCACTCGAAATTATTTAAATAAAAGTAAAGACTTTCGAGATTGTTGAGTTCAAAGATAGAGTTAGGAATCGTACGTACCTTGCAATTTATTACTTGAAAGATCCAACAATTCCAATTGGGTTAGGTTGCTAATTTGAGACGGAATCTCACCACCAATGTTGTTTTCGGAAAGGACCAAACCAGTGAGTTTGGTATTCTTACTGATCCAAGACAATAAAGAACTTGGGATTGAAAAATTATTGCTAGAAAGGTCCAAATAGGTGAGCTGGGTAAGATTACTAAGTGAAGAAGCTAGATCTTGGCCCGATAAATTGCTGATGTCCGAAAGGCTCAAATGAGTGAGTTTGGTATTCTTACTGATCCAAGACAATAAAGAACTTGGGAATGAAAAACTATTTTGAGAAAGATCCAAATAGGTGAGCTGGGTAAGATTACTAAGTGAAGAAGCTAGATCTTGGCTTGATAAATTGCAGCTCCTCATATCCAAGTGGGCCAGATTTGTAAGGTTATCAAGTGAAGATAAAATTGTTCCTGAAAAAAGAACAGTAATAATTTTTTAAAAAGTATGTGAATGTTCTTTAAAGGGAATTTACTTTGCAATTTGCAATTTCGAGATAATAATACCTCAGAAGAAATATTTGTCACGATGGAACTTCGCCAAATAAATTGCATCCGTGGATAATGATTCTTTTAAATGTAAGATAATGATTCCTTTTTTAAAAGTATGTGAATGAAAATCGTTATAGTAAATTTACTTGGAAATTTGCAACATCTAGAGAATAATCACTCGAAGAAGAAATATTTGTCGATCGCAATGGAACTTGACCGAATGAATAAATTGCATCTGTAGGTATCCAAATCTTTTAAAAGAAGAAAAAAAAAATTAATGGAAGTAGGCAACTCACCCCCAAAATCGTTACCAGATAATTCCAAATACACCAGATTTGTAAGGTTACCAAGTGACGACGGAATGGTTCCTGGAAGAAAGATCAAATAAGGATTCACAATTGTTTTTTCATAAAAGGTATAGGCATGTAACTGGAAAATGTTTATAAGAAATTATTACTAAGTGAAGAAGGATCTTGGTTCAAGCTGAATGAAACGGTACGTGAATGAAAAATATTCTTTATAAGGAATTTACTTGGTAATTTGCAACTTCTGATATATTAATGACTCAAAAAGGATAAATATTTGTCAAGATGGTTCTCGTAGATATCCAATTTTTTCGAAGTAGCAAGCCTTTAAATGTAAGTAGATTACTAGATAAGTCTAAATGGACAAGATTGTTAGGTTTATCAAGCAAAAACAGCATGGCTCCCAAAAGATAGATTAGATAATAATTAAACTTTTTTTATTTAAATGGTAAAGGTATGAAACTTGAAAATCTCTCTTCTTTTTTTAAAAAAGAAATAGATTAGATAATTTGAGGTATGCAAGACACAAAAATTCAAGAAAAGATAAATTTGTCAAGATGCGAGGTAGTGAAGAAGAAATTTCAACATGACTAAGATCAAGCACTTTCAGGTCAGTTACTTCTCAACTATTCTTTATAGAATTGGCTATTGGAGCTGCAACGGATTTTGGTAGCTGGAAATAAAGGGAAGTTTTAAAATTTCTTAAGGCATTTGAACTAACGAGTAAAAGAAGATAAATTGCATCAATTGAGTTTTTATTTAACCTAACAAGTCAAAAAAGATAAATTGCATCCCACTAAGTTTTTCAAACAAACAAAAGTTTAAATGGAAGTAAGCAACTCACCCCAAAGATTGTTACCGGATAAGTCCAAATGAACGAGATTCTTAAGGTTACCAAGTGAAGACAAGATGGTTCCTGCAAGATAGAATAGATATTTCCTCACGAAGGGTTATATTTGTCAAGGTGGAACTAATTGCATTCATAGATATCCAATTTTTTAGAAGACACATGATTTTAAATGGAAGTACAGATGGACCAGATTGTTTAGGTTACCAAGGGAAGATATAATGGTTCTTGAAAGATAAATTAGATAGTAATTCAAGATATGTATATATATATATATATATATATATTAAAGTATAGGTATGAAACCAGAGAATCTTTATAATGAATTTACCTTTCAAATTGCAGCGTGCAAGAGACAAAAAGTTTAGAGAAGATAAAACTATCGGAACATGAGGTAGTGAAGAAGAGATATTTACTTCATGAAGATCAAGCACTCTCAAGTTGGTTAACTTTTGAACTAGACTTTCTAGACCTGGCTGTTGCAGCTCCAAGTCATCATTTCTGTCTAGAGCAAGGGACTCCAACTTGGAGAGCTCTAATATTTCCGACGGTAATTGACCAGAAAAACCAGACCAAGAGAGGTTTAGATGTGACAAGTTGGAAAGGTTCTTAATTTCAGAAGGGATTTTAGAGTGATTGAAGTAATTATCAGCGAGGCTAAGCCATTGAAGATGGACAAGGTTGAAGAGGGTGTTGGTTGAGTTGATGAAACCATAGAGACAGCTACTATTGAGGTCAAGCTTGATCACGTAACCAGTGTCCTCATTGCACTCCACACCGTCCCATGAACAGCAGTCACTCATGTCTTCTTCCAAACTCCAGTGTGCAGTCTTGGAATAAGCAGAGGGATCAAAAGAAGCAGTCTTGCAGTCAATGGAAAAGCTTTCCTTGAACCGCAACAAAGCAGAACGTTCACTGTCATGGCAAAGTGGTTGCCTAGAAGAAGCAGGATGAAAAAGGAAGAGCAGAAAAGAAAAGTATAAAAATACGAAGAAACTCATGATTTTGCTCTCAAAGACAAGCAAGGTAAGATAGGAGAGGATTGCTTCTGCTGTGGTTGGCAATCACGGAAGAGGATTTGAGTTGGATTTATAGTCATCAATAATTAGTTTATACTGTTGAGGAATGCTTAATACAAGTCGTCTTGACTTGTGATGTTATGACTTATGAGTCTGCACTCTGCACAAACAATAATTTAGGGAAAGCTTAACACAAGCTTTTATTTTAGAGGAAATTACACACACACCCTTGAGCTTTGGGGTTAAGACACCTAGATGAAATAGATGACTAATCTGTTAAGTTGACTAAGTCTGACCTTTGAAAGGTCCAAAATACCCTTATATAAAAATATAAAGTACAAATATAAATATAAATAAATAAATAAATAAATAAATAATTAACTAAAGTAAAAAATATATATATATATATATATATATATATGAAGAAAAAAGAAAAGAAAAAGTGGAGACCACTGACGACCACCATCGCAGATTCGCAGATCCAAAACAATGAAAAAAAAGTCCTCATTTAATGCAATATCACCCAAACCACACACCAGATCCAACTTAATTCAAACTCATTTCAAATGTAAAATCTCCACACCACTTCAAAACCTATCATTTCACAAACCCATCATTTCAAAAAACAAAAATAAATAATAATTACAAAACTATCAAAGCAATGTGGTGGAAAGGAGTCGGCGTCGTACCGGCGTCCTTCGCTGGATTTGGTTGAAGGAGGTGTTGCCTCTTAGAGAGGAGTGGGATGCATCTGCGGCTCTGCCATGCCTTCTCGATCTGATTTTTGTTGTGTTTTACTTAAACATTTTTTCTTTTTCTTTTTTTATCTGTAATTGAAGTTTTTGAAATGACAATTGACAAAACTACCCCTTGCTGTTAGATTTTAAACGGAGGTATGTTAACAATATTAAACAACAAATTCAATGAATTAAATACTTGTCATCTATATATAATTCAAATCAATCCTGCAAATAAATAATTCCTTGTTCAGGATTAGCAGTAATAGCAACAGAATTTTATTTATATTGAAAATCAAAAATTGTGGTGGGTTAAATATTGTTTGATATTATATCAAATTGAAAGATAAAACATGTATTACATGTGCATGTTTTCTTGACAATTGTGGTGGGTTGACAATCATAAATTCATAATATCATAGAAATTCATTTTATAATTTAAATATCATGTTCTCACTTATTTTTCGAATATATATATCTTGAAATTTCTACGAGGCCTCCTAAAATATTTAAGAATTTTGTTTGGAAGAAAGTATGTGAATTATTTGTTGATTTTTTTTTTATAAGAAATAATTTCTATTTTTCGAAGTGTGGATGGGGATACCTCCCCCCAAATCATTTCGGGGAGTTTGGGGGGAGGTATCCCCATCCCCACTCTCAATTTTTCCCATTTTCCACTGATCGTAATTCATAAGTTCACAACCCCTTCTTCATTTATCGGGAAGTTTGTGGGGAGGTATCCCCATCCACACTTCCCAGTTTTTCCTGCTTTCCACTAATCATAATTCATAAGTTCACAACACTAATTTGATCATGTGAAGTTTATTTATATTAGTGAGGAATTATAAATCTGATTAATAAAAATAGAAAAATCATTACAACTGTCGAATTACATGCACGTAGTAATAAATTAAATTACATTTTTCTAAGATAAATACTAAATTAATCATGATGTATAATGCATGTATCAGATGGAATTTACTTTTTATCAAACTATATTTAGGTCATCTAATCGTGTTGTGTGCGGAAATGTTTCTAATACTTGTGAGAATTAGTACATCAATTCATGAAAATTTCTACGAAGATTAGTAAAAGAAGAAAAATATTGATCATTTTGACAATTACATGCATTTAATTCTGTTTGAAATTTCAAACTTGAAATGTGGGTTAGAAAATGTTGCTTGACTCTTTAATTCTGCTCATGGATGTGAGAGATGGGGCAATCATATCCACATTCACTCTATAAGAGAGCAACAATAGTGGAACATATATAGACGTTTGAGGTCATATATGCATTGGAAAATGAATGACATATCAATATCATATTTTAGAGATAATCTTGCATGGGACCACTGTAAAACCGTCGTAAGCGCGCTCTTATAGTGCAAGTGGAAGGATATTTTTGTCTATTGGAGTCCAGCCCTTAGCTCTTGTGGCTTTAGATCATTTATGAGCTTCTCCAAAGACTTATAAAATGGTCATCTAGGAAATATCTTCTCAATAGCAAACAAAACTTCATTTTTCTCACAAATTGTCCTGCTCTGTGGAATTTCCAAAGCAATTGGAATTTATTAGAAGCTGTCATGCATGCATGAGTGGTGCAAAGCAATTACAATTAGTATAGATTGATAATGTTTCCAGGAAATATCTATTCCCCTTCATGATGTCCAATGCTCACAAGATTGTATTGTCCTGTTGTGCAGATATATATATATATATATATCTCGAAATTTCTGCGAGGCCACTTAAAATATTTTAGAATTTTGTTTGGAAGAAAGTACGTGAATTATTTGTTGATTTTTTTTAAAAAGAAATAATTTCCATTTTCTTATTGTTAAGCATTTAAGCAATATGAAATAAAATTTGATTTAACTTATTAAACATGTGTTTCAAGTTCATGAATAGTATCTAAATTAATTTGAAGAAGAAAGTAAGAAACTGGCTGTGAGTTGAACTTGATATGTGGGGACATGTGGGGTACAACATTTATCCCCATCCCCACTCCCAACTTTTCTCATTTTCCACTAGTCATAATTCATAAGTTCACAACCCCTCTCTCCATTTCCCCATTAATGGGGATTGGGAAGTTTGGGGGGAGGTATCCTGACCCCCACTTCCCAGTTTTTCCCATTTTCCACTAATCATAATTCATAAGTTCACAATACTAATTTGATCATGTGAAGTTTATTTATATTAGTGAGGAATTGTAAATCTGATTAATAAAAATAGAAAAGTCATAATAAATTAAATTACATTTTCCTAAGATAAATACTAAATTAATCATGATGTATAATGCATGTATCAGATGAAATTTACTTTTTATCAAGCTATATTTAGGTTATCTAATCGTGGTGCGTGGAAATGTTTTTAATACTTGTGATAATCAATACATCAATTCATGAAAATTTCTAAGAAGATTAGTAAAAGAAGAAAAATATTGATCATTTTGACAATTACATGCATTTAATTCTGTTTGAAATTTCAAACTTGAAATGTGGGTTAGAAAATGTTGCTTGGCTCTTTAATTCTGTTCATGGATGTGAAAGATGGAGCAATCATATCCACATTCACTCTGTAAGAGAGCAACAATAGTGGAATATATATAGACGTTTGAGGTCATATATGTATTGGAAAATGAATGACATATCAATATCATATTTTAGAGATAATCTTGCATGAGACCACCGTAAAACCGTCGTAAGCGCGCTCTTATAGTGCAAGTGGAAGGATATTTTTATCTATTGGAGTCCAACCCTTGGCTCTTGTGGCTTTAGATCATTTATGAGATTCTCCAAAGACTTATAAAATGGACATCTAGGAAATGTCTTCTCAATAGCAAACAAAACTTCATTTTTCTCACAAATTGTCCTGCTCTGTGGAATTTCCAAAGCAATTGGAATTTATTAGAAGCTGTCATGCATGCATGAGTGGTGCAAAGCAATTACAATTAGTATAGATTGATAATGTTTCCAGGAAATATCTATTCCCTTTCATGATGTCCAATGCTCATAAGATTGTATTGTCCTATTGTGCAGATATATATATATATATATATCTCAAAATTTCTGTGAGGCCACCTAAAATATTTTAGAATTTTGTTTGGAAGAAAGTATGTGAATTATTTGTTGATTTTTTTTAAAAAGAAATAATTTCCATTTTCTTATTGTTAAGCATTTAAGCAATATGAAATAAAATTTGATTTAACTTATTAAACATGTGTTTCAAGTTCGTGAATAGTATCTAATTTAATTTGAAGAAGAAAGTAAGAAACTGGCTATGAGTTGAACTTGACATGTGGAGACATGTGGGGTACAACATTTATCCCCATCCCCACTCCCAACTTTTCCCATTTTCCACTGAGGTCAAAGCATATATAATCTGAGGTCAAAGCATATATAATCTGAAGGATGAAAGCATCAATTATTAATTAAACTTGTCATATGGGTTAGGAAATATTGCGTGGCTTTTGAGTCTAGTATGCTCATGAATGTGAGAGATGGGGTAATCATATACACATTCTAAGTAAAACTTCTTAAGTGTTTTAGACATTGGTGGTGAGGGGTTTAAGTCACATCATGCATATTTTACAAGTATGTATGAGGAGTTTTCTCCTTATTTATTGGAGTAGATATTTGGATTGTACATATATTGTCTGATCTTAGTAAGTCACGACAGTCTTATTGAAGTAGTTGTAAAACTTTAAAAAAAAAAAAAATGGCAGTGAGCCATTACAATTAGGAGAACGATGTAACAATCCAGGCCCGTCAAGTATATATTGTTTGCTTTGAACTTCACATTCGTGTCTTTCACTCTCACAAAATTTCTTTAGATTATAGGCTTCGCGCAAATGTCATTCACTCAGGGCCTAAAACGTGTCTCTTTACAGTATTGAGATTGTCACATCTCACATAGCTTTAGAGTGAGTTCCAGGCCTTGGTCTCTATTAATTAAGTAGCGACGTGTTGGGCCATGGGGAAGTTAAGCGCTTAATCAAAATCATATGTATCAAATTTGAAGAAGTTCTGAGACAGTCACAACATATGCACTTTTATAAGGAGTTAGTGAGGGAAATTTAAAGGAAAATCACAAGTCCCACCATATTTCAATGCACAATGTGATTTTATGCATACAAAATGTTTGCATAGAACTACTAGAAATACTGTGATTTATCTATGTATCAAATTCGGGATAATTCAAAGACTGACAAAAAATCTACAATTTTATAAAGGGCTGATAAGAGAAATTTGGAGGTAAATTACGAGTCACGTATTTAAATTCAAAATGGAATTTTACCTAAAATTATTATTTTTAGACCTACTAGAATTACTTTATTCTATCTAATAAGTATCAAAATTTAGAAAATTTTGAAAGTCTCTAAACCTGCATTTTTTCAAGGGGTTAGTAGGAGAGATTTATGCAAAAATTACGACACATATGTTACAAAGCAGAATGTGGTTTTAATAATTTTATTGGAATAAGCAGAGGCATCATCAAAAGCAAACTTATCGATAAAAAGACTTTCCTTGAATCATAATAAAGCAGAATGTTCATCTTCATGACAAAGTGGTTGCCAAGAAGTAGTGCGCTGAAAAAAGAAGAGCATAAGAAAACATGAGTACAAGAATGTGAAGAAACTCAGGATGACCCCATGATTGATCTAATCATGTACACAATGTTCATCTTCCTTTGTAATTTGAAGGACGAACGCTTGATCAATATTGTCAAACTTGTCTCATGCACGTGTGACGTGTTAGAAAATATTGTTTGGGTCTTTAAGTCTGCTCATGGCCGATGTGAGAGATGGGGCAATCATATCCACATTCCAGATTTACAGGAAAGAGCATTGAAAGAGACCAATAATAGTAGGACCATATATGTAGACTTTAAATTCATGAGGTCACATTTGAATTGGAAAACATATCGGTATCATTTAATGGTAGTGGATCATTACAATTTATGGGCCAGCTCATTATCTATAGGAGTCTAGCCCTTGGCTCTTGTGACTTTGGACCATTTATGGGCTCTTTCGTATAACCCAACTCCATAATTGTTTTGGTTTGGCTTGCAAAAATCTACATCTGACCGATCACTAATTAATTATATTATAAACGCTAATGAGTAATGACTAATTAGCAGAGGTGACCACGGTTCAGTTTGAACTGAAACAGATCATGTAGTTTCCGGTTTCAGTTAATTTTTTTTACGGAACCATAGTTGAACCGGTGGTTCCAAACCGGCGGTTCATGCCCGGTTTGGATAACCGACGGTTCCTCCCGGTTCTAGTATTTAAATAATATATATATTTTTTAATTCTATGATTTGCACTATTGGCAGACAACCCATTGCCCAAGCCCAACAGTGCAAGGCTGCAAGCAATCAGTTATATATAGTGAGTCTCTGGATCTTTTATTTTAATTTCAGTAAGGACCACCATGAAATAACATCGATTTGAATTAATTTTGATTTGAATTTTTTTATAGATGATAAGTTCAACGAAATCTACCTATTAATAAAATTTGAGAATTTTTCAAGCATTACAACTATATTTTGTGATTTTTTAATATATATATATATATATATATATATTATATCTAAGATTTGCATCGTTGGGCAACAATGACCCAATGGTGAAATCAAGTTTTTTTTTTTCCCTTAAACTAACACCATTAGTATTTCGTTTGTGTTGACTGAGTTTGACTATTAAAAAGTCTAAAATAACAAAATTACAAATGAATCAAAGCATTGAAAGTGATTATTTGCTTGGATTTAAAATAAAAAAAATAAAAAAATAAAGACAAATAAATATATAAATAAATACAAATTCTAGTTTATTTTCAATGCTTTTAGTTCATTTATAATTTTGTTATTTTTAGGGATAAAATTATTCATAAAATAACTCCTCCTTTACAAGTTAATATTCATGTATTTTGTATTATTTTATTAATTTATTTGATAAAAATATGAGGATATAATAGTCAATTCATACAACTGTAGTATAAATAGAGACATTTTAGACTTTTTAACGGTCAAATTCAGTCAACACAAACGGAATGCTAATGGTGTTAGTCCATAAGAGAGCTTTCTAAAATAAAAGCATTTGTAACTATACATATAAGTATATAACAATAGTTTAAAGGTGATTAGAGGTTTTTTGATATTAAATCTTTCATTTATTTAACATTTTATGTTTTAATTCATTTTAAAATAATCATGTGGCAGCATATGATTGGATTAAAATAGGAGAATTTTTGTTTGAAGTTAGTGCACATGGTAATTTTGTATTGGTATGTCTCACCACCAACCATAAGTCGTAAGACAGACCCATAATACCCATAGGCCCTGTTTGTTGCCTTGGACTGAGATTGGATTGGATTATATTAATCCAAAACCTATATTTGGACTGGAACTTCATCTCCCAACAGTAACAAATAGTCCCATCAACATGGGACTAAATAATCCCATCTATATTGGTAGGTTTATTAGTCATGGGACTAAAACCATTTCTTTTTTATTTATTTATTTTTTTCTATCTTTTTATTTCATTATCTTTCAACACCGAATAAAATCTTCTCTTCTCTCTTGAACCAGAATCTTATCTTCTCTATCTTTCATCATCCTTCAATCTTCTCTATATTTTTTTCATAAATTTTTTTGTAGATCTGCTGCCCTCCATTTCACGCGGTAGCATGTGAACGGTGTTGAAGTCGAAGGATCCATTTGTTTGAGATGATAGTTGGTCAATTCAAGCTACTAGAATTGGTGGTGGAGGAGGAAGAGAAGAAGTGAGAGAGGTGTTGTTGGAGACTTGATACTAAGTTTGTAAGAGATCTGAGAAAAAAAATCAAGATGATGTTGTTAGAGACGATACTGAGATTGTAAGAATTTTTTTAGGATGATCTGGATTGAAGAATTGAGAGAGATGTTGTTGGAGGCTTGATACTAAGTTTGTAAGAGGAGATCTGGGAAAAAAAATCAAGATGATGTTGTTGGAGACGATACCGAGTTTGTAAGAATTGTTTTAGGATGATCTGAGTTGAAGAATTGAGACCGATGAAGGTTTTTTAATGTTTTTTTTTTTCTTTTGAAGAAATGAGTTTGTAAGGTTTTTTAGGATGATCCGAGTCATCTGACTAGAGCAGCAAGGAAAGAAGATAAACATGAAAAAAAGTAAAAGTGAACAGAAAAAGCAACATTGATTTCGTTTGTGAATTGATAGCTTTTGTTTTTTAATTTAAATACTTTTTTTTAAAAAAAGTTTCCATTAAAAAAAAAAATTTAATCCAATCCCTTGTTTTCCAAACAAAACATTGTATTAATTCAGTCTAGTCTCACGTTTCTCCAAACGCAGTATAGTATTAATTTAGTCTAATCGAGTCCAATTTAATCCTATATAATCTTAGTCTCATCTTAATTCAATCAAATCCCATGAAAATAGTCTAATCCAATCCCAAGCACCAAGCGGGGCCATAAGAGTTTCGCCATTCTCCATTAGAAAATTATACCCATAATACTGCAAACTGATTATCAGTTAAATTAAGTGATTTAAGGCACCAAAAAACATGAAAAGGAGACTGATTATCTCAGTAATCAAATTAGGTGAAAGTACCAAAAAACATGAAACAGAGATGGAACAGTCAATCGCATTGGCGCCATGTTTCGCTGCCTCTTCCAATCCAGCAAAAAGCGTATTTTCTCAACAGTCACAACACACAACGCCGTCGCAATCCCATTAGAAGCATCAATTCAACACCACAAAACAACACCTTCCCTTCACTCCAGTTTCGACGTATTAGAACATTTGGTTTCCACTTATCGTGATTCTCGTTGCTTGAAAGATGCTAAACTGTTCCATTTGCGGACTTTGAAACTGGGTTTCCATTACGGTACGTTTTTATGCAATACCCTTGTCCATGTCTATGTTAGAGCTGGTGATTTGGTGTCGCCTAATAAGTTGTACGTTTTCTTATAATGAGTTATGCTGTGTGATGTAATCACCTGAGGTCTTTGTTTTTTGGTAGTTATAAAAATAATTTTAATTTTAATTTTAATTTTTTTTTTTAATATTTTTTATTTATTGTCCCAAAAGACATCATAAATAAATTAAGGGAAATTATCATTTTCTCCCCTGAGGTTTAACATATTAGATAAACAGGTCCTTCTAGTTTCAATAATAGTCAATCTCCCTCTTAAAACCCAAAATAATTGTGCTTTTGCCCCTGCTGTCACCTTTTCTGTTTGGAAATAGCATTGACCATTAAAAATCAAGGGCATTTTTGTAAACTCATCAGTAAGGACACCCTTTGTAATTAATGTTAAAGGCTTAAAATGTAAAATTAAAATTGCAACAAATGATTTAAAATATAAAAAATAAATTAGTAGATGAGTCAGTAGAGACGCACATTTTTCCCCGGGTCCCAATTCCCCGCCTCCCCATCCCCATTTGGGGATTTTTTTTGGGGAAAATGGGGAAATGGGGGGGATGGGGATGAAAATCATCCCCAAATTGAAATGGGGATGTGGATGGGGGAACCCTTCCCCATCCCCATTTCCCAATTTTCCCTACAATTATATTGAAATAGGGATGGGGATGGGGAGGTCCTCCATCCCCATTTTCTCCAAACATATATAAATATAATTATAATATATTTTTTAATTTTTTTTATTCATTGAAAACCCTAACTTCCTAAGTTTTATATAAAATGCACTAATAAATTTTATTTTGTATTTATAATGGAATATTTGTTATTTTAGTTTAATTTGTAAATTTTAGTCAAATTGGGAAATGAGGGAAAAGGAAAACGGGGAAATGGGGAATTGGGGATAGGGATGGATATAGATCCCCCAAAATTCTCCATCCCTATTTTCTCCAAATGAGGAGGGGGGGGGGGGAGGATGGGGAAACGGTCCGGTGGGTGCTGTGGGACTTCAGGACCTATATCCATCCCCATTCCTCAAATATGCATCTCTAGATGAGTGGGATACCACTAAAGGCCCATTTGTTTTTTGGCTCTTAAAACTTAAAGTTGCTAAAATGTCTTGTTAAGACATTTTTGTTTGTTTTTTGAGTGATCTGAAGTCTGAGATTGGATGAAAACATCTGAGAAAAAAAAGTTGAAAATTTCAACTTTTATCTGAAGTCTAATGGACTCACTCGGCTTTACTTTTTTTTTTGTCCAAATTGCCCTCTACAAAATAGTTTATTTCCTAACGTATCCTTGTATATACCTCGTACACTGATCAGTGACTGATATGTGGACAACCCAGTCGAAGAACTTGAGACAGGGGAGGAGTTCAGCACCGTTGTGGTGGCCGTACTTGAGGATCTCGAAGACGAAGGACTCAGAGAGGTGGAGGTTTAGGTGGGAAGATTTGGAAGCGTCGATCTAAGAGAAACCTGATCGGAACGATTTATACACTTTTTGAGGTCCCCATTTCCTATCGTTTGTTCTCATTTTCGAGCGTTTTTGTGAATATAATATGTTTTGTGAGCCTTGTGCTGGTTCATTTTGTTTTGGGAAGTCATTGTGCGGAAACTGAGTGTTTTCAGTCCAAAACACATATTGGAGGGCAAAATTAGATTTCGCAGTACGCCTCGTCGAAACGTACCGCATTACGAACCGCGAAATAGCATGATGAAGATTCTGGGAACTTTCGTCAGAGTGATCATCGAAGCGTACCACGAGACGTACCTTGAGATGCACCAAAGTTGAGACAAATGAAGATTCTGTGAACTTTCGTCAAAGTGGTCGTCGAAGCGTACCACGAGACATACCGCAAGATGCACCAGAGTTGCGACAATTGAGCAAAAGGCATTTCGTGGTACGTTTCGTTAAAGCGTACCACGAGACGTACCACGAAATCCAACAGAAGTGAATCTGCCAAGTTTCGCGGTTGGGGATGTCGAAGTGTATCACGTCAAGCCAATTTTTGTCCCGCGAGTTTCTACAATGTGTCTAAATGAGTTTTGTCAGACAGTTTCGTCGAAGCATACTACGAGACGTACTGCGACCTGCACCTGACTTGCTTTTTATAAGTCATTTTAAGAGGGGTAAACTTATATTTTCACCCCTAATTTTTGTACCATAACCTCCCCATTATAAATATCCCATTTTCTCTCATTCTTTTGAGAACATCTTTAATCTCCCATCATCTCTCTTCTCTCTTCAATTTTCTTTCATTTTCTTCTTTCTCTTCACCCAATCCGTGAGAGACTCACTCTCCCATGGAGGTTCTTCCTCCATGGGAGCTCACCATATATCTCCACCACCCCTTTCTCACTTCATCCATCCATCTTAGAGCAAATTGCAAGGAATTAGGTGCCAATTTCGAGCTAGGAAAGCTATGAAGCATCTTGGGAGGATTGTCTTCAAGGGTTTGCTCTTATTTGCTCATTTCTTTGTAATTCTTGCTTCTTTGATATGTAACCCTAATTTGGAGAATATTGTAAACCCTCACATGTGCTATATATATATATGTATTTTGTTCATGATTTCGTTTGTTTTTTGTTTTGCTCTTTGATTTATGTATGTTTAATCACTTTATTATGAAATTTATGTTTGTGGAGGTTAGAAATTGATATGTATGCATGATTGGGATTAGGAGTAGAATAATTTAATGTATGAGTAATGTAATTTAACTTCCCATGATTGTTTGTATGTTAATGGATGACCAAAATTTCATTTATTGTATGATTTGAGTGTTAGGGATTTTATCCCCAAAGAGTAGAAAAAGCTAGTTTATGCATTTAGTTGTTAAGTTGGCTTTGGTTCACATCCTTGTACTTAATGAGTCTTTTTAAGACACATTTGCCCATCCTTGGCCGGAATGGGTGATAAATTGATTTAGGGAAAATTTTCAAGTCAAGAGGAGAACCCTTAATTCATTTGAATGTTCTTAATGTTTAACAATTGCATTTATGCACATTAGTGTTAGGTGAATTTGTTTCCCATTTTTAGCCATCCTAGGGAGATTGATAAAACTGAATCTGTATCTAGAGTAATGATCATTGAATTCCTCTTGTGCTCGTGTAGTTATAGGGGTATTTCATTGCTTAATGCTTTCACTTGGTTAGCCACCTTGTGAATAATATTTAGGTTGTGTGTTATATATCGCGTGGTGTCACATTGACATGCTTAGCGTGATATCCTCTACATTTGACCAGAAAGATGAGAGATCACTAGACTGGCTGGTAGAGCTCGTGTGTGTGTCCCACGGTCCTTAATGAATCCAAGTATTTATGCATGGATGTAATCTCTATGTCGCTCGAGAGAGGATAGAGATTAATTTAGGAGACACAAGCATATAACATACGTGTTATATGGGTATCTCGTATTCTTAATGCTTTCACTTGGTAGTCATCCCGTATTTGGTTAGTCTCGTGGATGAATTATTGGATATAGTATGGCCCACGCAGTTGCGCATTACATGCCTAACGAAATAACCAATATATTTGACCGGAAAGTTGAGAGGTCACTATGCCGGCATACATGGCTCTTATTTATGTCCCACGGTACTTAATGAATCCATACGTATATGTGGATGTGATTTCTAAGACTCGAGAGAGATTAGAGATCAGTTAAGGGGACACGAGTCTATTATATACTTGCACATTAAGGGACTAAGTGAGTCTAGCACTTAATTGAGAGGATTGTTACGGTTGAATTATTTTTCTAGTGTAACCACATTTCATGCCATCTCTCCATTCCATCCTATCATTGTAAATATTATGTTATGTAATTTATATTTTATTTATATTATTATTTATACTTTTTCGAACCCGCAACACACGAGTCCGCTCGGCGTGTTGTAATAATAGTTAGAACCGGTAACGGTTGACGGATTCCACCTCCCTGCGGAACGATACCCTCACTTGCCGCTGTGCTAGTCTTTGTGACTCGCACGCTAACGAGGTTGAACTTAATTGTTCATCTTTTGACCGACACCCAAACGGCGTGTCGTCAAAACCATCGACGGAGTCGGTAAGGACGTGGCCACCAACGGCGTCAGAAGATTCGATGAAGAGGAAGGGAAGTCGTTGCGAGTGGAGGGTGGTTGCAGCGGCTAGACCTTGTGGTATGATTGTGGTTGTGGCCTGTGGGTTGTTAAGAGAGAGTGGTTTTATGGTGGAGAACAACTGGACAGAAGGAGGCTTGGAGAAGAAAATTGAAACGGTGTAGCTTTGGGATGAAGGTGATGGCTGATAATGACTTTTTTGAGATAAATGTTGTTTGTTTTTATTTTTGTGATTTATGTTTATTGTTAATTGATGAGGTTAAGATGTTTGATGACTGATTTTGGTTTATATAATTTTGAAAATTGTGATTAGAGTTGTGTGAGAAAATAATAATAATAATTATAGTTTTATTTAATATAAAAATAATATTTTTTTGGAATATAAATTAAAATAACTATAATTTTATTTAAATAGTGATATATTATTTTTGGATTAACAAGATATAAGTACATAACAAATAAATATAATAGTATATAACAATCAATGATGAAAGGGTATGAATGTCAAATTACAGGTTTTCAGATGTTTTTATTTTGAAAAAACAAACAGCTTAACACTTAATTCAGACATCAAAAAACAAAAAACAAACATATTGTTCAGACTTCAGATTTGAGACCCAACTCATGACTTTAAGTCTTCATACCAAAAAACAAACACCACCTAAGTCACTAACCTATACAAAGTGACCGGATTCCATAAAACAAAACCATGGGCGTGGTCCTGCAATTCTTTATTCTTTGCATTTTTTTTTGGAAGAACTTTATGCTTTGCTTCTCAAACCAGTTTTCAACCTTTGCAAACCGTTCCTCTCCCAAACTGTTTCGTTCCAAAAGAAGTTTACAAGTTTGTTTAAGAGTGTTTTAAGTAGAGTTAGGTTGATTTTGTTTGAGTACAGAGGAAGAAGGTTCAAAGTTGCATCCTCGTAATCTTTCGAAAAAGATTTTTTTTTTACTTTATTTTGTTTTACTGATTGTTTGCTTATTTTCCATTCGTGATTACACTTTGTTTGTTCGTTTTCGTTATCGTTAAAGATTTAGGGTTTCTGTTATTACAAAATTGGGGGTTTTTCGTTTAGAGTTGTTATCTTCAAAATTGATGGTTTAATTGACGTTTACATGGTTGTTAGACACGAAGTAGGGGGTTTTAAAATGTTTCAAGTTTGGGTATTTTTGATGTTGTTTGATTATACATATTCTGTGAAGTTTATGGTGTTTTAATGCTTGTGGTTGTTGATTATTTATGTCTGTATATTTACTTTTTTGTTTACAGAGACATAGGGCTGTAAACCGACGAGAAGAAGCCTCCTCTTCACAGCCTTAAACACAGGTTCAGACTCAACCACAATCTCAAGTGATGGATTGATTACCGGCTGCTGTTTGCTTAGGTGTTTGAACTTGTTACTTTTGTCTTTCATGGTATTAAAACCATGTAATCCAGATTATATCTATGGCAAGTCTGTGTTTCACAACATTAAAATGTTTGTAAAAAAGAAATGTTTGTATGTGGTTGTGTCTTTGAAATGTTTGTATGTGTGAATGTGTAAAATATAATGTATTTGTAATAGAAATGTTTGAATGAAAACAGTGGCAAAATATTAAAAAAAAAATGCAAACAGCGGAAGAAAAGCAAAGCAAAACAATAGAAAAAAGACGAATGAAAACGGTGGGAGAAAAGCAAAGCAAATGTGTGATTCTGATAGAGGGAAGGTGGAGTATATAGCGCAATATATAAGGGCAAAAACGTATTTTCAACAGTGTTCAATGCTACTCAAGGGCAATATCGTCTTTAAACTCATAGAAAGTTGTCAGAGTTACTTTTTCAACAGAAAAGGTAACAAAAGGGGCAAATGCACTATATATATATATATATATATATATATATTTTGGGTGGAAATGGTGGAAAGTATCACTTTTTCCAACTGATTTGGTGACTCTATGACCGGTTTAATAACTTAAGTTTAAAAGGCACCTATTACGGTGAACTACCAAAATTGCCCTTAGATAATCATTTATGTTATTGTGTTTGTCTGGTTCTCTCTCCACACTTCCAACAAAAACGATAACGGGGTTACTCTCTCTCTCTCTATCTCTCTCTCAATACAAATAGAAGTTCAAGATCAAAACAACTGGACGTGCTTCATTACAACAAGGTAATATTTCGTGTAAATACTTCTTTTCATTTGTTCATATTTTCATTGTGACAATTGTGGATCTCCGAGACTTTGTCACCTTTTTCCGTGCCTTTTTAAAAATCACTAATCGAGCATTTTCATGTCTTGTCCGAGCCTTTTCATGTCTTGTCCGAGCCTTTTCATGTGTTGTCCGAGCCTTTTTATGTCTGCTCCGAGCCTTTTGAAGTTTTGTCCGAGACTTCTCCGAGCTTTTTCATGTCTTGTCCGAGCCTTTGCAAGTCTTCTCCGAGCCTTTTGAAGTATTGTCCGAGACTTTTATAAAATAACTATTCGAGCATTTTCAAGTCTTCTCCGAGCTTTTTCATGTCTTCTCCGAGACTTTTCAAAAATCACTAATCGAGCCTTTTCAAGTCTTCTCCGAGCTTTTTCATGTCTTCTCCGAGACTTTTCAAAAATCACTAATCGAGTCTTTTCAAGTCTTATCCGAGCTTTTTCATGTCTTGTTCGAGCCTTTTGAAGTCTTCTCCGAGACTTTTAAAAAATAACTATTCGAGCATTTTCAAGTCTTCTCTGAGACTTTTCAAAATTCAGTAATCGAGCCTTTTCAAGTCTTCTCCGAGCCTTTTCAAGTCTTCTCCGAGCCTTTTCAAGTCTTCTCCGAGCCTTTTCAAGTCTTCTCCGAGCCTTTTCATGTCTTGTCCGAGCATTTTCAAGTCTTCTCCGAGACTTTTTAAAAATAACTATTCGAGCTTTTTCATGTCTTGTCCGAGCCTTTGCAAGTCTTCTCCGAGCCTTTTGAAGTTTTGTCCGAGACTTTTAAAAAATAACTATTCGAGCATTTTCAAGTCTTCTCCGAGCTTTTTCATGTCTTCTCCGAGACTTTTAAAAAATAACTATTCGAGCTTTTTCATGTGTTGTCCGAGCCTTTGCAAGTCTTCTCCGAGCCTTTTGAAGTTTTGTCCGAGACTTATAAAAAATAACTATTCGAGCATTTTCAAGTCTTCTCCGAGCTTTTTCATGTCTTCTTCGAGCTTTTTCATGTCTTCTCCGAGACTTTTCAAGTCTTCTCCGAGACTTTTAAAAAATAACTATTCGAGCATTTTCAAGTCTTCTCCGAGTTTTTTCATGTCTTCTCCGAGACTTTTCAAAAATAACCAATCGAGACTTTTCAAAAATAACCAATCGAGACTTTTCATGTCTTCTCCGAGACTTTTCATGTCTTTTCCGAGCCTTTTCATATCATCTCCGAGACTTTTCAAAAATTAGTAATCGAGCCTTTTCAAGTCTTCTCCGAGACGTTTCAAGTCATCTCCGAGACTTTTCAAATAATCACTAATCGAGCCTTGTTAGGTCTTCTCCGAGACTTTTTATTGAATTACTAATCGAGTCTTTTAAAGACTTTTTCGAGACCCAAAATGTCTTTTTCGAAACTTTCATGTATTCTTCGAGACTTTGCTAGTGTTCTCCGAGCCTTTTAAATATCCTCACCCGAGCCTTTGTAAATGTAATTTATGAAAATATTTTGTACTCCTGAGTTTTAATTAATAGTTTTGATTAATTTGACAGCATCATGAATCTGGTTAGAATAGTAATATCTTACAACGGTCAATGGGAGCAACTACCCGACGGAAGTCAGAGGTTTGTTGGATCCGATAACAAGGGAATGTATGTGTCAAAGAATATGACTTACGAAGAATTGGTGGCGATCGTGCATACCATCGTGAAGTATGATGTAAACAAATTCAATTTTGATCTGGCATCAGTATCAATCGTTCCTGGCAATACATGTCGTACATTTATAAGAAATAACGATGATGTTCAGTTTATGCTAGGGGAAGATCGGGTGATCCCTCAAGTATGTGTAAGTCTAACTCAGAGGACACCTGGAGATGTGATAGGGAATGATATTCCTCCTCCTGAAAATACCCAACAATTTGGATCCTTTAGCGGTAGCAACCAACTATATCCCCAAAGGAGTTTCGCCGAAAGTAGGGAAAACATGTGTGGTGTCCCGCCGGTAGCGGTTGACCAAGTAGTTGAACCTCAATTTGGCGATGTGTTTGGTTGTCGAATTGAGCAGTACAATGAGATGAACAATTACCCGAACCATGAGGTGGATAACGAGGCAAATAATGAACAGGTAGATGATCTAGAAAATGTGGATGAAGAGCGTACACAAATTCAAACACAAGGAAGACATGTACAAGGAGTTAGTTGCATTGTACCAAATATGCCTGGGACTTCCGAGGTCCGACATAATATAACTGTATCTGATTCTGATAATACGATAACTCGGGTTATTCCCGGAGCAGATTCATACTCGTTTGGTATTGGTAGAAGCAGCACCTTGGCAACGCAAGAACCTACATGCATGATTTATAAAGGTCAATTTTTCCCGAGTAAAAAGGATTTGAAGAGGCTAGTTGGCCTTTTTTCAATGCGGGAGAACTTTGAATGGAAGGTGAAAAGGTCTAATAAGACAACGTTACATCTAGTTTGCATCATTGACGACTGTACGTGGAAATTAAGAGCGGTGAGGAGAGATGAAGGGACTTACTTCCAAGTCAGAAGTTTTGTCAACCAACACAGTTGTCCTTTAGAGGAGGTTCACCGTCGCCACCAACAAGCTAGTGCAGTCATAATCGGAGAAGTCATTGCACCTAGACTTCAATAACATGATGGTCGTCTCATGCGTCCGAAGGACATAATCCCCGATATGAAAACAATGTATGGCATCCAAGTCATGTACAGTAAGGCACATGATGCCTTGCAATATGCATTGTCCTTGATCTATGGAACGCATGAAGAAAGTTTCAAATTGTTACCATCGTTTGCGTACGTTTTGGAACAGCAAAATCCTGGCACAATCACTGACTTACAATGCGCAGACGATGATACATTTTTGTACTTTTTCATGTCGTTAGGGTCCTCAATTAGAGGTTTTCGGAGGTGTATGCGTCCTGTGATTGCAGTTGATGGTACCCATTTGAAGGGAAGATTCGGGGGTACAATGTTTGTTGCAACTGCACAAGATGGAAACGAACAGGTGTATCCAATTGCTTTTGGGTACGGTGACTCAGAAAACAACCTTTCATGGGAGTGGTTTTTGGAATGCTTGAGGGGTGCCCTTGGTCATATAGATGATCTGGTTTTCATTTCCGATCGCCATGCAAGCATTGAAGCGGGGATTTCTAAAGTGTTCCCTTATGCAACCCATACGATATGTTGCCGACATAATGGATTCAGCAGCTAGGACGTACAGTGAATTCAATTATAACAGGCACATGGAGGAGTTACATAGGCTGCACAAGGGTGCATTCGAATATGCCATTGCTGCCGGTCCACACAAGTGGTCTCGCGTACACTGTCCCCAAAGAAGGTACAGGCTAATGACCACAAATGTTGCTGAGTGCATAAACTCATGCCTAAAATTCGCACGGCAACTGCCAATGATGACACTGGCGGAGTTCATTAGGAATATGCTAAAAAAGTGGTTTCACGATCGTCATGCAGCTGCACGGTCCATGCGTCATCAACTGACCGATGCAGCACATCTTGTGATCTTAAAACGTGTCGATAAGTGCAATTATATAACCGTAAATCCAGTTGACTGGAACATATTCTCCGTCAAATTGAAGGGAAACCAATGGACGGTTAACTTACACTTGAAGAATTGCACATGCAACAAATTCCAAATGGACCATTTCCCATGTTCTCATGCACTCGCAGCGGCAAGGTACATGAGATGTTACAGTTAACGATTTATATTATTTGGGTTCGTGAATCTCGTTGTTTTCATTGTTGTAGGGAGCGAAACTTGGATTTCACATCTCTATGTGCGGACTACTACAAGAGAGAGACACTTATCGATGCATACTCGGTTCTTATTATGCCTATTGGCCATCCTTCTTCATGGGTAGTGCCATCCGACTTCGCATCTCGGGTGGTTTTAAATCCAAAGTCGAAGAGACAATCAGGTCACCCGATGGAGGGTCGACATGCCTCGTCTTCGGAGAGGACAACCACACAGTCGTGTAGAAGATGTGGACAATCAGGACATAATAGCAGGCGATGCTCCAACCCACCGATGGTTAATGAAGGTCCCAGCATAAGTGTTCCCGATGAATACCGTCGCAAGTGCAGCATCTGTCATTCAATTGGACACAACAAACAAACGTGCCCTGAGAAAGACTCTACCGTGGAATGAGACCGTTGGTTATTATGCTTTTTTATGTTGAACTATTATGATATATTTATTGGTTGTTCGTTTAATGCCATACTGTATCTTTTGTTATAGTGTCTACAATTAATTGTATTGTTTATGGATTTCAATATATCAAATGTGTGTTCAAGTGTTAATTGCAAACAACTAAATTTTTTTAAAAAATAATTTCATTTTATTACTCAAATGTTATGTACATCAACTAAATCACTAACTGGATGTCCAATCCTTTGAGTTACAAAAAACCTCCACAGCCATCTTCTCTCTGATGGTGCCCATTTCGTTTTCTGACCAGTCGAACGTATCCCTGTTCGCTGCCAGGTACTCTATCAATCTCAAAGTATGGGCACCACAGTTACCACTGCAAGTCACCACACAAACAACCGTTAGAATTGAATGTTATTAAAACCGATTAGGATAGAATAAGATCTTTAAACAGGCATACCCTCTATCCTGTTGGGGCACACGGTCTCTAGACACAATGTTGAGTGGAAAGGGCTTATTCCGCAATGTATACGTCATATCGCCCCTCTGTCTGCGACCGTGAAAGTCCACCGCATGCAGCATCGACGGTAAAAAATATCGTAAGCAAGCGAGCCGCGTTTTCCTATGGCGAAATGGTACCTCCTGTCTGAACGGGTCCATCAGGTAAATACTCCCTGTTGTGAGGTCGACGCTGGCTAGTGCCCAATGCGTACCTCCAAGGTTGCAAGGAATCAAAACCTGTATGTGTTTCAACAAAGTGTTATCAATGGGAAATGTATTTAAAATTCAAATTCAAACAATGTAAATAAAACACTGACCACGTCAACTTCGTTCCATGGTTTGGTTCCTACCGGGACCAATCCACGTACCACCGCAAGTTCCTCAGCGAACCACTGATGCTTGAACATAGACCAACTGCGGCGGGGTTTGTCGGCCCCACTTCCCATTAATCTCTCCCAGTCATTCAATAACCATGACCGTACAAAGAAAATTTATAAAACGTTAGATAAAAGATGTACGAAACACATAAATAGATGTTCAAAAGCCGTACAAATTAAACACTTACATAGAACTGTGAATCCAGTATGTTGATCCTTGGACCGTAGACAGTGGAGTAATATCTCTGACGCTTCCGCAGAATATGCAAGTACGCGTCCATATGCTGACAATTTCAACATTTTGTATTGTTAGCATTCTACTATTTCAGAAACATCTTATACACAAAGTGTTCAGGTAAGGACCATATCGTATCCTCCAACTCCATAGTGTTGGTTTGAAATCGATGGAACCAGGGGACACCAACTGGCTCGAGTAGATCCACATCACGCCTGTATAATTTTTGAAGAAGTTATATAAGAAAGTCATTTTACTTAGCAGTTTCAAAATACAAAATAATTTTTGTAATATCTGCGATTATACTTACAATTCCCCAGTCGAGTTCCTCTTATAGGCTTGGTACGCCGCAAGGTGGTCAGGATCTATCAATGCGTGGGGCGCCCATACGTGTGCTGGTTGTGGCCTAATCCTTAGCCTCTTCGGCCGACAGGGGTCAGTGTATGGGGTCCGCTGCTGCCAACCTGCCCTGCGAACCCGATCCTGACGTTGAAGGGGTGGGGTAATCCCGTCCACAGAAAGGATGTGATCCACTGGATGGCTGAGCTGTAAGGAGGAACTCTGTTCCCGTGTATTGCCTCTAGAGGTGCGATGTGTTGACGGACTATGTCCCCCTGTATCGCCTGTAGGGGTGCGCTGTACATTGGAACTATGTCGCCGTCGATCGCGCCGTCGATCGCCAGCAGGTGTAAGCTCTTTGGGTGCACTGAGACTGGGGATCTCTGTCTCTGTGGAATAAATGAAGGGGTGCTCTGCACGAGGATCGACCGGAGGGGTGTGCTGTAAGGAGGTGCTCTGTACCAGTTCTTGAGAATGAACAGGTTGTTCTGGTAAAACCTGCTGAGGTTCTTCCTCTATCTCCATAGGTGTTGTATCAGTACCACCAGTAACCTCCTCTCGTGGTGTCACACCAGGCCCTTGCTGATCACCCTAATGACTACCTGTCCTCCCTCTGGGACTGAAGTCTCGGTGTCCGTCTGGGTCATCGAAGGGTAGGTCATCGAAGGGTGGGTCATCGAACCGTGTACCTCGAGTACGGGCGTGCGACGTCGAACCCTGAAGCCCTCGAATCAAATCTAGCAACTCCTGATGCTGTTGATCTCGTTTCTCATTACTCTTTCGCACCTCCTCCTGTAACTCGCGTAACGCATCCATTACTTCAGTATACCGACGGTCCTGAAAGGATTTCGAAATTGTCAGTACTAAAACCATTCACTCGATTGAAATTAAATAATACGGTAAAAAGAATTATACGTACCTCTGCTTGCCCTCCAATGCCTCCTCGTGAGTCATCTCCAGTTCGAGAGTCATCTCTAGTTCGAGGCTCTCTAGGCAACGTGAATCGAACCCGCCTAGTCCTCGCGAGACGAATATGACGACCGTCCGAGTCAGAACCCTCCGTATCACTGGGTTCGAAAGACGGACCCTCAGTGTCACTGGTTCCAGCAGTTGCATATCGTTCGGGGTCAGAGACGGGAACAGGTATATCACCGAGATCAGCATCATACAAACTGCCTCCCCGGGAAATGCCCTCGAAGTACCGTTCAGCCCTCTCAGTTGCCGTCGGCACCAATTTTACCCTCGCAAACATCTGAAATTGCAGTTAGACCATTGTAATTGTATACATACTAATAGTTATGAACATAAAAAAAAAAATATATATATATATATATAGATATTTACACTTTCAAGGAAAATGCTATTCAACTTCTCCCCCCTCGGTCGCGTACTCAACTCCCATTTTAGAATTCGGGGGGAGAGCTCGATTTCCCTCCGCTTCCCACATCCGCTGTTGCCAAGCTCGGGGATAACCTCGAAAGTAAATATCTACAAAACAGCTAAGAACGATAAGAATCCAATACAATACATAAGTCATATGAAAAAAATAACAAATTCAAAATTCTCACCAACAGGGCGTGCGTTAGCCCATATATGTTATATGTCTCCGTGGTGTGTACATCAACGCCCTTTCGTCGCTGGCGTTGTTCAAACCGCCTACGTCGACCATCCAACGCATGCTTGAAACCGTATATAGACCGCCTATACACGTGTGCACCTCACGGGAACGCATCAAAAGCGTCCAAGTCCTCGACTAGGCGAAACTGCCATACTGGAACTTTTTCTCTCTCGTCCAACCCCATCAGTATCCAGTTAAGCATATACAATAAGCAAAGCTTAACCGCATCGTACTGCTCAGAAAAAACACCAATCCGTAGAACGGCTTTCAGCTCTGCATACTCGACCTCATCTCTACCCTCAAAGTACCGCTGGTGTATGCCATTCTCTACCATATCATAGGTCAACGTGTCAGGAAGTTCTCCGAACTTCAATCCGGTGATTAGACAAAACTCAACCTTTGAGAACCGGACCGAATGCCTTCCTAACAAAAATCTCATCTCATCTTCAGGCCCATCGTGATGCAACCCGCGAATAAGCAACCGATGTACAATGCCAGCTGAAAACTTCATCCCACGATCCATCCGAAGGAGGTGTCCAAAACACGACTCAGCATACCGACGTCGTTCTTCGATCGCAAGATGTTCAGGTACCTTGTTAAGTGCGTTGTCGATATCTGTAAGGTCATCAAAATGGTCATGTCGAGTTATTTTCCCCGAATACCTTTCTTCCTCTGGAGTTTTAAGCGAATCTTTTAGTTGATTCCTCATCTGCATATTGACATAAAAAAAATATATCTAGTTAAATAAAATAAATAATATAAAAATGAAAGGTTTCGGACACTAAATGAAAAGTCTCGGACACTATATGAAAAGGCTCAAAAACTATATGAAAAGGCTCGGGCACTATATGGAAAGGCTCGGAAACTATATGAAAAGGCTCGGACACTATATGGAAAGGCTCGGAAACTATATGAAAAGGCTCGGACACTATATGGAAAGGCTCGGAAACTATATGAAAAGGCTCGGACACTATATGAAAAGGCTCGGACAATATATGAAAAGGCTCTGAAACTATATGAAAAGGCTCGGAAACTATATGAAAAGGCTCGGACACTATATGAAAAGGCTCGGAAACTATATGAAAAGGCTCGGACACTATATGAAAAGGCTCGGACAATATATGAAAAGGCTCGGAAACTATATGAAAAGGCTCGGACACTATATGAAAAGGCTCGGACAATATATGAAAAGGCTCGGAAACTATATGAAAAGGCTCGGACAATATATTAAAAGGCTCGGAAACTATATGAAAAGGCTCGGAGATTCTAATTCTAGAAACTTATTCATATTCCTTAAAAGGCTCGGATTACTATTTAAAAGTCTCGGACAATGTTTTAAAAGGCTCTGATCCTATTTTAAAAGTCTCGGAGCCAGTGTGAAAGGCTCGGAGATTCAAATAGCAGAAACCTATTCAAAATGCTCGGAAAAGGCTCGGATTACATGTGAAAAGCTCGGAAAAGGCTCGGATTACATGTGAAAAGCTCGGAAAAGGCTTGAAAACCCAGAACTTCATCGTGTTCAACAGAATTTTTTCATAAATTTAAACCCTAACCTAATCAAACAAACCTAATCAACAACAAATCAAATCAAACGAACATCCAACATCAAACGCAAATAAAAGTTTCAACAACAAAAACGCGTCAGAAAATCATATCACCTTCTCGTCGATTTCAAGACTGTATCGCCACCGCCGGCAGGTTTCCCGTCAGATTTAGTACCGGATTTCTTGGTCTCTCTTTCCACCGTTCTCTCTCTCTCAACTTTTTTCTCTTCAGACGCAAACTGACAAGAATGAGGGTATTTTTGTCTGGTCACCTAAATAGGTGCCTTTTAAACTTACATTACTAAACCAGTGACATTCTCACAAAAGTCCCTCCAAATAGTGACAATAAATTTTTGAACCCTATATTTTGGGGGGTGGGGTGGGGGTGGGGGTGGGGGTTTGGTAGGGAACTAATGGACCTATTTATCTAACATGCAGGAGTGCAGGACCTAATAGGATCTTCTGATTTAAGCAAAGAGCAGAAGCAGCTTCTGAAAACAAGCTTATTGTGTCAAGAACAATTAACCAAGATCGTTGACGACACTGACATTGAAAGTATAGAGGAATAGTATGATTTTTTTTTTTTTATTTTTTTTTTTACGTAATCTACTTTTGTGTTTAACTGATCTAGTTTGCTAAGTTATAGTATCGAATCCATTATTGGCATCTTGGTTTCAATACCAGTGATTCAGTTCTCATTGAGTATACTAACACTTGGTTGTCGTATAACTTTTGATCCTCATGTCTCCCACTTGTAGTTATATGGAAATGAAATCTGGTGAGTTCAACCTTGCGGAAGCTCTTGAGGCTGTCATGACACAAGTTATGATACCGAGCAAGGAACACCAAGTGCAGCTCATCCGGATTTGCCGGATGAAGTGTCATCCATGAACCTGTATGGAGACAAGTTGAGGCTTCAGCTAGTCCTTTTGGATTTTTTGACTAATGCACTCATCTTCACTCCTTACGAGGGATCCTTAATCGCGTTCAGGGTAATTCCATGAAAGCAAAGAATAGGGAAAAAGATACACATTGTTCATCTTGAATTCCGGCAATTATCATCTGAACTATTCTCTATGCTTCAAAGATTTTCACATTTCCTAATCTGTCTGTTGTTTTCGTGGCAGGATCACCCATCCAGCACCTGGAATACCAGAAAAATTAATTCATGAGATGTTCTACCATAGCCAGGGTGCCTCAAGGGAAGGTCTTGGCCTCTATATGTGCCAGAAGCTTGTTAAGATCATGAATGGCACCGTGCAGTATGTGAGAGAGGCCGAAAAATCATCCTTCATTATTCTCATTGAATTTCCGTTGGCTCTCCAAACTGACTGCTGATAAAACACAACACCCTTTTGGATTTAACGAACAGAGATACAACCCATCCAGCCAAGTGGCATGTCATCTTGGTGAATGTCTACCTAAATTCCTAGGGTTAGAATGTGCTGAGATATCGTGGGTCAGTGGAAACCTCAATAAGTCCCTAGCCAGATAGAACATGTTCACTTCGTTTTTTTTAACATAATTTTGCCAGTTTTATAGTGTTTCTCATGAGGAAAAATAGAGACTGTTTTCCATCATTTTTGTCTGTTGCAAAAATCTCTCCCATGGAAGTGTTAAAACTTACAACATGGCAAACTGTACATTTTTTTTTTTTTTTATCTAATTTGAGCTGGCCAAGATGTAACTCTTTTCTGGGTATGAATCTAAAATGACCGATGTATATTAAATGTTGTACAATCTTCAATCATTGAAAACTTGTTCCGGATTGTCTTCAATTTAAGGTTTTATCATCTTATCATCACATCTAATAGTTCTCTCCCGAGGAGTAACTACCTATTAGATTTGTAGATTGCAAATCCAAAAAAAAGTAATTACAGCGCTTGAAAACTTTTCAAATAATGAGGTTTTTTTAGTCCTCTTTGTACAAAGAATTCCCATATTACTCTTCTTGTATTTAGAGAGAAGACTCATTTACGTATTCGGGAGAGAGCCAGAGAGAGCTCAGGGAAGGAAATATAACTCGAATTTATAATTTTATTTGTGTGGGTAGGGGCGAAGCTAAGATTTTGGCTTTGGGGGGCTAAGACAAAAACAAATATTCAAGTTGACGGAAGACGAATATATTAATATTTTAAAAAATCAAATGTAAATACATAAGTCTCATGTAAATTGTAATAGCACAATAAAAAAATTAATAAATAAAATAGACATAGCTTTATGAATAAAATAGACTATGTTTTATCTTTTTTTTATTTTATTTTTATTTTTATAAAGTTATTGATGATTGTAATCCGTAGGTTTACCTAGACATCCCAATTAAGCTGACACCTTCTTAACACCCCTATCATCTACCTCATCCCAAAATTTGGGTTTTATCATCTTATTATCACATATTACAGTTCTCTTCAGATGAGTAACTACCTATTAGATTGCATATTGGGAGTGCTTGAAAATTTTTTAAATTTTGTTTGTAGGTAGATTTTATTGAACTTGTTTAAACGAGCATTACTAGAGGCGGCACCTCCTCCTTCATGTGAAGAGTCCTCCTCCCATCCTCCGTCGTGGACTCACGAGAGAAGGAAAAAAGACTCTTGATGGAGAAAAAACTTTCGTCTAAGGAGGCCTTTATCGCCTCCTTCGGCAAGGTTTTTTCTAGTGACTACCGATTTGGTTTTCAGTGACTACCGGAGAATCTTTATAATGAATTTACCTTTCAATTCGCATTTGGAAAGAGACAAAAAATTTAGAGAAGATAAATCTGTCAGAACATGAGGTAGTGAAGAAGAGATATTTACTCCACCAAGATCAAGCACTCTCAAGTTGGTTAACTTCTGAACTAGACTTTCTAGACCAGGCTGTTGGAGCTCCAAGTCATAATTTCGGTCTAGAGCAAGGGACTCCAACTTGGAGAGCTCTAATATTTCCGATGGTATTTGACCAGAAAATATAGACCAAGAGAGGTTCAGATGTGACAAGTTGGAAAGGTTCTTAATTTCAGAAGGGATTTTAGAGTCATTGAAGTTATTATCAGCGAGGCTAAGCCATTGAAGATGGACAAGGTTGAAGAGGGTGCTGGTAGAGTTGATGGGACCATAGAGACAGCTACTGCCAAGGTCAAGCTTGATCACATAACCAGTGTCTTCATTGCACTCCACACCGTCCCATGAGCAGCAGTCACTCATGTCTTCTTCCAAATTCCAGCGTGCAGTCTTGGAATAAGCAGAGGGATCTCCAGAAGCATACTTTACAATGGAAAAGCTTTCTTTGAATCGCAGCAAAGCAGAACGTTCACTGTTATGGCAAAGTGGTTGCCTAGAAGAAGCAACATGAAAAAACAAGAGCAGAAAAGAAAAGTACAAAAATATAAAGAAACTCATGATTTTGATCCAAAACAAAAATGATTTAATTAGCTCTCAAAGACAAACAAGATAAGATAGGAGAGGATTGATTCTGCTGCGGTTGACAATCACGGAAGAGGATTTGAGTTGAATTTATAGGCTTCTTCAAATTAGTTTATACAGTTGAGGAATGCTTAACACAAGTCGTCGTCTTGACTTGTGATGTTATGAGTTATGAGTCTGCACAAACAATTTGACAAAAAATATAATTATAATTTAAGGAAAGAAAAATCTTTTTATGACTGTGCTTTTATTTTAGAGGAAATTACACACACATCCTTGAGGTTTGGGGTTAAGACACGTAGATGAAATAGTTTGCTTATTCTACACTAACACCCTCTTATTTAACATTAGATGACTAATATGATAAGTTGACTAAGTTTGACCTTTGAAAGGTCCAAAATACCCTTAGATAAAAATTAAAAATATAAATAAGGGAGCCGATATTGACACCCATAAAACTTATTAGTACACCTATATTTTATTAAAGAGAGCTTCTCCTTACAATCCACAAATTATCTATTCACACTCCAATTAAATTTTTTTTATTAATGACAATTTTAACCTAAATTAAAATTACCAAACAAGACAAAAAAATTTAAAGACACTCCAAACTAATTAAATTATTAAAAAATATATATCTCTCTTAAATCATTAAATTAAATATTACGTATTAAACTCTCTCTCCTAAATATGTTATTACCATATTAAACACTCTCTCATAATTAATCTCTCTCCATTTTTCAGAAGAAAAAAAAATCATATTTTCATACTTTCTCGATCAATCTCTGATTAATAGTTAAAGAAAAAAAAACTTATAAATATTTTAGTTTTTTACTAACAGTAATATATATATATATATATATATTAAAAAGTCAATTTAAAAAAAAAAAAAAAGATATATGAAACCTTGAATTGTTTCAACTAGATTCGATTAAATTTAGAATTTCTAAGACTACTAATGAAAGAATTAAAGTTCTCTAGGCAATCACATACCTACAAGAATAACAAACAACATTTTCATATTTTGATTTTTTTTTTAAAAGTACTTGTTTTTTGAGTTTTTTTTTTTAGTATATAAATACATATGGTTCATATAAAAATCAAACTTATTAGTAAATTTTTTTTTTCTTACCTATTAGTATTACTTGGGAAAGAATAGAGGTAGAAAATAGAGTTATGCATCAGAGGAGAGAGAGTTTTATAAAGTAATTAAAAATTCAGGAGAGAGTATTTAATATGTAATAGTTAATCTAATGATTTATGAGAGATAATTTATTTTTTTAATATTTTAATTATAAAAAAAAAATAGAAAGGATAATCTTGTAACAAAATGAAGTGTATTTAGAATTTTTTAAAATTTAAATTTTGAGAATGGAGTGTTTTTAGAAAAGAAGTGTAAAAAGAAAAAATTGGATTGTTAAAAAAAGCTCCATTTATTAAAAAATTTAATTACAAAAATATCCCAATAGAAATTTACCAATAAGGACAAGTTACTTTAATTAAAAATAAATCAAATACTATATACACTCATTAATTATACTCATATCTTCAATTATATTTCTTTATTAAAAAAAAAAACTTACCTTTCAAAAAAAAAAAAAAAAAAAAACTTATTATAAACCATAATTTTTATGATAAACCCTAATTAAACTCTAATATTATTTGAAGTATTAAATTTTTTCATCATCATATGATTATCATATTGTTTTTGTCTTTCTTTTATATATAGCTATAAACTCTATCAAAAAACTACATTTCTTTTAACTGTAGCCGTAAATATCAACAAGGTTTTTTTTATTTATTTTTTATTTTTTATTAGATAGCTATAGATCTCAATAAGTTTTTTTTTTTTAAAAAAAAGAAAATAGTTGTATAAGGAAGAGAATTTCAAATTGAAAATCTTTTGACTTCATATACATATCCCTTTTTATAAGACTCCGAGATATTTCCAAAAGTAACTTAGACTATCATTAAAAAATGATTTGTTTCTAAAAATAATATTATTTTTTTTTACAAATTGGGTGTAATAATAATTTAAAAGTGTTTATAAATAATATGTATTAAATGAATATATTTATTTCAATGAGAGTACTGTTGGCATTATGATGGATTTTTATAGTAATAGTTAAATTTTAAATTTTAGATATGTGTGTACTAATAAGTTTTATGGGTGTCAATATCCGTACCCTATAAATAATTAACTAAAAAAAAAGTGGAGACTACTGACCACCGTCGTAGATCCAAAACAATGAAAAAAAACTCTTCATTTAATGCATTATCACCGAAACCACAAACCAGATCCAAAACAATGCCAATGCCCAACTTAATTCAAACTCATTTCAGATGTAAAATCTCCACACCATTTCAAAACCTATAAATTCATCCACCAAATCACAAACCCATCATTTCAAAAATTAAAAATAAATAATAATTACAAAACAATCAAAGCACTATGGTGGAAAGGAGGCGGCGTCTTACCGGCGTCCTTCGCTGGATTTGATTGAAGGAGGCGTTGCCTCTTAGAGAGGGGTGGGCTGCATCTCCGGCTCTGCCATGCCTTCTCGATCTGATTTTTGTTGTGTTTTACTTTAACTTTTTTCTTTTCTTTTTTTCTGTAATTGAAGTTTTTGAAATGACAATTGACAAAACTGCCCCTTGCTGTTAGATTTTAAACGGAGATGTGCAAATAAATAAATAATTCAATGAATTAAAAACTTGTCATCTATATATAACTCAAATCAATCCTTCAAGAAAAATAAAATAAAAACTATGCAAATAAATAATTCCTTATTCAGGATTAGCAGTAATAGCGACAGAATTTTATTTATATTGAAAATCACAAATTCTTCAAAAACTTAAATATGGTAAAAAAAAAAAAATTTTTTTTAAAAAAAACCCATAAAACTATATACATATATACACACATACACACACATAAGATTAAATATTTTTTGATATTATATCAAATTGAAAGATAAAACATGTATTACATGTGCATGATTTCTTGACAATTGTGGTGGGTTCAGGTTGACAATCATAAATTCATAATATCATAGAAATTCATTTTATAATTTAAATATTATGTTCTCACTTCTTTTCCAAATATATATATATATATATTCATCTCGAAATTTCTGCAAGGCCACCTAAAATATTTTAGAATTTTAAGGCAAACAATGTCTTCTCTTAGGGTTTTCTCTTAAACCCTAGAGTAGAAGGAGTTAGGGTTTGAAGGCAGTTTTTCGACTATAATTTTTAGGTCATACGAGATTTAAGATTGTATGGTGACTGATTCCGATGAGATTGCCCGTCTATGTGAGTCTCTTTCCTTACAAAGCAAGGATGAAAAGCTTCATAGTATTAGGGACAAACTGAAAGAAACGACTGGAAAGAAACTTGAGTTTTGTTTGGTAGGGAAGATTCTCTCTACTAAACCAATTAACATGGATGTGTTCAGAATGGTTGTGCCACGAATCTGGTAGACGGCCCAAGGGTTTGATATTGAATTTGTTCAGGACAATACATTTTTGTTTTATTTTCGTAGCAATGAGGATCAGTGTCGGGTGCTTGCAAGGGGTCCGTGGAGTTTCGATGATAGCTTGCTGGTTTTAAAGAAGTTGGAGGGTGATGGTAAAATTGTAGGTATGGCTTTTGATAGGGTGGCCTTTTGGGTTCAGGTCCATAACGCACCTCTCCTGTGTATGACAAAGGAAATAAGGAAGCTCCTGGGACAACTTATAAGGGATGTTGTTGACATCAATGTTGGATCTTCAGGAGAGTGTTTTGGGACATACATGAGACTTCGTGTTGCCACAGATGTCTCGAAACCATTGAAACGATTTCTGCAACTAGAATTGACGGAGAAAGGAAAAGAATCTATGGTACTACTTCGATATGAGAGGTTGCCGGAGTATTGCTTTAAATGTGGTATCTTGGGCCATTCATTCCATGAGTGCTAAACTATAGGGGAGGTCGTTGATCAGAACCTTGAGTTTTGCTACGGACCCTGGTTGGGCGCTTCGGAGCCTCCAAGTCATCATAAAAACACGGGGCAAAGGTTTCCGAGGGATAAGACCTCTTCTTTTAGGTGGGATGGAAGAGAGAATGCAGGGAGGCTGGATACAAGATTGAAAGGTAGTTGGAAAATGAACCAAGTGGATGGAGGGAAACAAGCCCAGGTATGCCGTGTGAACCGACCTGTATCGACAAGGGGGAGTCAGTTGGCTTGATTGAAAAGGAGAAGGAGACTTGTGCAGCAAGTAATGTGACTAGTAGAGAGGCTATGCATAGGTATGAGGGGAACTCTGATCCTCCTCCAGTTGTGGAACGACACGAGGAATCTGGGAACCAACTAAGTGGAATGGGTGGGGAGATTTTAATGTCTGAGAATTTGGGTTTGACAGTGGAATCGGGTAAAAGGTTAAACAATAATAGGATGCACGAACCTATGTTGGTGACTAGGAAGGTTCTACAATAGTTAAATTCTGAAGTTGGATTTCGGTCTACGGAATTTGGCGGAAAGAGCAAGGAAGGTGGTTCTTAGAAAAAGGGTAGGTGGAAAAGGCGGGCAAGAGAGAGTGGACAGAAGGAAATGGGTGTGAGGATTGAAACTTTAATAGACAAGAAATGGGTGTCTTCTAATATTGATATGCGTCATGAAAATGGCAACAAAAAACTTAGGGTGAGTGATTCGAATTTTCTCAAACATGTAGGATCGGCGATTCGGGCCTCATCCTCGGCTTGCCGCTCACAATGAAAATATTATTTTGAAACGCTCGAGGCTTGGGGGGAGGCCGGGCGTTCCGGGTTCTGCATTCGTTAATGTAGGATCATCGTCCCGAAATTGTGATCATCAAGTTATGGAAGGTCTACGGGTTAAATTGGGTTTTGATGTGAAGTTTGTGGTGGAACGGAATGGGAACAGTGGAGGTTTACGCCTCTTTTGGAAAGGAGAAGTGGACATTACTTTATTGTCCTACTCTCGCTATCATATTGACACAGTGGTTATTTCAGATACAAATAATAAATGGAGATTGACAGGGTTATATGGCCACCCAGTTGCGGCGGAGCGACGCCATGGGTGGACTCTTCTAAAAAGATTGTCAAATATGAGCTCTTTACCGTGGCTGGTGGGAGGAGACTTCAATGAAATTCTTAGACTTGATGAGAAACTGAGGGGTGTCACTCGACAGGACCATTTGATAGAAAACTTCCGTGTGACAATAGAGGCTTGCGGTTTGAAGGATTTAGGTTTTTCGGGGGCACGGTTTACATGGACTAATAAGCTGCAGGGTTCCCAATCGGTGCAAGAAAGATTGGATAGACATGTGAGTAACATTGAATGGCAGCACCTGTTTTCTTGTCATGAGGTTAAACATTTGGATTACTAGAAATCCGATCATCGTCCTATACTTCTTGATTTTTCCGTGGTAGGGGAAAGGCAAAATAGTGGGAATAGATTCCACTACGAAATGTGTTAGGTTGAGAATAAGGACTGCATGGATGTGGTAAAACAATCTTGGTTTGAAACGGATGGTAGAAATTGTTGGGAAAAATACCAAAGAAGTACACGTAGCGGAAGCGATACTAAAAATTAGATTTAGTGACTTTTAAAAAAAATTTCTTTATGAACCTTAAACCCTTTAATTAATTAAACATACATATACAATAATAAAAAGTAGAATACCTTTTGTCGCGTGATCCGATTGACTTACGTCGATGGTAATCCGCAAGATCTTCAATCCTAGCACGAACGTGGATCACCTAGGAGCGTGGTCTCCCTTTTCTTTGAATTGCAAACCTGTGAATGGACAAAACAAAATTTTCTTTTCTTTGTTAGACACAAAAACAATCAAAAGAATGACTAAGATTATTCCGGTCACTTTTGAGTTCTCAATCTAATGATCGAAACTCACGTGAACCTAGATCGATATCGTATACACAAGCTTATTGATGAATAAGCAAATAGTATACTATCAAAGAATAATCTAACACTCCTTTTTGTTTTAGTAGAATAAAAAGCTTTCTATGAATTGAGAAGAAGAAGAAATTTGCATCATGAACCCATATCATGGTGGCCGAATTCTATACTTGTCAATATATAGGTGGCCTAAGTTTGCTTCTTCTTTTCTTTTATTATTAGGGTTTCCGAAATCCTAATATAGAAATAACTAGGGTTGCCGAAATCACATGTCCACCATAGGCTTATGTTGCACCCTAATTTCCATCTAGTTTTTAAGACATCAAACCCTAATCCAACTCATAGATCTTTTATTCTTTTATTTTGACTAAATAAAAAAGACTTCTTATTTGATTAAATAAATAAAACTAATTATTTATTTCCTTATCAAACAAGTCTTTTAATTTTACTTTTAGGAAATATATTTCCTGATTAGAAAAGATTTGTTTCTTTAATTAAACAATTAATTAATTCTTATTTAATTAAAACAATGAAACAAAATAATATATTAGGTTAAACTAACCCTTGCCGCCCCACTTAGAGTAAATGGGCCAAAATATTATTTTCTTATTTCATTTAATCCATTGGACTTTAAATAAAAAGCCCACATGTGAACCAGACCCATTCTTACTAAAAGAAACAAGCCCACATGTCTTTCATTAATATATTAATATAATTGAGCAGCCCATTACTAAAATAATGTGCAAATTATATTCTTAATATATTAAATGCAATTCTAGATGGACCCTTAAATTGGTCCGGTAGAATATATCAAGTGATCCATGCAAGTCCGTGTGGATTGGGGATCTTGGCGGGCCATCTAAATTTAAGCTTCAATAGACATAACCTAATCACAATCAACAAATGATTCACTTAGGTCCGATCCATTAATTTTAACTCATTCCACTAAAGAGCTAAAACTGAACTCTTAAATAAATATAGAAAAGGAAGATGCTCATCATTCATACCCTAGACAATCATATTGGAGATAGTGTATCCTCGTGATTAATATCAGTAATCGCCAAGAGTTCATAGACCGCCTATAACTCTCCAAGTTACCATATTTACTCATATGACCACGTTTTGAACTTGGATATTTTGACTTGTCCAGAAGCCATGTTTTCAATAGACACTATCGAAAACTCAACGTTGAGATTTAATATCCAATTACCTCAAAACATCCATATGATGATATTATACTCTCATTTAATTAAATGGAGCCACAATGTCCATTTCTATAAATGAAGTCCTCTATCGATTAACAAATGAATATCACCAAACTATCGAGGATAGACTATGCGATATAATCGTACTCATTGATAACTCAAATGATATCACTTGCAACCATAAGTCCATCATTTATCTCAGGATTAAGATAGACTCTCCGATTGTCCTGATAATGAAAAGACTATTATCTATTGACGGTTCTAGATAAAGCTTTTCATTGTGATCCAGTTCAATGCACCCAGTGCACTAGATCCTTTTGCTCGAAGACACTCCGATGATTTTAGACTCATCATATCTCATTTGATCTCACTCAAATGCTAGCAAAAGAATTCTACAACTTTAACAAGATAAAGGTGCCCAACCTTTAACTTAAGTTGTGAACATTATTCAAGACTAACTAAAGAATTGTGTCTACCACATACATATCCAGATGTACGAACAATTCTTCTTTTCCCATAGTCTTTAGACCTTATGATTATTTACTTTGACAATTATAATATCAAACTATAAATGCTATACGATTTGTTAAACCAGAAATCACTTTATTAATATGAAAAAGATTGTCAATTACAACATTACACTCTTGCTATTGAGCATAATCCTAACAGAAATATGGCGCAAAGGGTGGTGAATCATCTGAAGGTATGCTCGAAATCTCTTCAGAAATGGAATAGTAGAAATAAGTGGTTGCTTAAAAAAACATTAATGACAAAAAGTAAGAGCTGTCGAGGTGTGAGGTGGAGGATGATTCAGTGGATTGGAAAGTTAGAAATGGGATTGAAAAAGAGCTTGATAGTATGCTGCGGTGTGATGAGATTTATTGGCGTCAGTGGTCAAGATTTTTTTGGTCAAAAGAGGGTGACCGGAATACGAAATTTTTCCATGCAAAGGCTACATCTCGGAGGAGTCGAAATAGGCTTCGTGGCTTGTTTGATGAGGGGGTGTTTGGCGTGAAGATGAGGTGCAAATGGAAAACATTATTTCGCGATATTTTTCAAACATTTTTTAGAGCTTTTAGCCTTCACAGGATCACATTGAAGCAGTGCTTGGATCGGTTCAGGCTAGGATTCCAGCTGATTTGCAGTCAGCTTTGGACAGAAACTTTGATGCTGATAAGGTAAGAATTGCTTTATTCCAAATGAGCCAATCAAAGGCACTTGGTATTGATGGATTTCTAGTATATTTAATCAAAAAATTTGGGAGGTGGTGGGTGAGGATGTGACTAAGTTATGCTTAGAGTGCTTGAATGAAGGGAGACCGGTGGACATGATAAATCACACCCTTTTTTGTTCAATTCCGAAAGTGAAAAAGGTGGAGAGATTGAATGAGAAGAGACCGATTAGTTTATGTAATGTCGTTTACAAGTGTATTTCCAAGGCCATTACAAACCGTCTCCGCAATGTGCTTAGTTGTGTGATTTTGAAAACTCAAAGTGAGTTCGTCCTAGGAAGGTTGATAACTGATAATGCACTGGTTGGTTTTGAATGTATGCACGCGCTTCGTCGGAAAGTTCAGGGTAAGAAAGGCTTCATGTCCCTAAAGTTGGATATGTCTAAAACATATGATAGAGTTTGGTGGGATTTTCTAGGGGGGTATGTTACGTACTTTGGGCTTCTCAGATAAGTGGGTCTCCTTGATTATGGGGTGTGTTTCGTCTGTCTCGTACTCTTTCATCCTCAATGGGAAGACAAGAGGTTTTATTCGACCTTCTAGGGGTCTCCGTCAAGGTGACCCATTTTCTCCATACCATTTTCTTATTTGTGCAAAGGGCCTTTCTAGCCTGATTTCTAGGTCAGAGGAGTCTGGGGTTTTTTTCTGGGTTTCGGTGCAGCAGGTATGGGCCTAAGATTACGCACCTTTTCTTTGCTGATGACAGTTTATTTTTCACTTGTGCTTCAACAGAAGAATGTATCAATATTAAGAATTTGTTAGAAACATACTTTGTTGCTTCCGGTCAGGTGGTTAATTTTGATAAATCTGTGTTTGTTTTAGTAAACAAATTACTAGATGAGAGAGAGTTCGGTTGGCCAGCCTGTTGGGCATGGTGGTGGTGGAGTACCATCTTAGGTATTTGGGTCTCCCTTATGTGACTAATAGGAATAAACGGGTTCTTTTTGACAATATTAAAAATCAAGTTTGGAAGAAGTTGCAAGTTGGAGTAGTCGGTTCTTCTCTACAGGTGGTTGCGAGGTGCCCCTACAAGCGGTTATTCAGTCGATTCTTGTATACTTAATGAATTTATTTAAACTCCCTACTTCTCTTATTAATGAGCTTCATCAGATGAGCGTGAGATTTTGGTGGGGTGGTAATGGTAAAAAGCAGAAATTGCATTGGTGTTCTTGGGATGGTTTGTGTAAACCGAAGCATGAGTGTGGCTTGGGTTTCCGGGACTTGAGTGTTTTTAACAATGCAATGCTTGCTAAGCAATGTTGGCGGATCATTAGGTTCCCTGAGTCTCTTATTGCTAGGGTGATCAAGGGATTTTATTTCTAGAATTCTGATTTTCTTTTGGCTAAGGCTAGGTCCGGATCTTTTCTCTAGAAAAGTCTCATTTATGGTAGGGAGTTTATTGAACAAGGCTCGCGTTGGAGGATTGGCAGTGGCAAAATGGTTCAGATTTATAATGATAGGTGGATCCCTCGGTTGCACTCCTTTAAGGTGTCCACGATGCAGTTCTTGGGTGGTAATGCTATTGTTGATTTTCCCAAGTTGCCTAATAGGATTTTGAATACTGCGCTAGTCAGAGATTTCTTTATAGAAGAGGAGGCTGAGGTGATCCTAACTCTACCTCCTTGCAGCGCTAATTCAAGGGACAGGTTAATGTGGCATTTTGATACCTCTTGTGAGTACTCAGTGCGTAGTGGTTATCAGCTTGCCCTTTCCCACCTTTATAACCTGAGCTGCTCTGGTTTGAATGCTTTCGAATCTTGGTGGAAGTTCTTTTGGTGCCTAAATATTCCCTCTAAGATTAAGTTATTTATGTGGAAGGCTTGCTTTAATCGAATTCCTAGCAGGGTGAACTTATCTTTGCACAGTATGAAACTGGGGTTGATGTGCCCAATTTGCTTTTAAAAGGTTAAGACTACCCTACATACCTTGTGGCGCTGCTCTTCCTTAAAGGGTGTGCGTGCTGTTTGTGGTTTAGCTAATGGTGGATTAGCTTTGGATGATGGCTTTTTTTTGGATTTCATCATGTCTAGTAACTCTCAGGTAAGGGTGCAGGAGTTCAAGTCCTTAATTACGTGTGTTATGGTGGCGTATTTGGTACCGTCGAAATTTCTTTTTTCATAATCAGGTGCTACTCCCTGATTTGGCTATCTCTGCTTGGGTGGATTCTTTTTGCCAAGATTACAAGTATGATGCTGATAGTGGTTGTCCCCAAGTAGTGCCGAACAAGGTGACTGTTCGTTGGCAGACTCCTCCTGTTGGTGTGTACAAGATCAAGACGAACGCGGCCCTCAATGTTCAGAAGAATTGCTCTGGTTTAGATGTGATTATAAGGGACTATCATGGTCTTGTTATGGCTTCTTTATGTCAGAACTTAGGTTCCTGTTTTCAACCTCAGGTTATGGAGGCTTTGGCTATCCTGGAAGGTTTTCGCTTGGCTGTCAATTGTGGGCTCTTTCCAGCTATCCTGGAATCTAACGCTTTGAATGTTATTCAAGCAATTGTCCATCATGAGGTTCCGTCTTCAGAGGTTTGTGTTGTGGTGGATGACATCCTCAAGTTTATCAGCTGTTTTAATTTTGTTTCTGTTATTTTTGTTCCTAGGTTGGCTAATAATGTTGCCCATGGTCTGGCAAAGCTTGCTTTGTCTTATGAGGGTGACTGTCCTTTTTTTGTGTGGAGAGTTTGGTGTTGGGGGATGCCCCTTCTTCCTTTTTGTAGCTCGTTCTGTTTTGAATGTTCTTATATATATATATATATATATATATATATATATATTAGAATTTTGTTTGGAAGAAAGTATGTGAACTATTTGTTGATTCTTTGTTATAAGAAATAATTTTTATTTTCTTATTGTTAAGCATTTAAGCAATATGAAATAAAATTTGATTTAACTTATCAAACATGTGTTTCAAGTTTATGAATAGTATCTAATTTAATTTAAAGGAGAAAGTGAGAAACTGGATGTGAGATGAACTTGACATGTGGGGTTTAACATTTGAGCTAAGGATGGGCATCGAGGAAATGAGAATGGATATAGGTCTCCCCATCCCCCCATCCCCATCCCTATTTCCAAACCCCTCCCCTCTTCTTCATTTGCCCACTTGAGAATAATTGAGATGGGGGAGTTTGGGGGGAGGTATCCCTTTCCCCACCTCCTAGTTTTTCCTGTTTTCCTCATTCCCTCTTGTTCTCCGTTTTCCCATTTGACCCTGTTTGATTAAAGATTACATATTAAAAAAAAAAAATCCATAGTTCATATTATGCAATACAAATACAAATTCAAATAAACACCGATCATAATTCATAAGTTCACAGCACTAATTTGATAATGTGAAGTTTATTTATAGTTAGGGTTTAAATTGGGAAATTGAGGAAATGAGAAAAATAAGAAAAATAATAAATATTAAAACTTTTGGGAAAAATGAGGAAATGAGATGGGGAACCCCCATCCCCATCCCCATCCCCATCCCCATTTCAAAAAAAAAAAAAAAAAATCAGAGAAAATGAGGAAATGAGGATAGGGTCATGGTTTTAAGTTTGGGGATAATTTTCATCCCTGACTCTCCCTGGGATGATTCCCCACCCCCCGGCGCGACGTAGAGATTCAAGAAAAAAAAATGCTCATTAATACTATTTGAAACGTATATTTTTATTACTTAAGATGTCTGTTTGTATATATATATATTTTTTATTACTTAAGATGTCTGTTTGTATATATATATATATATATATATATTTTTTTTTTATTATTATTATTATTTTTTTTGAATTGATTACAAAATATGCTGACACAGAATCACAAATAAATAAATAAGTCAAATGAAAATGATTGTCATGCTGGTTGTACCTCATTATATATATATATATATATATATATATATATTTTAGGCAACCTCGATGTGTGGTATGGAGAATATTTATTAATGTGAATAAAAAAAAAGTACACCTAAAGATAAAGATACATAAATGAAATAAAATAAATGCAATACAAAATAAAATCGAGAATCGATGAGATGAGGTTGGTTCGATGGTAAATCTTTCACACCTATACTATAAGGTTGTGTGTTCAAATCCTCCCTTTCTCTAAAATAAACTCTGAATTTATATAACACTTAAAAAAAAATTACAAAATAAGAGAACCGTTAACTTCATGTATGACCTACTCCACCATGTTGTAGTCAGTTCTTCAATTTATGTTAATTTTTAAGAAGACTATTCAAATAAGAAAAATATTGATCATTTTGACAATTACATGCATGCATATAATTGATGGTTAGATCAAGCATATATAACTAAACTACCTTAATTTATAATATGAAGGATGAGAGCTTAATCAATCAATTTTGTTAAACTTGTCATATGGGTTAGGAAATGTTGCGTGGCTTTTTAAGTCTTCTCGTGGATGTGAGAGGTAGGAAAATCATATCCACATTCCAGGCAAAACCTATAAAGAGACATCGATGGTAAACCTCTCACACCTGTACTATGAGGTTGTATGTTCGAATCCTCCTTCTCTCCAAAATAAACTCTAGATTTATATAACACTTTAAAAAAATTACAAAATAGGAGAACCATTAACTTCATGTATGACCTACTCCACCATGTTGTAGTCAGTTCTTCAATTTATGTCAATTTCTAATAAGACTATTCAAATAAGAAAAATATTGATCATTTTGAAAATTACATGCATGCATGTAATTGATGGTTAGATCAAGCATATATAACTAAACTACCTTTATAATACGAAGGATGAGAGCTTAATCAATCAATTTTGTTAAACTTGTCATATGGGTTAGGAAATGTTGTGTGGCCCTTTTAGTCTTCTCGTGGATGTGAGAGGTGAGAAAATCATATCCACATTCCAGGCAAAACCTATAAAGAGACGTTGATGGTAAACCTCCCACATTTATATTATGAGGTTGTGTGTTCGAATCCTTTTTCTCTCCAAAATAAACTCTGAATTTATATAACACTTAAAAAAATTACAAAATAAGAGAACCATTAACTTCATGTATGACCTACTCCACCATGTTGTAGTCGGTTCTTCAATTTATGTCAATTTCTAAGAAGACTATTCAAATAAGAAAAATAACAATTTATGACAATTACATGCATACATGTAATTGATGGTTAGATCAAGCATATATATAACTAAACTGCCTTTATAATACAAAGGATGAGAGCTTAATCAATCAATTTTGTTAAACTAGTTATATGGGTTAGGAAATGTTGCGTGGCTCTTTTAGTCTTCTCGTGGATGTGAGAGGTGGGAAAATCATATCCACATTCCAAGTAAAACCTATAAAGAGACCAATAATAATAGGACCATATATAAACTTTAAATTTGGGTTATATTTGAATCGGAAAACATATCAGTATCATATTATAGCAATGGGTGGTTACAAAATCCTTATTATCAGTACAGTAAGTACTCAAGATACTTTTTTCTAAGCATGTTTGGTGGCTTATATTGTATCGTATTAAGAGTTTAAAATGTATTAGAAAAATATAATACCTTGTTTTGCACTATACGTTATATTGTATAAGCTAATATATTTTAATTACTCTAATACCATAGATGTTGTACATATATTATTATCTAATACAAAGGATATGGGTTATATAAGCTGATACAAATGTGAGAAAAATAATAATGATTTGAGTGATATTATTTAAGTTGGGCACCACTGAACAAAATCTGAATCTTATTAAGCTTTTAATTTTTTTTCCCAAATTTCTTCTTCCAATGATGCTCAACTAATTGTAATTATTCATTATATTTTTAATTATATTCATAATTATTCCACTGAAAGAAACATATTCTGTAAATCATAAGAATTAGTTTTATGTTCAAACTTTAAATCCTCAAGGCTAGTGAAGAGAATCTATGGTTTTCTTTCAATGTTGACCTTTTAACAAACTTACTGAATCTTAACATTTTTTTAAAAAATTAATTAAAGCATTGAAACATCAATATTTTTTTTTGAACGATGGACTTTATTGAGAAGCAAAAGAGCCAAAAACACGCAAGCATGGACAAGACCCACACAGCAAGCAAAAACAGAGCAAGGCCCAACAGAAGGCACAGCAGAGCACAAAACGCAACAGAGCAAAAGAAACGAAAGCAGAGGAACAGCTAGTCACAATCCCAAATCAGCTCTCCTCCAGCAAACCAGACCCTTTTTTAGCTAAAGGGATTTTCAGCAATGATCACGTGCTCTCAGTTGTTTATTGGGAAGTAGGTGATTATATATATATATATATATATATATATATATATATTACTTCTTTTCCTTTTTAAAATTAGAGCATTTAAAAAAGATTCAATCCATTAAAAGATAAAAATTAATGAAACGTCATTTGTACCCTCTTAATTAAAATTTTCTAAAAAAATCTAAAAATATTTTAATAAGATAATGTCAATTATACTTTTATTTTATATCAAAAGTTATCATTCATTCTCAATTTAATTTTTTATTATTTTTATATAATTGTTTTTTTTTTTTTTGTTAATATTATACATTCATTGTTGTTAAAATTATTCAAAAATTAAAACCTACAAATAAAATAAGTAAAAATATAAATATGTTAAAAAAAAAAAAAAAACCGTGCATGTGTTATTATTATATTGTATAGGAGTAAAGTACAATTTTACCTCATACATAGTTTAAGTCGACTAGCGGAACTTAGTTATAAGGACTAATTTAGCACTTGAGAAAAATTTAAGGACTAATTTGGTCACTTTTATAAAAGTCGCAAACAACTTGAAATTAAATATAAAAAAAATAATATAAAAAAAAAAAAAAAGCCTGCACCTAATTAGTAATTGCCCTAAATTTAGAGCATTTAAAAAAGATTTAATCCATTAAAAGATAAAAATTAAAGGCACGTAGTACTAAATTATATTGCGTTTGTCTGACAAGTGATCACATGTGTTATGCTGATGAAATTTACTCTACCTCAAGCTCTTTAGTCCTAAACAATCAATCAATTGTCTAAACGTGTAAAATCGGTTAGTAAATGTTCCAAGTCTTGCTCATATATCCACATTCCAGGCAAGTTTTCTTAAAGAGAACAATAATAGTACCATATATATATGGGACCATATATATAGACTTTAATTTACTCATATTTCAATTGGAAAATGAATTTACTCATCATGATTAGATCTAGATATTCTAATTTCCGGATAGTGTTTAAGATTTCATATACTGTATTAGTGAGAGAAGTAACATAGAAAATATAAAATTTATGAAGAGACTATTATCAAGCTAATAATATAAGGCCTTTTGGGTGAAAACCAACAACAAATTTTTTTTTTGACAATATCTCCGGGATTAGGTATTTTTTTTTTTAAAAGCTTTAGTCATTGGGAAGATTTGAACCGTTGACCTGAGAGTCATTTACCCAAACTCTAAACTCGTTCATCTACCAGCTGAGTTACGTCATATTGGCACCTAAAAAAAATTGAGTGAGTTTATTTTCAAAATTAATATACTAAGTCAAGCTGGTTAGGTCTTCTAGTCGTGCCATGTGCATAAAAAAAAAAAAAAAAAAAAATTAAGTTATTCTCACTTTCACCAACAAAGACTTGTCAGAGTGACGAGGAACTTTCAACAATGATGTACGGATTTTGTTCCTCTGCTAAGCCAATCTTTCTCCTGATCTAAATCACTTGGAGATGATACCCTTGATATAAAGATCAGCTAATCGTGATGTTCAAAATTTATGATGTATATGATCGGAACTGCTTATTGGGGGGATTGGGGCGAGCAAAGGTGATTTTTATTTTATTTTTATAGTTTTTATAGTTTTTAAAAATTGACTTCTTTTATTTTTATAATATTAGAGCATGTAGTACTAATGTATTAGGTGGAATTTACTCCAAGTAAAGCTCTTTTAAGTCTTCTAATCTTGTTGTGTGCGAAAAGGTGTAGGTTGAAGACTTGTAATAGTCAGTACATCAATTCATGTCATGAATTTCTAAGAAGACTATTCAAAAATGAAAAATATCGATCATTTTGACAATTACATGTATGTATGTAATTGATAAGCATATATAATCCTTCTCCGAAAGATGAGAGCATCAATTGTTAATTAAACCTGTCATATGGGTTAGGAAATATTGGGTGGCTAGCATTTAAGTCTAGTTTGCTCATGGATGTGAGAGATGAGGCAATCATATTTATATTCTAGGCAAAACCTCTTAAAAGAGACCAATAATAGTAGGACCATTTAGCACATCACCTCTCAGCACATGTGGTGAGAGGTGTTTTTCCCCAGTTTGTGAGAGCAGATATCTTGACTATTCATGTATTGTCTGATCTTATTAAGTCACGGTATTCCTATTGTAGTAGTTGTAATACTTGAAAAAAATAGTAGTGAGTCATTACAATTAGGACAAGACATTCTCAAGCCAACAATGTAACAATTTGGACCCATCAAGTAGATATTGTCCGTTTTAAACTTCACACACATGTCTTTCATGCACCCTCACAAAATTTATTTGGATTATAGGCTTCACGCAAATATCATTCATTCAGGGCCTAAAACGTGACTATTTACCGGAGGGAGATTGTCACATCCCACATCGCTTCGAGTGAGTTCCAGGTATTAGTCTCTATTAGTTAAGTAGTGGCGTTTTGGGTCAGGGGGAAGTTAAGTGCTCAATCAAAATCATATGTATCAAATTTGAAGAAGTTCCGAGACAGTCACAAAATATGCACTTTTATAAGGAGTTAGTGAGGGAAATTTAAAGGAAAATCACAAGTCCCGTATTTCAATGCACATTGTGATTTTATGCATGCAAAATGTTTGCACAGAACTACTAGAAATACTCTGATTTATCTATGTATCAAATTCAGGGTAATTCAAAGACAGACGGAAAATCTACAATTTTATAGGGTTAATAAGAGATATTTGGAGGTAAATTACGAGACACGTATTTAAATTCAAGATGCAATTTTACCTAAAATTATTATTTTTAGAACTACTAGAAATACTTTATTCTATCTAAGTATCAAAATTTAGAAATTTTTGAAAGTCTCAAAACCTGCAATTTTACAAGGGTTGGTAAGAGAGATTTAGACGAAAATTACGACACGTATGTTACAAAGCAGAATGTTGATTTAATAATTTTATTGGAATAAGCAGAGGCATCATCAGAAGCAAACTTATCAATAAAAATGCTTTCCTTGAATCATAACAAAGCAGAATGTTGTTTGGGTCTTTAAGTCTGCTCATGGCCGATGTGAGAGATTGGACTATCATATCCACATTCCAGATTTCCAAGCAAGAGCATTGAAAGAGACCAATAATAGTAGGACCATATATGTAGACTTTAAATTCATGAGATCACATTTGAATCGGAAAACATATCATTATCATTTAATGGCAGTGAATCATTACAATTTATAGGCCAACTTATTATCTATAGGAGTCCAGCCCTCAGCTCTTGTGACTTTGGATCATTTACAGGCTCTTTCGTATAACCCAACTCCATAATTGTTCTAGGCTTTGGCTTGCCAAATTCTACATCTGGCCCATCACTAACTAATATATTTTAAACACTAATGAGTAATGATTAATTAGTAGAGGTGACCACGGTTCGAACCGATGGTTCTAACGCAAACCGATCCTGTAGTTTTTAGTTCCAGAGAATATCAGAACAGGCTGCTGCCAATAGCTTCAATAAATTAGCATATATCCGTCGAGAAATAAAAAAGCCTCTAGGTGGGATAGCTTTTATGCAGGACCTAACGGGGACTTCTGATTTAAGCAAAGAGCAGAAGCAGCTTCTGAAAACAAGCTTATTGTGTCAAGAACAATTAACCAAGATCGTTGACGACAATGACATTGAAAGTATAGAGGAATGGTATGATTTTTTTTTTTACTTAGTCTACTTGTGTGTTTAACTGATCTAGTTTGCTAAGATATAGTATCGAATCCATTGTTAGCATCTTGGTTTCAATACCAGTGATTCAGTTCTAATTGAGTGTACTAACACTTGGTTGTTGTATAACTTTTGATCCTCATGTCTTCCACTTGTAGTTATATGGAAATGAAATCTTGTGAGTTCAACCTGGCGGAAGCTCTCGAGGCTGTCATGACACAAGTTATGATACTGAGCAAGGAACACCAAGTGCAGCTCATCCGTGATTTACCGGATGAAGTGTCATCCATGAACTTGTATGGAGACAGGTTGAGGCTTCAGCAAGTCCTTTCAGATTTTTTGACTAATGCACTCATTTTCACTCCTGCTTACGAGGGGTCCTCAATCGCGTTCAGGGTAATTCCACGAAAGCAACGAATAGGGAAAAGATACACATTGTTCATCTTGAATTCCGGTAATTATCATCTGAACTATTCTTTATGCTTCAACGATTTTCATATTTCATAATCTGTCTCTGGTTTTCGTGGCAGGATCACCCATCCAGCACCTGGAATACCGGAAAAATTAATTCATGAGATGTTCTACCATAGCCAGGGTGCCTCAAGGGAAGGTCTTGGCCTCTATATGTGCCAGAAGCTTGTTAAGATCATGAATGGCACTGTGCAGTATGTGAGAGAGGCCGAAAAATCATCCTTCATTATTCTCATTGAATTTCCGTTGGCTCTCTGAACTGACTGCTGATAAAACACAACACCCTTTTGGATTTAATGAGCAGAGATACGACCCATCCAACCAAGTGGCATGTCATCCTGGTCAGTGTAAGTCCCTAGCCAGATAGAACATGTTCACTTTGTTTTTTAACATAATTTTGCCAGTTATATAGTGTTTCTCATCAGGAAAAATAGAGACTGTTTTCCATCATTTTTGTCTGTTGCAAAAATTTCTTTCAGGGAAGTGTTACAACTTACAACATGGCAAACTGTACATATATTTTTTTTTACCTAATTTGAGCTGGCCAGGATGTAACTCTTTTCTGGGTATGAAACTAACTTGACCGATGTATATTAAATGTTGTACGATCTACAATCATTGAAAACTTGTTCCGGATTGTCTTCAATTTAAGGTTTTGTCATCCTATCATCACATATAATAGTTCTCTCCCGATGAGTAACTACCTATTAGATTTGCAGATTGCAAATCGAGAAAAAGTAATTGCAGTAATAGCTCTGGGAAGGGAACATGACTTGAATTTATAATTTTATTCGTGTGGGCAGGGGCGAAGCCAGGATTTTGACTTTGGAAGGTCAAGATAAAAACAAATATTCAAGTAGACGGAAGACGAATATACTAATGTTTTTAAAAATCAAATGTAATAATATATAGCTCATATAAATTGTAATAGCACAATAAAAAAATTAATAAATAAAATAGACATAACTTTATTATTATTATTATTATTATTATTTTTTATAAAGTTATTGTTGATTGTAATCCGTAGGTTTATCGAGACATCCCAATTAAACTGACACCTCCTGAACACCCTTATCATCTACCCCGTCCCAACATTTGGGTTTTATAATCTCATCATCACATATTATAGTTCTCTTTGGAGGAGTAACTGCCTATTTGATTGCAAATCGGGAGTGCTCGAAAATTTTTAAATTTTGTTTGTAAATAGATTTTATTGAACTTATTTAGACGGGTATTACTAGAGGCGGCACTTTCTCCTCCCATCCTCCGGGAGAAGGAAAAAGGACTCCGTCGATAGAGAAAAACTTTTGTCGGAGGAGGCCTCTGTCACCTCCTTCAACAAGGTTTTTCCTAGTGGCCACCAATTTAGTTTTCATATATTTGACATTTTATGTTTTAATTCTTTTTAAAATGACCATGTGGCAGCATATGATTGGATTAAAATAGGAGAAATTTTTATTTGACTTTAGTGCCATATGGCAATTTTGTATTGGTACATCTCATCATCGTCAACTGAGAGACGGACTCATAGTCTCATAGTCTCATACAAGATTATACCGTATAATACTGCAAAGTGTTTATCAGTGAGACAGTGAAATTAAGTGAAAAACATGAACGAGAGATGTACTACAGACTGATTATCTCAGTAATCAAATTACGTGAAAGCACCAAAAAACATGAAACAATGGTGGAACAGTCAATCGCATTGGCGCCATGTTTCGCTGCCTCTTCCATTCCAGCAAAAAGCGTACTTTCTCAACAGTCTCAACACACAACGCCGTCGCAATCCCATTAGAAGCATCAATTCAACACCACAAAATAACACCTTCCCTTCACTCCAGTTTCGACGTATTAGAACATTTGGTTTCCACTTATCGTGATTCTCGTTGCTTGAAAGATGCTAAACTGTTCCATTTGCGGACTTTGAAACTGGGTTTCCATTACGATAAGTTTTTATGCAACGCCCTTGTCAATGTCTATGTTAGAGCTGGTGATTTGGTGTCGGCTAATAATTTGTTCGATGAAATGCCTGATAGAAACTCAAACTCTTGGGCCGCCTTGATTTCAAAATGGAATGTTTAGTGAGGGTTGTGGGATGTTTAGACAAATGGTTTGCTCGGGTTCTTTCCCAGACCATTACGCTATGGGTAGTGTTCTTCGAGCTTGCCAGGAGTTTGGACCGAGTGGGCTTCAACTTGGGATGCAAATTCATGGCTTGATTTTGAAATCGAAGAGTGCAATCGATGTTTTGGCGTGTAATTGTACTGGTATCCATGTATGGGAGATGTTCGGCGTATAGTGATTGTGCTCATCATGTTTTTGAGGATATAGAGAGTAAGAATTTGATATCGTGGAATTCTGTCATTTCAGTTTTTTCACAAAGAGGAGATGCAGTTTCTGCGTTTCAACTTTTGTCGAGCATGCAAAGGGAGGGTTCGGGATATAGGTATACGTTTGGGAGCTTGATAACTGCTGCTTCTTCTTGTGTTGATTCAGGTTTGTGTTTGCTTGAGCAGCTGCTAACTAGGGTTAAGAAATCTGGACTTGTATCAGATTTATATGTGGGTAGTTCTTTGGTAAATGGGTATGCAAGGTTTGGGTGTTTTGATTATGCCAGGAAGATTTTTGAGCAGATGAGTCAGAGGGATGTTCTTTCCATGAATGGTTTGATGGTTGGATTAGTGAGGAATAAGCATGGGGAAGAAGCAACTGAGGTTTTTGTGGAGATGAGAAACATGGTTGAATTGAATGTTGAGTTCTTTTGCAGAATTTGCTTCATTTGAGAAAGGGAGAAGAATGGGTAAAGAAGTTCATGGATATGTAATCCGCAGTGGGTTAATTGACAAGGAGGTCGCTGTTGGAAATAGGCTTATTATTATGTATGCAAAATCTGGTGCTATTGATGATTCTAGATCAGTATCTAAGTTGATGGTTGAAAAAGATTCTGTCTCAAGGAGTACCATTATATCTGGTCTTCGCCAGAATGAGTATTTTGAAGAAGCTATCAAGAGCTTCTGTGAAATGCAAAGAGCTGGAAATGTACCTTGGAATTGTATACTGATTAGTACTTTGAGTTCATGTGCAAGCTTGGGTTGGATCATGCTGGGACAGCAAGTACACGGTGAAGCTTTCAAGTTGGGACTTGATTTTGATGTTCCAGTTTCAAACGCTCTTCTTGCTTTGTATGCAAAATGTGGTGCTATTGATGATTCTAGATCAGTATTTAGATTGATGGTTGATAAAAATTATGTCACCTGGAATACCATTATATCTGGTCTTGACCAGATTGAGTATTTTTTGACGAAGCTATCAAGAGCTTCTGTAAAATGCGAAGAGCTGGAATTGTACCTTCAAATTTTACACTGATTAGTACTTTGAATTCGTGTGCAAGCTTGGGTTGGATCATGCTGGGACAGCAAGTACACGGTGAAGCTTTCAAATTGGGACTTGATTCAGATGTTTCAGTTTCAAATGCTCTTCTTGCTTTGTATGCAGATAATTGATGTCTCGCTGAATGCCTGAAATTTTTCTCCTTAATGCTAGAAGATGATCAAGTTTCATGGAATACTATCATTGGGTCATTATCTGTTTCGGAGTCTTCAATTTCTGATGCTGTAAAGTATTATTTGAACGTGATGCGAGTTGGAGTGAGTCCTAACAGAGTGATCTTCATAAATATTCTTGCAGCCGTGTCGTCTCTTTCACTTGGCAAAGTGAGCCAACAGGTACATGCTCAAGTGATTAAACATCATATTGCAGACGACACTACTATTGAGAATGCACTATTGGCATGCTATGGAAAGTGTGGAGAGATGGATGAATGTGAGCAAATATTTTTTAGAATGTCTGATAGAAAGGATGATGTTAGTTGGAATTCGATGATTTCTGGGTATAGACATAAGAACCTTTGGCATAAGGCCATGGTTTTGGGTTTGTTTATGATACAAAGGGGTCAGAAATTGGATCACTTCACCTTTGTCACTGTTCTTTGTGCTTGTGCTTCCATTAAAACATTAGAGCGTGGCATGGAGCTTCATGCATCTGGACTAGGAGCTTGTTTATAATCAAATGTATTGGTTGGGGGTGCACTGGTTTCCATGTACTCACAATGTGGAAGAATAGACTATGCTTTAAGGTTTTTTGATATGATGCCAAAAAGGAATGTATATTCTTGGAATTCAATGATATCAAGCTCTGCACGTCATGGATATGGAGACAAAGCTTTAAGGCTGTTCTCACAAATGATACAAAGTGGTCAGAGATTGGATCACTTCACATTCGCCACTGTTCTTAGTGCTTGTGCTTCCGTTGCAACATTAGAGCATGGCATGGATGTTCATGCATCTGCACTACAAGCTTGTTTAGAATCAAATGTTGTGGCTGGGAGTGCACTTGTTGACATGTACTCAATTGTGGAAGAATAGACTATGCTTTATGGTTTTTTGATACGATGCCTATAAGTAATGTATATTCTTGGAATTCAATGATATCAGGGTATGCATGTAATGGACATGAATGTGAAGCTGTAAGGCTGATTTCACGAATGGTACAAAGTGGTCAATTGTGGAAGAATAGACTATGCTTTATGGTTTTTTGATACGATGCCTATAAGTAATGTATATTCTTGGAATTCAATGATATCAGGGTATGCATGTAATGGACATGAACGTGAAGCTGTAAGGCTGATTTCACGAATGGTACAAAGTGGTCAATTGTGGAAGAATAGACTATGCTTTATGGTTTTTTGATACGATGCCTATAAGTAATGTATATTCTTGGAATTCAATGATATCAGGGTATGCATGTAATGGACATGAACGTGAAGCTTTAAGGCTGATTTCACGAATGGTACAAAGTGGTCAGAGATTGGATAACTTCACCCTGTTCACTGTTCTTAGTGCTTGTGCTTCCGTTGCAACTTTAGAGCGTGGTATGGAGGTTCATGCATGTGCATTACAAGCTTGTTTAGAATCAAATGTTTTCGTTAGGTGTGCACTTGTGGACATGTACTCGAAATGTGGAAGAATTGACTATGCTTTAAGGTTTTTTGATATGATGCCTATAAGGAATGTAAGTTCTTGGAATTCAATGATATCAAGCTATGCATTTCATGGACATGGAGACAAAGGTTTAGAGCTGTTTTTACGAATGAAGCTAGATGGTCCACCACCAAATCATGTAACTTTCCGTCTGGGTCTTGTCAGCTTGTAGCTATGCAGGGTTTAAAAATTTCAAATCCATGAGTCAAGCATATGGATTGGCTCCTCAGATGGAACACTTTTCATGTATGGTGGATCTCCTTGGGAGGGCCAAAGGAGAGGTGAACTTGATAAGATGGAAGACTTTATCAACAAGATGCCTATCAAGCCTAATAATAATATTTGGGGACTGTTTTAGGGGCTTGTTGCCGGGCAAATGGTTGCAAAATAGAGATAGATATGTTATTGGAGATGGAACCCCAAAATGATGTGAAGTATATGCTTCTTGCAAACATGTAAGCTTATGGGGACAAATGGGAAGATGCAGCAAGGGTTAGAAAGTTGATGAGAGAGGCAGAAGTGAAGAAAGAAGCTGGTAGTGGTTGGGTCACCACGGAGGATGGTGTTCATGTATTTGTGGCTGGTTGCAAATCACATCCTTAGAAAGACTTAATTTAGGAAAAACTCGAAGAACTTAACCAAAAGATGAGGGATGCTGGATATGTGCCACAGGCCCACAGACCAAGTATGCACTGTTCGATCTCGAACAAGAGTTTTAGGAAGAACTCCTGACCCGCAACAGCAAGAGACAGTGAATGGAGCTGCCGCCAAAAAATTCGAACCACGCACAACAGTGTTAAAAAAACAATAAAAAGTTCGGTACTCTTAACTGCAGCATATTTTCATTTGCCCTCTTGTTTCAATAAAGAATAGAACCCATCTTCACATTTACATGTTAGAACATCATGAGTAGCTTCCAAATTCGTCGATTTTCAATTCTGGTGAAAAAAAAAAACCCCACCTTTGAAAACCCTTCAATTTCTGTGAATTCAGTGAAAAAGAACCGGAACCAATTCCAGTTCCTCAACGGACAGTCCCAGAACCAAAAGTCCAAGACCTTGATTTTGTCAACATTGCTTATAGTCATTTGGTTCACTCTGATTGGGATAAATTGAATTCATTGATAACCCATTTGACACCATTTAGAGTGAAGCATGTTCTGTTAAAACTTCAAAAAGATTATGTTATTTCACTTTGAGTTTTTCAATTGGGTTCAAACCCACAAGCCCAATTCACATACCCTCGAGACTCATTAGATGATCCTCTATATTTTGACCAAGAGCAAGAAATTTAAGTTTGCAGAGTCCATTGTGAAAGGTATTCTTTGTCTGCTAAGTTGTTTGATGCCGTTTTGTATTCATGTAGAATCTGTGATTCTTCATCGTGTGTTTTTGATTCGTTGTTTAAGACTTATGATCGCATGAAGAAGTTTAGGAATACAGCTGATGTCTTTTGTCAAACGAAGGATTATGCTTTTTTGCCGACCGTTGAATCTTGCAATAAGTATATTAGTTCATTGCTTGATTTGAATAGGGTTGATATCGCTTTGGGATTCTATAAAGAGATGTGGCGATGTAGGATTTCGCCGAACGTTTATACTCTAAATATGGTTATAGGTGCTTTTTGTAAGACAGGGAAGCTTGAAAATGCGGTTGAAGTGTTTAAAGAGATGGAACGCATGGGTTTTAGTCCCACCATTGCATCTTACATTGATTGCAGGGTACTGTAATAAGGGTCTTTTGAGCTCGGCTGTGAAGCTTAAAAACTCGATGGGAAAGGATAGTTTGCAGCCAAATGTGATCACTTTTGATACGCTTGTCTATGATTTTTGCAAGGAAGGAAAGTTACATGAAGAAATCAAGGAAGGAAAGTTACATGAAGCGATCAGTGAGATGAAATCCATGAATGTGACTCCCAATATTTTGACGTATAATACTTTGATAAATGGGTTTAGTCAAACCGGCAATAGTGAGATGGGCAGTAGGCTTTATGAGGAGATGGTGAGGAATGGAATTAAAGCCGATATACTAACTTATAATGCCTTAATTTTGGGTATATGCAAGGTGGGTAAGACAAAAAAAAAGCTGCTTATTTGGTTAAAGATCTCAATAAGGGAAACTTAGTTCCGAATGTCTCAACCTTGTCAGCTCTTTATCACTGGGCAATGTGTGAGGAAGAATTCCGAGAACACCTTTCAGCTGTATAAAAGCATGATAAAGAGTGGTTTTCATCCGAACAAACATACTTTTGAGATGTTGACATCTACATTTTGCAAGAACGAGAACTTTGATGATGCAATTCAGATCGTGCAGGAAATTATTGAAAGATGTATGGCTCCAGATACATGTGTCCTATCCGAGCTTTACAGTGGACTTTGCCGGTGTGGAAACGATCAATTGGCTATGAAGCTACTCAAGGAAATGGAAATTAGATGCCTTTTGTCGGAAGGTTTTGACAAAGCCAGAACTATCAACTCTAAACCACATAATCATGACAGAGATTTGAGATAACCCTTTAAGGTTGTTTTAACTACCGAAATTTTCCAAAGGACATTCCTGTAGAACAAATTACGGTAATGAAAGTGAGAAAGGTAGATGCACCAATGCCTTGCTGTTGATCTTGCTTGATTAGCCTAAGATACTGTAGTTTAATACGAATGTTTACTTTTGACACTCTTAACACATGCTCTGTTTTAGAAGACTATCTTAGTTACTTGAATAGAACCATTGAGATCATCCCATCAACATGCAATGTTTCGTACATGTACAGTGGGAGAAATTTTTCATGTAATATCTTGTAGGTTGATTATTTGACATGCAATTTCATGTTGTTGCTGCACTCATCTTTCTAGATAAGTATTCTTATAAATCTTTATTCACCTAGTGATACTTGAGGATTGTAGTAAAGCCTTGTCATTAGTGAAACTGTTGTTCTTGCTAAAATGGTAGAATATTAAATCCATGTATGAGAAGATAGATCTATGCCAGAAGTAATTGCAAAGGTCTGCAATCCTTTGATGGTCTGGTCTTGAGTTCTAGGAGCACATCAGCTAAGATCTTCTTCGTGGGATCTACTGCTGCTGGCGGCTGCATTTCTGTTTCTTGTTGTGCGATCATTTAAGATTTCGTCATATCTCGTGTATGTCTTCAATGCAGGCTTCGTTCTGCTAAAGGAATGAAGACATTCGAGTGAGGGGATTTATCAGCGGCAGCAAAGCCTCACTTAATGCTGCTTTAGGTGCTCACAGAGGTTGATGACTGAAGACTCCAAAACGGATTCAATAAGATTTCACACCAATTCTTCTGTTGCTGACCTGGCTAGTGTTCTTGTTTTGTTTCTAGTGAAGGGATTACTTTAAAAAAGAAAAAGAAAAAGAATAAACAAACTATATATATCATCTTTAAATACATATCAGTTTTCATTTATGTAATATTACAATCAGTTAATATATATAAAAATTATAATCAGTAACGAAACAAAAAAACCTGTTTTAGGATTTAAGAGCATGTCTTTTTAGTAATTAATTTTCTGTGACGACTTGTTGATGTAATTAATCCAAATCTTCTTGATCAATTTGCAAACAAAAATAGTTTACATCTTCAGACAACAAAAGCTGGATGAGGCTCAATTTATTCAACAATGAAAACACATGGAAGAGAGAAATGAAACCCCCAAAAAAAAAAAAAAAGAGAAAAAAAGAAGCTCATGATGTTAATTACATTCGGTTTCTATGTCGTCCCCTCTTTCTCTCAATTTTTTTCAATGGCATCCCAAAAATCTTGACAAACCATTCATATTTCTTTGTGCAGAAAATGTGTCCAAGAACCACTCCAACTACTAGGCCACTTACATATCCTATCGCAACTACTTTCCAACCAAATGCAAATGGAGATTCCGATCCCTCATTGTCTTCTTTCTGTGGAAGCTCAGAATTTCCGCATTTTCTTGACAAAGGTGGTCCACACAATCCTGGGTTCCCTTCATAGTAGCTGTTATTGAATGTATCGAATTGTGCACCATGTGGTATAGGTCCTGAGAAATTATTATATGACACATTGAAGAAGGCCAGGGCTGTGATTTTAACCAGTTGTGAAGGAATCTCTCCTGAGAGGTTGTTATTTGAAAGGTCCAGAGATTCTAATACCGTCAAGTTGCCCAGTGACAATGGAATGCTGCCAACAAGATTATTGTTGGAAAGGTTAAGATATCGAAGTCCCTGTAAAATGGAAATGGAAGCTGGAATTTCTCCTTCAAATCTGTTGTTAGACAGGGAAATGCTAACAAGCATATTTGGGATCTTCACATATTCTAGTTTTATCCCTTTGTTCATCATTGTTAATGAGTAATCATAGAAGCCATCATCGGATGGAGTCTTCATCATATATGCTAGTTGACTTGCATTAACAACTTTCATGGCATTCCAACAAGCAAAGTATTTGGATGGAAGTTTACCGGTAAATCTGTTGTCAGAGAGATCAATAATCTGCAACTTAGGTAACTCAAAATCAGACTTAGGCTCCTCTATTGCACCGTAGAGTTTGTTTGATTGCAAGTTGAGCACCACCAAATTTGGAAGATTTCCAGTCCAAGATGGGAAAGTATCAATGATCTTGTTATTTCCGAGATCCAAAAATTCTAGCATGGTACAATTGGCCAATGATCTTGGAATTTTTCCTCCAAACATATTGTTGCTTAAATCAATCATCCTCAACCTTGTCCCATTCATGAAGGTTTGAGGAATGCTCCCACGGAATTTGTTGTTTTGAAGGTTTAACATTGATAGCCTATAACTGAAATTGCCCAAACATTGTGGAAGTTTGCCGCTGAAGCTGTTATTAGATAAATCAAGAGCTTGAAGAGAATTCAGTTTGCATATCCATGATGAAAGTTCCCCTGACAGATTGTTGTTGGAAACTAGGTAATAAGCTTGAATGGTATATATTGGTGAAATAATGAGGAGTGGTCCTTGCAACTTATTGAAACTAAGGTCCAAAGAATATAGACTTGTCCATGGAAGAAAAACAGGCTGTTGGTCAAACCCAGTCAAAAGATTGTGAGAAAGGTTCAAGGTTTGTAAACTATTTTCAGTTATGTTTAAGAACCATCCAGGAATTTGGCCAGATATATTATTAGAGGAAAGGTCCAGCTGATACAATTGATCTTGGTAACGCAGAAAATCTGGAAAGCTCCTAAGGTTGCATGAACACAATCCTAAAGTACTGAATTTATGAGAGCTGCTGGTATTAACAGTGAAGTTGGTGAGCAATGATAAATGGTTTGATGAGAGATATAGTGATGTTAAATTTTCCAATCGAAGAAACATTTGCAACTCTATTGTGCCACTCAAATTATTTGAATCAAGGACAAGACTTCTGAGATTGTTAGTTCAAAGATAGAGCTAGGAATTGAACCTTGTAATTTATTCGATGAAAGATCCAGGGAATACAATTGGGTTAGGTTGCTAATTTGAGACGGAATGTGACCGGACAGTTGATTAGAAAACAAATATAGCCTTGAAAGCTGATTCAAATTCATGAGACTTAAGGGAATTGTTCCTGAAAAAAAAAAAAAAAAAAAAAAAAAAAGGCAGTGCCGATGTAAGATAATGATTCTTTTTAAAAAGTACATGAATGAAAATCTTTATAGGGAATTTAGTGCTTGTTATTAGATAAGTCTTTTTGTGCAGAAAGAGAACTCAGTGTACCCATGGTGAAATTGGGAGTGGGCCTGTTAAGTTGGGCGAAAGGTTTTGGCAGAAAATGTAGAGAGAAGTCAGAGGTTTTGATGAGAGAAGGAATCTGCGCTTGGGGTATAAGAAGGCTTTTATACTTAGGTTTTTACTGATTCCCTAAAATGGCACCGTTTAGGCTTTACTTGAAGTAGTGTGGGTCAGCTCTATCATAATTAGTAAGAGTAAGAGTCGATTTTGAAAGAATTTAAATCGATTTCAAACTCTAATTTCTCTCTTCTCTCTATCTTATTCTCTTCAATCTGCCCAGAAACCTTCAAATCAATAGCTTACTCAATTAAAAAAAAATATTAACACAACAGGCTGCCGGTTCAAGTATTGTAAACTATACCAAACTTATGCCAAAAAACCATCCAAGGATTTTTCCTGATATAGTGTTAGCATGCATGAACCCAAACTTAATCTTTCAAATTTATGAAAGCTGGTATTAACAGTGAAGTTGGTGAGCAATGATTAACGGTTTGATGAGATATCTAATGCACTTCAAACTTTTTAGTGTTTATAATATCATTGATTAGTGATGGGCTAAATGTGGATTTTGTCAAGCCTAAGCTGATCACAATTATGAAGTTGGGTAACACGAAAAAGCTCAGGAAAAACACCAAGTTCCAAACGCACAACTGTATTAAAAACACCCGTTCAAGTGAAAGAGAATTGTTTCAAAAAAAAAAAAAAAAATCAAGTTTCATTGCAAAGGGAATCATAAAAGGGAATTTGATTCTTCGGATGGGAGACTTAATTTTTGATTTATATATGAGATCTACGTAATTTTTGATGTTCGAAAACACCGGTGTTCTATAGATTGTATATATATAGTAAAACTTTAATACAGCTATTGGTTATTCATGTCCTATGACATGTTGGACTGGAACTTGAAAGTATACTCCCAACTAGCCGAATCATTTTTCAATAAAAGATTAGAGATTTCTCACCAGAATTACATCTTACTGTACACTTGACATGAGACTTTGACAGTAATTACATGAAGTGTGATGTATCCGGAGCGTTTCCATTAATTGGGTCAATTGTCCTTTTAATCATGTATTTGAACATTCTCATGTGAAGTGGAATTCCTGTATTTAAACCGTAATCCAACATATTGAAGTTTCTTATTTTAAAATCGAATAGATTCTATGGTTATATAAGCGAGCCTCTAACAATATGTTTACAGGTGGGCAGAATTAAATAGTGAAACAACAGTTGAATGAATTGGCTAGTCTAACATTTGATGGGAAAAGGAGAAAAAAGAGGTAGCTTGAGATATTTTACGGAGATGATGGGTTTGACAATCATGCATATTTGAAGTGGAATCTTTCCCTAGAGAGTCTATCATAATTAGTAAAAAGTCTATTGTAGGGAATTATTACCGATTATGAAAGAATTTTACATCAAACTCTAATTTCTCTATTCTCTCTATCTGATCTACTTACTCTCTTTCTATTCTATTTTCTTCTTCTGTTCTCTTCAATCTGGTATTAACAGTGAAGTTGGTGAGCAATGATAAACGGTTTGATGAGATATCTAATGCACTTCTAACTTTTTAGTCCAAGAAACATTTGCAACTCTATTGTGCCACTCGAAATTATTTAAATAAAAGTAAAGACTTTCGAGATTGTTGAGTTCAAAGATAGAGTTAGGAATCGTACGTACCTTGCAATTCATTCCATGAAAGATCCAAGAATTCCAATTGGGTTAGGTTGCTAATTTGAGACAGAATCTCACCACCAATGTTGTTGTGGGAAAGGTCCAAATGAGTGAGTTTGGTATTCTTACTAAGCGAAGACAATAAAGAACTTGGGATTGAAAAATTATTGCTAGAAAGGTCCAAATAGGTGAGCTGGGTAAGATTACTAAGTGAAGAAGCTGGATCTTGGCTTGATAAATTGCAGTCCCTCATATCCAAGTGGGCCAGATTTGTAAGGTTATCGAGTGAAGATAAAATTGTTCCTGAAAAAAGAACAGTAATAATTTTTTAAAAAGTATGCGAATGTTCTTTAAAGGGAATTTACTTTGCAATTTGCAATTTCGAGATAATAATACCTCAGAAGAAATATTTGTCACGATGGAACTTCGCCAAATAAATTGCATCCGTGGATAATGATTCTTTTAAATGTAAGATAATGATTCCTTTTTTAAAAGTATGTGAATGAAAATCGTTATAGTAAATTTACTTGGAAATTTGCAGCATCTAGAGAATAATCACTCGAAGAAGAAATATTTGTCGATCGCAATGGAACTTGACCGAATGAATAAATTGCATCTGTAGGTATCCAAATCTTTTAAAAGAAAAAAAAAAAATTAATGGAAGTAGGCAACTCACCCCCAAAATCGTTACCAGATAATTCCAAATACACCAGATTTGTAAGGTTACCAAGTGAAGACGAAATGGTTCCCGAAAGAAAGATCAAATAAGGATTCACAATTGTTTTTTCATAAAAGGTATAGGCATGTAACTGGAAAATGTTTATAAGAAATTATTACTAAGTGAAGAAGGATCTTGGTTCAAGCTGAATGAAAAGGTACATGAACGAAAAATATTCTTTATAAGGAATTTACTTGGTAATTTGCAACTTCTGATATATTAATGACTCAAAAAGGATAAATATTTGTCAAGATGGTTCTTGTAGATATCCAATTTTTTCGAAGTAGCAAGCCTTTAAATGTAAGTAGATTACTAGATAAGTCTAAATGGACAAGATTGTTAGGATTATCAAGCAAAAACAGCATGGCTCCCAAAAGATAGATTAGATAATAATTAAACTTTTTTTATTTAAATGGTAAAGGTATGAAACTTGAAAATCTCTCTTCTTTTTTTTAAAAAGAAATAGATTAGATAATTTGAGGTATGCAAGACACAAAAATTCAAGAAAAGATAAATTTGTCGAGATGCGAGGTAGTGAAGAAGAAATTTCAACATGACTAAGATCAAGCACTTTCAGGTCAGTTACTTCTCAACTATTCTTTCTAGAATTGGCTATTGGAGCTGCAACGGATTTTGGTAGCTGGAAATCAAGGGAAGCTTTAAAATTTCTGAAGGCATTTGAACTAACGAGTCAAAGAAGATAAATTGCATCAATTGAGTTTTTATTTAATCTAACAAGTCAAAAAAGATAAATTGCATCCCACTAAGTTTTTCAAACAAACAAAAGTTTAAATGGAAGTAAGCAACTCACCCCAAAGATTGTTATCGGATAAGTCCAAATGAACGAGATTCTTAAGTTACCAAGTGAAGACAAGATGGTTCCTGCAAGATAGAATAGATATTTCCTCACGAAGGGTTATATTTGTCAAGGTGGAACTAATTGCATTCATAGATATCCAATTTTTTAGAAGACACATGATTTTAAATGGAAGTACAGATGGACCAGATTGTTTAGATTACCAAGGGAAGATATAATGGTTCTTGAAAGATAAATTAGATAATAATTCAAGATATGTATATATATATATATATTTAAGTATAGGTACGAAACATGAAAATATTTATAATGAATTTACCTTTCAATTTGCAGTTTGCAAGAGACAAAAAATTTAGGGAAGATAAATCTGTCAGAAGATTTAGAACATGAGGTAGTGAAGAAGAGATATTTACTCTACCAAGATCAAGCACTCTCAAGTTGGTTAACTTCTGAACTAGACTTTCTAGACCAGGCTGTTGGAGCTCCAACCAATTTCTGTCTAGAGCAAGGGACTCCAACTTGGAGAGCTCTAATATTTCCGATGGTATTTGACCAGAAAATACAGACCAAGAGAGGTTTAGATGTGACAAGTAGGAAAGGTTCTTAATTTCAGAAGGGATTTTAGAGTGATTGAAGTAATTATCAGCGAGGCTAAGCCATTGAAGATGGACAAGGTTGAAGAGGGTGTTGGTTGAGTTGATGAAACCATAGAGACAGCTACTACCGAGGTCAAGCTTGATCACATAACCAGTGTCCTCATTGCACTCCACACCGTCCCATGAACAGCAGTCACTCATGTCTTCTTCCAAACTCCAGTGTGCAGTCTTGGAATAAGCAGAGGGATCTCCAGAAGCAAACTTGCAGTCAATGGAAAAGCTTTCCTTGAATCGCAACAAAGCAGAATGTTCACCGTCATGGCAAAGTGGTTGCCTAGAAGAAGCAGGATGAAAAAGGAAGAGCAGAAAAGAAAAGTATAAAAATACGAAGAAACTCATGATTTTGCTCTCAAAGACAAGCAAGGTAAGATAGGAGAGGATTGATTCTGCTGTGGTTGGCAATCACGGAAGGGGATTTGAGTTGGATTTATAGGCATCAATAATTAGTTTATATTGTTGAGGAATGCTCAACACAAGTCGTCTTGACTTGTGATGTTATGACTTATGAGTCTGCACTCTGCACAAACAATAATTTAGGGAAAGCTTAACACAAGCTTTTATTTTAGAGGAAATTACACACACACCCTTGAGTTTTGGGGTTAAGACACCTAGATGAAATAGATGACTAATCTGTTAAGTTGACTAAGTCTGACCTTTGAAAGGTCCAAAATACCCTTATATAAAAATATAAAGTACAAATATAAATATAAATAAATAAATAATTAACTAAAAATAAAAATAAATAATAATTACAAAACTATCAAAGCAATGTAGTGGAAAGGAGTCGGCGTCGTACCGGCGTCCTTCGCTGGATTTGGTTGAAGGAGGCGTTGCCTCTTAGAGAGGAGTGGGATGCATCTGCGGCTCTGCCATGCCTTCTCGATCTGATTTTTGTTGTGTTTTACTTTAACTTTTTTTCTTTTCTTTTTTTATCTGTAATTGAAGTTTTTGAAATGACAATTGACAAAACTACCCCTTGCTGTTAGATTTTAAACGGAGGTATGTTAACAAGATTAAACAACAAATTCAATGAATTAAATACTTGTCATCTATATATAATTCAAATCAATCCTGCAAAGAAATAATTCCATGTTCAGGATTAGCACTGATAGCAACAGAATTTTATTTATATTGAAAATCACAAATTGTGGTGGGTTAAATATTGTTTGATATTATATCAAATTGAAAGATAAAACATGTATTACATGTGCATGTTTTCTTGACAATTGTGGTGGGTTGACAATCATAAATTCATAATTTCATAGAAATTCATTTTATAATTTAAATATTATGTTCTCACTTCTTTTCCGAATATATATATATATATATCTCGAAATTTCTGCGAAGCCACCTAAAATATTTTAGAATTTTGTTTGGAAGAAAGTATGTGAACTATTTGTTGATTTTTTGTTATAAGAAATAATTTTTATTTTCTTACAGTTAAGCATTTAAGCAATATGAAATAAAATTTGATTTAACTTATTAAACATGTGTTTTAAGTTTATGTGAATAGTATCTAATTTAATTTAAAGGAGAAAGTGAGAAACTGAATATGAGATGAACTTGACTTGTGAGTTCAACATTTGAGCTAGGGATGGCCATTAGGAAAATGGGGATGGATATAGGTCTCCGCATCCGCATCCCCATCCCTAACCCCTTCCCTCTTCTTCATTTCCCCATTTGAGAATAATTGAGATGGGGGAGTTTGGGGGGAGGTATCCCCTTCCCCACTTCCCGGTTTTTCCCGTTTTCCTCATTTCCCTCTCGTTTCTCCGTTTTCCCATTTAACCTTGTTTGATTAAAGATTACATATTATAAAAAATAAAAAAAAAATTGAAAAAAAATCCCTGGTTTATATTATGCAATACAAATACAAATAAAAATCATTACAAATTCAAATAAAAACTAATCATAATTCATAAGTTCACAACACTAATTTGATCATGTGAAGTTTATTTATAGTTAGGGTTTAAATTGGGAAATCGAGGAAATGAGAAAATAAGAAAAATAAGAAATATTAAAATTTTCAGGAAAAATGAGCAAATGGGATGGGGGCAGGTGCCCCCATCCCCATCCCCGTACCATTTCAAAAAAAAAAATATATCAGAGAAATGAGAAAATTTAGATATTATGTTCTCACTTCTTTTCCGAATATATATATATATATATATATATATATATCTCAAAATTTCTGTGAGGCCACCTAAAATATTTTAGAATTTTGTTTGGAAGAAAGTATGTGAATTATTTGTTGATTTTTTTTAAAAGAAATAATTTCTATTTTCTTATCTTTAAGAATTTAAGCAATATGAAATAAAATTTGATTTAACTTAGTAAACATGTGTTTCAAGTTCATGAATAGTATCTAATTTAATTTAAAGAAGAAAGTGAAGAACTGGCTGTGAGTTGAACTTGACATGTGGGCTTCAACATTTGAGGAATGTTGCTTAACACAAGTCGTCTTGACTTGAGATGTTATGAGTCACAAACAATAATTTAGTCAAGAGCTATGACAGTTTGACTTGTCGACAGCTTTCATTTAGAGGAAATTACACACACTTTGAAGTTTGGGGTTAAGACATCTAGATGAAATAGTTTGCTTATTCTACACTAACACCCTCTTATTTAACATTATACGACTAATCTGTTAAGTTGACTAAGTTTGAAGGTCCAAAATATCCTTATATAAAAAATTAAAAGTATAAATAAAAATAAAATAAATAATTAACTAAAGTAAAAAAAAAAAAAAATTAAGAAAAATACAAGTGGAGACCACTGACCAGATCCAAAACAATGAAAAAAAAAAAAACTCTTCATTTACTGCAATATCACCCAAACCACACACCAGATCCAAAACAATGCCAATGCCCAAATTAATTCGAACTCATTTCAAATGTAAAATCTCCGCACCACTTCAAAACCTATAAATTCATCCATCAAATCACAAACCCATCATTTCAAAAAATAAAAATAAATAATAATTACAAAACATCAAAGCACTATATGTGGTTACTTTAACTTTTTTCTTTTCTTTTTTTTTTTCTATAATTGAAGTTTTTGAAATGGCAATTGACCCCTTGCTGTTAGATTTTAAACGAAGGTATGTTAACAATATTAAACAACAAATTCAATGAATTTTTTTTTTTTTTGAAACAAACAAATTCAGTGAATTAAAAACTTGTCATCTATATATAATTCAAATCAATCCTTCAAGAAAAATAAAATAAAAACTATGGAAATAAATAATTCCTTGTTCAGGATTAGCAGTAATTAATAGCAACAGAATTTTATTTATATTGAAAATCACAAATTCTTCAAACACTTAAATATGGTAACAAAAAAAAAAAAAAAAAACCCCATAAAACTATATACATAAACATAAATAAGATTAAATATTGTTTGATATAATATCAAATTGAAAGATAAAACATGTATTACATATGCATATTTTCTTGAAAATTGCGGTGGGTTGACAATCATAAATTCATAATATCATAGAAATTCATTTTATAATTTAAATATTAAGTTCTCACTTATTTTTCGAATATATATATCTTGAAATTTATGCGAGGCCTCCTAAAATATTTAAGAATTTTGTTTGGAAGAAAGTATGTGAATTATTTGTTGATTTTTTTTTATAAGAAATAATTTCTATTTTCTTATAGTTAAGCATTTAAGCAATATGAAATAAAATTTGATTTAACTTATTAAATATGTGTTTCAAGTTCATGAATAGTATCTAATTTAATTTGAAGAAGAAAATGAGAAACTGGCCTATGAGTTGAACTTGACAAGTGGGGTACAACATTTGAGCTAGGACCACTGCCCCACCCACCCATTGAACTTGACATGTGGGGTACAACATTTGCGGCCCCCCAAATCATTTCGGGGAGTTTGGGGGGAGGTATCCCCATCCCCACTCCCACAACCCCTCTCTTCATTTATCGGGAAGTTTGTGAGGAGGTATCCCCATCCACACTTTTCGGGGAGTTTGGGGGGAGGTATCCCCATCCCCACTCCCACAACCCCTCTCTTCATTTATCGGGAAGTTTGTGGGGAGGTATCCCCATCCACACTTCCCAGTTTTTCCTGCTTTCCACTAATCATAATTCATAAGTTCACAACACTAATTTGATCATGTGAAGTTTATTTATATTAGTGAGGAACTATCAATCTGATTAATAAAAATAGAAAAATCATTACAACTGTCGAATTACATGCACGTAGTAATAAATTAAATTACATTTTTCTAAGATAAATACTAAATTAATCATGATGTATAATGCATGTATCAGATGGAATTTACTTTTTATCAAACTATATTTAGGTCATCTAATCGTGTTGTGTGCGGAAATGTTTCTAATACTTGTGAGAATTAGTACATCAATTCATGAAAATTTCTAAGAAGATTAGTAAAAGAAGAAAAATATTGATCATTTTGACAATTACATACATTTAATTCTGTTTGAAATTTCAAACTTGAAATGTGGGTTAGAAAATGTTGCTTGACTCTTTAATTCTGCTCATGGATGTGAGAGATGGGGCAATCATATCCACATTCACTCTGTAAGAGAGCAACAATAGTGGAACATATATAGACGTTTGAGGTCATATATGCATTGGAAAATGAATGACATATCAATATCATATTTTAGAGATAATCTTGCATGGGACCACTGTAAAATCGTCGTAAGCGCGCTCTTATAGTGCAAGTGGAAGGATATTTTTGTCTATTGGAGTCCAGCCCTTAGCTCTTGTGGCTTTAAATCATTTATGAGATTCTCCAAAGACTTATAAAATGGTCATCTAGGAAATGTCTTCTCAATAGCAAACAAAACTTCATTTTTCTCACAAATTGTCTAGCTCTGTCAAATTTCCAAAGCAATTGGAATTTATTAGAAGCTGTCATGCATACATGAGTGGTGCAAAGCAATTACAGTTAGTATAGATTGATAATGTTTCCAGGAAATATCTATTCCCCTTTATGGTGTCCAATACTCACAAGATTGTATTGTCCTGTTGTGCAGATATATATATGCAGATATATATATATATATCTCGAAATTTATGCGAGGCCACCTAAAATATTTTAGAATTTTGTTTGGAAGAAAGTATGTGAATTATTTGTTGATTTTTTTTAAAAAGAAATAATTTCCATTTTCTTATTGTTAAGCATTTAAGCAATATGAAATAAAATTTGATTTAACTTATTAAACATGTGTTTCAAGTTCGTGAATAGTATCTAATTTAATTTGAAGAAGAAAGTGAGAAACTGGCTATGAGTTGAACTTGACATGTGGAGACATGTGGGGTACAACATTTATCACCATCCCCACTCCCAACTTTTCCCATTTTCCACTAGTCATAATTCATAAGTTCACAACCCCTCTCTTCATTTCCCCATTAATGGGGATTGGGAAGTTTGGGGGGAGGTATCCCGACCCCCACTTCCCAGTTTTTCCCATTTTCCACTAATCATAATTCATAACTTCACAATACTAATTTGATCATGTGAAGTTTATTTATATTAGTGAGGAATTGTAACTCTGATTAATATAAATAGAAAATTCATAATAAATTAAATTACATTTTTCTAAGATAAATACTAAATTAATCATGATGTATAATGCATGTATCAGATGAAATTTACTTTTTATCAAGCTATATTTAGGTCATCTAATCGTGGTGCGCGGAAATGTTTTTAATATTTGTGATAATTAGTACATCAATTCAAGAAAATTTCTAAGAATATTAGTAAAAGAAGAAAAATATTGATCATTTTGACAATTACATGCATTTAATTCTGCTTGAAATTTCAAACTTGAAATGTGGGTTAGAAAATGTTGCTTGGCTCTTTTATTCTGCTCATGGATGTGAGAGATGGGGCAATCATATCCACATTCACTTTGAAAGAGAGCAATAATAGTGGAACATATATAGACGTTTGAGGTCATATATGTATTGGAAAATGAATGACATATCAATATCATATTTTAGAGATAATCTTGCATGGGACCACTGTAAAACCGTCGTAAGCGCGCTTTTATAGTGCAAGTGGAAGGATATTTTTATCTATTGGAGTCCAACCCTTGGCTCTTGTGGCTTTGGATAATTTATGAGATTCTCCAAAGACTTATAAAATGACCATTTAAGAGATGTTTTCTCAATAGTAAACAAGACTTTATTTTCCTCACAAATTGTCTTGCTCTGTGGAATTTCTATAGCAATTGGAATTTATTAGAAGCTGTCATGCATGCATGAGTGGTGCAAAGCAATTACAATTAGTATAGATTGATAATGTTTCCAGGAAATATCTATTCCCCTTCATGATGTCAAATGCTCACAAGATTGAATTGTCCTGTTGAGCAGAAATTCAAATAGATTATAAGTCTGTCTTTGAAACCTACTTTAGAAGATAAATATCCAATGCTCACAAGCACAAACATCGAGCAGTCATGTTCTTTTTAACACTTAACACTAAACATTAGGACAAATCACAAATAAACAAGAAAATGCAAAATATGAAAGTGAAGAAACAAAGAGAAATTAGGAATTATGCTACCAACCCCATATTTCCCTTCAGTTTCAAAGACAGGCTTATAAGAAGACAACATGCAAGTCAACTGAAGATGGTTCGTCATGCTAGCTAGTTAGAGCATCTCCAAGAGTCTCCCTTAGAGACCCTCTTATTTAGGGTTCGAAAATTATATAGCACCTTTTTGGGTGGTATTTTAAGATTTTACTCTTTTAATAAGTTAAGTTTAAAAGACACATAAATTAGGTTCCTTCCAAAAACGCTTCAAGTTTGTTTAACATGAGCATTCAAGAATAAACAAACTATAAATCATCTTAAAATACATATCAATCTAGAATTGGCCCGTCATCGTGATACTAATAAAATCAAGTGTTGGCAAACAATAACCAAAACACATTACAAGAGATTTTTCAGATAATTTTTTGTAGAAGCCATCATCGCCTCATAGAGCATTATTCAAGATAACAGTCATAACACTGATAAGTACATGTGCTTTGAATAAACACTAAAAAGTTGTTGCTCTTACAATTAATTACAAAGAGATTCATTGATATACATGCGCTTTTATAGGCAGATACTTCAAATTATTATTAATATCATAAATTGAGTGAGTTTAATTTATAAATTAATATCATTGTCCATGTCAATTAGCTCGTTAGGTCTTCTATTCAATGCAGAAAATTTTAAGTTATTCTCACTTTCATAGACAAAGACCTGTCCGAGTAATATGAGGACTTTTCAACGATGATCGCATGCTTTTAACTGTTTATTTTTAATTTTGTCAGAGTAGGTGGAAGATTTGTGACTTGGGTCTTTTGAGTCTGCTCATAGAAGTGAGAAAGGGCAATTATATCCACATTCCAAACAAGACCATTGAAAGAGACCAACATTAGTAGGACCATATTAATAGACTTTAAATTGAGGTCATATTTGAATCGGAAGACTTATCAATATCATTTTATGGCAGTGGGTTGTTACAATTCGAACTAGACATTCTCGAGCCAATAGTCTAACAGTCTAGACCCATTAAATAAATATTTTTCCGCTTTGAATTTCATATACACATTATTCATTTTTACGGATTTGTTTTGGATTATAGGTTTCATACAAGTGTCCCACATCATATATGGCCCAAAACAGTTCTATTTACCAAAGGGTATCAAGCATTAAGGGGGGAGATTGTTACATCTTATATCGTTAGCGACTGAATTCAAAATTTATATATAAGTCTCGGTTTCTCTTAACTAAATAGACATGAAGAGGAAGTTAAGTGCTCAAACAAATACAGTATTGTATTCATGAGTGACTATTGGATAACAAAGCAATATGTGATTTTTGTATGTGTCTCAAAAATATAATTTCCATCTGTGTAATTCATGTTTCTTTAACATTAACATTCAAGAATAAACAAACTATATATCATGTTAAATACATATCAATTTAGAATTGGTCTGATATCAACGTACTAATAAAATCAAGTAGTACGTGTTGGCAAACAATAATCAAAACAAATTACGAGAGATTATAAAAAATTTCAAATAATTTTTCTTGAATCCCTCATTGCCTCATAGAGCATTCAAGATAGCACTGATAAGTACATGCGCTTTGAATAAACACTCAAAAGTTATTGCTCTTACAATTATTATTATTATTATTTTTAATTATTATATTATTACATAAATTTAGGGTTTTTAGGGAGGGTGAGGATTCGAACTCCCAATCTCGTGGTGCAAGTGAGGTTTACTACCGGACTAACATCATCTCATCTGCGCTTTTAATTAATTGCAGAGAGATTCATATATGGACGGTCCCGTTCCTATCAGGGCATCCTTATATATTTATCAGGATATTGAATGTGAGTCACTCATTTATAAAGTGATTTGATGAGTGCATACATACCAAGTCAAAGTATGTAAAACGAGTGGCTCACATTCAATATCCTTATATAATTCTATCAGGGTATCCTTATAGGAAAATTTCCGTATATATGGGACCATATATATAGACTTTAATTGGAGGTCATATTTGAATTGGAAAATGAATTTACTAATCATGATTAGATCTAGATATTCTAATTTCCGTATAGTGTTTAAGATTACACATACTGTATTAGTGAGAGAAGTGACTTAGAAAATAGCAATGTTATTGGGTTATATATGTAAATAGATTATTATCAAGCTAATAATATAAGGCCTTTTGGGCGAAAACCTACAACAAAATAGAGTGAGTTTATTTTCAAAATTAATATATTAGTCGTGCCATGTGCAAAAAATAAAAATAAAAATAATTAAGTTATTCTACCTGTCACCAACAAAGACTTGAGACTTGTCAGAGTAATGAAGAACTTTCAACAAAGATGTAAGTATTTTGATCCTCTGCTGAATCGATTTTCTCTTGATCTAAAACACTTAAAAATAATACATTTCATATAAAGATCAGCTCAACAGAAGATCTAAATTCACGATGTATATGATCAAAACTACTTATTCTGGGCCTTTGGCGGGCGAAGTTGATTTTTATTTTATTTTTATACTTTTTATACTTTTTAAAAAACGACTTCTTTTATTTTTATAATATTAGAGCATTTAAAAAGACACTCACAAAGAATTGTAAATCTGATTAATTAAAAGAAAAAAAATAGGTACAAGTCTCTAATTACATGCTCACTTGTAGTACTAATGTATTAGGTGAAATTTACTCCAAGTTAAGCTCTTTTAAGTCTTCTAATCTTGTCATGTGCAAAAAGGTTTAGGTCGGAGACTTGTAATAGTCGGTTCATCGATTCATGTCATAAATTTCTAAGGAGACTATTCAAAGAAGAAAAATATCGATCCTTTTGTCAATTACATGCATTTATGTAATTGATCAAAGCATATATAATCTGAAGGATGAAAGCATCAATTATTAATTAAACTTGTCATATGGGTTAGGAAATATTGCGTGGCTTTTGAGTCTAGTATGCTCATGGATGTGAGAGATGGGGTAATCATATACACATTCTAAGCAAAACTTCTTAAGTGTTTTAGACATTGGTGGTGAGGGGTTTAAGTCACATCATACATATTTTACGAGTATGTATGAGGAGTTTTCTCCTTGTTTGTTGGAGTAGATATTTGGATTGTACATATATTGTCTAATCTTAGCAAGTCATGACAGTCTTATTGAAGTAGTTGTAAAACTTTAAAAAAAAAATGGCAGTGAGCCATTACAATTAGGACAAGGCATTCTCAAGCCAACGATGTAACAATCCAGGCCCGTCAAGTATATATTGTTTGCTTTGAACTTCACACTCGTGTCTTTTACTCTCACAAAATTTCTTTGGATTATAGGCTTCGCGCAAATGTCATTCACTCAGGGCCTAAAATGTGTAGTGAGATTGTCACATCTCACATAGCTTTCGAGTGAGTTCCAGGCCTTGGTCTCTATTAATTAAGTAGCGACGTGTTGGGCCATGGGGAAGTTAAGCGCTTAATCAAAATCATATGTATCAATTTTGAAGAAGTTCTGAGACAGTCACAACATATGCACTTTTATAAGGAGTTAGTGAGGGAAATTTAAAGGAAAATCACAAGTCCCACCATATTTCAATGCACAATGTGATTTTATGCATGCAAAATGTTTGCATAGAACTACTAGAAATACTGTGATTTATCTATGTATCAAATTCGGGATAATTCAAAGACAGACAAAAAATCTACAATTTTATAAAGGGCTAATAAGAGAAATTTGGAGGTAAATTACGAGTCACGTATTTAAATTCAAAATGGAATTTTACCTAAAATTATCATTTTTAGAACTACTAGAATTACTTTATTCTATCTAATAAGTATCAAAATTTAGAAAATTTTGAAAGTCTCTAAACCTGCATTTTTTCAAGGGGTTAGTAAGAGAGATTTATGCAAAAATTACGACACATATGTTACAAAGCAGAATGCGGTTTTAATAATTTTATTGGAATAAGTAGAGGCATCATCAAAAGCAAACTTATCGATAAAAAGGCTTTCCTTGAATCGTAATAAAACAGAATGTTCATCTTCATGACAAAGTGGTTGCCAAGAAGTAGTACGCTGAAAAAAGAAGAGCATAAGAAACCATGAGTACAAGAATGTGAAGAAACTCAGGATGACCCCATGATTGATCTAATCATGTACACAATGTTCATCTTCCTTTGCAATTTGAAGGACGAAAGCTTGATCAATATTGTCAAGCTTGTTTTAGACTTTTTATTTACTTATCAATATTATATGTTTTTTCTTGTCAACAAAAAAAATATATATGTTCTTCAATTTCACAGAACACCTATTTTTTTTACAAACAATTTATTTTTTTTTTATAATATATATATCATTTAATACCTATCTATTTCCACATCATTTGGAACATGACACAAATCTTGAATCTCTACAACTCTCTTAAACAAAAAGTGGTTCTCTAATTAAAAAAGTAATAATCTTAAAATAGATTTTTAACGAAAAATGGAGTTTGATTTTGAAAAAACAAAGAAGAGAAAAGAAGTAGGAAAGAGAAAAAATAGTAAGAGAATTAAAGGTAACAACAAAATTAAAAATAATAATAAAGTTGATTAAATAATATAATAACAGTCATAGGTGGTGCGTATTTATAAAAATACAATACAATATAATTAAAGAAAGAGTATTTTTGGTATTATATGAGGTTTATTTACAAATTAGAGGTATAATTACAAAAGAGGTGTAGATACAGTTTTCGAGGGATTCTATTATCTGCTCTTTATAAAATTGATAAGAAACAAAGGTCCAAAATCCAAAAAATTCGATTGACAACCCTACCCAAGGCCGCGTAAATGCTGACCTGGCAAGTTACAAATTTGGGGTTTGGGCCTGGACCGATAGTTCTCCACTGGACTCCGCCCATAATTAAACTGGGTTTCAATGGCCCACCCAACATGCAAGTTATAAAGCAAAGAGAAAAATATTAACTAATAAAGACAGACGAAGGAGAACCCAAAGAACAGCCAACAGAAAACAAAGTTGAGTTGGAAAAATCATGTGAAAAATTAAAAGGGTTTCTTTTGCTGGTACGTAATTACTTGTTAATCAACTTATTTTCACCTTTAACTATCTCATTTGTTGTCAAGTTCGAATTTTTATGGGTATTTGTTTTCAGATATTCTTCAATTCGTTATTTTTATTCTGTAACTCGAAACAAAATATGGTTGCAGGTGGGTGTTTTTGCAACACCACATTTTCAAAAACAGAGTACTTTAAAGCAGTACTTTACTGGTACTTTTCATTTGTTCAATTTTCATTTTTTACCAGGGTTTTATTTTTCACTATCTGATGCAATTTTCTATTTATCGTTCTCTGATATGATCTGGGCATATTTTGTTTTTACTTGGTTTTTCACTTTGTGATGATTCATGGTCAGTCCTCTGCTTTAGAATTGAGATGCATTACCGATCCTAAAGCTAAAATCACTTTTTCTTACTCTAATTATATTTGCTATGAATTGGGTGTGAGTTATTTTGTTTAAATTATGGTGGATTGAAGTCAATTGTTTATACTGTGAATAGTGATATTTAGTTGAAGCTAGTCAAAAATAGAATTTACTTGATTGATTTAGATTTCTCCATATCTGTCTACAAGATTGTACATGGAGACAAAAACTCATCATTAGGCATAGCTGGAACGGTCTATCGCATTCGCGCCATGTTTCGTTGCCTCTTCCAATCCACCACCAAGCGTACTCTCTCAACAGTCACCGCCTCACCTATCACAACACACAACGCCATTGAAATCCCAATAGAAGCATCAATTTACCACCACAAAACAGCAGCTTCCCTTCACTCCAGTTTCGACGTATTAGAACATTTGGTTTCCACCTATCGTGATTCTCGTTGCTTGAAAGATGCTAAACTGTTCCATTTGCAGACTTTGAAACTGGGTTTCCATTACGATACGTTTTTATGCAATACCCTTGTCAATATCTATGTTAGAGCTGGTGATTTGGTGTCGGCTAATAAGTTGTTCGATGAAATGCCCGATAGAAACTCGGTCTCATGGGCTGCCTTGATTTCAGGGTATACGCAAAATGGGATGTTTAGTGAGGCTTGTGGGATGTTTAGAGAAATGATGTGCTCGGGTTTTTTCCCGAACCATTACGCTATAGGTAGTGTTCTTCGAGCTTGCCAGGAGTTTGGACCGAGTGGGCTTAAACTTGGGATGCAAATTCATGGTTTGATTTTGAAATCAAAGCATGCATTCGATGTTTTGGCATGTAATGTAGTGATATCCTGTATGGGAGATGTTCGGCATATAGTGATTATGCTCGTCGTGTTTTTGAGGATATAGAGAGTAAGAATTTGATATCATGGAATTCTATCATTTCAGTTTATTCACAAAGAGGAGATGCAGTTTCTGCATTTCAACTTTTGTCGAGCATGCAAAGGGAAGGTTCGGGATATAGTTTTAGACCTAATGAGTATACGTTTGGGAGCTTGATAACTGCTGCTTCTTCTTGTGTTGATTCGGGTTTGTGTTTGCTTGAGCAGCTTCTAACTAGGGTTAAGAAATCTGGACTTGTATCAGATTTATATGTGGGCAGTTCTTTGGTAAATGGGTTTGCAAGGTTTGGGTGTTTTGATTATGCCAGGAAGATTTTTGAGCAGATGAGTCAGAGGAATGTGGTTTCCATGAATGGTTTGATGGTTGGATTAGTGAGGAAGAAGCATGGGGAAGAAGCAACTGAGGTTTTTGTGGAAATGAGAAACATGGTTGAATTGAATGCTGATTCGTATGTTATTCTGTTGAGTGCTTTTGCAGAATTTGCTTCATTGGAGAAAGGGAGAAGAATGGGTAAAGAAGTTCATGGATATGTAATCCGAAGTGGGTTAATTGACAAGAAGGTCGCTGTTGGAAATGGGCTTATTAATATGTATGCAAAATTTGGTGCTATTGATGATTCTAGGTCAGTATTTAGATTGATGGTTGAAAAAGATTCTGTCTCATGGAATACCATAATATCTGGTCTTGACCAGAATGAGTATTTTGAAGATGCTACCAAGAGCTTCTGTGAAATGCAAAGAGCTGGAATTGTACCTTCCAATTATACACCGATTAGTACTTTGAGTTCATGTGCAAGCTTGGGTTGGATTATGTTGGGACAGCAAGTACACGGTGAAGCTTTCAAATTGGGACTTGATTTGGATGTTTCAGTTTCAAATGCTCTTCTTGCTTTGTATGCTGATACTGGATGTCTCGCTCTATGCCTGAAGTTTCTCCTTAATGCCAGAAAACGATCGAGTTTCATGGAATACTGTCATTGGGGCATTATCTGTTTCAGAGGCCACAATTTCTGAAGCTGTAAAATATTATTTGAACATGATGCGAGCTGGATGGAATCCTAACAGAGTAACCTTCATAAATATACTTGCAGCTGTGTCGTCTCTTTCGCTTTGCAAAGTGGGCCAACAGATACATGCTCAAGTGATTAAGTATCATATTGCAGGTGACACTACTATTGAGAATGCGCTATTGGCATGCTATGGAAAGTGTGGAGAGATGGATGAATGTGAGAAAATCTTTTCTAGAATGTCTGATAGAAAGGATGGTGTTAGTTGGAATTCGATGATTTCTGGGTATATACATAATGAGCTTTTGCTAAAGGCCATGGATTTGGTTTGGTTTATGATACAGAGGGGCCAGAGATTGGATCACTTCACCTTTGCCACTGTTCTTAGTGCTTGTGCTTCTGTTGCAACATTAGAGCGTGGCATGGAAGTTCATGCATCTGCACTACGAGCTTGTTTAGAATCAGATGTTGTGGTTGGCAGTGCACTTGTTGACATGTACTCAAAATGTGGAAGGATAGACTATGCTTTAAGGGTTTTTGATATGATGCCTATAAGGAATGTATATTCTTGGAATTCAATGATATCAGGGTATGCACGTCATGGGCATGGAGACAAAGCTTTAAGGTTGTTCTCACGAATGAAGCTAGATGGTCCGCCACCAGATCATGTAACTTTTGTTGGGGTCTTGTCCGCTTGTAGCCATGCGGGGATTATTGATGAAGGGTTTAAACATTTCAAATCCATGAGTCAAGTATATGGATTGGCTCCTCGGATGGAACACTTTTCATGTATAGTGGATCTTCTTGGACGGGCTGGTGAACTTGATAAGATTGAAGACTTTATCAGCAAGATGCCAATCAAACCTAATATTCTTATTTGGAGGACTGTTTTAGGGGCCTGTGGCCGAGCAAATGGTCGCAAAACAGAGTTAGGCAGGAAGGCTGCTGATATGTTATTTGAGATGGAACCCCAAAATGCCGTGAACTATCTGCTTCTTGCTAACATGTATGCTTCTGGGGGCAAATGGGAAGATGTGGCAAGGGCTAGAAAGTTGATGAGAGAGGCAGAAGTGAAGAAAGAAGCCGGTTGTAGTTGGGTCACCATGAAGGATGGTGTCCATGTATTTGTGGCTGGTGACAAATCACACCCTAAGAAAGACTTAGTTTACGAAAAACTTAAAGAACTTAACCAAAAGATGAGGGATGCTGGATATGTGCCACAGACCAAGTATGCACTATACGATCTTGATCAAGAGAATAAGGAAGAACTCCTGGGCTATCAGAGTGAGAGGCTTGCAGTTGCTTTTGTTCTCACTCAAAATTCAGGATTACCTATCAGGATAATGAAAAATCTTCGCGTCTGTGTTGATTGCCACTTTGCCTTCAAATTTATATCAAAGATTGTAGGTCGACAGATAGTACTACGAGATTCTAACAGATTTCATCACTTTGATGATGGTAAATGTTCATGTGGGGATTACTGGTAGTTGATCGATCAAATATCATCTGAGGCTTTGAGTATAGTTAGAACATATCAAGTTTCAGTGGGATTTTTCAACATTGGTGTCATTAGAGGCCATAGACAAATTGATCCATAGAAAGAGAAAAGGCTTGGTCATGGGTGATCCTTCCTCTTCATTATAATGAGGTTTTAGTCGTCTTTGTTCAGAGAAATCCCAGATTACTGAATCTTGCATTAGAGAGGTCTCATTTATGTATTCGAGAATGACTCGAATCTGCAATTTCATTGGTGCGGATGTGAGCAGCTTACCACTGAGCTACATCAACTCCCGTCTACCAATTTTGTACTTGAATGTTATAATTCTCGCAAGCTGCGAAACCACTGCAAAAAAATGAAATAAAGGGACTTGGAAATCTATTTCAACTTACTAAATGAAAATGAGTCTTCGTTCCAAAGTACATTTGAGTCATTAAAGCTCAATGTTGGTACAAATGAATCGGTTGAGTTCGAATTTGATTTGGACTGATATGATATTTAGTTGAACCTAGTCAAAATTTGAATTTGCTTTATTGATTTAGATTTCTCCATATAAAGTTGAATATTAAATTTATCCTAATTCTGATTTTGATTGTTGATTTTATGTCATTCAACTCTTTACATGATTTGGGTTAGTTTGATTTTACTTTTCTTTACTTCCTTTTTTTTTTCCTGTGATTTGAATTAAATGGTTGAAGAAAACATGACAATTATTGTTCATATATGCATAAGAAGGCTTATATTTTCGGTTTCGTTCGGTTCTCATTTTGTACTCTTTTTTGTGTATTTTCAGTTGATGTAATTTTTCTTCTAAAAGATTTTATTGTGTTTAGAATGTTATTGAATGTCTTTATCTTTATCTTAATGTAGACTTCAATTGGTTGAAGGTTTATGTTTGATGTTGTTTTAGTTTGTAGAAAAATAAACTCCAATGAGGTTAGGTAAACTTTCATTTGTGAAGAAGTCCGTGTTTCTTTTGTTTCGGACAATGAATCTAAGAATTTTGATTCTGAATCTGAACACTTTTCTTTTTTTACTTTCTTTCAGCAATCAAGGGGAGCATTAGGGTTTGGAAGTTGGAACATTTTTTGCATTTCTTTTCTGAAAAATGTCAACGAAACCATCAACTAACATCTGGATTCGACGCCAGCAGTGCCCTTGTGGAGATTGGAAGTGTTATATTAAGTATGAAGGAGATGACCAGCTGTCGGTGAGCTCGCAACAAATAAAGACTGAGACAACATCAGCCTCTTCATCCTTAGAAGCTGTCTTCACGCCATATGTGGGTCAAATATTTAAAAGTGATGAGGAGGCTTTTGAATACTACAGCAATTTTGCACGGAAGAATGGGTTTTCAATAAGAAAAGCACGCTCACGCCATATGTGGGTCAAATATTTAAAAGTGATGAGGAGGCTTTTGAATACTACAGCAATTTTGCACGGAAGAATGGGTTTTCAATAAGAAAAGCACGCTCAACTGAAAGTCAAAATTTAGGGATTTATAGGAGAGATTTTGTTTGCTATCGGTCTGGATTTAATCAACCAAGAAAAAAAGCCAATGTGGAACATCCCAGGGACCGAAAGTCGGTACGCTGTGGATGTGATGCAAAACTTTATTTGACAAAGGAAATTGTTGATGGTGTCACCCAGTGGTATGTTTCACAATTTAGTAATGTTCATAACCATGAATTATTGGAGGATGACCAAGTACGTTTACTTCCTGCATATCGGAAGATACAGGAGGCTGATCAAGAACGCATTCTTTTACTCTCCAAAGCTGGGTTTCCTGTGAATCGGATAGTAAAGGTGTTGGAACTGGAAAAGGGAGTTCAACCTGGACAGTTGCCTTTTATAGAGAAGGATGTAAGGAACTTTGTTCGGACTTGCAAGAAGACTGTTCAGGAAAACGATGCTTTGCTCACTGAGAAAAGAGAGAATGATACACTAGAACTTCTTGAAGCCTGCAAGTCCATGGTAGAGAGGGATGCGGATTTTGTTTGCGACTATACAACAGATGAAAATGATAAAGTTGAAAATATTGCTTGGTCATATGGAGATTCTATTCGTGCATATTCACTGTTTGGTGATGTAGTTACTTTTGACACCACTTATCGCTCTATCACCTATGGCTTGCTCCTAGGAGTGTGGTTTGGTATGGATAATCATGGCGAGACAATTTCCTTTGGGTGTGTGTTGCTGCAAGATGAAAGTTTGCAGTCATTCATATGGGCTTTACAGGTTTGTGGACGCAAATTCTTGTGATCGATCTGCATCCATCTTCATATGCCTTTTCATGATTTTCTTCTTTTGAACAGACTTTCGTCCGCTTTATGAGAGGAAGCTGCCCACAGACAATTCTAACAGATATAGATTCAGGGCTTAGAGATGGTATAGCAAGGGAATTGCCAAATACTAAACACGTTATCCAAATTGCCCAGTTGGTTCTCTCTGCCTCTTGGATCACAATATGAAGAATTTAAAGCTGAGTTTAATATGTTGTGTCACCTTGAGGGTGTCGAAGCTTTTGAACATCAGTGGAACCTCTTGGTTGCTCGTTTTGGACTTGTTTCGGATAAGCACATAGCTTTACTCTCCTCATATCGAGCATCGTGGCCGTTTTCCTACATTAGATGACAATTGAGTTTTCTCAATCTTTGGAGACATTCTTGAAAAGAATATTGAGTGGACAAACATGTTTGCAAGTGTTCTTTGAGCAGGTATGTTGATCATCGGTATGTTGCTTGATTTTGTACACTGTTTGATCTATGCTTCAAATTCTGATTGCAATATTTTGCAGGTTCGTGCTGCTGCCAACTTCGGAAACTTAACCAGGGAAGGAATGCAGTATATGCATATCAAGACATGCATGCCTATTGAAGAACATGCACGGAGCATTCTTACACCTTATGCCTTTCGTGTCATACAGCATGAAATTGAGCTGTCCATGCAGTATGCAACAAGAATGGATGGGGAGTATCTTGTGATATGGATACCAGAAGATGAGCAAATTCACTGTTCATGTAAGGAATTTGAACATTCGGGAATACTGTATAGGCATTCTCTTCGAGTATTTTCAATAAAAAACTACTTTCAACTTCCCGAAAAATATCTTCTCCTCCGTAGGCGACCAGAGAGTTCCCTAATTCCTATAGAAGATCATTATATTATTTAAATTCTTTAATAATTTATCACATTTAATTAATTTTTTAGGGAAGCTCGACGGTACAATAGAAATTTATTAATGACAAAGGAAAAAAAAAAAAAAAAAGTACACCTAATGAGGGGGACCTAATAAGCTTTACCTCTAAATATGCATAAAACTATTACAAAATCCCAAAAGATTAAGAAAAATGCAATACAAATTAATGCATCAGCTAAATCTATAATTCAGAGAACTATTAACATCATGTATGAGACTTCTTCCAAGACCTGCAAGATGAAATTTGGACGATGGCGACCATTTACAATGAAGACCAATACTTCAAGTTGTTGGAAGAAAAACTAATTACAATCGGTTTCTATTTCCACACCTTCTCTTAAATCTCATCAATTGCATCCCAAAAGTCATTGCAACCCATTCAGTTATATTTGTGAAGAATACATTTCCAAGAATTACTCCAACAACCAACCCAATCAAAACTATTTTCCAATCAAATGCAAATATAGACTCCGAACCTCGATCTTCTCGTCTCTGCGAAACCTCAGAATTTTCACACATTTTTGACAAAGTTTTTCCACACAATCCAGGGTTTCTCTCAAAAGATATACTCTCAAACGTATCAAATTGGTAACCTTGTGGTATACTTCCCTTGAGATTATTATGTGATACATTAATGAATCTAAGGGACATGAGTGCTACTAATTGTTGAGGAATCTTTCCTGAGAGCTTGTTATTAGAGAGGTCCAATGATTCTAGCTCTGTTAGATTAACTAAAGATGGCGGAATGTAACCAAGTAAATTATTATTCGACAGATTGAGATTTTTAAGTGCTCTTAAATTTGAAGTGGATGGTGGAATCTCGCGTGTGAATTTATTTCAGAAAGACTAATGCTTGTGAGCTTATTCGAGATCTTCCCATATTCTAGCTCTACGCCTTTGTTATTCATCATGAATGCGTAAGCATAACTTGGAAAGTCAAAATAGGCATCATGATTATCTGTTAACGGACTTAGTGTATCTTCCATATATGTTAGTTGGCTTCCATTGACAACTTTCATGGAATTACAACAATCGAAGTATTTTGATGAAAGCTCAACCGTAAACAAATTGTGTGAGAGATTTATAATTTGCAATTTGGAAAACTTAACATTTGTCTTCGGTTAAGATAAAACACCATGGAATTTGTTGGATGTCAAGATTCCATGGTGTTTAATTTTGGAAGAATTCCCAACCAAGAGGGAAAAGTATATGTGATTCAATTTGCAAGTTATTGTTAGACAAGTCAAGAGCATAAAGTTGATTCAATTTGCATATCTGTGGTGCAATTTCCACTGTTAGCTTGTTATTTGAAGCTAGATAGATTTGGGTGGATGATGCCGGAAGTGGGAGTACTGATCCTTGCAATTTATAGACTAGTCCACGGAAGAACAACAAGATGTTGATCAAACCCTGTTAAAAGGTTGTATGAAAGGTTCAAAGATTTTAAACTTGTCTTACTTATGTTTAACAACCATCCAAGAATTTGGCCAGGGATGTTGTTGGAGGAAAGGTCTAAAACCATTAAATCATCTTGGTTTTGCAGAAAATTTGGGAATTCGGTAAGGTTACATGAACCCAATCCTATAGAACCAAATTTTTGTATAGTGGTATTAACCATGTTTTCAGTGAGCACTGAAAAATGGTTTGATGAGAGGACTAGTACTCCTAAACTTTTGAATTTACGAAGATATGTGTCTAGCTCCACTATGCCATTCAACCTATTTGAATGAAGATTAAGATAGCCAAGATTCTTGAGTTCAAAAATAGAACTAGGTATTAGACCTTGCAATCGATTTAATGAAAGATCCAAATGGATCAAGTGGGTTAGGTTGCTAATTTCAAAAGGAATTTGATTGGTGAGTTGATTAGACTTGAAATATAGAGATGATAGCTAGTTTAAATTCGTCAACCAGAATGGGTTGGACCAGTTAATTGGTTGTAACCCATGTCTAAATGACTCAGATGGGTTAGATTCAAGAGTCAAAAGGGAATCTCACTAGCAAAGTTGACGTTAGAAAGACATAATTAAGTGATTTTTGTCTGCTTTGCTATCCAAGGCCAGGAAGAAGAATTTCCTTTTGAAAAACTATTATAAGAAAGTATTTAAGAATTAAGATTTGTGAGGCTACCCAATGAAGATAAAGTTTGGCTTGACAAGTGGTTGCCGGAGAGGTCCAATACTTGTAAAGAAGCTAGATTTGCAATTGAAATAGGCAATTCGGCCCAAAAATGGTTGACAGTGATGTCGTGATGGACAAGCTTGGTGAGGCTACCAATTGAAGATGAAATAGTTCCTGAAAAATAACAAGCAAAGGAATCCAACGAGAGTTTTTATTAAACCTCACACTATAAGAAGGGAAAGATTGGGTAAATAGCTAAAAGGAATTAATTACCTTGTACGTTGCAGCGAATGAGAGGTAGATGGGTAAGAGAAGACATATTCCCATTGTATTTTTTTTAAAATTTAATCTGATCTCCAACGTATTTTTTTTTTTTTAATTTAATCTGATTTTTATAATAATTTTTAAATTTTTTTAAATTTAATCTTATTTTTAATTTTTTTTTTAATTTAATCTTATTTTTTTAAATAAGTATTGGTCATTTTTTTAATTAGTAAATTTAATTATTATTTACTTTTTTGATAATAATAATTATTACTTAATTTAGTAATATTTATTTTTAAAAATTATTTAATTCAATTATTTATATTATTTTTTAATTAAATCTGATTGGATGGCATACGTGTCTTTACCCTTGTTCCAAACTAGTTTCTAGAAGCTTTAGTGGAATTTCCCATAATGTCCTTATTGACCTAACGGAAGTCAACGAAATCCTAACGAAATTGGACGATAAGGACTCAAATTGGCATTGTCAGAAAACTACTGGACTGAACTTAGTAATTCCGAAAACCCGTGGATAAACCCATATTAACGCAAACGTGAGGGACTAAAATCTAAATAACCCAATGTAAAATCTCCACACCACTTCCAAACCTATAAATTCATCCACCAAATCACAAACCCATCATTTCAAGAAATAAAAATAAATAATAATTACAAAACTATCAAAGGAATCGGCATCTTACCGGCGTCCTTCGCTAGATTTGGTTGAAGGAGGTGTTGCATCTTAGAGCATCCACAATGGTAAGATCCAAAAACAAGATCCATTTGTTGTCACATTATCAAAAATAGGTCTTAAAAAAAAAAAAAAAAAAGAGTCTTCCCATTTGAGTCCTATTTATTTGGGTATCTTTTCTCCATAATGGAGCTAAATTGAAAAAGAAAAAGTGGATCCATTTTTTTTTTTTTTACTTTTTTCTAAAAAATCATTACTCTTCTTTAAAATATTATATTTATATATATATATATATATATATATTGATAAATACATTATATAATATATTTGAAATATCAACAGTATCAATAATTATTTAACAAATTATAATTAATTTAAATAAAACAATTTATTAATTTAAAATTAGCACAACCGAATTACATTAACAAAAATAAATATTTAAAACAAAACAAAACAAAACAAATATTAAATATTTAAAACAAAATAAATAAATAATATAAATAAATAATATAATTTTTTATTATTTATTATTAAATTTAAATTAAGACCTCACTCTTTTGACTCAGTAATAAATTAAGACCTCTCATGATCAACTTATTTGGCTCTTGTGATTTTAGATTATTTATGGGCTCTTTCGTATAATCTACATTGGCCCATCACTAATTAATAATATTATAAACGCTGCTCACTAATGATTAATTAGACTCTTTTGGTTGGTGAATCGACCGCATCGGCAAGACGGCAAGAGACGGTGAACAGAGATGCTGCCAAAAATCACTACCACACGTGAGTTATATGACACAACACTCAACATTGTTGAAAAAAAAAAAAAAAGGTCGGTGCTTCGAACTCTTAACTGCAATATATTTTCACTTGCTGTCATGTTCCAAGAAAGAACAAAATCTGAAAAGATAAAGATATATACATGGAAAAAAAAATGTAATAAAAAATGCACCAACTAAACCTATAATTTTAGAGAACCTTTAACCACTAGTTTTGAATAAGTAAATCTGAACTATGAAGTCTCATGATTACAGTTTTTGTTGAAAACCACTAGTAATCAAGTTACGTGGATCTTAACTCTACTATCTGATTACTATTTTCACTAGACATTAACTCACTCTTCCAACCCGTCAGTAATCAAGTTATAAAATTTTCTTTTTACTATTTTTAAGAAAACAAAATTTTTAATTTTCTTTTAATGATCTTCATTTTAAAATTATTTTGTACTGTTTTTTAAATTTAAAAATTTTAATAATTTTTGTTCAAAATTTTAATTTTTTGTAATAGTTGAATTAAGAGTTGGGATGGTCCTCTCGTCAATTTAAATTTTCAAGAATGTGCCTGCACTACTAAGTGCAAATGGGCTCTTTTCAATTTTGAATCCACTTTGTGTTGCACATTTGCTGACACTTACTCTGCAATCTGCATATCCAATCTGGTTGAGCAATTTGAAAACAAAAATAGCTTCAGACAACAAGAGCATGGCTGCACAGGCTTGTTTCATCATTTAGCAATGAAGAAACAAATGCACCAGTCACGGTTCATGATTTAAATCCTCATAATCACACTATTATATTCAAAATTGCCTAATTTCATATTTCAAGAGTTAGTATTAAAACTCATTTACAAATCAACCATCAAACATCATATTAAAGTAGTTAATGAAATAAACAAATTGCATGCACAACAGTTTACAGAAAAATTAAACCCAGTTTCAATTAAAATAAATTGAAATCAACTATAAATGACCATTTCAGGGTCACCAAAGTAAAAATTATTGAAACCCAAGTTGTATTTTCTTATAATGAGTCCATACATAGTCAACTTTATCACCATAGTTTTTCCACACCCACAAATGTCTGACATGAAACAAGAATTAGATAAGAACACAAACAGATCAATGAACCATGTATTATGTATAAAGATAAAGAAAAAAGAAAATAAATAAATAAATCAATTGAAAGTTTATTACCCTGCCACTGATATACCACAAGCTTCCAGATTCCTCATCATGAAAAAATAAGGTTAGAATGATATGCGATTGTTTGGCACCGCCAGTTAATGTAATACAAGACAAGAAACTGGATCAGCCATTAAGTCTTTGTGGTTCCGTACTGAGGTCTCCTCATGGGTGTAATGCACAGTATATGGCAAATATGGGTTCGATTGCATCTCTTGTGATGTCTGTGACAATCAACGGGGAAGATGACGAGCAGGATGAGGATCAGCAGAAGGGAAGAAAATTGTGGGGCTTGGTGGTTTGCCATCACACAAGCCAGAGAGAGAAGCATATTATGCAAACTCAAACGTTGCTTTGTGACATGCTCCTTATTCTCCTGTTGGAATTGTTGCTCAGTCACCTAATGTCAAGGATCTTGTTAAGTGTGATGGAGCTGCACTTTACTACGGGAAGAAACTTTGGCTACTTGGGGTTACTCCTACAGAGGCACAGATTAAAGATATAGCGGATTGGCTTCTTGAGTGCCACAGTGCTAGTACTGGATTGAGTACTGATAGCCTTGTCGAAGCTGGCTATCCAGATGCTTCATTACTTGGAGATGCAGTGTGTGGTATGGCTGCTGTTAGGATTACTTCGAAAGATTTCCTTTTTTGGTTTCGGTCTCACACAGCAAAACAGATCAAGTGGGGTGGAGCAAAACATGATCCAGGTGATGAAAACGATGGAAGAAAAATGCATCCCAGATCATCATTCAAGGCTTTTCTGGAGGTAGTTAAGCAGCGGAGTTTACCTTGGGAAGATGTGGAAATGGATGCCATACATTCCTTGCAGCTGATACTAAGAGGATCTTTGCAAGACGAGGTTGTGGAGGAATCCAAAATAATCGTGAATGTTCCATTAATTGATGACAAGATTGAAAGGGTGGATGAATTGCGCATCATCACAAATGAAATGGTTCGCCTAATTGAGACAGCTGCTGTCCCAATCATGGCTGTCGATGCATGTGGTAGCATAAATGGGTGGAATTCCAAAGTAGCAGAACTAACTGGCCTTGCTGTTGAGCAAGCCATTGGCACACCTTTCATCGATCTTGTTGATGAGAATTCAGTTGACGTGGTCAAGAAAATGTTATCAATGGCTTTGCTAGGTGATAATATTATTCAGTTGCTAGGGATTTGCCTTGTTAATATTATTTCAATAATGCTACTTTGCCTAAATCTGGTATCCAAATGATGTGGCATCACTATAATCCATTCATTTAAATTGTATTAGATTTGGATGGTTTAAATGAATGGATTATAGTGATGCCACATAATTTGGGCACATCATGTGAGCAAAGTAGCATTACTCTTATTATTTTTGTGCCCACCTGTGATACTCAGTCAACTGAGTGAAGGCAGATATAATACATATTCTATTGAAATCATCCACTGTTTCAATATGCCTTTGTCTCTAATTAACTGAATGATTGAATTTTTATCCTCGTTTTGTATGTTTGTGTTGTTACACTTTTAATCTTCCACAAATTTTGTGATGAATTTCCATCTGATCTTATCTCAATGTAACAATGGCAGGTATAGAAGAAAGGAATGTTGAAATCAAGCTCAAGACATTTGGTCCTCTCGAAAACAGTGGTCCATTGATGCTGGTAGTTAATGCTTGTTGTACTCAGGACGCAAAGGAAAATGTTGTTGGTGTTTGCTTTGTTGGGCAAGATATTACAGGGCAGAAGTTGATTACAGATAAACATACCCGTATCCAAGGTGATTATGTAAATATCGTGCGAAGCCCATCTGCACTTATTCCTCCAATTTACCGGATAGCTTTTATGCAGGACCTAATGGGGTCTTCTGATTTAAGCAAAGAGCAGAAGCAGCTTCTGAAAACAAGCTTATTGTGTCAAGAACAATTAACCAAGATCGTTGACGACAATGACATTGAAAGTATAGAGGAATGGTATGATTTTTTTTTTTACTTAGTCTACTTGTGTGTTTAACTGATCTAGTTTGCTAAGTTATAGTATCGAATCCATTGTTAGCATCTTGGTTTCAATACCAGTGATTCAGTTCTAATTGAGTGTACTAACACTTGGTTGTTGTATAACTTTTGATCCTCATGTCTTCCACTTGTAGTTATATGGAAATGAAATCTTGTGAGTTCAACCTGGCGGAAGCTCTCGAGGCTGTCATGACACAAGTTATGATACTGAGCAAGGAACACCAAGTGCAGCTCATCCGTGATTTACCGGATGAAGTGTCATCCATGAACTTGTATGGAGACAGGTTGAGGCTTCAGCAAGTCCTTTCAGATTTTTTGACTAATGCACTCATTTTCACTCCAGCTTACGAGGGGTCCTCAATCGCGTTCAGGGTAATTCCACGAAAGCAACGAATAGGGAAAAAGATACACATTGTTCATCTTGAATTCCGGTAATTATCATCTGAACTATTCTTTATGCTTCAACGATTTTCACATTTCATAATCTGTCTCTGGTTTTCGTGGCAGGATCACCCATCCAGCACCTGGAATACCGGAAAAATTAATTCATGAGATGTTCTACCATAGCCAGGGTGCCTCAAGGGAAGGTCTTGGCCTCTATATGTGCCAGAAGCTTGTTAAGATCATGAATGGCACCGTGCAGTATGTGAGAGAGGCCGAAAAATCATCCTTCATTATTCTCATTGAATTTCCGTTGGCTCTCTGAACTGACTGCTGATAAAACACAACACCCTTTTGGATTTAACGAGCAGAGATACGACCCATCCAGCCAAGTGGCATGTCATCCTTGTGAATGTCTACCTAAATTCCTAGGGTTCGAATGTGCTGAGATATCCCGGGTCAGTGGAAACCTCAATAAGTCCCTAGCCAGATAGAACATGTTCACTTTGTTTTTTAACATAATTTTGTCAGTTATATAGTGTTTCTCATCAGGAAAAATAGACTGTTTTCCATCATTTTTGTCTGTTGCAAAAATCTCTTCTAGGGAAGTGTTACAACTTACAACATGGCAAACTGTACATATATTTTTTTTTATCTAATTTGAGCTGGCCAGGATGTAACTCTTTTCTGGGTATGAAACTAAATTGACCGATGTATATTAAATGTTGTACGATCTACAATCATTGAAAACTTGTTCCGGATTGTCTTCAATTTAAGGTTTTATCATCTTATCATCACATATAATAGTTCTCTCCCGAGGAGTAACTACCTATTAGATTTGCAGATTGCAAATCGAGAAAAAGTAATTGCAGCGCTCGAAAAATTTTCAAATAATAAGGGTTTTTAGTCCTCATTGTACAAAGAATTCCCAAATTACTAATTTTGTATTTAGAGAGAAAACTCATTTATTTATTCGGGAGAGAGCTGAAAAGAGCTATGGGAAGGGAACATGACTCAAATTTATAATTTTATTCATGTGGGTAGGGGCGAAGCCAGGATTTTGGCTTTGGAGAGCCAAGATAAAAACAAATATTCAAGTTGACGGAAGACAAATATATTAATATTTTTAAAAATCAAATGTAATAATATATAGTCTCATATAAATTGTAATAGCACAACAAATAAATTAATAAATAAAATAGACTATGTTTTATTTATTTATTATTATTTTTTTTTATAAAGTTATTGTTGATTGTAATCTGTAGGTTTATCGGGACATCCCAATTAAGCTGACACCTCCTTAACACCCTTATCATCTACCCCATCCCAACATTTGGGTTTTATCATCTTATCATCACATACTATAGTTCTCTTCGGAGGAGTAACTACCTATTAGATTGCAAATCGGGAGTGCTCGAAAATTTTTAAATTTTGTTTGTAGGTAGATTTCATTGAACTTACTTAAACAGGTATTACTAGAGGTGGCACCTCCTCCTCCCATCCTCCGTCGCGGGAGAAGGAAAAAGGACTCCGTCGATGGAGAAAAACTTTCAACGGAGGAGGCCTCTGTCGCCTCCTTCAGCGAGGTTTTTCCTAGTGGTCACCAATTTAGTTTTCATTTATTTGACATTTTATGTTTTAATTCTTTTTAAAATGACCATGTGGCAGCATATGATTGGATTAAAATAGGAGGAATTTTTTATTTGACTTTAGTGCCAAATGGCAATTTTGTATTGGTACATCTCATCAACGTCAACTGAGAGACGGACTCATACAAGATTATACCGTGAAATTAAGTGCCACATGGCAATTTTGATTGGACCCATGATAGTACTACAGACTGATTATCTCAGCATCAATCGCATTGGCGACATGTTTCGCTGCCTCTTCCATTCCAGCAAAAAGCGTACTTTCTCAACAGTCACAACACACAACGCCGTCGCAATCCCATTAGAAGCATCGATTCAACACCACAAAACAACACCTTCCCTTCACTCCAGTTTCGACGTATTAGAACATTTGGTTTCCACTTATCGTGATTCTCGTTGCTTGAAAGATGCTAAACTGTTCCATTTGCGGACTTTGAAACCGGGTTTCCATTACGATACGTTTTTATGCAACAACCTTGTCAATGTCTATGTTAGAGCTGGTGATTTGGTGTCGGCTAATAAGTTGTTCGATGAAATGCCTGATAGAAACACAAACTCTTGGGCCGCCTTGATTTCAAAGTGGAATGTTTAGTGAGGGTTGTGGGATGTTTAGAGAAATGGTTTGCTCGGGTTCTTTCCCAGACCATTACGCTATGGGTAGTGTTCTTCGAGCTTGCCAGAGTTTGGACGGAGTGGGCTTAAACTTGGGATGCAAATCCATGGCTTGATTTTGAAATCGAAGTGTGCAATCGATGTTTTGGCGTGTAATGTACTGATATCCATGTATGGGAGATGTTCGGCGTATCGTGACTGTGCTCGTCGTGTTTTTGAGGATATAGAGAGTAAGAATTTGATATCGTGGAATTCTATCATTTCAGTTTATTCACAAAGAGGAGATGCAGACATGCAGTTTCTGCGTTTCAACTTTTGTCGAGCATGCAAAGGGAGGGTTCGGGATATAGTTTTACACCTGATGAGTATACGTTTGGGAGCTTGATAACTGCTGCTTGTTCTTGTGTTGATTCAGGTTTGTGTTTGCTTGAGCAGCTGCTAACTAGGGTTAAGAAATCTGGACTTGTATCAGATTTATATGTGGGTAGTTCTTTGGTAAATGGGTTTGCAAGGTTTGGGTGTATTGATTATGCCAGGAAGATTTTTGAACAGATGAGTCAGAGGAATGTGGTTCCATGAATGGTTTAATGGTTGATCAGTGAGGAATAAGCATGGGGAGAAGCAACTGAGGTTTTTGCTGAGATGAGAAACATGGTTGAATTGAATGTTGAATCGTATGTTATTCTGTTGAGTTCTTTTGCAGAATTTGCTTCATTGGAGAAAGGGAGAAGAATAGGTAAAGAAGTTCATGGATATGTAATCCGCAGTGGGTTAATTGACAAGGAGGTCGCTGTTGGAAATGGGCTTATTATTATGTATGCAAAATGTGGTGCTATTGATGATTCTAGATCAGTATTTAAATTGATGGTTGAAAAAGATTCTGTCTCATGGAGTACCGTTATATCTAGTCTTCGACAGAATGAGTATTTTGAAGAAGCTATCAAGAGCTTCTGTGAAATGAGAAGAGCTGGAAATGTACCTTTCAATTGTATACTGATTACTACTTTGAGTTCATGTGCAAGCTTGGGTTGGATCATGCTGGGACAGCAAGTACACAGTGAAGCTTTCAAGTTGGGACTTGATTTTGATGTTCCAGTTTAAAACGCTCTTCTTGCTTTGTATGCAAAATGTGGTGCTATTGATGATTCTAGATCAGTATTTAGATTGAAGGTTGATAAAAATTATGTCACCTGGAATACCATTATATCTGTTCTTGACCAGATTGAGTATTTTGAAGAAGCTATCAAGAGCTTCTGTAAAATGCGAAGAGCTGGAATTGTACCTTCAAATTTTACACTGATTAGTACTTTGAATTCATGTGCAAGCTTGGGTTGGATCATACTGGGACAGCAAGTACATGGTGAAGCTTTCAAATTGGGACTTGATTCGAATATTTCAGTTTCAAATGCTCTTCTTGCTTTGTATGCAGATACTGGATGTGTCGCTGAATGCCTGAAATTTTTCTCCTTAATGCCAGAAGACGGTCAAGTTTCATGGAATACTGTCATTGGGTCATTATCTGTTTCAGAGTCGTCAATTTCTGAAGCTGTAAAGTATTATTTGAACATGATGTGAGTTGGAGTGAGTCCTAACAGAGTGATCTTCATAAATATTCTTGCAGCTGTGTCGTCTCTTTCACTTGGCAAAGTGAGCCAACAGATACATGCTCAAGTGATTAAATATCATATTGCAGATGACACTACTATTGAGAATGCACTATTGGCATGCTATGGAAAGTGTGAAGAGATGGATGAATGTGTGAAAATATTTTCTAGAATGTCTGATAGAATGGATGATGTTAGTTGGAATTCGATGATTTCTGGGTACGAACATAATAAACTTTGGCATAAGGCCATGGTTTTGGGTTTGTTTATGATACAAAGGGGTTAGAGATTGGATCACTTCACCTTTGTCTCTGTTCTTTGTGCTTGTGCTTCTGTTGCAACATTTGAGCGTGGCATGGAGCTTCATGCATCTGCACTACGAGCTTGTTTAGAATCAAATGTATTGGTTGGGGGTGCACTGGCTGCCTTGTACTCACAATGTGGAAGAATAGACTATGCTTTAAGGGTTTTTGATATGATGCCAAAAAGGAATATATATTCTTGGAATTCAATGATATCGGGCCATGCACGTCATGGATATGGAGACAAAGCTTTAAGGTTGTTCTCACGAATGATACAAAGTGGTCAGAGATTGGATCACATTTGCCACTGTTCTTAGTGCTTGTGCTTCCGTTGCAACATTAGAGTGTGGCATGGAAGTTCACGCATCTGCACTACGAGCTTGTTTAGAATCAGATGTTGTGGTTGGGAGTGCACTTGTTGACATGTCCTCGAAATTTGGAAGGATAGAATATGCTTTAAGGTTTTTTGATATGATGCCTATAAGGTATGTATATTCTTCGAATTCAATGATATCAGGGTATGCACGTAATGGACATGGAGACAAAGCTTTAAGGCTGTTCTCACGAATGGTACAAAGTGGTCAGAGAGATTGGATCACTTCACCCTATCCGCTGTTCTTAGTGCTTGTGCTTACATTGCAACTTTAGAGCGTGGTATGGAGGTTCATGCATGTGCATTACGAGCTTGTTTAGAATCAATTGTTTTTGTTGGGTGTGCACTTGTGGACATGTACTCGAAATGTGGAAGAATAGACTATGCTTTAAGGTTTTTTGATATGATGTCTATAAGGAATGTAAGTTCTTGGAATTCAATGATATCAGGCTATGCATGTCATGGACATTGAGACAAAGGTTTAGAGCTGTTTTCACGAATGATCACGAATGAAGCTAGATGGTCCGCCACCAAATCATGTAACTTTTGTCTGGGTCTTGTCAGCTTGTAGCCATGCGGGGCTGGTTGATGAAGGGTTTAAACATTTCAAATCCATGAGTCAAGCATATGGATTGGCTCCTCAGATGGAACACTTTTCATGTATGGTGGATCTCCTTGGGAGGGCAGGTGAACTTGACAAGATGGAAGACTTGGGAGGGCTTGTTGCCGAGCAAATGGTCGCAAAATAGAGTTAGGTAGGAAAGCTGCTGATATGTTATTTGAGATGGAACCCCAAAATGATGCGAATTATATGCTTCTTGCTAACATGTATGCTTATGGGGACAAATGGGAAGATGCAGCAAGGGTTAGAAAGTTGATGAGAGAGGCAGAAGAGAAGAAAGAAGCCGGTAGTAGTTGGGTCACCATGAAGGATGGTGTTCATGTATTTGTGGCTCGTGGCAAATCACATCCTTAGAAAGACTTAGTTTACGAAAAACTCGAAGAACTTAACCAAAAGATGAGGGATGCTGGATATGTGCTACAGACCAAGTATGCACTGTTCGATCTCGAAAAAGAGTTTTAGGAAGAACTTCTGACCGCATCAGCAAGGGACAGTGAACAGAGCTGCCGCCAAAAATCCGAACCACGCACAACAGTGTTGAAAAAACAATAAAAAGGTCGGTACTCTTAACTGCAACATATTTTCATTTGCCCTCTTGTTGTTTCAATAAAGAACAGAACCCATCTTCACATTTACATGTTAGAACATCATGAGTAGGTTCCAAATTCGTTGATTTTCAATTTTGGTAGGAAAAAAAACCCCACCTTTGAAAACCCTTCAATTTCTGTGAATTCAATGAAAAAGAACTGGAACCCAACTCTAGTTCCTCATCGGACAGTCCTAGAACCAAAAGGCCAAGACCTTGATTTTGTTAACATTGCTTGTAGTCATCCGGTTCACTTTGATTGGGATAAATTGAATTCATTGATAACCCATTTAGAGTGAAGCATGTTATGTTGAAACTTCAAAAAGATTATGTTATTTCACTTGAGTTTTTCAATTGGGTTCAAACCCACAAGCCCAATTCACATACCCTCGAGACTCATTCGATGATCCTCCATATTTTGACCAAGAGCAAGAAATTTAAGTCTGCAGAGTCCATTTTGAAAGGTATTCTTGTGTCGGGTTCGATTGATTTGCCTGCTAAGTTGTTTGATGCCAAGCCGTTTTGTATTCGTATAGAATGTGTGATTCTTCGCCTGTGTTTTTGATTCATTGTTTAAGACTTATGCTCTATGAAGAAGTTTAGGAATGCAACCGATGTTTTTTGACAAATGCAGGATTATGGTTTTTTTGCTGACTGTTGAGTCTTGTAATAAGTATATTAGTTCATTGCTTGATTTGAATAGGGTTGATATCACTTTGGGATTCTATAAAGAGCTGTGGCGATGTAGGATTTCAACGAATGTTAGTACTCTAAATATGGTTATAGGTGCTTTTTGTAAGTCATGGAAGCTTGAAAACACGGTTGAAGTGTTTCAAGAGATGGAACACGTGGGTTTTAGTCCCACCATTGCATCTTATAATACATTGATTGTAGGGTATTGTAATAAGGGTCTTTTGAGCTCGGCTGTGAAGCTTAAAAACTCGATGGGAAAGGACAGTTTGCAGCTAAATGTGATCATTTTTAATACGCTTGTCTATGATTTTTGAAGCGAATAGGATGTTCAGTGAGATGAAATCCATGAATGTGACTCCCAATATTGTGACGTATAATACTTTAATTAATGGGTTTAGTCAAACCGGCAATAGTGAGATGGGCGGTAGGCTTTATGAGGAGATGGTGAGGAATGGAATTAAGGCTGATATACTAACTTATAATGCCTTAATTCTGGGTCTATGCAGGGTGGGTAAGACAAAGAAAGCTGCTTATTTGGTTAAAGATCTCGATAAGGGAAACTTAGTTCCGAATGCCTCAATCTTTTCATCTCTTTATCACTGGGTAATGTGTGAGGAAGAATTCTGAGAATGCCTTTCAGCTATATAAAAGCATGATAAAGAGTGGTTTTCATCCAAACAAACATACTTTTGAGATGTTGACATCTACATTTTGCAAGAACTGAGGACTTTGATGGTGCAATTCAGATCATGCAGGAAATGATTGAAAGATGTATGGCTCCAAATACATGTGTCCTGTCTGAGCTTAACAGTGGACTTTGCTGGTGTGAAAACGATCAGTTGGCTATGAAGCTACTCAATGAAATGGAAATTAGATGCCTTTTGCTAGAAGGTTTTGACAAAGCCAGAACTATCAACTCTAAACCACAAAATCATGACAGAGATTGGAGATAACCCTTTTAAGGTTGTGTTAACTCCTACCTTTTTAACTACCAAGCTTTTTCAAAGGACATTCCTACAGAACAAATTACTGTAATGAAAGTGAGAAAGGTAGATGCACGGCACCAATGCCTTGCTGTTGATCTTGCTTGATTACCCTAAGATACTACAGTTTATTTACGAATGTTTACTTTTGACTCTCTTAACACATGCTCTGTTTTAGAAGACTATCTTAGTTACTTGAATAGAACCATTGAGATCATCCCTTCAACATGCAATGTTTCGTATATGTACAGTGGGAGAAATTTTGCATGTAATATCTTGTTGGTTGATTATTTGACATGCAATTTCATGTTGTTGCTGCACTCTTCTTTCTAGATAATTATTCTGATAAATCTTTATTCACTTGGTGAGGGTTGTAGCAAAGCCTTGTCATTAGTGAAACTGTTGTTCTTGCTAAAATGGTCTGTGTATGCCAGAAGTAATTGCGAAGTTCTGCAATCCTTTGAGTTCTAGGAGCACATCAGCTAAGATCTTCTTCGTGGGCCCTGCAGGGTGCGTGTGCATCCTTAAAGCTTCCTTGACACTTGATTTCAATTAATCAAGTTTTTGAATGTCTGCCTCTTCGATTTTGCTCATTCCTTCGAATACTTGTCGAACTTCATGCTTGTTTCTCCCCCAGGTGGCCGAAGCTACAGCGGTTCTTTGTGGCATCAGGTTTGCTGTTGATGCCGGCTTAGTGCCTGCAGTCATTGAATCTGATGCTAAGTATGTGGTGGATTTGATTAAGCTTGGAGTTTCTCCATCTGCTGATGTTAATATACATATCAATCTGTGTGTCCTGTAGTGAAGTTCTTCCATTTTGTAAAAATCCCATTTCTCAACAATTTGATTTTGTTTAAAGAGAAAAATCATTACAAGTATCAAAGTGTGTTATATACCACCAAACCATATCGGGAGTGGTTAAATTAAGAGATTAGTATTAGTTACGGGAATTATATGATAGTTGATGCTACATTGAGTAATTCTTCCGATAAAAAAAGTTATTACAATCAGTTTTCATGTCCCCTGTTTTAGGATTTAAGAGCTGTCCTTTTAGTAATTAATTTTCTGTGTCGGCTTGTTGATGTAATTAATCCAAATCTTCTTGATCAATTTGCAAACAAAAATATTTTACATCTTCGGACAAAAAAAGCTGGATGAGGCTCAATTTATTCAACAACGAAAACACATGGAAGAGAGAAACGAAACCCAAAAATAAAAGAAGCACATGATGATGAGGCTCTTCAAAGGAAAGATAATTACATTCGGTTTCTAGGTCGTCCCCTCTTTCTCTCCATTCTTTTCAATGGCATCCCAAAAATCTTCACAAACCATTCATGTTTCCTTGTGCAGAAAATGTGTCCAACAACCACTCCAATTATCAAGCCGCAAGCATATCCTATCGCAACTACTTTCCAACCAAATGCAAATGGAGATTCTGATCCCTCGTCGTCTTCTTTCCTTGGAAGCATAGGATTTCCACATTTTCTTGACAAAGGTAGTCCACACAATCCTGGGTTCCCTTCATATGACCTATTTTCAAATGTATTGAATTGTGGTCCTTGTGGTATAGGTCCTTCAAGTTGATTATACGAGACATTGAAGAAGGCGAGGAACGTGAGATTAACAAGCTGCTGAGGAATCTCTCCTGAGAGCTTGTTATTGGAGAGGACCAGCGATTCTAGTACTGTGAGGTTGTCCAAGGATGATGGGATGCCCCCAATGAGATTATTGTTGGAAAGGTCAAGATATCGAAGCCCCTTTAGAGTGGAAATAGTGGCTGGAATCTCTCCTTCAAATGCGTTGCTTGAGAGCCAAATGCCTGTTAGCATATTTGGGATCTTCACGTATTCTATTTCTATCCCTTTGTTGACCACTGTCAATGAGTAATCGTACCAATTTGCAACTGAGCCATCCTTCATCATATATATTAGTACAGTACTCTTATTATCAAATTTCATGGCATTCCAACACTGAAAGTATTTTGATGGAAATTTACCAATAAATCTGTTATGAGAGAGATCAATCATACGCAATTTTGGAAACACAAAATCTGACTTAGGTTCCTCTATTACACCATGAAGTCTGTTCGATTTCAAGTTGAGAACCTCTAAATTTGGAAGACTTCCCATCCAAGATGGAAAAGTATCATTGATTTTGTTATTTCCAAGATCCAAATATTCTAGCATTGTACAATTGACCAATGATCTTGGAATTTTTCCTCGCAACAGATTGTTGCTTAAATCAATCACCTTCAGTTCCGTTCCATTGATGAAGTTTAGAGGAATGCTCCCATAAAATTTGTTGTTCTGCAGATCTAACATTGATAGACCATAACTGAAATTGCCCAAGCACTTTGGAAGCTTGCCACTCAAGTTGTTATTCGATAAATCCAGGGCATAAAGAGAATTCAACTTGCACATCCATGATGGAATTTCCCCTGACAGCTTGTTGTTTGAAACTAAATAATGAGATGTGGACATTGGAGGAATGGGGAGTGGGCCTTGCAACCTATTGAACCTAAGGTCTAAATAATTTATACTTGTCCATGGAAGAACATCGGGTCGTTGCTCAAACCCAGTCAAATGATTGTGAGAAAGGTTCAAGTATTGTAATCTGTTTACACTTATGTTTAAGAACCATCCAGGGGTTTGGCCAGATATATTATTAGAGGAAAGGTCCAGCACATCCAATTGATCTTGGTAGCGCAGAAAATCTGGAAAGCTCCTAAGGTTGCATGAACCCAATCCTAAACTTTGGAATTTATGAGAGCTGCTGGTATTAACAGTGAAGTTGGTGAGCAATGATAAATGGTTTGATGAGAGATATAGTGATTTTAAATTTTCCAATCGAAGAAACATTTGCAACTCTATTGTGCCACTCAAATTATTTGAAGAAAGGTCAAGAATTATGAGATTGTTGAGTAAAAAGATAGAGCTAGGAATTGAACCTTGTAATTTATTATTTGAAAGATCCAAGTATTCCAATTGGGTTAGGTTGCTAATTTGAGACGGAATGTGACCGGACAGTTGATTAGATGACAAATCTAGCACCGAAAGCTGGTTCAAGTTCATGAGACTTAAGGGAATCTCACCCCCAATGTTGTTGTTGGAAAGGTCCAAATAAGTGAGTTTGGTATTCTTACTAAGTGAAGAAGCTGGATCTAGGCTTGAGAAATCGCAGTCCCTCAAATCCAAATAGGCCAGATTTGCAAGGTTAAAGATTGAAGACGGAACTGTTCCTGAAAAAAAAAAAAAAAAAAAAGCAGTGCCGATGTAAGATAATGATTCTTTTAAAAAAGTATATGAATGAAAATCTTTATAGGGAATTTAGTGCTTGTTATTAGATAAGTCTTTTTGTGCAGAAAGAGAACTCAGTGTACATATCCATGGTGAAATTGGGAGTGGGCCTGTTAAGTTGGGCGAAAGGTTTTGGCAGAAAATGTAGAGAGAAGTCAGAGGTTTTGATGAGAGAAGGAATCTGTGCTTGGGGTATAAGAAGGCTTTTATACTTAGGTTTTTACTGATTCCCTAAAATGGCACCGTTTAGGCTTTACTTGAAGTAGTGTGGGTCAGCTCTATCATAATTAGTAAGAGTAAGAGTCGATTTTGAAAGAATTTAAATCCATTTCAAACTCTAATTTCTCTCTTCTCTCTATCTTATTCTCTTCAATCTGCCCAGAAACCTTCAAATCAATAGCTTACTCAATTAAAAAAAAAATAATATTAACACAACAGGCTGTCGGTTCAAGTATTGTAAACTATACCAAACTAATGCCAAACAACCATCTAAGGATTTTTCCTGATATATTGTTAAGCATGCATGAACCCAAACTTAATCTTTCAAATTTATGAGAGCTGGTATTAACAGTGAAGTTGGTGAGCAATGATTAACGGTTTGATGAGATATCTAATGCACTTCAAACTTTTTAGTGTTTATAATATCATTGATTAGTGATGGGCTAAATGTGGATTTTGTCAAGCCTAAACCGATCACACGAAAGAGCCCAGGAAAAACACCAAGTTCCAAAAGCACAATTGTATTAAAAACACCCATGCAAGTGAAAGACAATTGTTTCAAAAAAAAAAAAAAAAGAATCAAGTTTCATTGTAAAGGGAATCATAAAAGGGAATTTGATTCTTCGGATGAGATGAGAGACTTAATTTCTGATTTATATATGGGATCTACGTAACTTGATTCCCAACGGTTTTTAATTTGTAATCACAAGACTTATAGTTCATATTTGTCATTCAAAGCTGCCAAAAGACTTTATATATATATATATATATAGAGGGCGGATGCTTGAGAGGGTTGCCCCAGGCTGTCCTCTCAAAAGAAAAAAAAAAATTATTACGATTAATTGCACAAACACCCTTGATATTAGGTCTAATTGTATTTATATGTAAATTTTGTTTATAATTACACTAACATCCCCTACCATTAGTATAATTTATTTCATTTATTTATTCTAATTTAAAATCAAAAGACAATAATAAAAATTACAAAAATCAATCACAATGGACAAAAGTATTATTTTATACTTGTTTTACATATAATATTTACTTGCTTTTATTTCAATTTTTTGATTGCACAATTTAGATTCATTTCGTTTTGTTTTATTTATTAATTTTGAACAATTCAAACCAGTCATTAATAGTAATTTTTCATAATATGTAAAATCTATTTAAAAACAAGATATATATTGACAAACAAATCAATGTGAGAGTGTGTGAGTCATTGATTAAGCATTTAAATATATTGACTAAACAATTCAATGTGAGAGTTTGTGAGCCACTAATTAAGTATTATAATATATTGACTAAACAAAAATAGATAAATCCAACGATTGATATCTAATGAATTGACTATGTGACTTAGAAAAAAAAAAAACTATTTGTATATATAATTTAGCCTGGTCTGTAAATAATTTCTGGGTCCGCCCTTATATATATATATGGGTTAGGCTATAGAACACCGTGTAGGAAATATTGTGATTGTAATTTGAAAAAGTGTGATCCAAGTTTCAATCACAATATTTTCTACACGGTGTACGGGTACACCGGTGTTCTATAGATTGTCTATATATATATAGTAAAACTTCAATACAGCTATTGGTTATTCATCTCATATGACATGTTGAACTGGAGCTTGGAAGTATACTCCCAACTAGCCGAATCATTTTTCAATAAATGATCAAAGATTTCTCACCAGAATTACATCTTACTTTCATACAACACGTTTTTGCATGATAATTACTGTACACTTGACATGAGACTTTGAGAGTAATTACATGAAGCATGATGTATCTGGCCGGAGCGTTTCCATTAATTGGGTCAATTGTCCTTTTAATCATACTAATTACAATTAATATCAGTCGTTTTAATCATGTATTTGAACATTCTCATGTGAAGTGGAATTCCTGTAGTTAAACCGTAATCCAACATATTGAAGTTTCTTATTTTAAAATCGAATAGATTCTGTGGTTATATAAGCGAGCCTCTAACAATATGTTTACAGGTGGGCAGAATTAAATAGTGAAACAACAGTTGAATGAATTGGCTAGTCTAACATTTGATGGGAAAAGGAGAAAAAAGAGGTAGCTTGAGATATTTAACGGAGATGATGGGTTTGACAATCATGCATATTTGAAGTGGAATCTTTCCCTAGAGAGTCTATCATAATTAGTAAAAAGTCTATTGTAGAGAATTATTACCGATTATGAAAGAATTTTACATCCATTTCAAACTCTAATTTCTCTATTCTCTCTATCTGATCTACTTACTCTCTTTCTATTCTATTTTCTTCTTCTGTTCTCTTCAATCTGGTATTAACAGTGAAGTTGGTGAGCAATGATAAACGGTTTGATGAGATATCTAATGCACTTCTAACTTTTTAGTCTAAGAAACATTTGCAACTCTATTGTGCCACTCGAAATTATTTGAATAAAAGTAAAGACTTTCGAGATTGTTGAGTTCAAAGATAGAGTTAGGAATCGTACGTACCTTGCAATTCATTCCTTGAAAGATCCAAGAATTCCAATTGGGTTAGGTTGCTAAGTCTCAAGTTCATAAGACTTGAGGAAATCTCACCACCGATGTTGATGTCCGAAAGGCTCAAATGAGTGAGTTTGGTTTTCTTACTGATCCAAGACAATAAAGAACTTGGGAATGAAAAATTATTTTGAGAAAGATCCAAATAGGTGAGCTGGGTAAGATTACTAAGTGAAGAAGCTAGATCTTGGCTTGATAAATTACAACTCCTCATATCCAAGTGGGCTAGATTTGTAAGGTTATCGAGTGAAGATAAAATTGTTCCTGAAAAAAGAACAGTAATAATTTTTTAAAAAGTATGTGAATGTTCTTTAAAGGGAATTTACTTTGCAATTTGCAATTTTGAGATAATAATACCTCAGAAGAAATATTTGTTACGATGGAACTTCACCAAATAAATTGCATCCGTGGATAATGATTCTTTTAAATGTAAGATAATGATTCCTTTTTTAAAAGTATGTGAATAAAAATCGTTATAGTAAATTTACTTGGAAATTTGCAACATCTAGAGAATAATCACTCGAAGAAGAAATATTTGTCGATCGCAATGGAACTTGACCGAATGAATAAATTGCATCTGTAGGTATCCAAATCTTTTAAAAGAAGAAAAAAAAAATTAATGGAAGTAGGCAACTCACCCCCAAAATCGTTACCAGATAATTCCAAATACACCAGATTTGTAAGGTTACAAAGTGAAGACGAAATGGTTCCCGAAAGAAAGATCAAATAAGGATTCACAATTGTTTTTTCATAAAAGGTATAGGCATGTAACTGGAAAATGTTTATAAGAAATTATTACTAAGTGAAGAAGGATCTTGGTTCAAGCCGAATGAAAAGGTACGTGAATGAAAAATATTCTTTATAAGGAATTTACTTGGTAATTTGCAACTTCTGATATATTAATGACTCAAAAAGGATAAATATTTGTCAAGATGGTTCTTGTAGATATCCAATTTTTTCGAAGTAGCAAGCCTTTAAATGTAAGTAGATTACTAGATAAGTCTAAATGGACAAGATTGTTAGGATTATCAAGCAAAAACAGCATGGCTCCCAAAAGATAGATTAGATAATAATTAAACTTTTTTTATTTAAATGGTAAAGGTATGAAACTTGAAAATCTCTCTTCTTTTTTTAAAAAAGAAATAGATTAGATAATTTGAGGTATGCAAGACATAAAAATTCAAGAAAAGATAAATTTGTCAAGATGCGAGGTAGTGAAGAAGAAATTTCAACATGACTAAGATCAAGCACTTTCAGGTCAGTTACTTCTCAACTATTCTTTATAGAATTGGCTATTGGAGCTGCAACGGATTTTGGTAGCTGGAAATAAAGGGAAGTTTTAAAATTTCTTAAGGCATTTGAACTAACGAGTAAAAGAAGATAAATTGCATCAATTGAGTTTTTATTTAACCTAACAAGTCAAAAAAGATAAATTGCATCCCACTAAGTTTTTCAAACAAACAAAAGTTTAAATGGAAGTAAGCAACTCACCCCAAAGATTGTTATCGGATAAGTCCAAATGAACGAGATTCTTAAGGTTACCAAGTGAAGACAAGATGGTTCCTACAAGATAGAATAGATATTTCCTCACGAAGGGTTATATTTGTCAAGGTGGAACTAATTGCATTCATAGATATCCAATTTTTTAGAAGACACATGATTTTAAATGGAAGTACAGATGGACCAGATTGTTTAGGTTACCAAGGGAAGATATAATGGTTCTTGAAAGATAAATTAGATAATAATTCAAGATATGTATATATATATATATATATATATTTAAGTATAGGTACGAAACATGAAAATATTTATAATGAATTTACCTTTCAATTTGCAGTTTGCAAGAGACAAAAAATTTAGGGAAGATAAATCTGTCAGAAGATTTAGAACATGAGGTAGTGAAGAAGAGATATTTACTCCACCAAGATCAAGCACTCTCAAGTTGGTTAACTTCTGAACTAGACTTTCTAGACCAGGCTGATGGAGCTCCAACGAATTTCGGTCTAGATCAAGGGACTCCAACTTGGAGAGCTCTAATATTTCCGATGGTATTTGACCAGAAAATGCAGACCAAGAGAGGTTTAGATGTGACAAGTAGGAAAGGTTCTTAATTTCAGAAGGGATTTTAGAGTGATTGAAGTTATTATCAGCGAGGCTAAGCCATTGAAGATGGACAAGGTTGAAGAGGGTGTTGGTTGAGTTGATGAAACCATAGAGACAGCTACTATTGAGGTCAAGCTTGATCACATAACCAGTGTCCTCATTGCACTCCACACCGTCCCATGAACAGCAGTCACTCATGTCTTCTTCCAAACTCCAGTGTGCAGTCTTGGAATAAGCAGAGGGATCTCCAGAAGCAAACTTGCAGTCAATGGAAAAGCTTTCCTTGAATCGCAACAAAGCAGAATGTTCACCGTCATGGCAAAGTGGTTGCCTAGAAGAAGCAGGATGAAAAAGGAAGAGCAGAAAAGAAAAGTATAAAAATACGAAGAAACTCATGATTTTGCTCTCAAAGACAAGCAAGGTAAGATAGGAGAGGATTGATTCTGCTGTGGTTGGCAATCACGGAAGAGGATTTGAGTTGGATTTATAGGCATCAATAATTAGTTTATACTGTTGAGGAATGCTTAATACAAGTCGTCTTGACTTGTGATGTTATGACTTATGAGTCTGCACTCTGCACAAACAATAATTTAGGGAAAGCTTAACACAAGCTTTTATTTTAGAGGAAATTACACACACACCCTTGAGCTTTGGGGTTAAGACACCTAGATGAAATAGATGACTAATCTGTTAAGTTGACTAAGTCTGACCTTTGAAAGGTCCAAAATACCCTTATATAAAAATATAAAGTACAAATATAAATATAAATAAATAAATAAATAATTAACTAAAGTAAAAAATATATATATATATATATGAAGAAAAAAGAAAAGAAAAAGTGGAGACCACTGACGACCACCATCGCAGATTCGCAGATCCAAAACAATGAAAAAAAAGTCCTCATTTAATGCAATATCACCCAAACCACACACCAGATCCAACTTAATTCAAACTCATTTCAAATGTAAAATCTCCACACTACTTCAAAACCTATCATTTCACAAACCCATCATTTCAAAAAATAAAAATAAATAATAATTACAAAACTATCAAAGCAATGTGGTGGAAAGGAGTCGGCGTCGTACCGGCGTCCTTCGCTGGATTTGGTTGAAGGAGGCGTTGCCTCTTAGAGAGGAGTGGGATGCATCTGCGGCTCTGCCATGCCTTCTCGATCTGATTTTTGTTGTGTTTTACTTTAACATTTTTTCTTTTCTTTTTTTATCTGTAATTGAAGTTTTTGAAATGACAATTGACAAAACTACCCCTTGCTGTTAGATTTTAAACGGAGGTATGTTAACAATATTAAACAACAAATTCAATGAATTAAATACTTGTCATCTATATATAATTCAAATCAATCCTGCAAATAAATAATTCCTTGTTCAGGATTAGCAGTAATAGCAACAGAATTTTATTTATATTGAAAATCAAAAATTGTGGTGGGTTAAATATTGTTTGATATTATATCAAATTGAAAGATAAAACATGTATTACATGTGCATGTTTTCTTGACAATTGTGGTGGGTTGACAATCATAAATTCATAATATCATAGAAATTCATTTTATAATTTAAATATCATGTTCTCACTTATTTTTCGAATATATATATCTTGAAATTTCTACGAGACCTCCTAAAATATTTAAGAATTTTGTTTGGAAGAAAGTATGTGATTTTTTTTTATAAGAAATAATTTCTATTTTTCGAAGTGTGGATGGGGATACCTCCCCCCAAATCATTTCGGGGAGTTTGGGGGGAGGTATCCCCATCCCCACTCTCAATTTTTCCCATTTTCCACTAATCGTAATTCATAAGTTCACAACCCCTTCTTCATTTATCGGGAAGTTTGTGGGGAGGTATCCCCATCCACACTTCCCAGTTTTTCCTGCTTTCCACTAATCATAATTCATAAGTTCACAACACTAATTTGATCATGTGAAGTTTATTTATATTAGTGAGGAATTATAAATCTGATTAATAAAAATAGAAAAATCATTACAACTGTCGAATTACATGCACGTAGTAATAAATTAAATTACATTTTTCTAAGATAAATACTAAATTAATCATGATGTATAATGCATGTATCAGATGGAATTTACTTTTTATCAAACTATATTTAGGTCATCTAATCGTGTTGTGTGCGGAAATGTTTCTAATACTTGTGAGAATTAGTACATCAATTCATGAAAATTTCTACGAAGATTAGTAAAAGAAGAAAAATATTGATCATTTTGACAATTACATGCATTTAATTCTGTTTGAAATTTCAAACTTGAAATGTGGGTTAGAAAATGTTGCTTGACTCTTTAATTCTGCTCATGGATGTGAGAGATGGGGCAATCATATCCACATTCACTCTATAAGAGAGCAACAATAGTGGAACATATATAGACGTTTGAGGTCATATATGCATTGGAAAATGAATGACATATCAATATCATATTTTAGAGATAATCTTGCATGGGACCACTGTAAAACCGTCGTAAGCGCGCTCTTATAGTGCAAGTGGAAGGATATTTTTGTCTATTGGAGTCCAGCCCTTAGCTCTTGTGGCTTTAGATCATTTATGAGATTCTCCAAAGACTTATAAAATGGTCATCTAGGAAATATCTTCTCAATAGCAAACAAAACTTCATTTTTCTCACAAATTGTCCTGCTCTGTGGAATTTCCAAAGCAATTGGAATTTATTAGAAGCTGTCATGCATGCATGAGTGGTGCAAAGCAATTACAATTAGTATAGATTGATAATGTTTCCAGGAAATATCTATTCCCCTTCATGATGTCCAATGCTCACAAGATTGTATTGTCCTGTTGTGCATATATATATATATATATATATCTCGAAATTTCTGCGAGGCCACTTAAAATATTTTAGAATTTTGTTTGGAAGAAAGTACGTGAATTATTTGTTGATTTTTTTTAAAAAGAAATAATTTCCATTTTCTTATTGTTAAGCATTTAAGCAATATGAAATAAAATTTGATTTAACTTATTAAACATGTGTTTCAAGTTCATGAATAGTATCTAATTTAATTTGAAGAAGAAAGTGAGAAAGTGGCTGTGAGTTGAACTTGATATGTGGGGACATGTGGGGTACAACATTTATCCCCATCCCCACTCCCAACTTTTCTCATTTTCCACTAGTCATAATTCATAAGTTCACAACCCCTCTCTCCATTTCCCCATTAATGGGGATTGGGAAGTTTGGGGGGAGGTATCCTGACCCCCACTTCCTAGTTTTTCCCATTTTCCACTAATCATAATTCATAAGTTCACAATACTAATTTGATCATGTGAAGTTTATTTATATTAGTGAGGAATTGTAAATCTGATTAATAAAAATAGAAAAGTCATAATAAATTAAATTACATTTTCCTATGATAAATACTAAATTAATCATGATGTATAATGCATGTATCAGATGAAATTTACTTTTTATCAAGCTATATTTAGGTTATCTAATCGTGGTGCGTGGAAATGTTTTTAATAATTGTGATAATCAATACATCAATTCATGAAAATTTCTAAGAAGATTAGTAAAAGAAGAAAAATATTGATCATTTTGACAATTACATGCATTTAATTCTGTTTGAAATTTCAAACTTGAAATGTGGGTTAGAAAATGTTGCTTGGCTCTTTAATTCTGTTCATGGATGTGAAAGATGGGGCAATCATATCCACATTCACTCTGTAAGAGAGCAACAATAGTGGAATATATATAGACGTTTGAGGTCATATATGCATTGGAAAATGAATGACATATCAATATCATATTTTAGAGATAATCTTGCATGAGACCACCGTAAAACTGTCGTAAGCGCGCTCTTATAGTGCAAGTGGAAGGATATTTTTATCTATTGGAGTCCAACCCTTGGCTCTTGTGGCTTTAGATCATTTATGAGATTCTCCAAAGACTTATAAAATGGACATCTAGGAAATGTCTTCTCAATAGCAAACAAAACTTCATTTTTCTCACAAATTGTCCTGCTCTGTGGAATTTCCAAAGCAATTGGAATTTATTAGAAGCTGTCATGCATGCATGAGTGGTGCAAAGCAATTACAATTAGTATAGATTGATAATGTTTCCAGGAAATATCTATTCCCTTTCATGATGTCCAATGCTCATAAGATTGTATTGTCCTATTGTGCAGATATATATATATATATATATCTCAAAATTTCTGCGAGGCCACCTAAAATATTTTAGAATTTTGTTTGGAAGAAAGTATGTGAATTATTTGTTGATTTTTTTTAAAAAGAAATAATTTCCATTTTCTTATTGTTAAGCATTTAAGCAATATGAAATAAAATTTGATTTAACTTATTAAACATGTGTTTCAAGTTCGTGAATAGTATCTAATTTAATTTGAAGAAGAAAGTAAGAAACTGGCTATGAGTTGAACTTGACATGTGGAGACATGTGGGGTACAACATTTATCCCTATCCCCACTCCCAACTTTTCCCATTTTCCACTGGTCATAATTCATAAGTTCACAACCCCTCTCTTCATTTCCCCATTAATGGGGATTGGGAAGTTTGGGGGGAGGTATCACGACCCCTACTTCCCAGTTTTTCCCATTTTCCACTAATCATAATTCATAACTTCACAATACTAATTTGATCATGTGAAGTTTATTTATATTAGTGATGAATTGTAAACCTGATTAATATAAATAGAAAAGTCATAATAAATTAAATTACATTTTTCTAAGATAAATACTAAATTAATCATGATGTATAATGCATGTATCAGATGAAATTTACTTTTTATCAAGCTATATTTAGGTTACCTAATCGTGGTGCGCGGAAATGTTTTTAATACTTGTGATAATTAGTACATCAATTCATGAAAATTTCTAAGAATATTAGTAAAAGAAGAAAAATATTGATCATTTTGACAATTACATGCATTTAATTCTGTTTGAAATTTCAAACTTGAAATGTGGGTTAGAAAATGTTGTTTGGCTCTTTTATTCTGCTCATGTATGTGAGAGATGGGGCAATCATATCCACATTCACTTTGAAAGAGAGCAATAATAGTGGAACATATATAGACGTTTGAGGTCATATATGTATTGGAAAATGAATGACATATCAATATCATATTTTAGAGATAATCTTGCATGAGACCACCGTAAAACCGTCGTAAGCGCGCTCTTATAGTGCAAGTGGAAGGATATTTTTATCTATTGGAGTCCAACCCTTGGCTCTTGTGGCTTTAGATCATTTATGAGATTCTCCAAAGACTTATAAAATGGTCATCTAGGAAATGTCTTCTCAATAGCAAACAAAACTTCAATTTTCTCACAAATTGTCCTGCTCTGTGGAATTTCCAAAGCAATTGGAATTTATTAGAAGCTGTCATGCATGCATGAGTGATGCAAAGCAATTTCAATTAGTATAGATTGATAATGTTTCCAGGAAATATCTATTCCCTTTCATGATGTCCAATGCTCACAAGATTGTATTGTCCTATTGTGTAGATATATATATATATATATATATCTCAAAATTTCTGCGAGGCCACCTAAAATATTTTAGAATTTTGTTTGGAAGAAAGTATGTGAATTATTTGTTGATTTTTTTTTTTAAAAGAAATAATTTCCATTTTCTTATTGTTAAGCATTTAAGCAATATGAAATAAAATTTGATTTAACTTATTAAACATGTGTTTCAAGTTCGTGAATAGTATCTAATTTAATTTGAAGAAGAAAGTGAGAAACTGACTATGAGTTGAACTTGACATGTGGAGACATGTGGGGTACAACATTTATCCCCATCCCCACTCCCAACTTTTCCCATTTTCCACTAGTCATAATTCATAAGTTCACAACCCCTCTCTTCATTTCCCCATTAATGGGGATTGAGAAGTTTGGGGGGAGGTATCACGACCCCCACTTCCCAGTTTTTCCCATTTTCCACTAATCATAATTCATAACTTCACAATACTAATTTGATCATATGAAGTTTATTTATATTAGTGAGGAATTGTAAATCTGATTAATATAAATAGAAAAGTCATAATAAATTAAATTACATTTTTCTAAGATAAATACTAAATTAATCATGATGTATAATGCATGTATCAGATGAAATTACTTTTTATCAAGCTATATTTAGGTTATCTAATCGTGGTGTGCGGAAATGTTTTTAATACTTGTGATAATTAGTACATCAATTCATGAAAATTTCTAAGAAGATTAGTAAAAGAAGAAAAATATTGATCATTTTGACAATTACATGCATTTAATTTTGCTTGAAATTTCAAACTTGAAATGTGGGTTAGAAAATGTTGCTTGGCTCTTTTATTCTGCTCATGGATGTGAGAGATGGGGAATCATATCCACATTCACTTTGAAAGAGAGAAATAATAGTGGAACATATATAGATGTTTGAGGTCATATATGTATTGGAAAATGAATGACATATCAATATCATATTTTAGAGATAATCTTGCATGGGACCACTGTAAAACCGTCGTAAGCGCGCTCTTATAGTGCAAGTGGAAGGATATTTTTATCTATTGGAGTCCAACCCTTGTCTCTTGTGGCTTTAGATCATTTATGAGATTCTCCAAAAACTTATAAAATGGCCATCTAAGAGATGTCTTCTCAATAGTAAACAAGACTTCATTTTCCTCACAAATTGTCTTGCTCTGTGGAATTTCCATAGCAATTGGAATTTATTAGAAGCTGTCATACATGCATAAGTGGTGCAAAGCAATTACAATTAGTATAGATTGATAATGTTTCCAGGAAATATCTATTCCCCTTCATGATGTCCAATGCTCACAAGATTGAATTGTCCGGTTGAGCAGAAATTCAAATAGATTATAAGTCTGTCTTTGAAACCTACTTTTAGAAGATAAATATACAATGCTCACAAGCACAAACATCGAGCAGTCATGTTCTTTTTAACACTTAACACTAAACATTAGGACAAATCACAAATAAACAAGAAAATGCAAAATATGAAAGTGAAGAAACAAAGAGAAATTAGGAATTATGCTACCAACCCCATATTTCCCTTCAGTTTCAAAGACAGGCTTATAAGAAGACAACATGCAAGTCAACTGAAGATGGTTCGTCATGCTAGCTAGTTAGAGCATCTCCAAGAATCTCCCTTAGAGACCCTCTTATTTAGGGTTCGAAAATTATATAGCACCTTTTTGGGTGGTATTTTAAGATTTTGCTCTTTTAATAAGTTAAGTTTAAATGATACCTAAATTGGGTTCCTTCCAAAAACGCTTCAAGTTTGTTTAACATGAGCATTCAAGAATAAACAAACTATATATCATCTTAAAATACATATCAATCTAGAATTGGCCCGTCATCGTGATACTAATAAAATCAAGTGTTGGCAAACAATAACCAAAACACATTACAAGAGATTTTTCAGATAATTTTTGGTAGAAGCCATCATCGCCTCATAGAGCATTATTCAAGATAACAGTCATAACACTGATAAGTACATGTGCTTTGAATAAACACTAAAAAGTTGTTGCTCTTACAATTAATTACAAAGAGTTTCATTGATGTACATGCGCTTTTATACGCAGATACTTCAAATTATTATTAATATCATAAATTGAGTGAGTTTAATTTAAAAATTAATATCATTGTCCATGTCAATTAGGTCGTTAGGTCTTCTATTCAATGCAGAAAATTTTAAGTTATTCTCACTTTCATAGACAAAGACCTGTCCGAGTAATATGAGGACTTTTCAATGATGATCGCATGCTTTTAACTGTTTATTTTTAATTTTGTCAGAGTAGGTGGAAGATTTGTGACTTGGGTCTTTTGAGTCTGCTCATAGAAGTGAGAGAGGGCAATCATATCCGCATTCCAAGCAAGACCATTGAAAGAGACCAACATTAGTAGAACCATATTAATAGACTTTAAATTGAGGTCATATTTGAATTGGAAGACTTATCAATATCATTTTATGGCAGTGGGTTGTTACAATTCGAACTAGACATTCTCGAGCCAATAGTCTAACAGTCTAGACCCATTAAATAAATATTTTTCCGCTTTGAATTTCATATACACGTTATTCATTTTTACAGATTTGTTTTGGATTATAGGTTTCATACAAGTGTCCTGCATCATATATGGCCCAAAACAGTTCTATTTACCAAAGGGTATCAAGCATTAAGGGGGGAGATTGTTACATCTTATATCGTTAGCGACTGAATTCAAAATTTATATATAAGTCTCGGTTTCTCTTAACTAAATAGACACGAAGAGGAAGTTAAGTGCTCAATCAAATACAGTATTGTATTCATGAGTGACTATTGGATAACAAAGCAATATGTGATTTTGGTATGTGTCTCAAAAATATAATTTCCATCTGTGTAATTCATGTTTCTTTAACATTAACATTCAAGAATAAACAAACTATATATCATGTTAAATACATATCAATTTAGAATTGGTCTGACATCAAAGTACTAATAAAATCAAGTAGTACGTGTTGGCAAACAATAATCAAAACAAATTACGAGAGATTATAAAAAATTTCAAATAATTTTTCTTGAATCCCTCATTGCTTCATAGAGCATTCAAGATAACACTGATAAGTACATACGCTTTGAATAAACACTCAAAAGTTGTTGCTCTTACAATTATTATTATTTTTAATTATTATATTATTACATAAATTTGGGGTTTTTAGGGAGGGTGAGGATTCAAACCCCCAATCTCGTGGTGCAAGTGAGGTTTACTACCGGACTAACATCATCTCATCTGCTCTTTTAATTAATTGCAGAGAGATTCATATATGGACGGTCCCGTTCCTATCAGGGCATCCTTATATGTTTATCAGGATATTGAATGTGAGTCACTCATTTATAAAAGTGATTTGATAAGTGCATACATACCAAGTCAAAGTATGTAAAACGAGTGGCTCACATTCAATGTCCTTATATAATTATATCAGGGTATCCTTATAGGAAAATTTCCGTATATATGGGACCATATATATAGACTTTAATTGGAGGTCATATTTGAATTGGAAAATGAATTTACTAATCAAGATTAGATCTAGATATTCTAATTTCGGTATAGTGTTTAAGATTACAGATACTGTATTAGTGAGAGAAGTGATTTAGAAAATAGCAATGTTATTCGGTTATATATGTAAATAGACTATTATCAAGCTAATAATATAAGGCCTTTTGGGTGAAAACCTACAACAAAATAGAGTGAGTTTATTTTCAAAATTAATATATTAGTCGTGCCATGTGCAAAAAATAAAAATAAAAATAATTAAGTTATTCTAACTTTCACCAACAAAGACTTGAGACTTGTCAGAGTAATGAAGAACTTTCAACAATGATGTGTCAGAGTAATGAAGAACTTTCAACAATGATGTACGGATTTTGATCCTTTGCTGAATCGATTTTCTCTTGATCTAAAATACTTAAAAATAATATATTTCATACAAACATCATCTCAACAGAAGATCTAAATTCACGATGTATATGATCAAAACTACTTATTCCGGGCCTTGGGTGGGCGAAGTTGATTTTTATTTTATTTTTATACTTTTTATAGTTTTTTAAAAAATGACTTCTTTTATTTTTATAATATTAGAGCATTTAAAAAGACACTCACAAAGAATTGTAAATCTGATTAATTAAAAGAAAAAAAAAATAGGTACAAGTCTCTAATTACATGCTCACTTGTAGTACTAATGTATTAGGTGAAATTTACTCCAAGTTAAGCTCTTTTAAGTCTTCTAATCTTGTCATGTGCAAAAAGGTTTAGGTCGGAGACTTGTAATAGTCGGTTCGTCGATTCATGTCATAAATTTTTAAGAAGACTATTCAAAGAAGAAAAATGTCGATCCTTTTGTCAATTACATGCATTTATGTAATTGATCAAAGCATATATAATATGAAGGATGAAAGCATCAATTATTAATTAAACCTGTCATATGGGTTAGGAAATATTGCGTGGCTTTTGAGTCTAGTATGCTCATGAATGTGAGAGATGGGGTAATCATATACACATTCTAAGTAAAACTTCTTAAGTGTTTTAGACATTGGTGGTGAGGGGTTTAGGTCACATCATGCATATTTTACAAGTATGTATGAGGAGTTTTCTCCTTGTTTGTTGGAGTAGATATTTGGATTGTACATATATTGTCTGATCTTAGTAAGTCACGACAGTCTTATTGAAGTAGTTGTAAAACTTAAAAAAAAAAAAATGGCAGTGAGCCATTACAATTAGGACAAGGCATTCTCAAGCCAACAATGTAACAATCCAGGCCCGTCAAGTATATATTGTTTGCTTTGAACTTCACACTCGTGTCTTTCACTCTCACAAAATTTCTTTGGATTATAGGCTTCGCGTAAATGTCATTCACTCAGGGCCTAAAACGTGTCTCTTTACAGTAGTGAGATTGTCACATCTCACATAGCTTTCGAGTGAGTTCCAGGCCTTGGTCTCTATTAATTAAGTAGCGACGTGTTGGGCCATGGGGAAGTTAAGCACTTAATCAAAATCATATGTATCAAATTTGAAGAAGTTCTGAGACAGTCACAACATATGCACTTTTATAAGGAGTTAGTGAGGGAAATTTAAAGGAAAATCACAAGTCCCACCATATTTCAATGCACAATGTGATTTTATGCATACAAAATGTTTGCATAGAACTACTAGAAATACTGTGATTTATCTATGTATCAAATTCGGGATAATTCAAAGACTGACAAAAAATCTACAATTTTATAAAGGGCTAATAAGAGAAATTTGGAGGTAAATTACGAGTCACGTATTTAAATTCAAAATGGAATTTTACCTAAAATTATTATTTTTAGACCTACTAGAATTACTTTATTCTATCTAATAAGTATCAAAATTTAGAAACTTTTGAAAGTCTCTAAACCTGCATTTTTTCAAGGGGTTAGTATGAGAGATTTATGCAAAAATTACGACACATATGTTACAAAGCAGAATGTGGTTTTAATAATTTTATTGGAATAAGCAGAGGCATCATCAAAAGCAAACTTATCGATAAAAAGGCTTTCCTTGAATCATAATAAAGCAGAATGTTCATCTTCATGACAAAGTGGTTGCCAAAAAGTAGTGCGCTGAAAAAAGAAGAGCATAAGAAAACATGAGTACAAGAATGTGAAGAAACTCAGGATGACCCCATGATTGATCTAATTATGTACACAATGTTCATCTTCCTTTGTAATTTGAAGGACGAACGCTTGATCAATATTGTCAAACTTGTCTCATGCACGTGTGACGTGTTAGAAAATATTGTTTGGGTCTTTAAGTCTGCTCGTGGCCGATGTGAGAGATGAGGCAATCATATCCACATTCCAGATTTACAGGAAAGAGCATTGAAAGAGACCAATAATAGTAGGACCATATATGTAGACTTTAAATTCATGAGGTCACATTTGAATTGGAAAACATATCGGTATCATTTAATGGTAGTGGATCATTACAATTTATGGGCCAGCTCATTATCTATAGGAGTCCAGCCATTGGCTCTTGTGACTTTGGACCATTTATGGGCTCTTTCGTATAACCCAACTCCATAATTGTTTTGGTTTGGCTTGCAAAAATCTACATCTGACCGATCACTAATTAATTATATTATAAACGCTAATGAGTAATGACTAATTAGCAGAGGTGACCACGGTTCAGTTTGAACTGAAACAGATCATGTAGTTTCCGGTTTCAGTTAATTTTTTTTACGGAACCATAGTTGAATCGATGGTTCCAAACCGGCGGTTCATGCCCGGTTTGGATAACCGACGGTTCCTCCCGGTTCTAGTATTTAAATAATATATATATTTTTTAATTCTATGATTTGCACTATTGGCAGACAACCCATTGCCCAAGCCCAACAGTGCAAGGCTGCAAGCAATCAGTTATATATAGTGAGTCTCTGGATCCTTTATTTTAATTTCAGTAAGGACCACCATGAAATAACATCGATTTAAATTAATTTTGATTTGAATTTTTTTATAGATGATAAGTTCAACGAAATCTACCTATTAATAAAATTTGAGAATTTTTCAAGCATTACAACTATATTTCGTGATTTTTTAATATATATATATATATTATATCTAAGATTTGCATCGTTGGGCAACAATGACCCAATGGTGAAATCAGGTTTTTTTTTTTTTTTTTTCCCTTAAACTAACACCGTTAGTATTTCGTTTGTGTTGACTGAGTTTGACTATTAAAAAGTCTAAAATAACAAAATTACAAATGAACCAAAGCATTGAAAGTGATTATTTGCTTGGATTTAAAATAAAAAAAATAAAAAAATAAAGACAAATAAATACATAAATAAATACAAATTCTAGTTTATTTTCAATGCTTTTAATTCATTTATAATTTTGTTATTTTTAGGGATAAAATTATTCATAAAATAACTTCTCCTTTACAAGTTAATATTCATGTATTTTGTATTATTTTATTGATTTATTTGGTAAAAGTATGAGGATATAATAGTCAATTCATGCAACTGTAGTATAAATAGAGACATTTTAGACTTTTTAACGGTCAAATTCAGTCAACACAAACGGAATGCTAATGGTGTTAGTCCATAAGAGAGCTTTCTAAAATAAAAGCATTTGTAACTATACATATAAGTATATAACAATAGTTCAAAGGTGATTAAAGGTGATTAGAGGTTTTTTGATATTTAATCTTTCATTTATTTAACATTTTATGTTTTAATTCATTTTAAAATAGTCATGTGGCAGCATATGATTGGAATAAAACAGGAGAATTTTTGTTTGAAGTCAGTGCACATGGTAATTTTGTATTGGTATGTCTCACCACCAACCATAAGTCGTAAGACAGACCCATAATACCCATAGGCACTGTTTGTTGCCTTGGACTGAGATTGGATTGGATTATATTAATCCAAAACCTATGTTTGGCATCCACATTGGACTGGAACTTCATCTCCCAACAATAACAAATAGTCCCATCAACATGGGACTAAATAAGCCCATCTATATTGGTAGGTTTATTAGTCATGGGACTAAAACCATTTCTTTTTTATTTATTTATTTTTTTCTATCTTTTTATTTCATTATCTTTCAACACCGAATAAAATCTTCTCTTCTCTCTTCAACCAGAATCTTATCTTCTCTATCTTTCATAATCCTTCAATCTTCTCTATATTTTTTTCATAAATTTTTTTGTAGATCTGCTGCCCTCCATTTCACGCGGTAGCATGTGAACGGTGTTGAAGTCGAAGGATCCATTTGTTTGAGATGATAGTTGGTCAATTCAAGCTACTAGAATTGGTGGTGGAGGAGGAAGAGAAGAAGTGAGAGAGGTGTTGTTGGAGACTTGATACTAAGTTTGTAAGAGGAGATCTGGGAAAAAAAAAAATCAAGATGATGTTGTTAGAGACGATACTGAGTTTGTAAGAATTTTTTTAGGATGATCTGGGTTGAAGAATTGAGAGAGATGTTGTTGGAGACTTGATACTAAGTTTGTAAGAGGAGATCTGGGAAAAAAAATCAAGATGATGTTGTTGGAGACGATACTGAGTTTGTAAGAATTGTTTTAGGATGATCTGAGTTGAAGAATTGAGACCAATGAAGGTTTTTTAATGTTTTTTTTTTTTTTCTTTTGAAGAAATGAGTTTGTAAGGTTTTTTAGGATGATCCGAGTCATCTGACTAGAGCAGCAAGGAAAGAAGATAAACATGAAAAAAAGTAAAAGTGAACAGAAAAAGCAACATTGATTTCGTTTGTGAATTGATAGCTTTTGTTTTTTAATTTAAATACTTTTTTTTTAAAAAATGTTTCCATTAAAAAAATTTTTTAATCCAATCCCTTGTTTTCCAAACAAAACATTATATTAATTCAGTCTAGTCTCACGTTTCTCCAAACGCAGTATAGTATTAATTTAGTCTAATCTAGTCCAATCTAATCCCATATAATCTTAGTATCATCTTAATTCAATCAAATCCCATGAAAATAGTCTAATCCAATCCCACGCACCAAGCGAGGCCATAAAAGTTTCGCCATTCTCCATTAGAAAACTATACCCATAATACTGCAAACTGATTATCAGTTAAATTAAGTGATTTAAGGCACCAAAAAACATGAAAAGGAGACTGATTATCTCAGTAATCAAATTAGGTGAAAGTACCAAAAAACATGAAACAGAGATGGAACAGTCAATCGCATTGGCGCCATGTTTCGCTGCCTCTTCCAATCCAGCAAAAAGCGTACTTTCTCAACAGTCACAACACACAACGCCGTCGCAATCCCATTAGAAGCATCAATTCAACACCACAAAACAACACCTTCCCTTCACTCCAGTTTCGACGTATTAGAACATTTGGTTTCCACTTATCGTGATTCTCGTTGCTTGAAAGATGCTAAACTGTTCCATTTGCGGACTTTGAAACTGGGTTTCCATTACGATACGTTTTTATGCAATACCCTTGTCCATGTCTACGTTAGAGCTGGTGATTTGGTGTCGCCTAATAAGTTGTTCGATGAAATGCCTGATAGAAACTCATACTCTTGGCCGCCTTGATTTCGGGGTATATTCAAAATGGAATGTTTAGTGACGGTTGTGGGATGTTTAGAGAAATGGTTTGCTCGGGTTCTTTCCCAGACCATTACGCTACCTATGGGTAGTGTTCTTCGAGCTTGCCAGGAATTTGGACCGAGTGGGCTTAAACTTGGGATGCAAATCCATGGCTTGATTTATGTTTTGGCGTGTAATGTAGTGATATCCATGTATGGGAGATGTTCGGCGTATAGTGATTGTGCTAGTCGTGTTTTTGAGGATATAGAGAGTTAGAATTTGATATCGTGGAATTCTATCATTTCAGTTTATTCACAAAGAGGAGATGCAGTTTCTGCGTTTAAACTTTTGTCGAGCATGCAAAGGGAGGGTTCGGGATATAGTTTTACACCTGATGAGTATACGTTTGGGAGTTTGATAACTGCTGCTTGTCCATGTGTTGATTCAGGTTTGTGTTTGCTTGAGCAGCTGCTAACTAGGGTTAAGAAATCTGGACTTGTATCAGATTTACATGTGGGTAGTTCTTTGGTAAATGGGTTTGCAAGGTTTGGGTGTTTTGATTATGCCAGGAAGATTTTTGAACAGATGAGTCAGAGGAATGTGGTTTCCATGAATGGTTTAATGGTTGGATTAGTGAGGAATAAGCATGGGGAAGAAGCAACTGAGGTTTTTGTGGAGATGAGAAACATGGTTGAATTGAATGTTGAATCGTATGTTATTCTGTTGAGTTCTTTTGCAGAATTTGCTTCATTGGAGAAAGGGAGAAGAATGGGTAAAGAAGTTCATGGATATTTAATCCGCAGTGGGTTAATTGACAAGGAGGTCGCTGTTGGAAATGGGCTTATTATTATGTATGCAAAATGTTGTGCTATTGATGATTCTAGATCAGTACTTGGATTAATTGTTGAAAAAAATTGTCTCATGGAATACCATAATATCTGGTCTTGACCAGAATGAGTATTTTGAAGATGCTATCAAGAGCTTCTTTGAAATGCGAAGAGCTGGAATTGTACCCTCCAATTATACACTGATTAGTACTTTGAGTTCAAGTACACGGTGAAGCTTTCAAATTGGGACTTGATTTGGATGTTTCAGTTTCAAATGCTCTTCTTGCTTTGTATGCTGATACTGGATGTCTCTCTCGATGCCTAAAAGTTTTCTCCTTAATGCCAGAACACAATCAAGTTTCATGGAATACCGTCAATGGGACATTATCTATTTCAGAGGCCTCAATTTCTGAAGCTGTTTATTTGAACATGATGGGAGTTGGGTGGAGTCCTAACAAAGTAACCTACATAAATATTCTTGTAGCTGTGTTGTCTCTTTCACTTGGCCAAGTGAGCCAACAGATACATGCTCAAGTGATTAAATATCATATTGCAGGTGACACTACTATTGAGAATGCACTATTGGCATGCTATGGAAAGTGTGGAGAGATGGATGAATGTGAGAAAATCTTTTCTAGAATGTCTGATAGAAAGGATGATGTTAGTTGGAATTCGATGATTTCTGGGTATATACATAATGAGCTTTTGCTAAAGGCCATGGATTTGGTTTGGTTTATGACACAGAGGGGTCAGAGATTGGATCACTTCACCTTTGCCACTGTTCTTAGTGCTTGTGCTTCCGTTGCAACATTAGAGCGTGGCATGGAAGTTCATGCATCTGCACTACAAGCTTGTTTAGAATCAAATGTTTTGGTTGGGTGTGCACTTGTTGACATGTACTCAAAATGTGGAAGGATAGAATATACTTTAAGGTTTTTTGATATGATGCCTATAAGGAATGTATATTCTTGGAATTCAATGATATTAGGGTATGCATGCCATGGACACAGAGACAAAGCTTTAACGTTGTTCTCACGAATGAAGCTAGATGGTCCGCCTATATGGGTTGGCTCCTCGGGGTGGAACACTTTTCATGTATGGTGGATCTCTTTGGACGGGCTAGTGAACTTGATAAGATTGAAGACTTTATCAACAAGATGCCAATCGAACCTAATATTCTTATTTGCAGGACTGTTTTAGGGGCTTGTGGCCGAGCAAATGGTCGCAAAATAGAGTTAGGTAGGAAGGCTGCTGATATGTTATTTGAGAAGGAACCCCGACATGCCGTGAACTATGTGCTTCTTGCTAACATGTATACTTCTGGGGGCAAATGGGAAGATGTAGCAAGGGCTAGAAAGCTGATGAGAGAGGCAGAAGTGAAGAAAGAAGCCGGTTGTAGTTGGGTCACCATGAAGGATGGTGTCCATGTATTTGTGGTTGGTGACAAATCACACCCTGAGAAAGACTTAGTTTACGAAAAAATCAAAGAACTTAACCAAAAGATGAGGGATGATGGATATGTTCGACAGATAAGTATGCACTATACGATCTTGATCAAGAGAATAAGGAAGAACTCCTGAGCTATCACAGTGAGAGGATTGCAGTTGCTTTTGTTCTCACTCGAAATTCAAGATTACCTATCATGATAATGAAAAATCTTCGCGTCTGTGTTGATTGCCACTCCGCTTTGAAATTTATATCGAAGATTGTAGGTTGACAGATAGTATTATGAGATTCAAACAGATTATATTTGATGATGGTAAATGTTCATCTGGGGATTACTAGTAATTGCCTAATCAAATATCATTTGAGGCTTTGAGCGTAGTTATAATATGAAGTTTCAGCTGTATTGTTCAAAATTGGTGTCATCACAGACTATATACAGATTGGTACATGGAAAGAGAGAAGCCTTGGTCATGGCTTATGATTCGAATTTATAATTTTAATTGTATGGGTGCGGATAGTCTTAAGTTAAACCCTGACTTATGATATACCCTAATTAAACTCTAGTTTTATTTTAAGTATCAAATGTTCTTATCATCATATGATTATCATATAACAAAGTAATAAAAAAAGATTTTTTTTCAGAGGATACTGATTATACAGGGATATATATTATTTTACTTTTTTTTTTTATAATCTTTTTTTTATGTCTAGTTATGAATTTTATCGATAAACAAAAAAATTATTTTTTTTTAAATAGTTGTCGATATCAATTAGTTTTTTATTTTATTTTTTTAAGATTGTTGTATATATAAAAGAATTCCATATTGAAAAATTATTAACCCTTATATACAATCCAGTTCTACATTTTCCTTTTCACGAGGCTTCTACATTCGAGATATTTTCAAATATAAATTGGACAATCATTAAAAAAGGATTTGATTCCAAAGATAATATGATTTTTTTTTTTTTTAATTTTATAAATTGGGTATGTTTATAATGTAAAAGGGTTTATAAATATAATGTATTAAAATGAATAATATTGAATATATTAATTTCAAATGTTACTATTGGTATTAGAATAGGTGTTTATAAATATTTATTTTTTTAACTTTAGATATGAGTATACTAATTAGTTTTATAAGTGTCAATATCTGCATCCATTTTTAAGCACACCCCACACATTACCAAATATACCCTTTATTTTAATTTTTAAAAAAATATTATAAATAATTAAATTATAAAATATTTAAAATCAATACATAAATATATATATATAAATATATAATTAAAATCATAGCATTGAGAAACCCACAAAACTTATTGAATCCAATGGGATTTTAAACAATTATTACACAAATAAAGATGTTAAAAATATTATCAGATATAAGGGTTTTTTATTCCTTTGTGTCATTGTGTGTGTGTCTGCCTCCTCCATTTTTCCATTTAGAATTGAGGTGTCAAGAATTCCAGGATTTTAAACAATTATAATTATGCTAAAATTATTATGATATATATATATTTGGCAGAGGTAGCTGCATCCTCCATTTTTTCCGATCTAGAATGGAGGAGGCAACAACCTTCCGTCTTTAATTTTTAGACTTGTAAGAAGTTCAGCAATTTATTGATTTGGATTTTGTTTTTCTTTAATATTTTTATTTTCTTTGTTTCCTTTTTTTCAATTTTGTTTAGTTAGTCAACTATTCAAAACAGTAAAATAGTTATACAAATTATTATTTGTTTTAATTAAAATATTAATAATTTTAATTTAAGTGTAATATTGAAAATTAAAAAACATATAAATTTAGGATGTAGAAAGTAGAAACAGTTTAAGAGAGATGCAAATAACGTAACTATTTTTTTAATTTTTTTTTATAAAAGAGTGACGATATTTGCACCCCTTAAAAACCGTATGTACACCCTAAATTAGTCTGTTTTTTAAAATTCAATAATGCCCTTGATTAAAACTACTAAGAGGACTAATTCTTTGTTGATACATCCACCAATAATTATTAATTAGTTTCATATTTTAATCTTTTGTAATTTGTTTTTCCTATTAATTGTTTGATATTAACATATATCATAAAAACTCTTTCCATTTTAATAAACCCTAGATTCTCTTTTAAGGAAATTCAAATTGATTGCTAAGTATGGAAAATAAATCAAAATCATGAAACAAATTTACTTGTGTAAAAGTAAAGTTTTAAATTGATTTTTATTAGAAGAACAAAACCCTTATGTATATAAACAAACTTTTAAATTAACTATATTATCTATATATATATATTTTTTAATTTCTTTCGAACACACTTTAGACTTTTATTTACTTATCAATATTATATGTTTCTTCAATTTCACCGAACACCTATCTTTTTTTTTTTTTAATATATATATCATTTAATACCTATCTACTTCCATATCACTTGGAATATGACACAAATCTTGAATCCCTACAACTCTCTTAAACAGAAAGTGGTTCTCCAATTAAAAATAATAATAATCTTAAAATGGATTTTTAACGAAAAATAGAGTTTGATTTTGAAAAAACCAAGAAGAGAAAAGAAGTAGAAAAGAGAAAGAATAGTAAGAGAATTAAAGGTAACAATAAAATTAGAAATAATAATAAAGTTGATTAAATAATATAATAATAGTCGTAGGTGGTGTGTACTTACAAAAATACAATACAATATAATTAAAGAAAGAGTATTTTTGGCATTAAATAAGGTTTATTTACAAATTAGAGATTTTTTTTAAAATTTTGATAGCTATTATTACGAAAGTGGTGTAGATACAATTTTTGAGGGATTCAATTGTTAAGAAACAAAGGTCCAAAATCCAATAAATTCAATTGACAACTCTACCCAAGGCTGCGTAAATGCTGACCCGGCAAGTTACAAATTTGGGGTTTGGGCCTGGACCGATAGTTCTCCACTGGACTCGGCCCATAATTAAACTGGGTTTCAATGGCCCACCCAACCTGCAAGTTATAAAGTAAAGAGAAAAATATTAACTAATTAAGACAGACGAAGGAGAACCCAAAGAACAGCCAACAGAAAACAAAGTTGAGTTGGAAAAATCATGTGAAAAATTAAAAGAGTTTCTTTTGCTGGTACGTAATTACTTGTTAATCAACTTATTTTCACCTTTAACTATCTCATTTGTTGTCAAGTTCGAATTTTTATGGGTATTTGTTTTCAGATATTCTTCAATTCGTTATTTTTATTCTGTAACTCGAAACAAAATATGATTGCAGGTGGGTGTTTTTGCAACACCACATTTTAAAAAACAGAGTACTTTAAAGCAGTACTTTACTGGTACTTTTCATTTGTTCAATTTTCATTTTTTACCAGGTTTTTGTTTTTCACTATCTGATGCAATTTTCTATTTATCGTTCTCTGATATGATCTGGGTATATTTTGTTTTTACTTGGTTTTTCACTTTGTGATGATTCATGGTCAGTCCTCTCCTTTAGAATTGAGATGCATTACCGATCCTAAAGCTAAAATCACTTTTTCTTACTCTAATTATATTTGCTATGAATTGGGTGTGAGTTATTTTGTTTAAATTATGGTGGATTGAAGTCAATTGTTTATACTGTGAATAGTGATATTTAGTTGAAGCTAGTCAAAATTTGAATTTACTTGATTGATTTAGATTTCTCCATATCTGTCTACAAGATTGTACATGGAGACAAAAACTCATCATTAGGCATAGCTGGAATGGTCTATCGCATTCGCGCCATGTTTCGTTGCCTCTTCCAATCCACCACCAAGCGTACTCTCTCAACAGTCACCGCCTCACCTATCACAACACACAACGCCATTGAAATCCCATTAAAAGCATCAATTCACCACCACAAAACAGCAGCTTCCCTTCACTCCTGTTTCGACGTATTAGAACATTTGGTTTCCACCTATCGTGATTCTCGTTGCTTGAAAGATGCTAAACTGTTCCATTTGCAGACTTTGAAACTGGGTTTCCATTACGATACGTTTTTATGCAATACCCTTGTCAATATCTATGTTAGAGCTGGTGATTTGGTGTCGGCTAATAAGTTGTTCGATGAAATGCCCGATAGAAACTCGGTCTCATGGGCTGCCTTGATTTCAGGGTATACGCAAAATGGGATGTTTAGTGAGGCTTGTGGGATGTTTAGAGAAATGATGTGCTCGGGTTTTTTCCCGAACCATTACGCTATAGGTAGTGTTCTTCGAGCTTGCCAGGAGTTTGGACCGAGTGGGCTTAAACTTGGGATGCAAATTCATGGTTTGATTTTGAAATCAAAGCATGCATTCGATGTTTTGGCATGTAATGTAGTGATATCCATGTATGGGAGATGTTCGGCATATAGTGATTGTGCTCGTCGTGTTTTTGAGGATATAGAGAGTAAGAATTTGATATCATGGAATTCTATCATTTCAATTTATTCACAAAGAGGAGATGCAGTTTCTGCATTTCAACTTTTGTCGAGCATGCAAAGGGAAGGTTCGGGATATAGTTTTAGACCTAATGAGTATACGTTTGGGAGCTTGATAACTGCTGCTTGTTCTTGTGTTGATTCGGGTTTGTGTTTGCTTGAGCAGCTTCTAACTAGGGTTAAGAAATCTGGACTTGTATCAGATTTATATGTGGGCAGTTCTTTGGTAAATGGGTTTGCAAGGTTTGGGTGTTTTGATTATGCCAGGAAGATTTTTGAGCAGATGAGTCAGAGGAATGTGGTTTCCATGAATGGTTTGATGGTTGGATTAGTGAGGAAGAAGCATGGGGAAGAAGCAACTGAGGTTTTTGTGGAAATGAGAAACATGGTTGAATTGAATGCTGATTCGTATGTTATTCTGTTGAGTGCTTTTGCAGAATTTGCTTCATTGGAGAAAGGGAGAAGAATGGGTAAAGAAGTTCATGGATATGTAATCCGAAGTGGGTTAATTGACAAGAAGGTCGCTGTTGGAAATGGGCTTATTAATATGTATGCAAAATTTGGTGCTATTGATGATTCTAGGTCAGTATTTAGATTGATGGTTGAAAAAGATTCTGTCTCATGGAATACCATAATATCTGGTCTTGACCAGAATGAGTATTTTGAAGATGCTACCAAGAGCTTCTGTGAAATGCAAAGAGCTGGAATTGTACCTTCCAATTATACACTGATTAGTACTTTGAGTTCATGTGCAAGCTTGGGTTGGATTATGTTGGGACAGCAAGTACACGGTGAAGCTTTCAAATTGGGACTTGATTTGGATGTTTCAGTTTCAAATGCTCTTCTTGCTTTGTATGCTGATACTGGATGTCTCGCTCTATGCCTGAAAGTTTTCTCCTTAATGCTAGAAAACGATCAAGTTTCATGGAATACTGTCATTGGGGCATTATCTGTTTCAGAGGCCACAATTTCTGAAGCTGTAAAATATTATTTGAACATGATGCGAGTTGGATGGAATCCTAACAGAGTAACCTTCATAAATATACTTGCAGCTGTGTCGTCTCTTTCACTTTGCAAAGTGGGCCAACAGACACATGCTCAAGTGATTAAATATCATATTGCAGGTGACACTACTATTGAGAATGCGCTATTGGCATGCTATGGAAAGTGTGGAGAGATGGATGAATGTGAGAAAATCTTTTCTAGAATGTGTGATAGAAAGGATGATGTTAGTTGGAATTCGATGATTTCTGGGTATATACATAATGAGCTTTTGCTAAAGGCCATGGATTTGGTTTGGTTTATGATACAGAGGGGCCAGAGATTGGATCACTTCACCTTTGCCACTGTTCTTAGTGCTTGTGCTTCTGTTGCAACATTAGAGCGTGGCATGGAAGTTCATGCATCTGCACTACGAGCTTGTTTAGAATCAGATGTTGTGGTTGGCAGTGCACTTGTTGACATGTACTCAAAATGTGGAAGGATAGACTATGCTTTAAGGTTTTTCGATATGATGCCTATAAGGAATGTATATTCTTGGAATTCAATGATATCAGGGTATGCACGTCATGGACATGGAGACAAAGCTTTAAGGCTATTCTCACGAATGAAGCTAGATGGTCCGCCACCGGATCATGTAACTTTTGTTGGGGTCTTGTCCGCTTGTAGCCATGCGGGGATGGTTGATGAAGGGTTTAAACATTTCAAATCCATGAGTCAAGTATATGGATTGGCTCCTCGGATGGAACACTTTTCATGTATAGTGGATCTTCTTGGACGGGCTGGTGAACTTGATAAGATTGAAGACTTTATCAGCAAGATGCCAATCAAACCTAATATTCTTATTTGGAGGACTGTTTTAGGGGCCTGTGGCCGAGCAAATGGTCGCAAAACAGAGTTAGGAAGGAAGGCTGCTGATAAGTTATTTGAGATGGAACCCCAAAATGCCGTGAACTATGTGCTTCTTGCTAACATGTATGCTTCTGGGGGCAAATGGGAAGATGTGGCAAGGGCTAGAAAGTTGATGAGAGAGGCAGAAGTGAAGAAAGAAGCCGGTTGTAGTTGGGTCACCATGAAGGATGGTGTCCATGTATTTGTGGCCGGTGACAAATCACACCCTGAGAAAGACTTAGTTTACGAAAAACTTAAAGAACTTAACCAAAAGATGAGGGATGCTGGATATGTGCCACAGACCAAGTATGCACTATACGATCTTGATCAAGAGAATAAGGAAGAACTCCTGGGCTATCACAGTGAGAGGCTTGCAGTTGCTTTTGTTCTCACTCGAAATTCAGGATTACCTATCATGATAATGAAAAATCTTCGCGTCTGTGTTGATTGCCACTTTGCCTTCAAATTTATATCAAAGATTGTAGGTCGACAGATAGTACTACGAGATTCTAACAGATTTCATCACTTTGATGATGGTAAATGTTCATGTGGGGATTACTGGTAGTTGATCGATCAAATATCATCTGAGGCTTTGAGTATAGTTAGAACATATCAAGTTTCAGTGGGATTTTTCAACATTGGTGTCATAAGAGGCCATAGGCAAATTGATCCATAGAAAGAGAAAAGGCTTGGTCATGGGTGATCCTTCCTCTTCATTATAATGAGGTTTTAGTCGTCTTTGTTCAGAGAAATCCCAGATTACTGAATCTTGCATTAGAGAGGTCTCATTTATGTATTCGAGAATGACTCGAATCTGCAATTTCATTGGTGCGGATGTGAGCAGCTTACCACTGAGCTACATCAACTCCCGTCTACCAATTTTGTACTTGAATGTTATAATTCTCGCAAGCTGCGAAACCACTGCAAAAAAAAGAAATAAAGGGACTTGGAAATCTATTTCAACTTACTAAATGAAAATGAGTCTTCGTTCCAAAGTACATTTGAGTCATTAAAGCTCAATGTTGGTACAAATGAATCGGTTGAGTTCGAATTTGATTTGGACTGATATGATATTTAGTTGAACCTAGTCAAAATTTGAATTTGCTTTATTGATTTAGATTTCTCCATATAAAGTTGAATATTAAATTTATCCTAATTCTGATTTTGATTGTTGATTTTATGTCATTCAACTCTTTACATGATTTGGGTTAGTTTGATTTTACTTTTCTTTACTTCCTTTTTTTTTCCTGTGATTTGAATTAAATGGTTGAAGAAAACGTGACAATTATTGTTCATATATGCATAAGAAGGCTTATATTTTCCGTTTCGTTCGGTTCTCATTTTGTACTCTTTTTTGTGTATTTTCAGTTGATGTAATTTTTCTTCTAAAAGATTTTATTGTGTTTAGAATGTTATTGAATGTCTTTATCTTTATCTTAATGTAGACTTCAATTGGTTGAAGGTTTATGTTTGATGTTGTTTTAGTTTGTAGAAAAATAAACTCCAATGAGGTTAGGTAAACTTTCATTTGTGAAGAAGTCCGTGTTTCTTTTGTTTCGGACAATGGATCTAAGAATTTTGATTCTGAATCTGAACACTTTTCTTTTTTTACTTTCTTTCAGAAATCAAGGGGAGCATTAGGGTTTGGAAGTTGGAACATTTTTTGCATTTCTTTTCTGAAAAATGTCAACGAAACCATCAACTAACATCTGGATTCGACGCCAGCAGTGCCCTTGTGGAGATTGGAAGTGTTATATTAAGTATGAAGGAGATGACCAGCTGTCGGTGAGCTCGCAACAAATAAAGACTGAGACAACATCAGCCTCTTCATCCTTAGAAGCTGTCTTCACGCCATATGTGGGTCAAATATTTAAAAGTGATGAGGAGGCTTTTGAATACTACAGCAATTTTGCACGGAAGAATGGGTTTTCAATAAGAAAAGCACGCTCAACTGAAAGTCAAAATTTAGGGATTTATAGGAGAGATTTTGTTTGCTATCGGTCTGGATTTAATCAACCAAGAAAAAAAGCCAATGTGGAACATCCCAGGGACTGAAAGTCGGTACGCTGTGGATGTGATGCAAAACTTTCTTTGACAAAGGAAATTGTTGATGGTGTCACCCAGTGGTATGTTTCACAATTTAGTAATGTTCATAACCATGAATTATTGGAGGATGACCAAGTACGTTTACTTCCTGCATATCGGAAGATACAGGAGGCTGATCAAGAACGCATTCTTTTACTCTCCAAAGTTGGGTTTCCTGTGAATCGGATAGTAAAGGTGTTGGAACTGGAAAAGGGAGTTCAACCTGGACAGTTGCCTTTTATAGAGAAGGATGTAAGGAACTTTGTTCGGACTTGCAAGAAGACTGTTCAGGAAAACGATGCTTTGCTCACTGAGAAAAGAGAGAATGATACACTAGAACTTCTTGAAGCCTGCAAGTCCATGGTAGAGAGGGATGCGGATTTTGTTTACGACTATACAACAGATGAAAATGATAAAGTCGAAAATATTGCTTGGTCACATGGAGATTCTATTCGTGCATATTCACTGTTTGGTGATGTAGTTACTTTTGACACCACTTATCGCTCTATCACCTATGGCTTGCTCCTAGGAGTGTGGTTTGGTATGGATAATCATGGCGAGACAATTTCCTTTGGGTGTGTGTTGCTGCAAGATGAAAGTTCGCAGTCATTCATATGGGCTTTACAGGTTTGTGGACGCAAATTCTTGTGATCGATCTGCATCCATCTTCATATGCCTTTTCATGATTTTCTTCTTTTGAACAGACTTTCGTCCGCTTTATGAGAGGAAGCTGCCCACAGACAATTCTAACAGATATAGATTCAGGGCTTAGAGATGGTATAGCAAGGGAATTGCCAAATACTAAACACGTTATCCAAATTGCCCAGTTGGTTCTCTCTGCCTCTTGGATCACAATATGAAGAATTTAAAGCTGAGTTTAATATGTTGTGTCACCTTGAGGGTGTCGAAGCTTTTGAACATCAGTGGAACCTCTTGGTTGCTCGTTTTGGACTTGTTTCGGATAAGCACATAGCTTTACTCTCCTCATATCGAGCATCGTGGCCGTTTTCCTACATTAGAGGTTATTTTCTGGCTTGGACAATGACAATTGAGTTTTCTCAATCTTTGGAGACATTCTTGAAAAGAATATTGAGTGGACAAACATGTTTGCAAGTGTTCTTTGAGCAGGTATGTTGGTCATCGGTATGTTGCTTGGCAAAATTTGTACACTGTTTGATCTATGCTTCAAATTCTGATTGCAATATTTAGCAGGTTCGTGCTGCTGCCAACTTCGGAAACTTAAGCAGGGAAGGAATGCAGTATATGCATATCAAGACATGCATGCCTATTGAAGAACATGCACGGAGCATTCTTACACCTTATGCCTTTCGTGTCATACAGCATGAAATTGAGCTGTCCATGCAGTATGCAACAAGAATGGATGGGGAGTATCTTGTGATATGGATACCAGAAGATGAGCAAATTCACTGTTCATGTAAGGAATTTGAACATTCGGGAATACTGTATAGGCATTCTCTTCGAGTATTTTCAATAAAAAACTACTTTCAACTTCCCGAAAAATATCTTCTCCTCCGTTGGCGACTAGAGAGTTCCCTAATTCCTATAGAAGATCATTATATTATTTAAATTCTTTAATAATTTATCACATTTAATTAATTTTTTAGGGAAGCTCGACGGTACAAGAGAAATTTATTAATGACAAAGGAAAAAAAAAAAAAAAAAAAAGTACACCTAATGAGGGGGACGTAATAAGCTTTACCTCTAGATATGCATAAAACTATTACAAAATCCCAAAAGATTAAGAAAAATGCAATACAAATTAATGCATCAGCTAAATCTATAATTCAGAGAACTATTAACATCATGTATGAGACTTCTTCCAAGACCTGCAAGATGAAATTTGGACGATGGCGACCATTTACAATGAAGACCAATACTTCAAGTTGTTGGAAGAAAAACTAATTACAATCAGTTTCTATTTCCACACCTTCTCTTAAATCTCATCAATTGCATCCCAAAAGTCATTGCAACCCATTCAGTTATATTTGTGAAGAATACATTTCCAAGAATTACTCCAACAACCAACCCAATCAAAACTATTTTCCAATCAAATGCAAATATAGACTCCGAACCTCGATCTTCTCGTCTCTGTGAAACCTCAGAATTTTCACACATTTTTGACAAAGTTTTTCCACACAATCCAAGGTTTCTCTCAAAAGATATATTCTCAAACGTATCAAATTGGTAACCTTGTGGTATACTTCCCTTGAGATTATTATGTGATACATTAATGAATCTAAGGGACATGAGTGCTACTAATTGTTGAGGAATCTTTCCTGAGAGCTTGTTATTAGAGAGGTCCAATGATTCTAGCTCTGTTAGATTAACCAAAGATGGCGGAATGTAACCAAGTAAATTATTATTCGACAGATTGAGATTTTTAAGTGCTCTTAAATTTGAAGTGGATGGTGGAATCTCGCGTGTGAATTTATTTCAGAAAGACTAATACTTGTGAGCTTATTCGAGATCTTCCCATATTCTAGCTCTATGCCTTTGTTATTCATCATGAATGCGTAAGCATAACTTGGAAAGTCAAAATAGGCATCATGATTATCTGTTAACGGACTTGGTGTATCTTCCATATATGTTAGTTGGCTTCCATTGACAACTTTCATGGAATTCCAACAATCGAAGTATTTTGATGGAAGCTCACCCGTAAACAAATTGTGTGAGAGATTTATAATTTGCAATTTGGAAAACTTAACATTTGTCTTCGGTTAAGATAAAACACCATGGAATTTGTTGGATGTCAAGATTCCATGGTGTTTAATTTTGGAAGAATTCCCAACCAAGAGGGAAAAGTATATGTGATTCAATTTGCAAGTTATTGTTAGACAAGTCAAGAGCATAAAGTTGATTCAATTTGCATATCTGTGGTGCAATTTCCACTGTTAGCTTGTTATTTGAAGCTAGATAGATTTGGGTGGATGATGCCGGAAGTGGGAGTACTGATCCTTGCAATTTATAGACTAGTCCACGGAAGAACAACAAGATGTTGATCAAACCCTGTTAAAAGGTTGTATGAAAGGTTCAAAGATTTTAAACTTGTCTTACTTATGTTTAACAACCATCCAAGAATTTGGCTAGGGATGTTGTTGGAGGAAAGGTCTAAAACCATTAAATCATCTTGGTTTTGCAGAAAATTTGGGAATTCGGTAAGGTTACATGAACCCAATCCTATAGAACCAAATTTTTGTATAGTGGTATTAGAGGTGGCCGCGGTTCGGTTTCGGTTCGGTTTCGGTTTGAAACCGGCGGTTTCGGTTTGGAGATCCACTAAAACCGAAACCGAAACCGTGGCTCACGGTTTGGAGGCGGTTTGGAACCGTCGGTTTTTCGGTTTCGGTTTCGGTTTCGGTTTTGGACGGTTTCGGTTTCGGTTTTGGACGGTTTCGGTTTCGGTTCGTTTTTATTTTTATTTTTTATTTTTTTTATTTTTCAACTTTTTTTCCAAGTGAGATAAATCATAAAAATTGGTTGTAAATATAAAATCTTGCCAAAAAATAATTACAATTGAACAAAGTTTAAAATAAAAAAAAAAATAATTACAAACATTTTCATTGAAGTACTTAAGTATTTAACAATGTTTAAAAGAAAAGAAATTCACTTTTATTAATAAATACAACTTTACAATTTCACAAAAAAAAAAAAATAAAAAATAAATAAGAGATTGGCCTTGAAGGCTCAATTCAAAGAAACAATATTACAAAGTAACAAAGTTAAAATTTAAAAAAACAAAAAAAAAAAAAAAAAAAAAACCGGCCTTGCACTTAATTTTTACCACAATTAAGTTGCCTACGTATCCTCCACCAATGTAGAGGAATCAAAGGCCACGTAGTTCTTTTACCTTTAATAAGTTGCTCAGTGTTGGAGTTTGGAAGTTTGAACGGAATCTAGTCGCTTCCTTCCGTACCGGTGGTTTGGTCATCTTCAAAGAAGTCGTTCACTATCTCCGGCTGAAGTTCTTGTTGTCTGTATTTTGCCTTTGTCCAATCATCAACACAGGCCTGCATTTCAAGTGATTGTGGAGACATAACCGACCGTCTTGGTTCCAAAATATTTCCACCTGCACTAAATTCTTGTTCCACAGCAACGGTAGAAACCGGTGTTCCAAGAATTTGTTTGGCAATAATAGCCAAAATTGGATAATCTTGTTGATGAGTCTTCCACCAAACCTGGAGACTAAATTTTTCTTCTAAAAATTCATGAGTGTCTTCTAAATACCGGTCAAGCTCAGAGACAGATGAGGATGAAGATGTTCTTAATTTTTTGGCTCTTTGGGAAAACAGTCGATCCCCTAAACCCTTTAATTGGAATTTTGTGGAAGTACTAGTACCACCAGATGTGGGTGGGGGTTGTGAAACCGGCAAGTTCAAAGACGGACCATACATTGTAAGATATTCATCGTATAATTCATAAAGCAAAGTCTTAACGGAATCACAATAATGAAGAACATCAATTTCTAATCCTAAACATTTGTAATAATGAGTCAAATAATCCTGTAAACTTTCTAATTTAAAACGTGGATCAAAACACGGTGCAAGCAAATAAATATTTGGAATCTCCCCATAATAATTTAGCCATTTTGTTTTCATAGCTGCAACACATGGACTCAATTGAATATCGAATTCACAGTCACTAAATGCACCAGCAATATTAACACTTTGAATAAGAAATAAATGAGTAGTGGGATAGTAAACACCAGATAAAGCATTGGTAGCATCATTAAAAACACGTAGCAATTCAAGAATTTTTATACATGCATTCCAATGGTTCAATTGAAGAGAAATTGAAGGAACGTTATAAGTAATAAAAGAAACTAATAATTCCTTATATTCAACACTTTCATTAAGCAGCTTATAAGTAGAATTCCAACGAGTGGTAATATCTCTAGAAAATTTTTTGGGACGCATATTATTCTGAGAGCAATATTTTAACCATTGTTTCTGGATTTTGTTATGCCTCCAAATATAATTAATACTATCTCTAATTGGTCTAATAAAAGCAGAAAGCTCTGTTAATCCAGCTTGAACACACAAATTTAAAACATGACATGCACATCTTTGATGAAATAATTTACCCCCAAAATAGGGATTGCACAAATCTTGTAACATAGGAATAGATGCGGTATTACTTGCAGCATTATCAAAGCCAATAGCAAAAATTTTGTTTAGGATATTATACTCTTGAAAAATGATTTTAAGGAGTTGAAAAATATTTTGAGCTGAATGTGAGTCATCGAAAACACGAAATGCAAGAATTCTTTTTTGCATGTCCCAGTCATTGTCCATATAATGACATGTGACACCCAAATATGAATGACTACCATAATTGTCGCTCCATATGTCGGCACATATGGAAACGCGACCTTGAAATTGATAAAAAAAAGATTTCAATATGTTTTTTTCTTTTTTGAAAATGGCATTTAGTGTACGTGTGAGAGTGGATCTAGGAACACGTTGCATTGCAGGATTTAATGCATTTTGACAATAATTAACAAAACCTATTTTCTCACCAAAACCAAAAGGTAAGTGTTCTACTGCAACCATTAATGCTAATTCTTCCCTATTTTTTTCAGACGTATAATGAAATAATTGATTACCAGAGGTTGCGTACCTGGCAATTTGGGCTTGGTTATTGGATTTCTCAAATTCGGACGGGTGACTTCTTTTGATATGAGCCCAGTACGTGCCATATCCAAAGGATTTGGCAGTCTTGTATGATTTGGAGCAGTAATTGCACTGTATATGGAAAAATCCACCATCTAACTCCGTTTTCTTCATATGCACCCTGAAGAGGATGGACTTCATCTGCTTTTCTTCACCTTCACCTGCAAAAAAATAATTTGAAGGGGGTGGGGGGTTAGATAGATTTTCATTAGTATTTGTGGTATTGGGATCGTGGTTGAGTCCGTCGAATTCGGGAATTATTAGAGGAGGATTAGGACTAGAAGGGTGATCGGATCCAAATTGGTCTTGAAGGAACTCGTGGTATGATCGGTCGTAATTAACATCACCGCCAACGTGTTCCAACAAGTTGTGCATTGGACCCTTTTCTTTGTTCAAATTTCTTGAACTATTTCCCCCACTAGCCATTGAAAAATTAATAATACAAAAAATATTGATATATGTAAAGAAAATATTGTTGAAATAATAGTGGTAAACAAGTAAAAAAAAAATAGAAGATTGTAAAAAAAATATATTGTTGGAATAATAGTGGTAACAATGTAACACTTTCAAAAAAAAAAATAGATGTTTGAAATAAAATATTGTTGAAATAATAGTGGTAAACAAGTAAAAAAAAATAGAAGATTGTAAAAAAAAAATATTGTTGGAATAATAGTGGTAACAATGTAAAACTTTCAAAAAAAAAATAGATGTTTGAAAAAAAATATTGTTGAAATAATAGTGATGAAAACAAATATTTTAATAGTAAAAAATAAAAGAAATAAATATTGTTAATCAATTTGATGATTGAAAAAATAGATAATAGTAAAAACTAAAAAATACAAGAAAGAATTTATATGTGAAATGAAAATTAAATAAAATTGTAGATTGTAAAGAGAATTGAGAATTTGAGATTGAGAGAGATTGAGAGAAGTTGAGAGATTGAGAGTGGTGTGAAGAATAATGAAGTGTGGGGGGTATTTATAGGATTATAGAGAGGGGTATGTTTGCAATTAGGAAAATTTTAGGGGTTTAAAAATTAAAAAAACAGTGGCCGTTGGCCAACGGTCACCAAGCTGCAGGTGCCGTTGGCCAACGGCACCTTATATTTTTTTCAAAATTTCTGCCACGTGTCACACGGTCATTGGGCGAAATTTTTTTTTTTTTTTTAAACCGCCGGTTTAACCGTTTCGGTTTGGTTCAACGGTAATTTTTTCAAACCGTATGCCACGTGTCATCTTCTGATTCGTCCATAATTAATTTTTTTTTTTTTAAACCGGCGGTTTAACCATGGTTAAAACCGCCGGTTTGAACCGGTTTTTTTCCCCCTCAAACCGAAACCGTAACCGGTTCGACCGGTTTCCGGCCGGTTTTGGAACCGCCGGTTCCGGTTCCGGTTTTGTTGCGGTTTTTGGCTGTCCGGTTTCGGTTAAACCGCGGACAAAACCGTCGGTTTAACCGAACCGCGGCCACCTCTAAGTGGTATTAACCATGTTTTCAGTGAGCACTGAAAAATGGTTTGATGAGAGGACTAGTACTCCTAAACTTTTGAATTTATGAAGATATGTGTCTAGCTCCACTATGCCATTCAACCTATTTGAATGAAGATTAAGATAGCCAAGATTCTTGAGTTCAAAAATAGAACTAGGAATTAGACCTTGCAATCGATTTAATGAAAGATCCAAATGGATCAAGTGGGTTAGGTTGCTAATTTCAAAAGGAATTTGATTGGTGAGTTGATTAGACTTGAAATATAGAGATGATAGCTGGTTTAAATTCGTCAGCCAGAATGGGTTGGACCAATTAATTGGTTGTAACCCATGTCTAAATGACTCAGATGGGTTAGATTCAAGAGTCAAAAGGGAATCTCACTAGCAAAGTTGACGTTAGAAAGACATAATTAAGTGATTTTTGTCTGCTTTGCTATCCAAGACCAGGAAGAAGAATTTCCTTTTGAAAAACTATTATAAGAAAGTATTAAAGAATTAAGATTTGTGAGGCTACCCAATGAATATAAAGTTTGGCTTGACAAGTGGTTGCCGGAGAGGTCCAATACTTGTAAAGAAGCTAGATTTGCTATTGAAATAGGCAATTCGGCCCAAAAATGGTTGACAGTGATGTCGTGATGGACAAGCTTGGTGAGGCTACCAATTGAAGATGAAATAGTTCCTGAAAAATAACAAGCAAAGGAATCCAACGAGAGTTTTTATTAAACCTCACACTATAAGAAGGGAAAGATTGGGTAAATAGCTAAAAGGAATTAATTACCTTGTACGTTGCAGCGAATGAGCGAATGAGAGGTAGATGGGTAAGAGAAGACATATTCCCATTGTATTTTTTTTTAAAATTTAATATGATCTCCAACGTATTTTTTATTTTTTTTTTAATTTAATCTGATTTTTATAATAATTTTTTAATTTTTTTTAATTTAATATTATTTTTTTAAATAAGTATTGGTCATTTTTTTAATTAGTAAATTTAATTATTTTAAAATTTAATTATTATTTACTTTTTTGATAATAATAATTATTACTTAATTTAGTAATATTTATTTTTAAAAATTATTTAATTCAATTATTTATATTATTTTTTAATTAAATCTGATTGGATGGCATACGTGTCTTTACCCTTGTTCCAAACTAGTTTCTAGAAGCTTTAGTGGAATTTCCCATAATGTCCTTATTGACCTAACGGAAGTCAACGAAATCCTAACGGAATTGGATGATAAGAACTCAAATTGGCATTGTCAGAGAACTACTGGACTGAACTTAGTAATTCCGAAAACCCGTGGATTAAACCCATATTAACGCAAACGTGAGGGACTAAAATCTAAATAACCCAATGTAAAATCTCCACACCACTTCCAAACCTATAAATTCATCCACCAAATCACAAACCCATCATTTCAAGAAATAAAAATAAATAATAATTACAAAACTATCAAAGGAATCGGCATCTTACTGGTGTCCTTCGCTGGATTTGGTTGAAGGAGTCGTTGCCTCTTAGAGCATCCACAATGGTAAGACCCAAAAACAAGATCCATTTGTTGTTACATTATCAAAAATAGGTCTTAAAAAAAAAAAAAAAAAAAAAAGAGTCTTCCCATTTGAGTCCTATTTATTTGGGTATCTTTTCTCCATAATAGAGCTAAATTGAAAAAGAAAAAGTGGATCCATTTTTTTTTTTTTTACTTTTTTCTAAAAAATCATTACTCTTCTTTAAAATATTATATTTATATATATATATATATATATATATTGATAAATACATTATATAATATATTTGAAATATCAACAGTATCAATAATTATTTAACAAATTATAATTAATTTAAATAAAACAATTTATTAATTTAAAATTAGCACAACCGAATTACATTAACAAAAATAAATATTTAAAACAAAACAAAACAAATATTAAATATTTAAAACAAAATAAATAAATAATATAAATTTTTATTATTTATTATTAAATTTAAATAATAAAAAATATATATATTTAAAGCAATCATATCCACGTTTCCAAGTAACATTGCTGGAGAGTGACATGTCCGGGTTAAAGTTGATTAAAATATGTTATGTTTTTTCAATGAAAAGCTTAAACTGAAAGACAAATTGGCTCATTCTATTGTTTGTAATTAAAATGGCCAACTTATTATATATTGTTTGGGCCGCTAATTTCTATTTTCATTGGACCTTAACTCACTCTTTTGACTCAGTAATAAATTAAGACCTCTCGTGATCAACTTATTATTTATAGGAGTCCAGCATTTGGCTCTTGTGATTTTAGATTATTTATGGGCTCTTTCGTATAATCTACATTGGCCCATCACTAATTAATAATATTATAAACGCTGCTCACTAATGATTAATTAGACTCTTTTGGTTGGTGAATCGACCGCATCGGCAAGACGGCAAGAGACGGTGAACAGAGATGCTGCCAAAAATCGCTACCACACGTGAGTTATATGACACAACACTCAACATTGTTGAAATAAAAAAAAAAAAAGGTCGGTGCTTCGAACTCTTAACTGCAATATATTTTCACTTGCTGTCATGTTCCAAGAAAGAACAAAATCTGAAAAGATAAAGATATATGCATGGAAAAAAAAAAATGTAATAAAAAATGCACCAACTAAACCTATAATTTTAGAGAACCGTTAACCACTAGTTTTGAATAAGTAAATCTGAACTATAAAGTCTCATGATTACAGTTTTTGCTGAAAACCACTAGTAATCAAGTTACGTGGATCTTAACTCTACTATCTGATTACTATTTTCACTAGACATTAACTCACTCTTCCGACCCGTCAGTAATCAAGTTATAAAATTTTTTTTTTACTATTTTTAAGAAAACAAAATTTTTAATTTTCTTTTAATGATCTTCATTTTAAAATTATTTTGTACTGTTTTTTAAATTTAAAAATTTTAATAATTTTTGTTCAAAATTTTAATTTTTTGTAATAGTTGAATTAAGAGTTGGGATGGTCCTCTCCTCAATTTAAATTTTCAAGAATGTGCCTGCACTACTAAGTGCAAATGGGCTCTTTTCAATTTTGAATCCACTTTGTGTTGCACATTTGCTGACACTTACTCTGCAATCTGCATATCCAATCTGGTTGAGCAATTTGAAAACAAAAATAGCTTCAGACAACAAGAGCATGGCTGCACAGGCTTGTTTCATCATTTAGCAATGAAGAAACAAATGCACCAGTCACGGTTCATGATTTAAATCCTCATAATCACACTATTATATTCAAAATTGCCTAATTTCATATTTCAAGAGTTAGTATTAAAACTCATTTACAAATCAACCATCAAACATCATATTAAAGTAGTTAATGAAATAAACAAATTGCATGCACAACAGTTTACAGAAAAATTAAACCCAGTTTCAATTAAAATAAATTGAAATCAACTATAAATGACCATTTCAGGGTCACCAAAGTAAAAATTATTGAAACCCAAGTTGTATTTTCTTATAATGAGTCCATACATAGTCAACTTTATCACCATAGTTTTTCCACACCCACAAATGTCTGACATGAAACAAGAATTAGATAAGAACACAAACAGATCAATGAACCATGTATTATGTATAAAGATAAAGAAAAAAGAAAATAAATAAATAAATCAATTGAAAGTTTATTACCCTGCCACTGATATACCACAAGCTTCCAGATTCCTCATCATGAAAAAATAAGGTTAGAATGATATGCGATTGTTTGGCACCGCCAGTTAATGTAATACAAGACAAGAAACTGGATCAGCCATTAAGTCTTTGTGGTTCCGTACTGAGGTCTCCTCATGGGTGTAATGCACAGTATATGGCAAATATGGGTTCGATTGCATCTCTTGTGATGTCTGTGACAATCAACGGGGAAGATGACGAGCAGGATGAGGATCAGCAGAAGGGAAGAAAATTGTGGGGCTTGGTGGTTTGCCATCACACAAGCCAGAGAGAGAAGCATATTATGCAAACTCAAACGTTGCTTTGTGACATGCTCCTTATTCTCCTGTTGGAATTGTTGCTCAGTCACCTAATGTCAAGGATCTTGTTAAGTGTGATGGAGCTGCACTTTACTACGGGAAGAAACTTTGGCTACTTGGGGTTACTCCTACAGAGGCACAGATTAAAGATATAGCGGATTGGCTTCTTGAGTGCCACAGTGCTAGTACTGGATTGAGTACTGATAGCCTTGTCGAAGCTGGCTATCCAGATGCTTCATTACTTGGAGATGCAGTGTGTGGTATGGCTGCTGTTAGGATTACTTCGAAAGATTTCCTTTTTTGGTTTCGGTCTCACACAGCAAAACAGATCAAGTGGGGTGGAGCAAAACATGATCCAGGTGATGAAAACGATGGAAGAAAAATGCATCCCAGATCATCATTCAAGGCTTTTCTGGAGGTAGTTAAGCAGCGGAGTTTACCTTGGGAAGATGTGGAAATGGATGCCATACATTCCTTGCAGCTGATACTAAGAGGATCTTTGCAAGACGAGGTTGTGGAGGAATCCAAAATAATCGTGAATGTTCCATTAATTGATGACAAGATTGAAAGGGTGGATGAATTGCGCATCATCACAAATGAAATGGTTCGCCTAATTGAGACAGCTGCTGTCCCAATCATGGCTGTCGATGCATGTGGTAGCATAAATGGGTGGAATTCCAAAGTAGCAGAACTAACTGGCCTTGCTGTTGAGCAAGCCATTGGCACACCTTTCATCGATCTTGTTGATGAGAATTCAGTTGACGTGGTCAAGAAAATGTTATCAATGGCTTTGCTAGGTGATAATATTATTCAGTTGCTAGGGATTTGCCTTGTTAATATTATTTCAATAATGCTACTTTGCCTAAATCTGGTATCCAAATGATGTGGCATCACTATAATCCATTCATTTAAATTGTATTAGATTTGGATGGTTTAAATGAATGGATTATAGTGATGCCACATAATTTGGGCACATCATGTGAGCAAAGTAGCATTACTCTTATTATTTTTGTGCCCACCTGTGATACTCAGTCAACTGAGTGAAGGCAGATATAATACATATTCTATTGAAATCATCCACTGTTTCAATATGCCTTTGTCTCTAATTAACTGAATGATTGAATTTTTATCCTCGTTTTGTATGTTTGTGTTGTTACACTTTTAATCTTCCACAAATTTTGTGATGAATTTCCATCTGATCTTATCTCAATGTAACAATGGCAGGTATAGAAGAAAGGAATGTTGAAATCAAGCTCAAGACATTTGGTCCTCTCGAAAACAGTGGTCCATTGATGCTGGTAGTTAATGCTTGTTGTACTCAGGACGCAAAGGAAAATGTTGTTGGTGTTTGCTTTGTTGGGCAAGATATTACAGGGCAGAAGTTGATTACAGATAAACATACCCGTATCCAAGGTGATTATGTAAATATCGTGCGAAGCCCATCTGCACTTATTCCTCCAATTTACCGGATAGCTTTTATGCAGGACCTAATGGGGTCTTCTGATTTAAGCAAAGAGCAGAAGCAGCTTCTGAAAACAAGCTTATTGTGTCAAGAACAATTAACCAAGATCGTTGACGACAATGACATTGAAAGTATAGAGGAATGGTATGATTTTTTTTTTTACTTAGTCTACTTGTGTGTTTAACTGATCTAGTTTGCTAAGTTATAGTATCGAATCCATTGTTAGCATCTTGGTTTCAATACCAGTGATTCAGTTCTAATTGAGTGTACTAACACTTGGTTGTTGTATAACTTTTGATCCTCATGTCTTCCACTTGTAGTTATATGGAAATGAAATCTTGTGAGTTCAACCTGGCGGAAGCTCTCGAGGCTGTCATGACACAAGTTATGATACTGAGCAAGGAACACCAAGTGCAGCTCATCCGTGATTTACCGGATGAAGTGTCATCCATGAACTTGTATGGAGACAGGTTGAGGCTTCAGCAAGTCCTTTCAGATTTTTTGACTAATGCACTCATTTTCACTCCAGCTTACGAGGGGTCCTCAATCGCGTTCAGGGTAATTCCACGAAAGCAACGAATAGGGAAAAAGATACACATTGTTCATCTTGAATTCCGGTAATTATCATCTGAACTATTCTTTATGCTTCAACGATTTTCACATTTCATAATCTGTCTCTGGTTTTCGTGGCAGGATCACCCATCCAGCACCTGGAATACCGGAAAAATTAATTCATGAGATGTTCTACCATAGCCAGGGTGCCTCAAGGGAAGGTCTTGGCCTCTATATGTGCCAGAAGCTTGTTAAGATCATGAATGGCACCGTGCAGTATGTGAGAGAGGCCGAAAAATCATCCTTCATTATTCTCATTGAATTTCCGTTGGCTCTCTGAACTGACTGCTGATAAAACACAACACCCTTTTGGATTTAACGAGCAGAGATACGACCCATCCAGCCAAGTGGCATGTCATCCTTGTGAATGTCTACCTAAATTCCTAGGGTTCGAATGTGCTGAGATATCCCGGGTCAGTGGAAACCTCAATAAGTCCCTAGCCAGATAGAACATGTTCACTTTGTTTTTTAACATAATTTTGTCAGTTATATAGTGTTTCTCATCAGGAAAAATAGACTGTTTTCCATCATTTTTGTCTGTTGCAAAAATCTCTTCTAGGGAAGTGTTACAACTTACAACATGGCAAACTGTACATATATTTTTTTTTATCTAATTTGAGCTGGCCAGGATGTAACTCTTTTCTGGGTATGAAACTAAATTGACCGATGTATATTAAATGTTGTACGATCTACAATCATTGAAAACTTGTTCCGGATTGTCTTCAATTTAAGGTTTTATCATCTTATCATCACATATAATAGTTCTCTCCCGAGGAGTAACTACCTATTAGATTTGCAGATTGCAAATCGAGAAAAAGTAATTGCAGCGCTCGAAAAATTTTCAAATAATAAGGGTTTTTAGTCCTCGTTGTACAAAGAATTCCCAAATTACTAATTTTGTATTTAGAGAGAAAACTCATTTACTTATTTGGGAGAGAGCTGGAGAGAGCTCTAGGAAGGGAACATGACTCGAATTTATAATTTTATTTGTGTAGGCAGGGGCGAAGCCAGGATTTTAGCTTTGGAGAGCCAAGACAAAAATAAATATTCAAGTTGACGGAAGACAAATATACTAATATTTTTAAAAATCAAATGTAATAATATATAGTCTCATATAAATTGTATAAAATTATGTCTATTTTATGAATAAAATAGACTGTTTTATTTATTATTATTATTTTTTTTATAAAGTTATTGTTGATCGTAATCCGTAGGTTTATCGGGATATCCCAATTAAACTGACAGCTCCTTAACACCCTTATCATCTACCCCATCCTAACATTTGGGTTTTATCATCTTATCATCACATACTATAGTTCTCTTCGGAGGAGTAACTACCTATTAGATTGCAAATCGGGTGTGCTCGAAAATTTTTAAATTTTGTTCGTAGGTAGATTTTATTGAACTTATTTAAACGGGTATTACTAGAGGTGGCACCTCCTTCTCCCATCCTCCGTCGCGGGAGAAGGTAACAGGACTCCGTTGATGGAGAAAAACTTTCACTGGAGGAGGCCTCTGTCGTCTCCTTTAGCAAGGTTTTTCCTAGTGGCCACCAATTTAGTTTTCGTTTATTCGACATTTCATGTTTTAATTCTTTTTAAAATGATCATGTGGCAGCATATGATTGGATTAAAATAGGAGGAATTTTTTATTTGACTTTAGTGCCACATGGCAATTTTGTATCGGTACATCTCATCATCGTCAACTGAGAGACGGACTCATACAAGATTATACCGTGAAATTAAGTGCCACATGGCAATTTTGATTGGACCCATGATAGTACTACAGACTGATTATCTCAGCATCAATCGCATTGGCGCCATGTTTCGCTGCCTCTTCCATTCCAGCAAAAAGCGTACTTTCTCAACAGTCACAACACACAACGCCGTCGCAATCCCATTAGAAGCATCGATTCAACACCACAAAACAACACCTTCCCTTCACTCCAGTTTCGACGTATTAGAACATTTGGTTTCCACTTATCGTGATTCTCGTTGCTTGAAAGATGCTAAACTGTTCCATTTGCGGACTTTGAAACTGGGTTTCCATTACGATACGTTTTTATGCAACACCCTTGTCAATGTCTATGTTAGAGCTGGTGATTTGGTGTCGGCTAATAAGTTGTTCGATGAAATGCCTGATAGAAACACAAACTCTTGGGCCGCCTTGATTTCAAAATGGAATGTTTAGTGAGGGTTGTGGGATGTTTAGAGAAATGGTTTGCTCGGGTTCTTTCCCAGAACATTACGCTATGGGTAGTGTTCTTCGAGCTTGCCAGGAGTTTGGACCGAGTGGGCTTAAACTTGGGATGCAAATCCATGGCTTGATTTTAAAATCGAAGTGTGCAATCGATGTTTTGGCGTGTAATGTACTGATATCCATGTATGGGAGATGTTCGGCGTATCGTGACTGTGCTCGTCGTGTTTTTGAGGATATAGAGAGTAAGAATTTGATATCATGGAATTCTATCATTTCAGTTTATTCACAAAGAGGAGATGCAGACATGCAGTTTCTGCGTTTCAACTTTTGTCGAGCATGCAATGGGAGGGTTCGGGATATAGTTTTACACCTGATGAGTATACGTTTGGGAGCTCGATAACTGCTGCTTGTTCTTGTGTTGATTCAGGTTTGTGTTTGCTTGAGCAGCTGCTAACTAGGGTTAAGAAATCTGGACTTGTATTAGATTTATATGTAGGTAATTCTTTGGTAAATGGGTTTGCAGGGTTTGGGTGTTTTGATTATGCCAGGAAGATTTTTGAACAGATGAGTCAGAGGAATGTGGTTCCATGAATGGTTTAATGGTTGATCAGTGAGGAATAAGCATGGGGAAGAAGCAACTGAGGTTTTTGCTGAGATGAGAAACATGGTTGAATTGAATGTTGAATCGTATGTTATTCTGTTGAGTTCTTTTGCAGAATTTGCTTCATTGGAGAAAGGGAGAAGAATAGGTAAAGAAGTTCATGGATATGTAATCCGCAGTGGGTTAATTGACAAGGAGGTCGCTGTTGGAAATGGGCTTATTATTATGTATGCAAAATGTGGTGCTATTGATGATTCTAGATCAGTATTTAAATTGATGGTTGAAAAAGATTCTGTCTCATGGAGTACCGTTATATCTGGTCTTCGACAGAATGAGTATTTTGAAGAAGCTATCAAGAGCTTCTGTGAAATGAGAAGAGCTGGAAATTTACCTTTCAATTGTATACTGATTACTACTTTGAGTTCATGTGCAAGCTTGGGTTGGATCATGCTGGGACAGCAAGTACACAGTGAAGCTTTCAAGTCGGGACTTGATTTTGATGTTCCAGTTTAAAACGCTCTTCTTGCTTTGTATGCAAAATGTGGTGCTATTGATGATTCTAGATCAGTATTTAGATTGATGGTTGATAAAAATTATGTCACCTGGAATACCATTATATCTGTTCTTGACCAGATTGAGTATTTTGAAGAAGCTATCAAGAGCTTCTGTAAAATGCGAAGAGCTGGAATTGTACCTTCAAATTTTACACTGATTAGTACTTTGAATTCATGTGCAAGCTTGGGTTGGATCATGCTGGGACAGCAAGTACATGGTGAAGCTTTCAAATTGGGACTTGATTCGAATATTTCAGTTTCAAATGCTCTTCTTGCTTTGTATGCAGATACTGGATGTGTCGCTGAATGCCTGAAATTTTTCTCCTTAATGCCAGAAGACGATCAAGTTTCATGGAATACTGTCATTGGGTCATTATCTGTTTCAGAGTCGTCAATTTCTGAAGCTGTAAAGTATTATTTGAACATGATGTGAGTTGGATTGAGTCCTAACAGACTGATCTTCATAAATATTCTTGCAGCTGTGTCGTCTCTTTCACTTGGCAAAGTGAGCCAACAGATACATGCTCAAGTGATTAAATATCATATTGCAGATGACACTACTATTGAGAATGCACTATTGGCATGCTATGGAAAGTGTGAAGAGATGGATGAATGTGTGAAAATATTTTCTAGAATGTCTGATAGAATGGATGATGTTAGTTGGAATTCGATGATTTCTGGGTACAAACATAATAAACTTTGGCATAAGGCCATGGTTTTGGGTTTGTTTATGATACAAAGGGGTTAGAGATTGGATCACTTCACCTTTGTCACTGTTCTTTGTGCTTGTGCTTCTGTTGCAACATTAGAGCGTGGCATGGAGCTTCATCCATCTGCACTACGAGCTTGTTTAGAATCAAATGTATTGGTTGGGGGTGCACTGGCTGCCATGTACTCACAATGTGGAAGAATAGACTATGCTTTAAGGGTTTTTGATATGATGCCAAAAAGGAATATATATTCTTGGAATTCAATGATAGCAGGCTATGCACGTCATGGATATGGAGACAAAGCTTTAAGGTTGTTCTCACGGATGACACAAAGTGGTCAGAGATTGGATCACATTTGCCACTGTTCTTAGTGCTTGTGCTTCCGTTGCAACATTAGAGTGTAGCATGGAAGTTCACGCATCTGCACTACGAGCTTGTTTAGAATCAGATGTTGTGGTTGGGAGTGCACTTGTTGACATGTCCTCGAAATTTGGAAGGATAGAATATGCTTTAAGGTTTTTTGATATGATGCCTATAAGGTATGTATATTCTTGGATTTCAATGATATCAGGGTATGCACGTAATGGACATGGAGACAAAGCTTTAAGGCTGTTCTCACGAATGGTACAAAGTGGTCAGAGAGATTGGATCACTTCACCCTATCCGCTGTTCTTAGTGCTTGTGCTTCCATTGCAACTTTAGAGCGTGGTATGGAGGTTCATGCATGTGCATTACGAGCTTGTTTAGAATCAATTGTTTTCGTTGGGTGTGCACTTGTGGACATGTACTCGAAATGTGGAAGAATAGACTATGCTTTAAGGTTTTTTGATATGATGTCTATAAGGAATGTAAGTTCTTGGAATTCAATGATGTCAGCCTATGCATGTCATGGACATGGAGACAAAGGTTTAGAGCTGTTTTCATGAATGATCAGGAATGAAGCTAGATGGTCCGCCACCAAATCATGTAACTTTTGTCTGGGTCTTGTCAGCTTGTAGCCATGCGGGGCTGGTTGATGAAGGGTTTAAACATTTCAAATCCATGAGTCAAGCATATGGATTGGCTCCTCAGATGGAACACTTTTCATGTATGGTGGATCTCCTTGGGAGGGCAGATGAACTTGACAAGATGGAAGACTTGGGAGGGCTTGTTGCCGAGCAAATGGTCGCAAAATAGAGTTAGGTAGGAAAGCTGCTGATATGTTATTTGAGATGGAACCCCAAAATGATGCGAATTATATGCTTCTTGCTAACATGTATGCTTATGGGGACAAATGGGAAGATGCAGCAAGGGTTAGAAAGTTGATGAGAGAGGCAGAAGAGAAGAAAGAAGCCGGTAGTAGTTGGGTCACCACGAAGGATGGTGTTCATGTATTTGTGGCTGGTGGCAAATCACATCCTTAGAAAGACTTAGTTTATGAAAAACTCAAAGAACTTAACCAAAAGATGAGGGATGCTGGATATTTGCTACAGACCAAGTATGCACTGTTCGATCTCGAAAAAGAGTTTTAGGAAGAACTTCTGACCGCATCAGCAAGAGACAGTGAACAGAGCTGCCACCAAAAATCCGAACCACGCACAACAGTGTTGAAAAAACAATAAAAAGGTCGGTACTCTTAACTGCAACATATTTTCATTTGCTCTCTTGTTTCAATAAAGAACAGAACCCATCTTCACATTTACATGTTAGAACATCATGAGTAGGTTCCAAATTCGTTGATTTTCAATTTTGGTAGAAAAAAAACCCCCACCTTTGAAAACCCTTCAATTTCTGTGAATTCAATGAAAAAGAACTGGAACCCAATTCCAGTTCCTAATCGGACAGTCCTAGAACCAAAAGGCCAAGACCTTGATTTTGTTAACATTGCTTGTAGTCATATGGTTCACTCTGATTGGGATAAATTGAATTCATTGATAACCCATTTAGAGTGAAGAATGTTCTGTTGAAACTTCAAAAAGATTATGTTATTTCACTTGAGTTTTTCAATTGGGTTCAAACCCACAAGCCAAATTCACATACCCTCGAGACTCATTCGATGATCCTCCATATTTTGACCAAGAGCAAGAAATTCAAGTCTGCAGAGTCCATTTTGAAAGGTATTCTTGTGTCGGGTTCGATTGATTTGCCTGCTAAGTTGTTTGATGCCAAGCCGTTTTGTATTCGTATAGAATATGTGATTCTTCGCCTGTGTTTTTGATTCGTTGTTTAAGACTTATGCTCTATGAAGAAGTTTAGGAATGCACTTTGGGATTCTATAAAGAGATGTGGCGATGTAGGATTTTGCTGAATGTTAGTACTCTATATATGGTTATAGCCTTATAGGTGCTTTTTGTAAGTCATGGAAGCTTGAAAACATGGTTGAAGTGTTTCAATAGATGGAACACGTGGGTTTTATTCCCACCATTGCATCTTATAATACATTGATTGTAGGGTATTGTAATAAGGGTCTTTTGAGCTAGGCTGTGAAGCTTAAAAACTCGATGGGAAAGGACAGTATGCAGCTAAATGTGATCATTTTTAATACGCTTGTCTATGATTTTTGAAGCGAATAGGATGTTCAATGAGATGAAATCCATGAATGTGACTCCCAATATTGTGACTTATAATACTTTAATTAATGGGTTTAGTCAAACCGGCAATAGTGAGATGGGCGGTAGGCTTTATGAGGAGATGGTGAGGAATGGAATTAAGGCTGATATACTAACTTATAATGCCTTAATTCTGGGTCTATGCAAGGTGGGTAAGACAAAGAAAGCTGCTTATTTGGTTAAAGATCTCGATAAGGGAAACTTAGTTCTGAATGCCTCAATCTTTTCATCTCTTTATCACTGGGTAATGTGTGAGGAAGAATTCTGAGAATGCCTTTCAGCTGTATAAAAGCATGATAAAGAGTGGTTTTCATCCAAACAAACATACTTTTGAGATGTTGACATCTACATTTTGCAAGAACGAGGACTTTGATGGTGCAATTCAGATCATGCAGGAAATGACTGAAAGATGTATGGCTCCAAATACATGTGTCCTGTCTGAGCTTTACAGTGGACTTTGCCGGTGTGAAAACGATCAGTTGGCTATGAAGCTACTCAATGAAATGGAAATTAGATGCCTTTTGCTAGAAGGTTTTGACAAAGCCAGAACTATCAACTCTAAACCACAAAATCATGACAAAGTGATTGGAGATAACCCTTTTAAGGTTGTGTTAACTCCTACTGTTTTAACTACCGAGCTTTTTCAAAGGACATTCCTGCAGAACAAATTACGGTAATGAAAGTGAGAAAGGTAGATGCACGGCACCAATGCCTTGCTGTTGATCTTGCTTGATTACCCTAAGATACTACAGTTTATTTACGAATGTTTACTTTTGACTCTCTTAACACATGTTCCGTTTTAGAAAACTATCTTAGTTACTTGAATAGAACCATTGAGATCATCCCGTCAACATGCAATGTTTCGTACATGTACAGTGGGAGAAATTTTGCATGTAATATCTTGTTGGTTGATTATTTGACATGCAATTTCATGTTGTTGCTGCACTCATCTTTCTAGATAATTATTCTGATAAATCTTTATTCACTTAGTGAGGGTTGTAGCAAAGCCTTGTCATTAGTGAAACTGTTGTTCTTGCTAAAATGGTCTGTGTATGCCAGAAGTAATTGCGAAGTTCTGCAATCCTTTGAGTTCTAGGAGAACATCAGCTAAGATCTTCTTCGTGGGCCCTGCAGGGTGCGTGTGCATCCTTAAAGCTTCCTTGACACTTGATTTCAATTAATCAAGTTTTTGAATGTCTGCCTCTTCGATTTTGCTCATTCCTTCGAATACTTGTCGAACTTCATGCTTGTTTCTCCCCCAGGTGGCCGAAGCTACAGCGGTTCTTTGTGGCATTGTTTGCTGTTGATGCCGGCTTAGTGCCTGCAGTCATTGAATCTGATGCTAAGTATGTGGTGGATTTGATTAAGCTTGGAGTTTCTCCATCTGCTGATGTTAATATACATATCAATCTGTGTGTGCTGTAGTGAAGTTCTTCCATTTTGTAAAAACCCCATTTCTCAACAATTTGATTTTGTTTAAAGAGAAAAATCATTACAAGTATCAAAGTGTGTTATATACCACCAAACCATATCGGGAGTGGTTAAATTAAGAGATTAGTATTAGTTACGGGAATTATATGATAGTTGATGCTACATTGAGTAATTCTTCCGATAAAAAAAGTTATTACAATCAGTTTTCATGTCCCCTGTTTTAGGATTTAAGAGCTGTCCTTTTAGTAATTAATTTTCTGTGTCGGCTTGTTGATGTAATTAATCCAAATCTTCTTGATCAATTTGCAAACAAAAATATTTTACATCAAAGAAGCACATGTTGATGAGGCTCTTCAAAGGAAAGATAATTACATTCGGTTTCTAGGTCGTCCCCTCTTTCTCTCCATTCTTTTCAATGGCATCCCAAAAATCTTCACAAACCATTCATGTTTCCTTGTGCAGAAAATGTGTCCAACAACCACTCCAATTATCAAGCCGCAAGCATATCCTATCGCAACTACTTTCCAACCAAATGCAAATGGAGATTCTGATCCCTCGTCGTCTTCTTTCCTTGGAAGCATAGGATTTCCACATTTTCTTGACAAAGGTAGTCCACACAATCCTGGGTTCCCTTCATATGACCTATTTTCAAATGTATTGAATTGTGGTCCTTGTGGTATAGGTCCTTCAAGTTGATTATACGAGACATTGAAGAAGGCGAGGAACGTGAGATTAACAAGCTGCTGAGGAATCTCTCCTGAGAGCTTGTTATTGGAGAGGACCAGCGATTCTAGTACTGTGAGGTTGTCCAAGGATGATGGGATGCCCCCAATGAGATTATTGTTGGAAAGGTCAAGATATCGAAGCCCCTTTAGAGTGGAAATAGTGGCTGGAATCTCTCCTTCAAATGCGTTGCTTGAGAGCCAAATGCCTGTTAGCATATTTGGGATCTTCACGTATTCTATTTCTATCCCTTTGTTGACCACTGTCAATGAGTAATCGTACCAATTTGCAACTGAGACATCCTTCATCATATATATTAGTACAGTACTCTTATTATCAAATTTCATGGCATTCCAACACTGAAAGTATTTTGATGGAAATTTACCAATAAATCTGTTATGAGAGAGATCAATCATACGCAATTTTGGAAACACAAAATCTGACTTGGGTTCTTCTATTACACCGTGGAGTTTGTTGGATTTCAAGTTGAGAACCTCTAACTTTGGAAGACTTCCCATCCAAGATGGAAAAGTATCATTGATTTTGTTATTTCCAAGATCCAAATATTCTAGTATTGTACAATTCACCAATGATCTTGGAATTTTTCCTCGCAACAGATTGTTGCTTAAATCAATCATCTTCAGTTCCGTTCCATTGATGAAGTTAAGAGAAATGCTCCCATAAAATTTGTTGTTCTGCAGATCTAACATTGATAGACCATAGCTGAAATTGCCCAAGCACTTTGGAAGCTTGCCACTCAAGTTGTTATTCGATAAATCAAGGGCATAAAGAGAATTCAACTTGCACATCCATGATGGAATTTCCCCTGACAGCTTGTTGTTTGAAACTAAATAATGAGATGTGGACATTGGAGGAATGGGGAGTTGGCCTTGCAACCTATTGAACCTAAGGTCTAAATAATATAGACTTGTCCAAGGAAGAGCATCGGGTCGTTGCTCAAACCCAGTCAAATGATTGTGAGAAAGGTTCAATTCTTGTAAACTGTTTTCAGTTATGTTTAAGAACCATCCAGGGGTTTGGCCAGATATATTATTAGAGGAAAGGTCCAGCTCATACAATTGATCTTGGTAACGCAGAAAATCTGGAAAGCTCCTAAGGTTGCATGAACGCAATCCTAAATATCTGAATTTATGAGAGCTGCTGGTATTAACAGTGAAGTTGGTGAGCAATGATAAATGGTTTGATGAGAGATATAGTGATGTCAAATTTTCCAATCGAAGAAACATTTGCAACTCTATTGTGCCACTCAAATTATTTGAAGAAAGGTAAAGACTTCTGAGATTGTTGAGTTCAAAGATAGAGCTAGGAATTGAACCTTGTAATTTATTACTTGAAAGATCCAAGAATTCCAATTGGGTTAGGTTGCTAATTTGAGACGGAATGTGACCGGACAGTTGATTAGATGACAAATCTAGCACCGAAAGCTGGTTCAAGTTCATGAGACTTAGGGGAATCTCACCACCAATGTTGTTGTAGGAAAGGTGCAAATGAGTGAGTTTGGTATTCTTACTAAGTGAAGAATCTGGATCTAGGCTTGAGAAATTGCAGTCCCTCAAATCCAAATAGGCCAGATTTGCAAGGTTAAAGATTGAAGACGGAACTGTTCCTGAAAAAAAAAAAAAAAAAGCAGTGCCGATGTAAGATAATGATTCTTTTAAAAAAGTATATGAATGAAAATCTTTATAGGGAATTTAGTGCTTGTTATTAGATAAGTCTTTTTGTGCAGAAAGAGAACTAAGTGTACATATCCATGGTGAAATTGGGAGTGGGCCTGTTAAGTTGGGCGAAAGGTTTTGGCAGAAAATGTAGAGAGAAGTCAGAGGTTTTGATGAGAGAAGGAATCTGCGCTTGGGGTATAAGAAGACTTTTATACTTAGGTTTTTACTGATTCCCTAAAATGGCACCGTTTAGGCTTTACTTGAAGTAGTGTGGGTCAGCTCTATCATAATTAGTAAGAGTAAGAGTCGATTATGAAAGAATTTAAATCCATTTCAAACTCTAATTTCTCTCTTCTCTCTATCTTATTCTCTTCAATCTGCCCAGAAACCTTCAAATCAATAGCTTACTCAATTAAAAAAAAATATTAACACAACAGGCTGCCGGTTCAAGGATTTTTCCTGATATATTGTTAGCATGCATGAACCCAAACTTAATCTTTCAAATTTATGAGAGCTGGTATTAACAGTGAAGTTGGTGAGCAATGATTAACGGTTTGATGAGATATCTAATGCACTTCAAACTTTTTAGTGTTTATAATATCATTGATTAGTGATGGGCTAAATGTGGATTTTGTCAAGCCTAAGCCGATCACAATTATGAAGTTGGGTAACACGAAAAAGCCCAGGAAAAACACCAAGTTCCAAACTCACAACTGTATTAAAAACACCCGTGCAAGTGAAAGAGAATTGTTTCAAAAAAAAAAGAAAAAAAAAAGAATCAAGTTTCATTGCAAAGGGAATCATAAAAGGGAATTTGATTCTTCGGATGATATGGGAGACTTAGTTTCTGATTTATATATGGGATCTACGTAATTTGATTCCCAATAGTTTTTAGTTTGTAATCACAAGACTTATAGTTCATATTTGTCATTCAAAGCTGCCAAAAGACTTTATATGGGTTAGGGTATAGAACACTTTGTAGAAAATATTGTGATTGTAATTTGAAAATAGAAAATACAGCTATTGGTTATTCATGTCATATGACATGTTGAACTGGAGCTTGGAAATATACTCCCAACTAGCCGAATCATTTTTCAATAAATGGTCAGAGATTTCTCACCAGAATTACATCTTACTTTCATACAACACGTTTTTGCATGATAATTACAGTACACTTGACATGAGACTTTGAGAGTAATTACATGAAGCATGATGTATCCGGCCGGAGCATTCCCATTAATTGGGTCAATTGTCCTTTTAATCATATTAATTACAATTAATATCAGTCGTTTTAATCATGTATTTGAACATTCTCATGTGAAGTGGAATTCCTGTAGTTAAACCGTAATCCAACATATTGAAGTTTCTTATTTTAAAATCGAATAGATTCTGTGGTTATATAAGCGAGCCTCTAACAATATGTTTACAGGTGGGCAGAATTAAATAGTGAAACAACAGTTGAATGAATTGGCTAGTCTAACATTTGATGGGAAAAGGAGAAAAAAGAGGTAGCTTGAGATATTTTACGGAGATGATGGGTTTGACAATCATGCATATTTGAAGTGGAATCTTTCCCTAGAGAGTCTATCATAATTAGTAAAAAGTCTATTGTAGGGAATTATTACCGATTATGAAAGAATTTTACATCCATTTCAAACTCTAATTTCTCTATTCTCTCTATCTGATCTACTTACTCTCTTTCTATTCTATTTTCTTCTTCTGTTCTCTTCAATCTGGTATTAACAGTGAAGTTGGTGAGCAATGATAAACGGTTTGATGAGATATCTAATGCACTTCTAACTTTTTAGTCCAAGAAACATTTGCAACTCTATTGTGCCACTCAAAATTATTTGAATAAAAGTAAAGACTTTCGAGATTGTTGAGTTCAAAGATAGAGTTAGGAATCGTACGTACCTTGCAATTTATTACTTGAAAGATCCAGGGATTCCAATTGGGTTAGGTTGCTAATTTGAGACGGAATCTCACCACCAATGTTGTTTTCGAAAAGGTACAAATGAGTGAGTTTGGTATTCTTACTAAGCGAAGACGGAATTGTTCCTGAAAAAATAAATAAATAAATAAACAAAGCAGTGCCGATGTTAGATAATGATTCTTTTTGAAAAGTATGTGAATGAAAATCTTTATAGGGAATCTAGTGATTGTTATTAGATAAATCAGTGTGCAGAAAGAGAACTCAGTGTGCATCATATCCATGGTGACAGCTTGTTGTTGGAAACTATATTGGTGAAATTGGGAGTGTGCCTGTTAAGTTAGGCGAAAGGTTTTGGCAGAAAATGTAGAGAGAAGTCAAAGGTTTTGAGAGAGACGGAATCTGTGAAGTGAAACCACGCATGAAGATAAGAAGGCATTTATACTTAGGTTTTTACTGATTTCCTAAAACGGCACCGTTTAGGTTGCCTGATGCTTTACTTTAGGTAGTGTGGGTCAGCTCTAGGGAATCTTTCCCTGAGAGTCTATCGTAATTAGTAAGAGTTTATTGTAGGGAATAATTTCCCAATTACATTTCAAACTCTAATTTCTATCTTCTCTCTATCTGATATTCTGATCTACTTACTCTCTTTCTATTAATTCTATTTTCTTTGAAACTAAGATCCAATGTCCATGGAAGAACAACAGGCTGTCGGGATTGAAAAATTATTTTGAGAAAGGTCCAAATAGGTGAGCTGGGTAAGATTACTAAAGAAGCTGGATCTTGGCCTGATAAATTGCAGTCCCTCATTTCCAAATGGGCCAGATTTGTAAGATTATCAAGTGAAGTCAGAATTGTTCATGAAAAAAGGACAGGGGTGTCTCCCTATGTAAGATAATAATTATTTTTTAAAAAGTATGTGAATGTTCTTTAAAGGGAATTTACTTTGCAATATGCAATTTCGAGATAATAATACCACAGAAGAAATATTTGTCACGAAGGAACTTCGCCAAATAAATTGCATCCATGGTTAATGATTCTTTTAAATGTAAGATAATGATTCTTTTTTAAAAAGTACGTGAATGCAAATCTTTATAGGAAATTTACTTGGAAATTTGCAACATCTAGAGAATAATCACCCAAAGAAGAAATATTTGTCGATCGCCATGGAACTTGGTCGAATGAATAAATTGCATCTGTAGGTATCCAAATCTTTTAAAATAAGCAAAAAAATTTAATGGAAGTAGGCAACTCACCCCAAAAATCGTTACCAGATAAGTCCAAATACACCAGATTTGTAAGGTTACCGAGTTAAAACGGAATGGTTTCGGGAAGAAAGATCAAATAAGGATTCACAATTGTTTTTTCATAAAAGGTATAGGCATGTAACTGGAAAATGTTTATAAGGAATTATCACTAAGTGAAGAAGGATCTTGGTTCAAGCTAAATGAAAAGTACGAGAATGAAAAATATTATTTATAAAGAATTTACTTGGTAATTTGCAACTTCTGATATATTAATGACTCAAAAAGAATAAATATTTGTCAAGATGGTTCTTGTAGATATCCAATTTTTTAGAAGTAGCAAGCCTTTAAATGTAAGTAGACAATTTACCCTTAAAAGTGTTACTAGATAAGTCTAAATGGACAAGATTGTTAGGATTATCAAGCAAAAACAGTATGGCTCCCAAAAGACAGATTAGGTAATGATTAAACTTTTTTTATTTAAATGGTAAAGGTATGAAACTTGAAAATCTCTCTTCTTTTTTTAAAAAGAAATAGATTAGATAATTTGGTGAGCAATGATTAACGGTTTGATGAGAAATAGATTAGATAATTTGGTGAGCAATGATTAACGGTTTGATGAGATATCTAATGCACTTCAAACTTTTTAGTGTTTATAATATCATTGATTAGTGATGGGCTAAATGTGGATTTTGTCAAGCCTAAACCGATCACACGAAAGAGCCCAGGAAAAACACCAAGTTCCAAAAGCACAATTGTATTAAAAACACCCATGCAAGTGAAAGACAATTGTTTCAAAAAAAAAAAAAAAAGAATCAAGTTTCATTGTAAAGGGAATCATAAAAGGGAATTTGATTCTTCGGATGAGATGGGAGACTTAATTTCTGATTTATATATGGGATCTACGTAACTTGATTCCCAACGGTTTTTAATTTGTAATCACAAGACTTATAGTTCATATTTGTCATTCAAAGCTGCCAAAAGACTTTATATATATATATATATATATATATATATATATATATACAGAGGGCGGATGCTTGAGAGGGCTGCCCCAGGCTGTCCTCTCAAAAGAAAAAAAAAAATTATTACGATTAATTGCACAAACACCCTTGATATTAGGTCTAATTGTATTTATATGTAAATTTTGTTTATAATTACACTAACATCCCCTACCATTAGTATAATTTATTTCATTTATTTATTCTAATTTAAAATCAAAAGACAATAATAAAAATTACAAAAATCAATCACAATGGACAAAAGTATTATTTTATACTTGTTTTACATATAATATTTACTTGCTTTTATTTCAATTTTTTGATTGCACAATTTAGATTCATTTCGTTTTGTTTTATTTATTAATTTTGAACAATTCAAACCAGTCATTAATAGTAATTTTTCATAATATGTAAAATCTATTTAAAAACAAGATATATATTGACAAACAAATCAATGTGAGAGTGTGTGAGTCATTGATTAAGCATTTAAATATATTGACTAAACAATTCAATGTGAGAGTTTGTGAGCCACTAATTAAGTATTATAATATATTGACTAAACAAAAATAGATAAATCCAACGATTGATATCTAATGAATTGACTATGTGACTTAGAAAAAAAAAAAACTATTTGTATATATAATTTAGCCTGGTCTGTAAATAATTTCTGGGTCCGCCCTTATATATATATATGGGTTAGGCTATAGAACACCGTGTAGGAAATATTGTGATTGTAATTTGAAAAAGTGTGATCCAAGTTTCAATCACAATATTTTCTACACGGTGTACGGGTACACCGGTGTTCTATAGATTGTCTATATATATATAGTAAAACTTCAATACAGCTATTGGTTATTCATCTCATATGACATGTTGAACTGGAGCTTGGAAGTATACTCCCAACTAGCCGAATCATTTTTCAATAAATGATCAAAGATTTCTCACCAGAATTACATCTTACTTTCATACAACACGTTTTTGCATGATAATTACTGTACACTTGACATGAGACTTTGAGAGTAATTACATGAAGCATGATGTATCTGGCCGGAGCGTTTCCATTAATTGGGTCAATTGTCCTTTTAATCATACTAATTACAATTAATATCAGTCGTTTTAATCATGTATTTGAACATTCTCATGTGAAGTGGAATTCCTGTAGTTAAACCGTAATCCAACATATTGAAGTTTCTTATTTTAAAATCGAATAGATTCTGTGGTTATATAAGCGAGCCTCTAACAATATGTTTACAGGTGGGCAGAATTAAATAGTGAAACAACAGTTGAATGAATTGGCTAGTCTAACATTTGATGGGAAAAGGAGAAAAAAGAGGTAGCTTGAGATATTTAACGGAGATGATGGGTTTGACAATCATGCATATTTGAAGTGGAATCTTTCCCTAGAGAGTCTATCATAATTAGTAAAAAGTCTATTGTAGGGAATTATTACCGATTATGAAAGAATTTTACCTCCATTTCAAACTCTAATTTCTCTATTCTCTCTATCTGATCTACTTACTCTCTTTCTATTCTGTTTTCTTCTTCTGTTCTCTTCAATCTGGTATTAACAGTGAAGTTGGTGAGCAATGATAAACGGTTTGATGAGATATCTAATGCACTTCTAACTTTTTAGTCCAAGAAACATTTGCAACTCTATTGTGCCACTCAAAATTATTTAAATAAAAGTAAAGACTTTCGAGATTGTTGAGTTCAAAGATAGAGTTAGGAATCGTACGTACCTTGCAATTCATTCCTTGAAAGATCCAAGAATTCCAATTGGGTTAGGTTGCTAAGTCTCAAGTTCATAAGACTTGAGGAAATCTCACCACCGATGTTGATGTCCGAAAGGCTCAAATGAGTGAGTTTGGTTTTCTTACTGATCCAAGACAATAAAGAACTTGGGAATGAAAAATTATTTTGAGAAAGATCCAAATAGGTGAGCTGGGTAAGATTACTAAGTGAAGAAGCTAGATCTTGGCTTGATAAATTGCAACTCCTCATATCCAAGTGGGCTAGATTTGTAAGGTTATCGAGTGAAGATAAAATTGTTCCTGAAAAAAGAACAGTAATAATTTTTTTAAAAAGTATGTGAATGTTCTTTAAAGGGAATTTAATTTGCAATTTGCAATTTCGAGATAATAATACCTCAGAAGAAATATTTGTTACGATGGAACTTCACCAAATAAATTGCATCCGTGGATAATGATTCTTTTAAATGTAAGATAATGATTCCTTTTTTAAAAGTATGTGAATAAAAATCGTTATAGTAAATTTACTTGGAAATTTGCAACATCTAGAGAATAATCACTCGAAGAAGAAATATTTGTCGATCGCAATGGAACTTGACCGAATGAATAAATTGCATCTGTAGGTATCCAAATCTTTTAAAAGAAGAAAAAAAAAATTAATGGAAGTAGGCAACTCACCCCCAAAATCGTTACCAGATAATTCCAAATACACCAGATTTGTAAGGTTACCAAGTGAAGACAAAATGGTTCCCGAAAGAAAGATCAAATAAGGATTCACAATTGTTTTTTCATAAAAGGTATAGGCATGTAACTGGAAAATGTTTATAAGAAATTATTACTAAGTGAAGAAGGATCTTGGTTCAAGCCGAATGAAAAGGTACGTGAATGAAAAATATTCTTTATAAGGAATTTACTTGGTAATTTGCAACTTCTGATATATTAATGACTCAAAAAGGATAAATATTTGTCAAGATGGTTCTTGTAGATATCCAATTTTTTCGAAGTAGCAAGCCTTTAAATGTAAGTAGATTACTAGATAAGTCTAAATGGACAAGATTGTTAGGATTATCAAGCAAAAACAGCATGGCTCCCAAAAGATAGATTAGATAATAATTAAACTTTTTTTATTTAAATGGTAAAGGTATGAAACTTGAAAATCTCTCTTCTTTTTTTAAAAAAGAAATAGATTAGATAATTTGAGGTATGCAAGACATAAAAATTCAAGAAAAGATAAATTTGTCAAGATGCGAGGTAGTGAAGAAGAAATTTCAACATGACTAAGATCAAGCACTTTCAGGTCAGTTACTTCTCAACTATTCTTTATAGAATTGGCTATTGGAGCTGCAACGGATTTTGGTAGCTGGAAATAAAGGGAAGTTTTAAAATTTCTTAAGGCATTTGAACTAACGAGTAAAAGAAGATAAATTGCATCAATTGAGTTTTTATTTAACCTAACAAGTCAAAAAAGATAAATTGCATCCCACTAAGTTTTTCAAACAAACAAAAGTTTAAATGGAAGTAAGCAACTCACCCCAAAGATTGTTATCGGATAAGTCCAAATGAACGAGATTCTTAAGGTTACCAAGTGAAGACAAGATGGTTCCTGCAAGATAGAATAGATATTTCCTCACGAAGGGTTATATTTGTCAAGGTGGAACTAATTGCATTCATAGATATCCAATTTTTTAGAAGACACATGATTTTAAATGGAAGTACAGATGGACCAGATTGTTTAGGTTACCAAGGGAAGATATAATGGTTCTTGAAAGATAAATTAGATAATAATTCAAGATATGTATATATATATAAATTAAAGTATACGTATGAAACCAGAGAATCTTTATAATGAATTTACCTTTCAAATTGCAGCTTGCAAGAGACAAAAAGTTTAGAGAAGATAAAACTATCGGAACATGAGGTAGTGAAGAAGAGATATTTACTTCATGAAGATCAAGCACTCTCAAGTTGGTTAACTTTTGAACTAGACTTTCTAGACCTGGCTGTTGCAGCTCCAAGTCATAATTTCTGTCTAGAGCAAGGGACTCCAACTTGGAGAGCTCTAATATTTCCGATGGTAATTGACCAGAAAAAACAGACCAAGAGAGGTTTAGACGTGACAAGTTGGAAAGGTTCTTAATTTCAGAAGGGATTTTAGAGTCATTGAAGTCATTATCAGCGAGGCTAAGCCATTGAAGATGGACAAGGTTGAAGAGGGTGTTGGTTGAGTTGATGAAACCATAGAGACAGCTACTACCGAGGTCAAGCTTGATCACATAACCAGTGTCCTCATTGCACTCCACACCGTCCCATGAACAGCAGTCACTCATGTCTTCTTCCAAACTCCAGTGTGCAGTCTTGGAATAAGCAGAGGGATCTCCAGAAGCATACTTATCAATGGAAAAGCTTTCCTTGAACCGCAACAAAGCAGAACGTTCACTGTCATGGCAAAGTGGTTGCCTAGAAGAAGCAGGATGAAAAAGGAAGAGCAGAAAAGAAAAGTATAAAAATACGAAGAAACTCATGATTTTGCTCTCAAAGACAAGCAAGGTAAGACAGGAGAGGATTGATTCTGCTGTGGTTGGCAATCACGGAAGAGGATTTGAGTTGGATTTATAGGCATCAATAATTAGTTTATACTGTTGAGGAATGCTTAATACAAGTCGTCTTGACTTGTGATGTTATGACTTATGAGTCTGCACTCTGCACAAACAATAATTTAGGGAAAGCTTAACACAAGCTTTTATTTTAGAGGAAATTACACACACACCCTTGAGCTTTGGGGTTAAGACACCTAGATGAAATAGATGACTAATCTGTTAAGTTGACTAAGTCTGACCTTTGAAAGGTCCAAAATACCCTTATATAAAAATATAAAGTACAAATATAAATATAAATAAATAAATAAATAATTAACTAAAGTAAAAAAAAATACATATATATATATGAAGAAAAAAGAAAAGAAAAAGTGGAGACCACTGACGACCACCATCGCAGATTCGCAGATCCAAAACAATGAAAAAAAAGTCCTCATTTAATGCAATATCACCCAAACCACACACCAGATCCAACTTAATTCAAACTCATTTCAAATGTAAAATCTCCACACCACTTCAAAACATATCATTTCACAAACCCATCATTTCAAAAAATAAAAATAAATGATAATTACAAAACTATCAAAGCAATGTGGTGGAAAGGAGTCGGCGTCGTACCGGCGTCCTTCGCTGGATTTGGTTGAAGGAGGCGTTGCCTCTTAGAGAGGAGTGGGATGCATCTGCGGCTCTGCCATGCCTTCTCGATCTGATTTTTGTTGTGTTTTACTTTAACTTTTTTTCTTTTCTTTTTTTATCTGTAATTGAAGTTTTTGAAATGACAATTGACAAAACTACCCCTTGCTGTTAGATTTTAAACGGAGGTATGTTAACAATATTAAACAACAAATTCAATGAATTAAATACTTGTCATCTATATATAATTCAAATCAATCCTGCAAATAAATAATTCCTTGTTCAGGATTAGCAGTAATAGCAACAGAATTTTATTTATATTGAAAATCAAAAATTGTGGTGGGTTACATATTGTTAGATATTATATCAAATTGAAAGATAGAACTTTGTATTACATGTGCATGTTTTCTTGACAATTGTGGTGGGTTGACAATCATAAATTCATAATATCATAGAAATTCATTTTATAATTTAAATATTATGTTATAGCTTCTTTTCCATATATATATATATATATATATATCTCAAAATTTCTATGAGGCCACCTAAAATATTTTAGAATTTTTAGAATTTTGTTTGGAAGAAAGTATGTGAATTATTTGTTGATTTTTTTTTTATAAGAAATAATTTTTATTTTCTTATTGTTAAGCATTTAAGCCATATGAAAAAAAAAAAAAAAATTGATTTAACTTATTAAACATGTGTTTTAAGTTTATGAATAGTATCTAATTTAATTTAAATGAGAAAGTGAGAAACTGATTATGAGTTGAACTTGACATGTGGGGTTCAACATTTGAGCTAGGGATGGGCATTGGGGACTCCCCCATCCCTATTTCCAAACCACCCGCCTCCTCTTCATTTCCCCATTAATGGGGATGGGGGAGTTTGGGGGGAGGTATCCCTATCCCCATCCCCATCCCCACTTCCTAGTTTTTCCCGTTTTCTACTAATCATAATTCATAAGTTCACAACCCCTATCTTCATTTCCCAATTAATGGGGATGGGGGAGTTTGGGGGGAGGTATCCCTATCCCCACTTTCCAGTTTTCCCCATTTTCCGTTAATCATAATTCATAAGCTCACAACACTAATTTGATCATGTGAAGTTTGTTTATATTAGTGAGGAACCGTAAATCCGATTAATAAAAATAGAAAAATCATTACAAGTGTCGAATTACATGCATGTAGTAATAAATTAAATTACATTTTTCTAAGATAAATACTAAATATCATGATGTATAATGTAGTAATAAATTAAATTACATTTTTCTAAGATAAATACTAAATATCATGATGTATAATGCATGTATCAGGTGGAATTTACTTTTTATCAAGCTATATTTAGGTCAACTGATCATGTTGTGTGCATAAATGTTTCTAATACTTGTGATAATTAGTACATCAATTCATGAAAATTTCTAAGAAGATTAGTAAAAGAAGAAAAATATTGATCATTTTGACAATTACATGCATTTAATTATGTTCGAAATTTCAAACTTGAAATGTGGGTTAGAAAATGTTGCTTGGCACTTTAATTTTGCTCATGGATGTGAGAGATGAGGCAATCATATCCACAATCTAAGCAACACTCCGAAAGAGAGCAATAATAATGAACATATATAGACGTTTGAGGTCATATTTGCATTGGAAAATGAATGACATATCAATATCATATTAGAGATAATCTTACATGGGACCGCTATAAAACCGTCGTAAACACGTTCTTATAATGCAAGTGGAAGGATATGTTTGTCTATTGGAGTCCAGCCTTTGTCTCTTGTGGCTTTGGACCATTTATGGGAATCTCCAAAGACTTTTAAAATGGTCATTTAGGAGATGTCTTTTCAATAGCAAACAAGACTTCATTTTTCTCATAAATTGTCTTGCACTGTGGAATTTCCAAAGCAATTAGAATTTATAAAATGGTCATTTAGGAGATGTCTTTTCAATAGCAAACAAGACTTTATTTTTCTCACAAATTGTCTTGCTCTGTGGAATTTCCAAAGCAATTAGAATTTATTAGAAGCTATCATGCATGCATGAGTGGTGCAAAGCAATTACAATTAGTATAGATTGATAATGTTTCCGGGAAATATCTATTCCCCTTCATGATGTCCAATGCTCACAAGATTGAATTGTCCTGTTGTGCAGAAATTCAAATAGATTATAAGTCTGTCTTAGAAACCTACTTTTAGAAGATAAATATCCAATGCTCACAAGCACAAACATCCAGCAGTCATGTTCTTTTTAACACTTAACGCTAAACTTTACCACCCCCCCTCCCCCCCGGGAAAATAAAGAGAAACTAGGAGTTATGCTACCAACCGCACATTTTCCTTCAGTTTCAAAGACAGGCTTATAAGAAGACGACATGCAAGTCAATTGAAAATGGTTCGTCATGCTAGCTAGTTAGAGGATCTCCAAGAGTCTCTCTCTTAAAATGGGTTCCTTCTAAAGACGCTCTCACAGTAACCTTTTTTCAGAATACAACTTTCAACATTTCAGATTTTAAAATTGAAACCAAAAATATTGTTTTTATTTTCATTTTTCTTTTCAAAAAACAGTAAACGAAAACGCTTACAAAACACACCCTAAGTGTTCAATCATTCGAGTTCCAGTCTTGTTCCCATGAGTGACGAATTTGCTAACAAAGCAGTGGTTTTGGTACATGTCTAAAAAATATAGTTTCCATTAGCGTAATTCAAGTTTGTTTAACATGACCATTAAAGAATAAACAAACTATATATCATCTTAAAATACATATCAATCTAGAATTGGTCTGTCATCGTGATACTTATAAAATCAAGTGTTGGCAAACAATAACCAAAACACATTACAAGAGATTTTTCAGATAATTTTTCTAGAAGACATCATCACCTCATAGAGCATTATTCAAGATAACAGTCCTAACACCGGTAAGCACATGTGCTTTGAATAAACACTAAAAAGTTGTTGCTCTTACAATTAATTACAGAGAGATTCATTGATGTACAAGCGCTTTAATAGGCAGATACTTCAACTCATTATTAATATCATAAATTGAGTGAGTTTATTTTCAAAATTAATATCATTGTACGTCCAACAATTAGCTCGTCAAGTCTTCTGTTCAGTGCGGAAATTTGTTAAGTTATTCTCACTTTTACAGACAAAGACCTGTCCGAGTAATATGAGGAATTTTCAACGATGATCGCTTGCTTTTAACTGTTTATTTTTAATTTTGTCAGAGTAGGTGGAAGACTTGTGACTTGGGTCTTTTAAGTCTGCTCATAGAAGTGAGAGATAGGGCAATTATATCCATATTCCAAACAAGACATTTGAAAGAGACCAATAATAGTATGACCATATTAATAGACTTTAAATCGAGGTCATATTTGAATTGGAAGACTTATCAACATCATTTTATGGCAGTGGGTCGTTACAATTCGAACCCTACATTCTGAAGCCAATAGTCTAACGGTCTAGACCCACTAAATAGATATTTTCCACTTTGGATTTCATATACAGGTTATTCATCTTTACGGATTTGCTTTGGATTATAGGTTTCACGCAAGTGTTCTACATCAGATTTCATATACACATTATTCATCTTTACATATTTGCTTTAGATTATAGGTTTCAAGCAAGTGTCCTGCATCATATATCGCCCAAAATGTAAAATCTCCACACCACTTCAAAACCTGTAAATTCATCCACCAAATCACAAACCCATAATTTCAAAAAATAAAAATAAATAATAATTACAAAACAATCAAAGCACTATGGTGGAAAGGAGTCAGCGTCTTACCGACGTCCTTCACTGGATTTGGTTGAAGGAGGCATTGCCTCTTAGAGAGGGGTGGGATGCATCTGCGGCTCTGCCATGCCTTTTCTGATTTTTGTTGTGTTTTACATTTTTTCTTTTCTTTTTTTCTGTAATTGAAGTTTTTGAAATGACAATCGACAAAACTAACCCTTTGCTGTTAGATTTTAAACGGAGGTATGTTAACAATATTAAACAACAAATTCAATGAATTAAAAACTTGTCATCTATATATATAATTCAAACCAATCCTTCAAGAAAAAATAAAAATAAAAACTATGCAAAGAAATAATTCCATGTTCAGGATTAGCACTGATAGCAACAGAATTTTATTTATATTGAAAATCAAAAATTGTGGTGGGTTAAATATTGTTTGATATTATATCAAATTGAAAGATAAAACATGTATTACATGTGCATGTTTTCTTGACAATTGTGGTGGGTTGACAATCATAAATTCATAATATCATAGAAATTCATTTTATAATTTAAATATCATGTTCTCACTTCTTTTCCGAATATATATATATATATATATATCTCGAAATTTCTGCGATGCCACCTAAAATATTTTAGAATTTTGTTTGGAAGAAAGTATGTGAACTATTTGTTGATTTTTTGTTATAAGAAATAACTTTTATTTTCTTACTGTTAAGCATTTAAGCATTATGAAATAAAATTTGATTTAACTTATTAAACATGTGTTTCAAGTTTATGTGAATAGTATCTAATTTAATTTAAAGGAGAGAGTGAGAAACTGGCTGTGAGATGAACTTGACATGTGAGTTCAACATTTGAGCTAGGGATGGCCATTGGGAAAATGGGGATGAATATAGGTCTCCACATCCCTATACCTATTTCCAAACCCCTTCCCCCTTCTTCATTTCCCCATTTGAGAATAATTGAGATGGGGGAGTTTGGGGGGAGGTATCCCCTTCCCCACTTCCCGGTTTTTCCCGTTTTCCTCATTTCCCTCTCGTTTCTCCGTTTTCCCATTTAACCTTGTTTGATTAAAGATTACATATTATAAAATAAAAAAAAAAATTGAAAAAAAATCCCTGGTTTATATTATGCAATACAAATACAAATAAAAATCATTACAAATTCAAATAAAAACTAATCATAATTCATAAGTTCACAACACTAATTTGATCATGTGAAGTTTATTTATAGTTAGGGTTTAAATTGGAAAATCGAGGAAATGAGAAAATAAGAAAAATAATAAATATTAAAATTTTCAGGAAAAATGAGCAAATGGGATGGGGAACCTGCCCCCATCCCCATCCCCGTACCATTTCAAAAAAAAAATTAGAGAAAATGAGAAAATGGTGGGTTGACAATCATAAATTCATAATATCATAGAAATTCATTTTATAATTTAGATATTATGTTCTCACTTCTTTTCCGAATATATATATATATATATCTCAAAATTTCTGTGAGGCCACCTAAAATATTTTAGAATTTTGTTTGGAAGAAAGTATGTGAATTATTTGTTGATTTTTTTTATAAGAAATAATTTCTATTTTCTTATCTTTAAGAATTTAAGCAATATGAAATAAAATTTGATTTAACTTAGTAAACATGTGTTTCAAGTTCATAAATAGTATCTAATTTAATTTAAAGTAGAAAGTGAAGAACTAGTTGTGAGTTGAACTTGACATGTGTGCTTCAACATTTGAGGAATGTTGCTTAACACAAGTCGTCTTGACTTGTGATGTTATGAGTCACAAACAATAATTTAGTCAAGTGCTATGACAGTTTGACTTGTCGACAGCTTTCATTTAGAGGAAATTACACACACTTTGAAGTTTGGGGTTAAGACATCTAGATGAAATAGTTTGCTTATTCTACACTAACACCCTCTTATTTAACATTATCCGACTAATCTGTTAAGTTGACTAAATTTGAAGGTCCAAAATATCCTTATATAAAAAATTAAAAGTATAAATAAAAATAAAATAAATAATTAACTAAAGTAAAAAAAAAAAAAAAATTAAGAAAAATACAAGTGGAGACCACTGACCAGATCCAAAACAATGATAAAAAAAAAACTCTTCATTTACTGCAATATCACCCAAACCACACACCAGATCCAAAACAATGCCAATGCCCAAATTAATTCGAACTCATTTCAAATGTAAAATCTCCGCACCACTTCAAAACCTATAAATTCATCCATCAAATCACAAACCCATCATTTCAAAAAATAAAAATAAATAATAATTACAAAACATCAAAGCACTATATGTGGTTACTTTAACTTTTTTCTTTTCTTTTTTTTTTTCTATAATTGAAGTTTTTGAAATGGCAATTGACCCCTTGCTGTTAGATTTTAAACGAAGGTATGTTAACAATATTAAACAACAAATTCAATGAATTTTTTTTTTTTTTTTTGAAACAAACAAATTCAGTGAATTAAAAACTTGTCATCTATATATAATTCAAATCAATCCATCAAGAAAAATAAAATAAAAACTATGGAAATAAATAATTTCTTGTTCAGGATTAGCAGTAATTAATAGCAACAGAATTTTATTTATATTGAAAATCACAAATTCTTCAAACACTTAAATATGGTAACAAAAAAAAAAAAAAAAAACCCCATAAAACTATATACATAAACATAAATAAGATTAAATATTGTTTGATATAATATCAAATTGAAAGATAAAACATGTATTACATATGCATATTTTCTTGACAATTGCGGTGGGTTGACAATCATAAATTCATAATATCATAGAAATTCATTTTATAATTTAAATATTACATTCTCACTTATTTTTCGAATATATATATCTTGAAATTTCTGCGAGGCCTCCTAAAATATTTAAGAATTTTGTTTGGAAGAAAGTATGTGAATTATTTGTTGATTTTTTTTTTTTTATAAGAAATAATTTCTATTTTCTTATAGTTAAGCATTTAAGCAATATGAAATAAAATTTGATTTAACTTATTAAATATGTGTTTCAAGTTTATGAATAGTATCTAATTTAATTTGAAGAAGAAAATGAGAAACTGGCCTATGAGTTGAACTTGATAAGTGGGGTACAACATTTGAGCTAGGACCACTGCCCCACCCACCCATTGAACTTGACATGTGGGGTACAACATTTGCGGCCCCCCAGTTTGGGGGGAGGTATCCCCATCCCCACTCCCACAACCCCTCTCTTCATTTATCGGGAAGTTTGTGGGGAGGTATCCCCATCCACACTTCCCAGTTTTTCCTGCTTTCCACTAATCATAATTCATAAGTTCACAACACTAATTTGATCATGTGAAGTTTATTTATATTAGTGAGGAACTATAAATCTGATTAATAAAAATAGAAAAATCATTACAACTGTCGAATTACATGCACGTAGTAATAAATTAAATTACATTTTTCTAAGATAAATACTAAATTAATCATGATGTATAATGCATGTATCAGATGGAATTTACTTCTTATCAAACTATATTTAGGTCATCTAATCGTGTTGTGTGCGGAAATGTTTCTAATACTTGTGAGAATTAGTACATCAATTCATGAAAATTTCTAAGAAGATTAGTAAAAGAAGAAAAATATTGATCATTTTGACAATTACATACATTTAATTCTGTTTGAAATTTCAAACTTGAAATGTGGGTTAGAAAATGTTGCTTGACTCTTTAATTCTGCTCATGGATGTGAGAGATGGGGCAATCATATCCACACTCACTCTGTAAGAGAGCAACAATAGTGGAACATATATAGACGTTTGAGGTCATATATGCATTGGAAAATGAATGACATATCAATATCATATTTTAGAGATAATCTTGCATGGGACCACTGTAAAACCGTCGTAAGCGTGCTCTTATAGTGCAAGTGGAAGGATATTTTTGTCTATTGGAGTCCAGCCCTTAGCTCTTGTGGCTTTAGATCATTTATGAGATTCTCCAAAAACTTATAAAATGGTCAATTAGGAAATGTTTTCTCAATAGCAAACAAAACTTCATTTTTCTCACAAATTGTCTAGCTCTGTCAAATTTCCAAAGCAATTGGAATTTATTAGAAGCTGTCATGCATACATGAGTGGTGCAAAGCAATTACAATTAGTATAGATTGATAATGTTTCCAGGAAATATCTATTCCCCTTCATAATGTCCAATGCTCACAAGATTGTATTGTCCTGTTGTGCAGAGATATATATATATATATATATATATATATCTCGAAATTTATGCGAGGCCACCTAAAATATTTTAGAATTTTGTTTGGAAGAAAGTATGTGAATTATTTGTTGATTTTTTTTAAAAAGAAATAATTTCCATTTTCTTACTGTTAAGCATTTAAGCAATATGAAATAAAATTTGATTTAACTTATTAAACATGTGTTTCAAGTTCATGAATAGTATCTAATTTAATTTGAAGAAGAAAGTGAGAAAGTGGCTGTGAGTTGAACTTGATATGTGGGGACATGTGGGGTACAACATTTATCCCCATCCCCACTCCCAACTTTTCCCATTTTCCGCTAGTCATAATTCATAAGTTCACAACCCCTCTCTCCATTTCCCCATTAATGGGGATTGGGAAGTTTGGGGGGAGGTATCCCGACCCCCACTTCTTCCCATTTTCCACTAATCATAATTCATAACTTCACAATAATAATTTGATCATGTGAAGTTTATTTATATTAGTCAGGAATTGTAAATCTGATTAATAAAAATAGAAAAGTCATAATAAATTAATTACATTTTTCTAAGATAAATACTAAATTAATCATGATGTATAATGCATGTATCAGATGAAATTTACTTTTTATCAAGCTATATTTAGGTCATCTAATCGTGGTGCGTGGAAATGTTTTTAATACTTGTGATAATTAGTATATCAATTCATGAAAATTTCTAAGAAGAATAGTAAAAGAAGAAAAATATTGATCATTTTGACAATTGCATGCATTTAATTATGTTTGAAATTTCAAACTTGAAATGTGGGTTAGAAAATGTTGCTTGGCTCTTTAATTTTGATCATGGATGTGAAAGATGGGGCAATCATATCCACATTCACTCTGTAAGAGAGCAAAAATTATATAGACGTTTGAGGTCATATATGCATTGAAAAATGAATGACATATCAATATCATATTTTAGAGATAATCTTGCATGAGACCACTGTAAAACCGTCGTAAGCGCGTTCTTATAGTGCAAGTGGAAGGATATTTTTGTCTATTGGAGTCCAACCCTTGGCTCTTGTGGCTTTAGATCATTTATGAGATTCTCCAAAGACTTATAAAATGGTCATCTAGAAAATGTCTTCTCAATAGCAAACAAAACTTAATTTTTCTCACAAATTGTCCTGCTCTGTGGAATTTCTAAAGCAATTGGAATTTATTAGAAGCTGTCATGCATGCATGAATGGTGCAAAGCAATTACAATTAGTATAGATTGATAATGTTTCTAAGAAATATCCATTCCCTTTCATGATGTCCAATGCTCACAAGATTGTATTGTCCTATTGTGCAGATATATATATATCTCAAAATTTCTGCGAGGCCACCTAAAATATTTTAGAATTTTGTTTGGAAGAAAGTATGTGAATTATTTGTTGAATTTTTTAAAAAAGAAATAATTTCCATTTTCTTATTGTTAAGCATTTAAGCAATATGAAATAAAATTTGATTTAACTTATTAAACATGTGTTTCAAGTTCATGAATAGTATCTAATTTAATTTGAAGAAGAAAGTGAGAAACTGGCTATGAGTTGAACTTGACATGTGGAGACATGTGGGGTACAACATTTATCCCCATCCCCACTCCCAACTTTTCCCATTTTCCACTAGTCATAATTCATAAGTTCACAACCCCTCTCTTTATTTCCCCATTAATGGGGATTGGGAAGTTTGGGGGGAGGTATCCCGACCCCCACTTCCCAGTTTTTCCCATTTTCCACTAATCATAATTCATAACTTCACAATACTAATTTGATCATGTGAAGTTTATTTATATTAGTCAGGAATTGTAAATCTGATTAATATAAATAGAAAAGTCATAATAAATTAAATTACATTTTTCTAAGATAAATACTAAATTAATCATGATGTATAATGCATGTATCAGATGAAATTTACTTTTTATCAAGCTATATTTAGGTCATCTAATCGTGGTGCGTGGAAATGTTTTTAATACTTGTGATAATTAGTACATCAGTTCATGAAAATTTCTAAGAAGATTAGTAAAAGAAGAAAAATATTGATCATTTTGACAATTACATGCATTTAATTCTATTTGAAATTTCAAACTTGAAATGTGGGTTAGAAAATGTTGCTTGGCTCTTTAATTTTGATCATGGATGTGAAATATGGGGCAATCATATCCACATTCACTCTGTAAGAGAGCAACAATTATATAGACATTTGAGGTCATATATGCATTGAAAAATGAATGACATATCAATATCATATTTTAGAGATAATCTTGCATTAGACCACTGTAAAACCGTCGTAAGCGCGCTCTTATAGTGCAAGTGGAAGGATATTTTTGTCTATTGGAGTCCAACCCTTGGCTCTTGTGGCTTTAGATCATTTATGAGATTCTCCAAAGACTTATAAAATGGTCATCTAGGAAATGTCTTCTCAATAGCAAATAAAATTTCATTTTTCTCACAAATTGTCCTGCTCTGTGGAATTTCCAAAGCAATTGGAATTTATTAGAAGCTGTCATGCATGCATGAGTGGTGCAAAGCAATTACATTTAGTATAGATTGATAATGTTTCCAGGAAATATCTATTCCCTTTCATGATGTCCAATGCTCACAAGATTGTATTGTCCTATTGTGCAGATATATATATATATCTCAAAATTTCTGCGAGGCCACCTAAAATATTTTAGAATTTTGTTTGGAAGAAAGTATGTGAATTATTTGTTGATTTTTTTTAAAAAGAAATAATTTCCATTTTCTTACTGTTAAGCATTTAAGCAATATGAAATAAAATTTGATTTATATTATTAAACATGTGTTTCAAGTTCGTGAATAGTATCTAATTTAATTTGAAGAAGAAAGTGAGAAACTGGCTATGAGTTGAACTTGACATGTGGAGACATGTGGGGTACAACATTTATCCCCATCCCCACTCCCAACTTTTCCCATTTTCCACTAGTCATAATTCATAAGTTCACAACCCCTCTCTTCATTTCCCCATTAATGGGGGTTGGGAAGTTTGGAGGGAGGTATCCTGACCCCCACTTCCCAGTTTTTCCCATTTTCCACTAATCATAATTCATAACTTCACAATACTAATTTGATCATGTGAAGTTTATTTATATTAGTGAGGAATTGTAACTCTGATTAATATAAATAGAAAAGTCATAATAAATTAAATTACATTTTTCTAAGATAAATACTAAATTAATCATGATGTATAATGCATGTATCAGATGAAATTTACTTTTTATCAAGCTATATTTAGGTCATCTAATCGTGGTGCGCGGAAATGTTTTTAATATTTGTGATAATTAGTACATCAATTCAAGAAAATTTCTAAGAATATTAGTAAAAGAAGAAAAATATTGATCATTTTGACAATTACATGCATTTAATTCTGCTTGAAATTTCAAACTTGAAATGTGGGTTAGAAAATGTTGCTTGGCTCTTTTATTCTGCTCATGGATGTGAGAGATGGGGCAATCATATCCACATTCACTTTGAAAGAGAGCAATAATAGTGGAACATATATAGACGTTTGAGGTCATATATGTATTGGAAAATGAATGACATATCAATATCATATTTTAGAGATAATCTTGCATGGGACCACTGTAAAACCGTCGTAAGCGCGCTCTTATAGTGCAAGTGGAAGGATATTTTTATCTATTGGAGTCCAACCCTTGGCTCTTGTGGCTTTGGATAATTTATGAGATTCTCCAAAGACTTATAAAATGACCATCTAAGAGATGTCTTCTCAATAGTAAACAAGACTTTATTTTCCTCACAAATTGTCTTGCTCTGTGGAATTTCTATAGCAATTGGAATTTATTAGAAGCTGTCATGCATGCATGAGTGGTGCAAAGCAATTACAATTAGTATAGATTGATAATGTTTCCGGGAAATATCTATTCCCCTTCATGATGTCCAATTCTCACAAGATTGAATTGTCCTGTTGTGCAGAAATTCAAATAGATTATAAGTCTGTCTTTGAAACCTACTTTTAGAAGATAAATATCCAATGCTCACAAGCACAAACATCGAGCAGTCATGTTCTTTTTAACACTTAACACTAAACATTAGGACAAATCACAAATAAACAAGAAAATGCAAAATATGAAAGTGAAGAAACAAAGAGAAATTAGGAATTATGCTACCAACCCCATATTTCCCTTTAGTTTCAAAGATAGGCTTATAAGAAGACAACATGCAAGTCAACTGAAGATGGTTCGTCATGCTAGCTAGTTAGAGCATCTCCAAGAGTCTCCCTTAGAGACCCTCTTATTTAGGGTTCGAAAATTATATAGCACCTTTTTGGGTGGTATTTTAAGATTTTACTCTTTTAATAAGTTAAGTTTAAAAGACACATAAATTGGGTTCCTTCCAAAAACGCTTCAAGTTTGTTTAACATGAGCATTCAAGAATAAACAAACTATAAATCATCTTAAAATACATATCAATCTAGAATTGGCCCGTCATCGTGATACTAATAAAATCAAGTGTTGGCAAACAATAACTAAAACACATTACAAGAGATTTTTCAGATAATTTTTTGTAGAAGCCATCATCGCCTCATAGAGCATTATTCAAGATAACAGTCATAACACTGATAAGTACATGTGCTTTGAATAAACACTAAAAAGTTGTTGCTCTTACAATTAATTACAAAGAGATTCATTGATGTACATGCGCTTTTATAGGCAGATACTTCAAATTATTATTAATATCATAAATTGAGTGAGTTTAATTTAAAAATTAATATCATTGTCCATGTCAATTAGCTCGTTAGGTCTTCTATTCAATGCAGAAAATTTTAAGTTATTCCCACTTTCATAGACAAAGACCTGTCCGAGTAATATGAGGACTTTTCAACGATGATCGCATGCTTTTAACTGTTTATTTTTAATTTTGTCAGAGTAGGTGGAAGATTTGTGACTTGGGTCTTTTGAGTCTGCTCATAGAAGTGAGAAAGGGCAATTATATCCACATTCCAAACAAGACCATTGAAAGAGACCAACATTAGTAGGACCATATTAATAGACTTTAAATTGAGGTCATATTTGAATCGGAAGACTTATCAATATCATTTTATGGCAGTGGGTTGTTACAATTCGAACTAGACATTCTCGAGCCAATAGTCTAACAGTCTAGACCCATTAAATAAATATTTTTCCGCTTTGAATTTTATATACACGTTATTCATTTTTACGGATTTGTTTTGGATTATAGGTTTCATACAAGTGTCCCGCATCATATATGGCCCAAAACAGTTCTATTTACCAAAGGGTATCAAGCATTAAGGGGGGAGATTGTTACATCTTATATCGTTAGCGACTGAATTCAAAATTTATATATAAGTCTCGGTTTCTCTTAACTAAATAGACACGAAGAGGAAGTTAAGTGCTCAAACAAATACAGTATTGTATTCATGAGTGACTATTGGATAACAAAGCAATATGTGATTTTGGTATGTGTCTCAAAAATATAATTTCCATCTGTGTAATTCATGTTTCTTTAACATTAACATTCAAGAATAAACAAACTATATATCATGTTAAATACATATCAATTTAGAATTGGTCTGATATTAACGTACTAGTAAAATCAAGTAGTACGTGTTGGCAAACAATAATCAAAACAAATTACGAGAGATTATAAAAAATTTCAAATAATTTTTCTTGAATCCCTCATTGCCTCATAGAGCATTCAAGATACGCTGAAAAGTACATGCGCTTTGAATAAACACTCAAAAGTTATTGCTCTTACAATTATTATTATTATTATTTTTAATTATTATATTATTACATAAATTTGGGGTTTTTAGGGAGGGTGAGGATTCGAACTCCCAATCTCGTGGTGCAAGTGAGGTTTACTACCGGACTAACATCATCTCATCTGCTCTTTTAATTAATTGCAGAGAGATTCATATATGGACGGTCCCATTCCTATCAGAGCATCCTTATATATTTATCAGGATATTGAATGTGAGTTACTCATTTATAAAAGTGATTTGATAAGTGCATACATACAAAGTCAAAGTATGTAAAACGAGTGGCTCACATTCAATGTCCTTATATAATTCTATCAGGGTATCCTTATAGGAAAATTTCCGTATATATGGGACCATATATATAGACTTTAATTGGAGGTCATATTTGAATTGGAAAATGAATTTACTAATCATGATTAGATCTAGATATTCTAATTTCCGTATAGTGTTTAAGATTACACATACTGTATTAGTGAGAGAAGTGACTTAGAAAATAGCAATGTTATTGGGTTATATATGTAAATAGATTATTATCAAGCTAATAATATAAGGCCTTTTGGGTGAAAACCTACAACAAAATAGAGTGAGTTTATTTTCAAAATTAATATATTAGTCGTGCCATGTGCAAAAAATAAAAATAAAAATAATTAAGTTATTCTAACTTTCACCAACAAAGACTTGAGACTTGTCAGAGTAATGAAGAACTTTCAACAATGATGTAAGTATTTTGATCCTCTGCTGAATCGATTTTCTCTTGATCTAAAACACTTAAAAATAATACATTTCATATAAAGATCAGCTCAACAGAAGATCTAAATTCACGATGTATATGATCAAAACTACTTATTCCAGGCCTTTGGCGGGCGAAGTTGATTTTTATTTTATTTTTATACTTTTTATACTTTTTAAAAAATGACTTCTTTTATTTTTATAATATTAGAGCATTTAAAAAGACACTCACAAAGAATAGTAAATCTGATTAATTAAAAGAAAAAAAATAGGTACAAGTCTCTAATTACATGCTCACTTGTAGTACTAATGTATTAGGTGAAATTTACTCCAAGTTAAGCTCTTTTAAGTCTTCTAATCTTGTCATGTGCAAAAAGGTTTAGGTCGGAGACTTGTAATAGTTGGTTCGTCGATTCATGTCATAAATTTCTAAGAAGACTATTCAAAGAAGAAAAATATCGATCCTTTTGTCAATTACATGCATTTATGTAATTGATCAAAGCATATATAATCTGAAGGATGAAAGCATCAATTATTAATTAAACTTGTCATATGGGTTAGGAAATATTGCGTGGCTTTTGAGTCTAGTATGCTCATGGATATGAGAGATTGGGTAATCATATACACATTCTAAGCAAAACTTCTTAAGTGTTTTAGACATCGGTGGTGAGGGGTTTAAGTCACATCATACATATTTTACGAGTATGTATGAGGAGTTTTCTCCTTGTTTGTTGGAGTAGATATTTGGATTGTACATATATTGTCTAATCTTAGCAAGTCATGACAGTCTTATTGAAGTAGTTGTAAAACTTTTAAAAAAAAAATGGCAGTGAGCCATTACAATTAGGACAAGGCATTCTCAAGCCAACGATGTAACAATCCAGGCCCGTCAAGTATATATTGTTTGCTTTGAACTTCACACTCGTGTCTTTTACTCTCACAAAATTTCTTTGGATTATAGGCTTCGCGCAAATGTCATTCACTCAGGGCCTAAAACGTGTAGTGAGATTGTAATATCTCACATAGCTTTCGAGTGAGTTCCAGGCCTTGGTCTCTATTAATTAGTAGCGACGTGTTGGGCCATGGGGAAGTTAAGCGCTTAATCAAAATCATATGTATCAAATTTGAAGAAGTTCTGAGACAGTCACAACATATGCACTTTTATAAGGAGTTAGTGAGGGAAATTTAAAGGAAAATCACAAGTCCCACCATATTTCAATACACAATGTGATTTTATGCATGCAAAATGTTTGCATAGAACTACTAGAAATACTGTGATTTATCTATGTATCAAATTCGGGATAATTCAAAGACAGACAAAAAATCTACAATTTTATAAAGGGCTAATAAGAGAAATTTGGAGGTAAATTACGAGTCACGTATTTAAATTCAAAATGGAATTTTACCTAAAATTATTATTTTTAGAACTACTAGAATTACTTTATTCTATCTAATAAGTATCAAAATTTAGAAAATTTTGAAAGTCTCTAAACCTGCATTTTTTCAAGGGGTTAGTAAGAGAGATTTATGCAAAAATTACGACACATATGTTACAAAGCAGAATGCGGTTTTAATAATTTTATTGGAATAAGCAGAGACATCATCAAAAGCAAACTTATCGATAAAAAAGCTTTCCTTGAATCGTAATAAAATAGAATGTTCATCTTCATGACAAAGTGGTTGCCAAGAAGTAGTACGCTGAAAAAAGAAGAGCATAAGAAACCATGAGTACAAGAATGTGAAGAAACTCAGGATGACCCCATGATTGATCTAATCATGTACACAATGTTCATCTTCCTTTGCAATTTGAAGGACGAAAGCTTGATCAATATTGTCAAGCTTGTTTTAGACTTTTTATTTACTTATCAATATTATATGTTTTTTCTTGTCAACAAAAAAAATATATATGTTCTTCAATTTCACAGAACACCTATTTTTTTTACAAACAATTTTTTTTTTTTTAATATATATATCATTTAATACCTATCTATTTCCACATCACTTGGAACATGACACAAATCTTGAATCTCTACAACTCTCTTAAACAAAAAGTGGTTCTCTAATTAAAAAAGTAATAATCTTAAAATAGATTTTTAACGAAAAATGGAGTTTGATTTTGAAAAAACAAAGAAGAGAAAAGAAGTAGGAAAGAGAAAAAATAGTAAGAGAATTAAAGGTAACAATAAAATAAAAAATAATAATAAAGTTGATTAAATAATATAATAATAGTCATAGGTGGTGCGTATTTACAAAAAATACAATACAATATAATTAAAGAAAGAGTATTTTTGGTATTATATGAGGTTTATTTACAAATTAGAGATTTTTTTTTAAATTTTGATAGATATAATTACGAAAGAGGTATAAATACAGATTTGAGGGATTCTATTATCTACTCTTTATAAAATTGATAAGAAACAAAGGTCCAAAATCCAAAAAATTCGATTGACAACCCTACCCAAGACTGCGTAAATGCTGACCTGGCAAGTTACAAATTTGGGGTTTGGGCCTGGACCGATAGTTCTCCACTGGACTCGGCCCATAATTAAACTGGGTTTCAATGGCCCACCCAACATGCAAGTTATAAAGTAAAGAGAAAAGTATTAACTAATTAAGACAGACGAAGGAGAACCCAAAGAACAGCCAACAGAAAACAAAGTTGAGTTGGAAAAATCATGTGAAAAATTAAAAGGGTTTCTTTTGCTGGTACGTAATTACTTGTTAATCAACTTATTTTCACCTTTAACTATCTCATTTGTTGTGAAGTTCGAATTTTTATGGGTATTTGTTTTCAGATATTCTTCAATTCGTTATTTTTATTCTGTAACTCGAAACAAAATATGGTTGCAGGTGGGTGTTTTTGCAACACCACATTTTCAAAAACAGAGTACTTTAAAGCAGTACTTTACTGGTACTTTTCATTTGTTCAATTTTCATTTTTTACCAGGGTTTTGTTTTTCACTATCTGATGCAATTTTCTATTTATCGTTCTCTGATATGATCTGGGCATATTTTGTTTTTACTTGGTTTTTCACTTTGTGATGATTCATGGTCAGTCCTCTGCTTTAGAATTGAGATGCATTACCGATCCTAAAGCTAAAATCACTTTTTCTTACTCTGATTATATTTGCTATGAATTGGGTGTGAGTTATTTTGTTTAAATTATGGTGGATTGAAGTCAATTGTTTATACTGTGAATAGTGATATTTAGTTGAAGCTAGTCAAAAATTGAATTTACTAGATTGATTTAGATTTCTCCATATCTGTCTACAAGATTGTACATGGAGACAAAAACTCATCATTAGGCATAGCTGGAACGGTCTATCGCATTCGCTCCATGTTTCGTTGCCTCTTCCAATCCACCACCAAGCGTACTCTCTCAACAGTCACCGCCTCACCTATCACAACACACAACGCCATTGAAATCCCAATAGAAGCATCAATTTACCACCACAAAACAGCAGCTTCCCTTCACTCCAGTTTCGACGTATTAGAACATTTGGTTTCCACCTATCGTGATTCTCGTTGCTTGAAAGATGCTAAACTGTTCCATTTGCAGACTTTGAAACTGGGTTTCCATTACGATACGTTTTTATGCAATACCCTTGTCAATATCTATGTTAGAGCTGGTGATTTGGTGTCGGCTAATAAGTTGTTCGATGAAATGCCCGATAGAAACTCGGTCTCAAGGGCTGCCTTGATTTCAGGGTATACGCAAAATGGGATGTTTAGTGAGGCTTGTGGGATGTTTAGAGAAATGATGTGCTCGGGTTTTTTCCCGAACCATTACGCTATAGGTAGTGTTCTTCGAGCTTGCCAGGAGTTTGGACCGAGTGGGCTTAAACTTGGGATGCAAATTCATGGTTTGATTTTGAAATCAAAGCATGCATTCGATGTTTTGGCATGTAATGTAGTGATATCCTGTATGGGAGATGTTCGGCATATAGTGATTGTGCTCGTCGTGTTTTTGAGGATATAGAGAGTAAGAATTTGATATCATGGAATTCTATCATTTCAATTTATTCACAAAGAGGAGATGCAGTTTCTGCATTTCAACTTTTGTCGAGCATGCAAAGGGAAGGTTCGGGATATAGTTTTAGACCTAATGAGTATACGTTTGGGAGCTTGATAACTGCTGCTTGTTCTTGTGTTGATTCGGGTTTGTGTTTGCTTGAGCAGCTTCTAACTAGGGTTAAGAAATCTGGACTTGTATCAGATTTATATGTGGGCAGTTCTTTGGTAAATGGGTTTGCAAGGTTTGGGTGTTTTGATTATGCCAGGAAGATTTTTGAGCAGATGAGTCAGAGGAATGTGGTTTCCATGAATGGTTTGATGGTTGGATTAGTGAGGAAGAAGCATGGGGAAGAAGCAACTGAGGTTTTTGTGGAAATGAGAAACATGGTTGAATTGAATGCTGATTCGTATGTTATTCTGTTGAGTGCTTTTGCAGAATTTGCTTCATTGGAGAAAGGGAGAAGAATGGGTAAAGAAGTTCATGGATATGTAATCCGAAGTGGGTTAATTTACAAGAAGGTCGCTGTTGGAAATGGGCTTATTAATATGTATGCAAAATTTGGTGCTATTGATGATTCTAGGTCAGTATTTAGATTGATGGTTGAAAAAGATTCTGTCTCATGGAATACCATAATATCTGGTCTTGACCAGAATGAGTATTTTGAAGATGCTACCAAGAGCTTCTGTGAAATGCAAATAGCTGGAATTGTACCTTCCAATTATACACTGATTAGTACTTTGAGTTCATGTGCAAGCTTGGGTTGGATTATGTTGGGACAGCAAGTACACGGTGAAGCTTTCAAATTGGGACTTGATTTGGATGTTTCAGTTTCAAATGCTCTTCTTGCTTTGTATGCTGATACTGGATGTCTCGCTCTATGCCTGAAAGTTTCTCCTTAATGCCAGAAAACGATCAAGTTTCATGGAATACTGTCATTGGGGCGTTATCTGTTTCAGAGGCCACAATTTCTGAAGCTGTAAAATATTATTTGAACATGATGCGAGCTGGATGGAATCCTAACAGAGTAACCTTCATAAATATACTTGCAGCTGTGTCGTCTCTTTCGCTTTGCAAAGTGGGCCAACAGATACATGCTCAAGTGATTTAAGTATCATATTGCAGGTGACACTACTATTGAGAATGCGCTATTGGCATGCTATGGAAAGTGTGGAGAGATGGATGAATGTGAGAAAATCTTTTCTAGAATGTCTGATAGAAAGGATGATGTTAGTTGGAATTCGATGATTTCTGGGTATATACATAATGAGCTTTTGCTAAAGGCCATGGATTTGGTTTGGTTTATGATACAGAGGGGCCAGAGATTGGATCACTTCACCTTTGCCACTGTTCTTAGTGCTTGTGCTTCTGTTGCAACATTAGAGCGTGGCATGGAAGTTCATGCATCTGCACTACGAGCTTGTTTAGAATCAGATGTTGTGGTTGGCAGTGCACTTGTTGACATGTACTCAAAATGTGGAAGGATAGACTATGCTTTAAGGTTTTTTGATATGATGCCTATAAGGAATGTATATTCTTGGAATTCAATGATATTAGGGTATGCACGTCATGGACATGGAGACGAAGCTTTAAGGCTGTTCTCACGAATGAAGCTAGATGGTCCGCCACCAGATCATGTAACTTTTGTTGGGGTCTTGTCCGCTTGTAGCCATGCGGGGATTGTTGATGAAGGGTTTAAACATTTCAAATCCATGAGTCAAGTATATGGATTGGCTCCTCGGATGGAACACTTTTCATGAATAGTGGATCTTCTTGGATGGGCCGGTGAACTTGATAAGATTGAAGACTTTATCAGCAAGATGCCAATCAAACCTAATATTCTTATTTGGAGGACGCTTTTAGGGGCCTGTGGCCGAGCAAATGGTCGCAAAACAGAGTTAGGCAGGAAGGCTGCTTATATGTTATTTGAGATGGAACCCCAAAATGCCCCAAAATGCAGTGAACTATGTGCTTCTTGCTAACATGTATGCTTCTGGGGGCAAATGGGAAGATGTGGCAAGGGCTAGAAAGTTGATGAGAGAGGCAGAAGTGAAGAAAGAAGCCGGTTGTAGTTGGGTCACCATGAAGGATGGTGTCCATGTATTTGTGGCTGGTGACAAATCACACCCTAAGAAAGACTTAGTTTACGAAAAACTTAAAGAACTTAACCAAAAGATGAGGGATGCTGGATATGTGCCACAGACCAAGTATGCACTATACGATCTTGATCAAGAGAATAAGGAAGAACTCCTGGGCTATCACAGTGAGAGGCTTGCAGTTGCTTTTGTTCTCACTCAAAATTCAGGATTACCTATCAGGATAATGAAAAATCTTCGCGTCTGTGTTGATTGCCACTTTGCCTTCAAATTTATATCAAAGATTGTAGGTCGACAGATAGTACTACGAGATTCTAACAGATTTCATCAGTTTGATGATGGTAAATGTTCATGTGGGGATTACTGGTAGTTGATCGATCAAATATCATCTGAGGCTTTGAGTATAGTTAGAACATATCAAGTTTCAGTGGGATTTTTCAACATTGGTGTCATTAGAGGCCATAGGCAAATTGAACCATAGAAAGAGAAAAGGCTTGGTCATGGGTGATCCTTCCTCTTCATTATAATGAGGTTTTAGTCGTCTTTGTTCAAAGAAATCCCAGATTACTGAATCTTGCATTAGAGAGGTCTCATTTATGTATTCGAGAATGACTCGAATCTGCAATTTCATTGGTGCGGATGTGAGCAGCTTACCATTGAGCTACATCAACTCCCGTCTACCGATTTGTACTTGAATGTTATAATTCTCGCAGGCTGCGAAACCACTGCAAAAAAATGAAATAAAGGGACTTGGAAATCTATTTCAACTTACTAAATGAAAATGAGCCTTCTTTCCAAAGTACATTTGAATCATTAAAGCTCAATGTTGGTACAAATGAATCGGTTGAGTTCGAATTTGATTTGGACTGATATGATATTTAGTTGAACCTAGTCAAAATTTGAATTTGCTTTATTGATTTAGATTTCTCCATATAAAGTTGAATATTAAATTTATCCTAATTCTGATTTTGATTGTTGATTTTATGTCATTCAACTCTTTACATGATTTGGGTTAGTTTGATTTTACTTTTCTTTACTTCCTTTTTTTTTTTTCCTGTGATTTGAATTAAATGGTTGAAGAAAACGTGACAATTATTGTTCATATATGCATAAGAAGGCTTATATTTTCCGTTTCGTTCGGTTCTCATTTTGTACTCTTTTTTGTGTATTTTCAGTTGATGTAATTTTTCTTCTAAAAGATTTTATTGTGTTTAGAATGTTATTGAATGTCTTTATCTTTATCTTAATGTAGACTTCAATTGGTTGAAGGTTTATGTTTGATGTTGTTTTAGTTTGTAGAAAAATAAACTCCAATGAGGTTAGGTAAACTTTCATTTGTGAAGAAGTCCGTGTTTCTTTTGTTTCGGACAATGAATCTAAGAATTTTGATTCTGAATCTGAACACTTTTCTATTTTTACTTTCTTTCAGCAATCAAGGGGAGCATTAGGGTTTGGAAGTTGGAACATTTTTTGCATTTCTTTTCTGAAAAATGTCAACGAAACCATCAACTAACATCTGGATTCGACGCCAGCAGTGCCCTTGTGGAGATTGGAAGTGTTATATTAAGTATGAAGGAGATGACCAGCTGTCGGTGAGCTCGCAACAAATAAAGACTGAGACAACATCAGCCTCTTCATCCTTAGAAGCTGTCTTCACGCCATATGTGGGTCAAATATTTAAAAGTGATGAGGAGGCTTTTGAATACTACAGCAATTTTGCACGGAAGAATGGGTTTTCAATAAGAAAAGCACGCTCAACTGAAAGTCAAAATTTAGGGATTTATAGGAGAGATTTTGTTTGCTATCGGTCTGGATTTAATCAACCAAGAAAAAAAGCCAATGTGGAACATCCCAGGGACCGAAAGTCGGTACGCTGTGGATGTGATGCAAAACTTTATTTGACAAAGGAAATTGTTGATGGTGTCACCCAGTGGTATGTTTCACAATTTAGTAATGTTCATAACCATGAATTATTGGAGGATGACCAAGTACGTTTACTTCCTGCATATCGGAAGATACAGGAGGCTGATCAAGAACGCATTCTTTTACTCTCCAAAGCTGGGTTTCCTGTGAATCGGATAGTAAAGGTGTTGGAACTGGAAAAGGGAGTTCAACCTGGACAGTTGCCTTTTATAGAGAAGGATGTAAGGAACTTTGTTCGGACTTGCAAGAAGACTGTTCAGGAAAACGATGCTTTGCTCACTGAGAAAAGAGAGAATGATACACTAGAACTTCTTGAAGCCTGCAAGTCCATGGTAGAGAGGGATGCGGATTTTGTTTACGACTATACAACAGATGAAAATGATAAAGTCGAAAATATTGCTTGGTCATATGGAGATTCTATTCGTGCATATTCACTGTTTGGTGATGTAGTTACTTTTGACACCACTTATCGCTCTATCACCTATGGCTTGCTCCTAGGAGTGTGGTTTGGTATGGATAATCATGGCGAGACAATTTCCTTTGGGTGTGTGTTGCTGCAAGATGAAAGTTCGCAGTCATTCATATGGGCTTTACAGGTTTGTGGACACAAATTCTTGTGATCGATCTGCATCCATCTTCATATGCCTTTTCATGATTTTCTTCTTTTGAACAGACTTTCGTCCGCTTTATGAGAGGAAGCTGCCCACAGACAATTCTAACAGATATAGATTCAGGGCTTAGAGATGGTATAGCAAGGGAATTGCCAAATACTAAACACGTTATATGTATATGGCATATTCTGTCCAAATTATCCAGTTGGTTCTCTCTGCCTCTTGGATCACAATATGAAGAATTTAAAGCTGAGTTTGATATGTTGTGTCACCTTGAGGGTGTAGAAGATTTTGAACATCAGTGGAACCTCTTGGTTGCTCGTTTTGGACTTGTTTCGGATAAGCACATAGCTTTACTCTCCTCATATCGAGCATCGTGGCCGTTTTCCTACATTAGAGGTTATTTTCTGGCTCGGACAATGACAATTGAGTTTTCTCAATCTTTGGAGACATTCTTGAAAAGAATATTGAGTGGACAAACATGTTTGCAAGTGTTCTTTGAGCAGGTATGTTGGTCATCGGTATGTTGCTTGGCAAAATTTGTACACTGTTTGATCTATGCTTCAAATTCTGATTGCAATATGTTGCAGGTTGGTGCTGCTGCCAACTTCGGAAACTTAACCAGAGAAGGGATGCAGTATATGCATATCAAGACATGCATGCCTATTGAAGAACATGCACGGAGCATTCTTTCACCTTATGCCTTTCGTGTCATACAGCATGAAATTGAGCTGTCCATGCTGTATGCAACAACTGAAATGGCAAATGGATCATATCTTGTGCGACACTACAAGAAAATGGATGGGGAGTATCTTGTGATATGGATACCAGAAGATGAGCAAATTCACTGTTCATGTAAGGAATTTGAACATTCGGGAATACTGTGTAGGCATTCTCTTAGAGTATTTTCAATAAAAAACTACTTTCAACTTCCAGAAAAATATCTTCTCCTCCGTTGGCGACTGGAGAGTTCCCTAGTTCCTATAGAAGATCATAATGCTCAAAGCAGCAGTGATGAGTGTTCTCAGGCCTTTCACTCCCTTGCTGCAACTCTATTGACAGAATCATTGATCTCCAAGGAACGCTTTAATTATGTTCATAGAGAACTTACTGGGATTCTTGATAACGTCAGAAATATGCCAGTGATCGATGAATTTGCTGTGAATATGGTAGCTAACAATGTCAGTGAATCCTAGTTGCATAGTAGCAAACAGTTTCTAATATAACTGTCCTTGGAACCTGTTCATTCAAAGATTTTAGGATATCTGGAAGGTGGAATATGGAGGGTTTTGAAGGTACACAACATGATAGGTAATTACGGATGTGAATAATTTGCATTTCTAGTATTGGCAAACAAATACAGGCTTTTGAAATACAGATTTTTTTATCTTACTCCACAGGCCATCAGAGGGTTATGGCCAGATGTTTTACTTTTTTGATTCACTGTATTTACTCTACTTATTTACTGAATTCTTACAAAATGAATAGTAAAAACATGTTATCGGATGGAATGAGAAATATAATGCATTCTGATTTTTGAGGCAATCTTTTATAAGTGGGAGAAGCTGAATTTGCCTTGAAATTTTACTGACTTTCAATAATTGTTCTAGTCATAGTTTCTTTATGTTAGGATGCTGGTGATAAAATTTTCCTTTTACTTTATTATCCAATTGCTTCCTGATTGAAAATGTGAACATTACGGGCTACAAATTTTGATGAGTAATTTTTTGTATATTTAAGGGAAATTTTGTAATTTTTTGGTAGCAAAATGCATTCATGTTCAGCTTTACTTGATTGCTGCATATGAACTATATTAGCAGGGAAACGGAATTGATTGATAAAGCTGAAGAATACTTTTGCTTTACTGTTTGTATGTACACAAATTTTGGTTCTTGTGATGCATATTATGTGCTTTGCCTTGGTGATTTGTATGAGTTGAATTTCCATGAACGACCGTTGTATTGCTCTATTATTTTTAGTTGTTTGCATAATTGCATGTAATGAAATGATTTTTTTTATTTTTTTATTTTTTATGAAATGGTGTGGATGGTATCAGAATGGTGAAAATTGAATATGTTTTCAAGTTGTTGAACACTAGTAAAGGGAATATTATTTTGTTCAGCTGATCTGAATTCTTCCCGGCATACAATGTTGTAGCTTTATCTGCTTCTGTTTCCTCTGTTCCATGTCGCTATTTTATTCTTCACCTGGAATGACATTACTTTCTGAGTTTTCAGAGTCTTGGATTATTCTCCATGAAGAGATGCTCCATTTTAGTGATGATAGGGGCATCTAAGAATAATCCAATGGAATCGTCTTCCAACAAAAAGGTCACGATTCATATATTTCACGTGTTTTCTTACTGTTAAGGTTAGGGACTATTAAGTTTAGGACTCGATGAAAAAAGAAAAATTAGAAGATTTTTAGGTATCTAGAAAAAGAACTAGAAGATTTTAGATATGTAGAAAAAGAGCAAGAATCATATGGACCGGAGGGCACGCACAACTGACCTTCAAATATTGAATCGAGTCGATGTCTAGATGATAGTACCTTTTAGCATTAAGCCATAAAACAAAAATTAATATTGGTCAAGCTTCTATCCTTTTATGGAACGGTCACACCACACCCCATCGCTTATGCATCTATTCAAATCACAATATATGATAAATATTTGGACGGCTTCCAGTGTCTGAATAGAGTTAGAGACCAAATCAAAAGTGGCGGCTCGCTTTGATTTTTGACTGTATAAATATGGTAAATTCTTGTAACCCACTTTTTCTTAGAGTGATCTAGTGAAATGGAAATGTGTATGGTTGTGAAGAAACCTTAAGAAAGTGGAGAGAAATTTACATTGTCCTTTTGTTTGCTTAATGTTTTCTTTTGTTTCAAATTTTATTTTCCAATTTACACGCTCACCGGTAAATTTTTTTTAAAAAAAAAACCGTCGGTTTTTGACGGTTTTTGGAAGTACCCAAACCAAAACCATAATTGGTTCAACCGGTTTCCGACTGGTTTTGAAACCACCGGTTCCGGTTTCGGTTTTGGGACGGTTTTTGGAAGTACGGTTTCGGTTAAACCACGGGCAAAACCGTCGGTTTAACCGAAACCATGGCCACCTCTACATCCACCAATAATTATTAATTAGTTTCCTATTTTAATCTTTTGTAATTTGTTTTACCTATTAATTTTTTGATATTAACATATATCATAAAAACTCTTTCCATTTTAATAAACCCTAGATTCTCTTTTAAATATATTTTTAATCTTTTTTAAGGAAATTCAAATTGATTGCTAATTATGGAAAATGAATCAAAATCATGAGACAAATTTGGTTGTGTAAAAGTAAAGTTTTAAATTGATTTTTATTAGAAGAACAAAACCCTTATTTATATAAACAAACTTTTAAATTAACTATATTATATATATATATATATATATTTAATTTCTTTTGAACACACTTTAGACTTTTTATTTACTTATCAATATTATATGTTTTTTCTTGTCAACAAAAAAATATATATATGTTCTTCAATTTCACCGAACACCTATCTTTTTTTTTTTCAATATATATATCATTTAATATCTATCTATTTCCAACACACTTTAGACTTTTTATTTACTTATCAATATTATATGTTTTTTCTTGTCAACAAAAAAAATAATAGATGTTTTTCAATTTCACCGAACACCTATCTTTTTTTTTTTTTTTTTCAATATATATATCATTTAATATCTATCTATTTCCACATCACTTGGAACATGACACAAATCTTGAATCCCTACAACTCTCTTAAACAGAAAGTAATTCTCTAATTAAAAAAAAAAAAATCTTAAAATAGATTTTTAACGAAAAATGGAGTTTGATTTTGAAAAACCAAGAAGAGAAAAGAAGTAGGAAAGAGAAATAATAGTAAGAGAATTAAAAGTAACAACACAATTAGAAATAATAATAAAATTGATTAAATAATATAATAATAGTCGTAGGTGGTGTGTACTTATAAAAATACAATACAATATAATTAAAGAAAGAGTATTTTTGGCATTAAATGATGTTTATTTATAAATTAGAGATTTTTTTTTTAAATTTTGATAGGTATAATTACGAAAGAGGTGTAGATACAATTCTCGAGGGATTCTTTTATCTCCGCTCTTTATAAAATTGTTAAGAAACAAAGGTCCAAAATCCAAAAAATTCAATTGAAAACCCTACCCAAGGCTGCGAAAATGCTGACCTGGCAAGTTACAAATTTGGGGTTTGGGCCTGGACCAATAGTACTCCACTGGACTCGGCCCATAATCAAACTGGGTTTCAATGGCCCACCCAACATGCAAGTTATAAAGTAAAGAGAAAAATATTAACTAATTAAGACAGACGAAGGAGAACCCAAAGAACAGCCAACAGAAAACAAAGTTGAGTTGGAAAAATCATGTGAAAAATTAAAAGGGTTTCTTTTGCTGGTACGTAATTACTTGTTAATCAACTTATTTTCACCTTTAACTATCTCATTTGTTGTGAAGTTCGAATTTTTATGGGTATTTGTTTTCAGATATTCTTCAATTCGTTATTTTTATTCTGTAACTCGAAACAAAATATGATTGCAGGTGGGTGTTTTTGCAACACCACATTTTCAAAAACAGAGTACTTTAAAGCAGTACTTTACTGGTACTTTTCATTTGTTCAATTTTCATTTTTTACCAGGTTTTTGTTTTTCACTATCTGATGCAATTTTCTATTTATCGTTCTCTGATATGATCTGGGTATATTTTGTTTTTACTTGGTTTTTCACTTTGTGATGATTCATGGTCAGTCCTCTCCTTTAGAATCGAGATGCATTACTGATCCTAAAGCTAAAATCACTTTTTCTTACTCTAATTATATTTGCTATGAATTGGGTGCGAGTTATTTTGTTTAAATTATGGTGGATTGAAGTCAATTGTTTATACTGTGAATAGTGATATTTAGTTGAAGCTAGTCAAAAATTGAATTTACTTGATTGATTTAGATTTCTCCATATCTGTCTACAAGATTGTACATGGAGACAAAAACTCATCATTAGGCATAGCTGGAACGGTCTATCGCATTCGCGCCATGTTTCGTTGCCTCTTCCAATCCACCACCAAGCGTACTCTCTCAACAGTCACCGCCTCACCTATCACAACACACAACGCCATTGAAATCCCAATAGAAGCATCAATTTACCACCACAAAACAGCAGCTTCCCTTCACTCCAGTTTCGACGTATTAGAACATTTGGTTTCCACCTATCGTGATTCTCGTTGCTTGAAAGATGCTAAACTGTTCCATTTGCAGACTTTGAAACTGGGTTTCCATTACGATACGTTTTTATGCAATACCCTTGTCAATATCTATGTTAGAGCTGGTGATTTGGTGTCGGCTAATAAGTTGTTCGATGAAATGCCCGATAGAAACTCGGTCTCATGGGCTGCCTTGATTTCAGGGTATACGCAAAATGGGATGTTTAGTGAGGCTTGTGGGATGTTTAGAGAAATGATGTGCTCGGGTTTTTTCCCGAACCATTACGCTATAGGTAGTGTTCTTCGAGCTTGCCAGGAGTTTGGACCGAGTGGGCTTAAACTTGGGATGCAAATTCATGGTTTGATTTTGAAATCAAAGCATGCATTCGATGTTTTGGCATGTAATGTAGTGATATCCATGTATGGGAAATGTTCGGCATATAGTGATTGTGCTCGTCGTGTTTTTGAGGATATAGAGAGTAAGAATTTGATATCATGGAATTCTATCATTTCAATTTATTCACAAAGTGGAGATGCAGTTTCTGCATTTCAACTTTTGTCGAGCATGCAAAGGGAAGGTTCGGGATATAGTTTTAGACCAAATGAGTATACGTTTGGGAGCTTGATAACTGCTGCTTGTTCTTGTGTTGATTCGGGTTTGTGTTTGCTTGAGCAGCTTCTAACTAGGGTTAAGAAATCTGGACTTGTATCAGATTTATATGTGGGCAGTTCTTTGGTAAATGGGTTTGCAAGGTTTGGGTGTTTTGATTATGCCAGGAAGATTTTTGAGCAGATGAGTCAGAGGAATGTGGTTTCCATGAATGGTTTGATGGTTGGATTAGTGAGGAAGAAGCATGGGGAAGAAGCAACTGAGGTTTTTGTGGAAATGAGAAACATGGTTGAATTGAATGCTGATTCGTATGTTATTCTGTTGAGTGCTTTTGCAGAATTTGCTTCATTGGAGAAAGGGAGAAGAATGGGTAAAGAAGTTCATGGATATGTAATCCGAAGTGGGTTAATTGACAAGAAGGTCGCTGTTGGAAATGGGCTTATTAATATGTATGCAAAATTTGGTGCTATTGATGATTCTAGGTCAGTATTTAGATTGATGGTTGAAAAAGATTCTGTCTCATGGAATACCATAATATCTGGTCTTGACCAGAATGAGTATTTTGAAGATGCTACCAAGAGCTTCTGTGAAATGCAAAGAGCTGGAATTGTACCTTCCAATTATACACTGATTAGTACTTTGAGTTCATGTGCAAGCTTGGGTTGGATTATGTTGGGACAGCAAGTACACGGTGAAGCTTTCAAATTGGGACTTGATTTGGATGTTTCAGTTTCAAATGCTCTTCTTGCTTTGTATGCTGATACTGGATGTCTCGCTCTATGCCTGAAAGTTTTCTCCTTAATGCCAGAAAACGATCAAGTTTCATGGAATACTGTCATTGGGGCATTATCTGTTTCAGAGGCCACAATTTCTGAAGCTGTAAAATATTATTTGAACATGATGCGAGTTGGATGGAATCCTAACAGAGTAACCTTCATAAATATACTTGCAGCTGTGTCGTCTCTTTCCCTTTGCAAAGTGGGCCAACAGATACATGCTCAAGTGATTAAATATCATATTGCAGGTGACACTACTATTGAGAATGCGCTATTGGCATGCTATGGAAAGTGTGGAGAGATGGATGAATGTGAGAAAATCTTTTCTAGAATGTCTGATAGAAAGGATGATGTTAGTTGGAATTCGATGATTTCTGGGTATATACATAATGAGCTTTTGCTAAAGGCCATGGATTTGGTTTGGTTTATGATACAGAAGGGCCAGAGATTGGATCACTTCACCTTTGCCACTGTTCTTAGTGCTTGTGCTTCTGTTGCAACATTAGAGCGTGGCATGGAAGTTCATGCATCTGCACTACGAGCTTGTTTAGAATCAGATGTTGTGGTTGGCAGTGCACTTGTTGACATGTACTCAAAATGTGGAAGGATAGACTATGCTTTAAGGTTTTTTGATATGATGCCTATAAGGAATGTATATTCTTGGAATTCAATGATATCAGGGTATGCACGTCATGGACATGGAGACAAAGCTTTAAGGCTGTTCTCACGAATGAAGCTAGATGGTCCGCCACCAGATCATGTAACTTTTGTTGGGGTCTTGTCCGCATGTAGCCATGTGGGGATGGTTGATGAAGGGTTTAAACATTTCAAATCCATGAGTCAAGTATATGGATTGGCTCCTCGGATGGAACACTTTTCATGTATAGTGGATCTTCTTGGACGGGCTGGTGAACTTGATAAGATTGAAGACTTTATCAGCAAGATGCCAATCAAACCTAATATTCTTATTTGGAGGACTGTTTTAGGGGCCTGTGGCCGAGCAAATGGTCGCAAAACAGAGTTAGGTAGGAAGGCTGCTGATATGTTATTTGAGATGGAACCCCAAAATGCCGTGAACTATGTGCTTCTTGCTAACATGTATGCTTCTGGGGGCAAATGGGAAGATGTGGCAAGGGCTAGAAAGTTGATGAGAGAGGCAGAAGTGAAGAAAGAAGCCGGTTGTAGTTGGGTCACCATGAAGGATGGTGTCCATGTATTTGTGGCTGGTGACAAATCACACCCTGAGAAAGACTTAGTTTACGAAAAACTTAAAGAACTTAACCAAAAGATGAGGGATGCTGGATATGTGCCACAGACCAAGTATGCACTATACGATCTTGATCAAGAGAATAAGGAAGAACTCCTGGGCTATCACAGTGAGAGGCTTGCAGTTGCTTTTGTTCTCACTCGAAATTCAGGATTACCTATCAGGATAATGAAAAATCTTCGCGTCTGTGTTGATTGCCACTTTGCCTTCAAATTTATATCGAAGATTGTAGGTCGACAGATAGTACTACGAGATTCTAATAGATTTCATCACTTTGATGATGGTAAATGTTCATGTGGGGATTACTGGTAGTTGATCGATCAAATATCATCCGAGGCTTTGAGTATAGTTAGAACATATCAAGTTTCAGTGGGATTCTTCAACATTGGTGTCATCAGAGGCCATATGCAAATTGGTCCATAGAAAGAGAAAAGGCTTGGTCATGGGTGATCCTTCCTCTTCATTATAATGGTTTTAGTTGTCTTTGTTTAGAGAGGTCTCATTTATGTATTCGAGAATGACTCGAACCTGCAATTTCATTGATGCGGATGTCATTAATGTGGATGTGAGCAGCTTACCGCTGAGCTACATCAACTCCCGTCTACCGATTTGTACTTGAATGTTATAATTCTCGCAGGCTGCGAATCCACTGCAAAAAAATGAAATAAAGGGACTTGGAAATCTATTTCAACTTGCTAAATGAAAATGAGCCTTCATTCCAAAGTACATTTGAATCATTAAAGCTCAATGTTGGTACAAATGAATCGGTTGAATTCGAATTTGATTTGGACTGATATGATATTTAGTTGAACCTAGTCAAAATTTGAATTTGCTTTATTGATTTAGATTTCTCCATATAAAGTTGAATATTAAATTTATCCTAATTCTGATTTTGATTGTTGATTTTATGTCATTCAACTCTTTACATGATTTGGGTTAGTTTGATTTTACTTTTCTTTACTTCCTTTTTTTTTTTTCCTGTGATTTGAATTAAATGGTTGAAGAAAACGTGACAATTATTGTTCATATATGCATAAGAAGGCTTATATTTTCCGTTTCGTTCGGTTCTCATTTTGTACTCTTTTTTGTGTATTTTCAGTTGATGTAATTTTTCTTCTAAAAGATTTTATTGTGTTTAGAATGTTATTGAATGTCTTTATCTTTATCTTAATGTAGACTTCAATTGGTTGAAGGTTTATGTTTGATGTTGTTTTAGTTTGTAGAAAAATAAACTCCAATGAGGTTAGGTAAACTTTCATTTGTGAAGAAGTCCGTGTTTCTTTTGTTTCGGACAATGAATCTAAGAATTTTGATTCTGAATCTGAACACTTTTCTATTTTTACTTTCTTTCAGCAATCAAGGGGAGCATTAGGGTTTGGAAGTTGGAACATTTTTTGCATTTCTTTTCTGAAAAATGTCAACGAAACCATCAACTAACATCTGGATTCGACGCCAGCAGTGCCCTTGTGGAGATTGGAAGTGTTATATTAAGTATGAAGGAGATGACCAGCTGTCGGTGAGCTCGCAACAAATAAAGACTGAGACAACATCAGCCTCTTCATCCTTAGAAGCTGTCTTCACGCCATATGTGGGTCAAATATTTAAAAGTGATGAGGAGGCTTTTGAATACTACAGCAATTTTGCACGGAAGAATGGGTTTTCAATAAGAAAAGCACGCTCAACTGAAAGTCAAAATTTAGGGATTTATAGGAGAGATTTTGTTTGCTATCGGTCTGGATTTAATCAACCAAGAAAAAAAGCCAATGTGGAACATCCCAGGGACCGAAAGTCGGTACGCTGTGGATGTGATGCAAAACTTTATTTGACAAAGGAAATTGTTGATGGTGTCACCCAGTGGTATGTTTCACAATTTAGTAATGTTCATAACCATGAATTATTGGAGGATGACCAAGTACGTTTACTTCCTGCATATCGGAAGATACAGGAGGCTGATCAAGAACGCATTCTTTTACTCTCCAAAGCTGGGTTTCCTGTGAATCGGATAGTAAAGGTGTTGGAACTGGAAAAGGGAGTTCAACCTGGACAGTTGCCTTTTATAGAGAAGGATGTAAGGAACTTTGTTCGGACTTGCAAGAAGACTGTTCAGGAAAACGATGCTTTGCTCACTGAGAAAAGAGAGAATGATACACTAGAACTTCTTGAAGCCTGCAAGTCCATGGTAGAGAGGGATGCGGATTTTGTTTACGACTATACAACAGATGAAAATGATAAAGTCGAAAATATTGCTTGGTCATATGGAGATTCTATTCGTGCATATTCACTGTTTGGTGACGTAGTTACTTTTGACACCACTTATCGCTCTATCACCTATGGCTTGCTCCTAGGAGTGTGGTTTGGTATGGATAATCATGGCGAGACAATTTCCTTTGGGTGTGTGTTGCTGCAAGATGAAAGTTCGCAGTCATTCATATGGGCTTTACAGGTTTGTGGACACAAATTCTTGTGATCGATCTGCATCCATCTTCATATGCCTTTTCATGATTTTCTTCTTTTGAACAGACTTTCGTCCGCTTTATGAGAGGAAGCTGCCCACAGACAATTCTAACAGATATAGATTCAGGGCTTAGAGATGGTATAGCAAGGGAATTGCCAAATACTAAACACGTTATATGTATATGGCATATTCTGTCCAAATTATCCAGTTGGTTCTCTCTGCCTCTTGGATCACAATATGAAGAATTTAAAGCTGAGTTTGATATGTTGTGTCACCTTGAGGGTGTAGAAGATTTTGAACATCAGTGGAACCTCTTGGTTGCTCGTTTTGGACTTGTTTCGGATAAGCACATAGCTTTACTCTCCTCATATCGAGCATCGTGGCCGTTTTCCTACATTAGAGGTTATTTTCTGGCTCGGACAATGACAATTGAGTTTTCTCAATCTTTGGAGACATTCTTGAAAAGAATATTGAGTGGACAAACATGTTTGCAAGTGTTCTTTGAGCAGGTATGTTGGTCATCGGTATGTTGCTTGGCAAAATTTGTACACTGTTTGATCTATGCTTCAAATTCTGATTGCAATATGTTGCAGGTTGGTGCTGCTGCCAACTTCGGAAACTTAACCAGAGAAGGGATGCAGTATATGCATATCAAGACATGCATGCCTATTGAAGAACATGCACGGAGCATTCTTTCACCTTATGCCTTTCGTGTCATACAGCATGAAATTGAGCTGTCCATGCAGTATGCAACAACTGAAATGGCAAATGGATCATATCTTGTGCGACACTACAAGAAAATGGATGGGGAGTATCTTGTGATATGGATACCAGAAGATGAGCAAATTCACTGTTCATGTAAGGAATTTGAACATTCGGGAATACTGTGTAGGCATTCTCTTAGAGTATTTTCAATAAAAAACTACTTTCAACTTCCAGAAAAATATCTTCTCCTCCGTTGGCGACCGGAGAGTTCCCTAGTTCCTATAGAAGATCATAATGCTCAAAGCAGCAGTGATGAGTGTGCTCAGGCCTTTCACTCCCTTGCTGCAACTCTATTGACAGAATCATTGATCTCCAAGGAACGCTTTAATTATGTTCATAGAGAACTTACTGGGATTCTTGATAACGTCAGAAATATGCCAGTGATCGATGAATTTGCTGTGAATATGGTAGCTAACAATGTCAGTGAATCCTAGTTGCATAGTAGCAAACAGTTTCTAATATAACTGTCCTCGGAACCTGTTCATTCAAAGATTTTAGGATATCTGGAAGGTGGAATATGGAGGGTTTTGAAGGTACACAACATGATAGGTAATTACCGATGTGAATAATTTGCATTTCTAGTATTGGCAAACAAAATACAGGCTTTTGAAATACAGATTTTTTTATCTTACTCCACAGGCCATCAGAGGGTTATGGCCAGATGTTTTACTTTTTTGATTCACTGTATTTACTCTACTTATTTACTGAATTCTTACAAAATGAATAGTAAAAACATGTTATCGGATGGAATGAGAAATATAATGCATTCTGATTTTTGAGGCAATCTTTTAGAAGTGGGAGAAGCTGAATTTGCCTTCAAATTTTACTGACTTTCAATAATTGTTCTAGTCATAGTTTCTTTATGTTAGGATGCTGGTGATAAAATTTTCCTTTTACTTTATTATCCAATTGCTTCCTGATTGAAAATGTGAACATTATGGGCTACAAATTTTGATGAGTAATTTTTGTATTTTTAAGGGAAATTATGTAATTTTTTGGTAGCAAAATGCATTCATGTTCAGCTTTACTTGATTGCTGCATATGAACTATATTAGCAGGGAAACGTAATTGATTGATAAAGCTGAAGAATACTCTTGCTTTACTGTTTGTATGTACACAAATTTCGGTTCTTGTGATGCATATTATGTGCTTTGCCTTGGTGATTTGTATGAGTTGAATTTCCATGAACGACCGTTGTATTGCTCTATTATTTTTAGTTGTTTGCATAATTGCACGTAATGAAATGATTTTTTTTTTTTTTTTTTAATGAAATTTGTGTGGATGGTATCAGAATGGTGAAAATTGAATATGTTTTCAAGTCGTTGAACACTAGTAAAGGGAATATTATTTTGTTCAGCTGATCTGAATTCTTCCCGGCATACAATGTTGTAGCTTTATCTGCTTCTGTTTCCTCTTTTCCATGTCAATATTTTATTCTTCACCTGGAATGACAATACTTTATAAGTTTTCAGAGTCTTGGATTATTCTCCATGAAGAGATGCTCCATTTTAGTGATGATAGGGGCATCTAAGAATAATCCCATGGAATCTTCTTCCAACAAAAAGGTCACGATTCATATATTTCACGTGTTTTCTTACTGTTAAGGTTAGGGACTATTAAGTTTAGGACTCGATGGAAAAAGAAAAATTAGAAGATTTTTAGGTATCTAGAAAAAGAACTAGAAGATTTTAGATATGTAGAAAAAGAGCAAGAATCATATGGACCGGAGGGCACGCACAACTGACCTTCAAATATTGAATCGAGTCGATGTCTAGATGATAGTACCTTTTAGCATTAAGCCATAAAACAAAAATTAATATTGGTCAAGCTTCTATCCTTTTATGGAACGGTCACACCACACCCCATCGCTTATGCATCTATTCAAATCACAATATATGATAAATATTTGGACGGCTTCCAGTGTCTGAATAGAGTTAGAGACCAAATCAAAAGTGGCGGCTCGCTTTGATTTTTGACTGTATAAATATGGTAAATTCTTGTAACCCACTTTTTCTTAGAGTGATCTAGTGAAATGGAAATGTGTATGGTTGTGAAGAAACCTTAAGAAAGTGGAGAGAAATTTACATTGTCCTTTTGTTTGCTTAATGTTTTCTTTTGTTTCAAATTTTATTTTCCAATTTACACGCTCACCGGTAATCATGAACTCCGGAGAAAAAAAAAAAAAAAAAAAAAAATTCTTTCTTCTCATGAAATTTCCAATATGGCCCCATTGTCATGAAAGTAGATTGGAACATGCTCGTTTGAGATATTGAGGATCTCAAATTTAATTGTTTTGATTAGAAGTTGTCCCCTTTTGTGTGTGCCTCTGCTAAAGATCTTTTGAAATTCGTATGATTTCGAAAAACATGGATATAGTTCGTTCGTATGTATGATTTCGAAATTCGTTGAAAACCCTTTTACAGAAATGTCTCTATACACCTTTTAGAAAAAGATTTGATCAAAATTTGTATGGTCCACCGTATATGCAAGTGTGAACTGGAAGATAAAATTGGACATATCTATACGCTTCTTTTTGTCACCATCCAAAAGACTAGAGGTCAAGCCAGTAGGTTCCCACAGGTTTCTTTTTCATGGAGTGAAAATTGGGCAGAGACAAAAGGATCACAATCACATGCATAAAGCAAAGACAAAGACTATATACATATAAAAAAAAAAAAAAAAATCTTGCTGTCTAATTGCATCCCTTCAAGGGTTGTTATTGCTTCATTAAATATTACTAAATCAGAGCCTCTATAAACAACCGGACAAGTGTCACTAAATGGTTGGATAACCGATAAAAAAATCGTTATTTTATCGATCACATTTAGTGGTGGCCACGGTTCGGTTTCGGTTTGAAACCAGCGGTTCCGTGGCCATCCAAAACCGAAACCGAAACCGTAATCGGAAAACCGGTTTGGTACACGGTTTCTAACCGGCGGTTTTACGGTTTCGGTATCGGTTTTTGGATTCGTTTTTAAAAAAAAAAATTCAAAAAAAGTGTCACGTGGCAGCTTCTGATTAGTCGATGTTTTTTTAAATTTTTTTTCAAAAAAAAAACCGCCGGTTTTTGGCAGTTTTAAACCAAAACAAACGGCCAACCGCGTTTGAAACCGCGGTTTGTTTTTGGTTTTTGGAAGTAAGGTTTCGGTTAAACCGCGGGCAAAACCGTCGGTTTAACCGAAACCATGGCCACCTCTAATCACATTCACTATTAAAAAGAGGTTTCTGATGAATTTCCCGACCAACCACTAGAAACGATTGTTATTAAGGTTAATGAAATTTACAATGAAATCACATTATTATTATGTATAGCTAAAAGTTGGACTTGTTCATTGATTGGATTTTAATTGTCTGACATTGACTTGGTGAGATGGTACTTGAAACCTAACTTGTGAATTGTGATACAGTATACTGTATACAGACAGTCATGAGTGTAACCCTTGTTAGGTATTCAATTTTGATTCAAGACAATTAATAAAGAAAAAATTTTGATTATTTTAACTGACTAAATTTTGATTAATTTCCCTGAACAGAGCTTACAAGTAAGTAGCTTGAAGAATAAAATTTCTACGAGTTAGAACCTCTTCAAAACAGAGAAGATTCAGGGATCATAAAATTTGATTACAAATATATATATATCAAACCATGATCAGTTGTTGTTGGGATCCAAATTTGATTTCTTTCTTCATCTTTCTTATAAATTCTTCACATTTCTTGTTCAATTCCTCTGTACTAATCAACCTGGTTCCGTCTTCTTGATCATAATTAGATTCTTCAGTAGCAATGATCAGTGCCTCATGATTTTCTTGTTTTTGTTCTTCTTGTTTGCCTTCTGTTTCTTCATGAGCTTCTCCTTTGATAATGGATTGATTCTCTTCTGATGATAACTTGACTACTTCTTGCTGAGAATTATGTATCTTCTTTGTGGTTTTTTTATCATTAATAAGATAAGAAGAATAAGCACTCTCCTGCTGTGATTCTTCGACAAGCTTCGCGGAGTTCTTGACAATGAAAACCAAGATGCCATTGCATAGCAAGAACATGTAGATCTTGTCAATGTTGTTGGCAATAACTTGCATGGCATATGAAGAGAAAGAGAAGGAAAATATGATTGAAAAGATTGAAACTGAGACCAGAAATAACTTGATTGCCTTCTTTACAAAGAAAGATAGACTCATGAATCTGTTCAAACTCCGTTGATCATGATGATGTTGTTGCTTGATTGCTTCCATAATTTTTTTTTTTTTTTCTATCTATGATCACAAGAAATTTGAAGGAAAATGTGTTTGTGACAGAGAGAAGAAGGGAGGAAAAAAAAGCTCTGTGAGATTTTGGTAGGCTAGGTGGACACTTGGATTTATAGGGAAAGCCTGTGGTTGATAAAGGTCCTTTTTTTATTTATTTATTAAAAGATATAAAAGATTTACTCTTGTTAAACAAAAAAAAAGATGCCCTTTAATTTTCTTTATTTTTTTAGTACGGTAAATAACTTCACTACACTGTTGAGTGGTGTATTCGATTACTAAAGATAAGATATATTTTTTTTAGTATGGTAAGATTTTTTTTTTTTTTTTGTGATTCATTTAATTGGTATGAAAAATTGACCCATTTTTATTTTACAACAAACTCTTTCTTTATAGTTAGGAAACTAATAAGAATAACAAATTACAAACAAAATTAAAATATTTTCGGTTGGTGTGCCACTGTTCTGGTTGTTGTTCAACTAATTAAATTTCAAGGTAATTAAGAATCTATTGGTGTCTAAGCCCTTAAACACTCAAGAAGGCCCAAAAGTCCTCATTAAAGCCCAATACAAACAAATCCAATATTATTTCCGGCCTACCTCAAAATCCTAAGTTTGTTCTTTCTAGCTTATATACCCTAGGAGTTCGAATTCTAGTACATTATGGACTCGTTTGGTGCGCCGCAGTGTATTGTATTAGCTGATATATTTTAATTGGTCTAATACTGTGGATGTCGTATTAGCTAATACAAAGTAGAGATATATTAGTTAATATAGTCTAATACAAAATATCACTAAATACGGGATTGTATAAGAATAATATGGTTTAATCCAATACAATCCAGTACAATACAATGTTTTAAACAAACCCTATACACATTTTATTATAAGCATATGTTAGGAGTTTTCTCCCCGACGTTGTAGAAGTAGAAATGAATGTGAGAGTTATAAGCATATCTCTCACTTAGGAGTTTTGTGAGAGTTTCGAAATGGTATACTCAAACTCACAAAATGGTTAATAGGTGAACGAGAAATTGAGTCTCAACGTTTTTGTTAAGAATAAGGAAACCTTTAATTGTTTGGATTCTTATATTCTTGCTTGATCACCAAAAATACAGAACCGGGGTTTTAATTATTATTTAATTAAATTATTTTCCTTATTGAATCAAAAACATACTCACCAAGCTTCGGTCTAGAATTGAATTTTGCAAGCTTTATTTGTGCTTGCTCAACAAGAATCTAGAATCGTATTTTGCAAGCTTCGTTTGTGCTTGCTCAACAAGAACCGAAAATCGTATTCAAGAAGCTTCGTTTTGCTTATTCACCAAGAACCTAGAATTGTATTCAACAAGCTTCGGTTGAGCTTACTCACCAAGCTTCAGTTTTGCCTATAAATACCTTTGTATTCTTTTCATATAAATTATCATTGAAAAATACTTTCACTTCTCTGTTCTTCGTTCCTTTTTTCAGCCGAAATACTTCTCTGTTCTTGGTAAGTTTGAGCTCGGTTTGAGTTCGTTGAGAGTGGCTTGTGCTTCGCACTTCCACTGTTAAACCGTTGTATCATGGGAGACGATCGCTGATACACATACGGCGTTATATACGGCAAAATCGTCTTAAGGACACCATGTGAAACACGGGTCTCGGTTTTCCCTAACTGGTTTTCTAACGTGTTGGTTTGTATTGTTTTTCTCAAATATACTGTTGAATGGTGCATCTGATCACCGAAGATAAGATATATAGTTGTGTCAGAAATATAACCTATGATTTTCTTACCACATGTTTTATTTTGGGTGGTCGGAGGCACCACTCAACTATTTATCCAACCTCTAAAAATAAGAAATGACCAAATTCACCGATTAGTAGGGCATCTCCGATGATTTTCTACCCAGAGACAAGATAAACACCAAGTCAGTCAACTGTCATGTGGGTGGGACAGTTTTATATGACCTGGGTCAATGATTCAATGGGAACAGTCATAATTCATAAATCTTTGTGGAAGAAATTACTAGCCTTCAAATTAGCTAAATAAAAAATCTAAATATTTCAACTTAATCGGCCTATTTTGTCTTTAATTAACAGCTTTTCATTTGACTAGTTATTGCATATTAGAAAGGGTAGATCTTTAATGCAAAGCTGTTAGGGTAGTCAAGTAGATGATTTACCAGTAAATTTCATGCCTTAATTTCTATATGGGTGGTCATTAATTGACAAGTAAATTTATCACATTCATTACATATGATTCTTGAATGTTTTGATTCATTTCAAATTTTTATTATAAAGGTTAATGAAATTTACAATGAAATCACATATATGTATAGCTAAAAGTTGGACTTGTTCATTGATTGGATTTTAATTGTCTGACATTGACTTGGTGAGATGGTACTTGAAACCTAACTTGTGAATTGTGTGATACAGTACATTGTACAGTCATGAGTGGACTGTTTCATCTGTAGCACTTGTTAGTTCTTCAATTTTTATTCAAGACAATAAAAAAAGATAATTTTTTTTTTTATTATTATTGTAACTGAACAGAGCTTACAAGTAAGTTGCTTGAAGAATAAAATTTCTACTAGTTAAAACAGAGAAGATTGATTACAAATATAAATATATCAAACAATGATCAGTTGTTAGGATCCAGATTTGATTTCTTCCTTCATTTTTCTTATAAATTCATCACATTTCTTGTTCAATTCCTCTATACTCAGCAACACAGTTACGTCTTCTTGATCATAACTATATTCTTCAGCAGCTATGATCAGTGCCCCATGATTTTCTTGTTCTTGTTCATCTTTGTCTTCTACTTCTTGAGCTTCTTCTTTGTCAAGTACTTCTTCCGTTATGATAATGGATTGATTCTCTTCTGATGATAACTTGACTACTTCTGGCTTATAATTATGTCTCTCCATTGCGGTTTTTTTCTCATTAATAAGATCAGAAGAATTATCACTCTCCAGCTGTGATTCTTCAACAAGCTTCGCGGAGTTCTTGACAATGAAAACAAGGATGCCATTGCATAGCAAGAACATGTAGCTCTTGTCAATGTTGTTGGCAATAACTTGCATGGCATATGAAGAGAAAGAGAAGGAACACATGATAGAAAATATTGAAACTGAGACTAGGAATAACTTAGTTGCCTTCTTTACTAAGAAAGACATTAGACTCATGAATCTGTTCAAACTCCATTGATGATGATGATGTTGTTGCTTGATTGCTTCCATATTTTTTTCTATCTATGATCACACAAAAATTGGAAGAAAATGTGTTTGTGACAGAGAGAAGAAGGGAAAAAAAAAGCTCTGTGAGATATTTGTTTACCATGTGGTAAAGCAAGACTAGGTGGACAGTTATATTTATAGAGAAAGCAAAGCGTGTGGTTGATAAAGGCGTGTGGTTGATAAAGGTCTTTTTTTTTTTTTTTTCCTTCTTTTTTTTTTCTTTTAAGATATAAAAGATTTACATTTGTTTAACAAATAAGATCCCTTTAATTTTTTTAGTATGAATAAGATTTTCAGTGTACTGAGTAATACATTCGGCCACTAAAGATAAGATATGTGGTTCTGTCATAAATGCAACTTATAATTTTCTTACCATATGTTTTATTTTCGGTGGTCAAATACACCACTTAACTATATATACAACCTTTAAAAATAAGGAATGACTAGATTTACCGATCAACGTTGCATTTCCGATGATTTTCTACCTAGAGACAATATAAACACCAAATCAGTCAACTAACAAACGTGGGACAGTTTTTTATGACCTGGGTCAATGATTAAACGGGAACATTCATAAAGAAAGCCTGGGGTACTTATATTTATGCTCAGTGAGATATTAGTTTACTATATGATAAAGCAAGGCTAGGTGGACACTTATATTTATAGAGAAAGCCTATTGTTGATAAAGTTCTTTCCTTTTTTTGTAATTAAAGATATAAAAGATTTACATTTGTTTAACAAATAAGATCGCTTTAATTTTTTTTAGTACGAATAAAATCTTCAATGCACTGCTAAGTGGTGTATCTGGTCACTGAAGATAAAATATATGATTGAAACAGAAATGCAATATATGATTTTTTTACTATATATTTTATCTTCAATGATCGGATGCACCACTCAACTATATATCTAATCTCTAAAAATAAGAAATTGGCTAGATTTACCGATCACCATTGAATTTCCGATGATTTTCTACCTAGAGACAAGGTAAACACCAAGTCAGTCAACTACTATATGTGGGACAGTTTTATATGACCTGGGTCAATGATTCAATAGGACCATTCAAAAGTTTTCGTGGAAGAAACTTCTAGACTTCAAATTTGCTAAATGAAAAGATTTAAATATTTCAACTTAACTGGTCCATTTTTTTAGCTTATTTTGTCTTTAATTAAAAGCATTTCATTTTATTAGTTATTGCATATTAGAAATGGTAGATCTTTAATGAAAAACTGTTGGGGTAGTCAAGTAGATGATTTACCAGTAAATTTCGTGCCTTAATTTCTAGATGGTTGGTGTTTATTGACAAATAAATTTATCACATTCATTGCTTATGATTCTTGAATGTTTTGATTCACTTCAAATTTATATTTTTAATTATTTTGAAAACCATATCTAACCCCATCAAACGATGTGAATGTGTCATTAGTCACAACGTTAATCAGATTAAATGATAATCAAATTTTTTTTTTTTTATAAATAAATTAAAGATTCAATAGAATTACGAGAAGAATGTTGTTTGGGTATTGACCTGCTAGTATCTAAAATATTGACCTCACTGATGGGAGTGTAGCATGTGGTCTTTTTTCTTTCACTTTTTATATTTATCTCATAAATTTGGCTACGTGCTAATGTGCTATACTCTCATTGATAGAGTCAGTATTTTAGGTACCGACCGATTAGTACCCGAACATTATTCTTACTAGAAATTACTGACGGTTGAATGCTTTAACAACCACTCATTAAAGAGGGCACATAAGAGAAAATAATTCTTCCACCTAATACACATGTATTAAATAGAATTTGAAAATTGCCCAAAACTGAGAATATTTTGAGAGTTGGAAAATGAAAAACCAGTTTTGGGTGTCACTTCAAATTAGGTCCAGGCTTGAATGTTTTGAAGTGAATCCAAGCTGCTTTTAGTGCTTTAAAAATGGATAATGAAATTTCACCAGAAACTAATTAAAGACAATTTATTAATAGAAAGCAACACTCCCACCAAACTGAAATTCTCTCTTATTTTTATTTTATTTTATTTATTTATTTATTTTTTTGTTTTGGTGATTAATTTAATTGGTATGAAAAATTGAAAACCCATTTTTATTTTACAACAAACTCTTTCTTTATAGTTAGTAAACTAATAAGAATAACAAATTACAAACAAAATTAAAATATTTTCGGTTGGTGTGCCACTGTTCTGGTTGTTGTTGAACTAATTAAATTTCAAGGTAATTAAGAAGCTATTGGTGTCTAAGCCCTTAAACACTCAAGAAGGCCCAAAAGTCCTCATTAAAGCCCAATACAAACAAATCCAATATTATTTCCGGCCTACCTCAAAATCTTAAGTTTGTTCTTTTTAGCTTATATACCCTAGGAGTTCGAATTCTAGTACATTATGGGCTCGTTTGGTGCGCCGTAGTGTATTATATTAGCTGATACATTTTAATTAGTCTAACACAGTGGACGTCGTATTAGTTAATACAGAGTAGAGATGTATTAGTTAATATAGTCTAATACAAAATATCACTAAATACGGGATTGTATAAGAATAATATGGTTTAATCCAATACAATCCAGTACAATACAACGTTTCAAACAAGCCCTATACACATTTTATTATAAGCATATGTTAGGAGTTTTCTCCCCGACGTTGTAGAAGTAGATCTATTAGGATTCAGATCATCTGCTCTACTGATCTTTTTACTGATTTAAAGATAATACACTTGAATTAAAAATAATAAAGGTGAAAAAAAATTAAAAGAAATAAATCCCACCCATTAATTATAGATGTCACCTCATCAAATTAGGTCATCAAATGATCTTAATTCCTCTCATTACGGAAGTAATATTCGAACATCACTCGTATTGTTTTATCTTAACGGGTTTCAAAAGAAATGCATATTAATACTTAACAAAAATAAAAAATATAAAAATATAAAAAATCCTAAACCTCATATAACAGATTTTGTTTACTATTTGAAAAGCAGTTGTCATTGTCAAACAACACTACTAGTCTCTTCAACTATTCAAAAGGAGTAACCAAATGTTATCACTTATCTACAACTACATATGTAAATATCTAAAAAAACAAGTACTTCTCCAACTAACAAGTTTCAGATAATATATTTCGCATGCTTCACCAATCTAACTTTGCAACTTTTATTGTTTGATCCATAATATTTTTTTGCATGGCTACACATTTGAGTCCTTGTTCTTCTTCTTCACTGAAGCAGCAGGAGACAAAGCTGCTCCTCAGTAGTAGATTCATTGCTGTCCCGAGAAGATGTTGTTTCTCCACATGGGTTCAATTTCAACCAAGAATCCATTCAAGGAACCATTTTCAGCTCAAATCCTCAAATGGGTATCCTCTCAATGCTGTTTCTTTGCAGGATGGTGAGTGATTTCATGGTTTCTCAAACTGTTAGTCATGTTGTTTTTCATGTCTGTGATGTTAATGTATGTTAGTTACAGATTGTGTGTTTGTAATGGATTTTGATTATTGCTGGGAATCGTTGAATTTGCTAGTAAATTAGGGAAGAATTTTAGTAATCAAATACATTTCAATCATCATCATTACAATTTGTTGATTCAGAAACTGTGTCCACAACTATTTACATTTCATATTTTTTCCATAGCTTCTTTGATGTGTTTAAATGAAAATGATTGTTGTAATGTAGACAATCAATGGAATACTGAATACATAAGTTGAAGAAGAAAATTCCTTTTCGAAGTGGGAAAATGGTTTAATTATACACCTTCAAGTTTTCGCATTGCAATGCTCACTAATAGAATCCCAATAAACTGTGATAATAACTGTTTCGATCATAGAGTTTTGCGCGCAAATGATGCTGAGATCTGCTAAAACTGTCTGTCAATTCTTTACTGTTGCATCCTTTCCTTTAGCTTTGAGCTTTGTTTTTCATTGCTGATTCCTAGATGTATTTTTGACATTAGGTTTAGAGACCTCTTATCCCTTGTCAGAAACAGAAAATGCAGAGTCTACTGTCAGCATAACAGTCGTTGGAGCTTCGGGAGATCTTGCTAGGAAGAAAATTTTTCCAGCCCTTTTCGCTCTCTTTTACGAAGGATTTTTGCCTGAGGTTCCATTCTTTGTGTTTTTTTTTTTTTGTCCTCCAATTATTACTTTTCTCGAGATGCATTATGAATTGAAACTTGCCATAACACGCGGCTGAAAAGTTTCTATTTTTATCCTCCATTTACCATGCTTATGCAGGATTTCATAGTTTTCGGTTATGCTAGGAGTAAATTGACCGACGAGGAACTCAGGGACATGATTAGCAAAACTTTAACATGCAGAATTGATAGGAGGTAATCTTTTACGGTAAAGCAGCTCTTGTATGGGATATCTAACAAACTACGCTTTTCGTTGTCTAGTCACTAATACAAAAGAGTGCTTGCAGGGAAAATTGTGAAGACAAAATGGATCAATTCTTGAAGAGATGCTTTTACCATTCGGGTCAGTACAACTCCGAGGAGCATTTTGCAGAATTAGACATCAAGCTGAAAGAGAAAGAGGTAATGCATTTACTTATATCTTTCTAATAATAAATCTAATCAATTTAGTTTTAATAAGAACATTAGAGTTTCATAGGTCTTATAAATAGTATAACATGTTATGAAAACTTATTCTGTTCTGTTATGAATGAAATGGACCGATCTGCATACTTAAGACGTATGAAAAGTAGCCACTGGATTCGAAAACAATTAGTCAGAAATTTGAAATTCTTTGGCATTCAGCCATACAAACTTGAGAGCTTTGGCGTAAAAGTTTCTAGTACATGTATAGGGTCTAAAGAGAGGTGCAATTATGGTTTATTGAGTTGTTTTAATGACTCTATAGCTGACGTATTTTTCTCTTTTCGCACTAAATGTTAAATCATTGTGTTGAGGAAGCTATTGACTAATTCCATCCGGAACGTTTATGTGTTCTTTAACATCTGAAAATGTTCTCTTTCAGGCTGGAAGGAAGTCAAATAGGTTGTTTTACTTATCAATACCTCCAAACATATTTGTGGATGTGGTGAAATGTGCTAGCCTTGGAGCTTCATCTGCAAATGGTTGGACAAGGGTCATTGTTGAAAAGCCGTTTGGTCGTGACTCGGAGTCTTCTGGTGAGTTAACCAAGAGTTTGAAGCAGTACCTAAAGGAAGATCAGATATTCAGGTTTGTCTTGCTCACTTGCTTTCTGATAAGTAAAGAAAAAATTAATAGGGAAAAAGTTTGACCTGGCTGATGTTTAATCAGGATTGACCACTATTTGGGTAAGGAACTTGTTGAGAATCTATCTGTGCTTCGGTTCTCGAATCTTGTATTTGAGCCTCTATGGTCCAGAAACTACATTCGCAATGTGCAATTTATATTTTCTGAAGATTTCGGTACAGAAGGACGAGGGGGGTGAGTGTATATGTTCCGTGATGATATTTTAATTACATGAGATCATTGTTTCAGGCATGGATATTAACTAATCATGTTAGCAAATCATTTACAGTTATTTCGATCACTATGGAATCATACGAGATATAATGCAAAATCATCTCCTGCAAATACTTGCACTATTTGCAATGGAGACTCCTGTCAGCTTGGATGCCGAAGACATCAGAAACGAAAAGGTACTTTTGTTTCTCCTTTTATATACGATTATCAATTCGAATTGTAAATTTCATGGTGTGTTATGAATGAAAACGCTAGACTTCCTGCAAAGTTGATCATCAAATGACTTTGAGAGCATGGTCTCATTCAGGTAAAGGTACTAAGATCGATGAAACCTCTGCTACTTGAAGATGTAGTTGTTGGTCAATATAAGGGCCACAGCAAGGGTGGTAAATCATATCTTGCTTATACCGATGACCCAACCGTGCCAAAAGACAGTCTGACACCAACATTTGCAGCAGCGGCTCTTTTTATCAATAATGCGAGATGGGATGGGGTTCCTTTCCTAATGAAAGCAGGCAAGGCTCTTCATACTAGGCGGTGGGTGGCATTTCTTCTTCGTTTTCATGATGATCTATATTTTCAGTATGTCTTGTACATAACTTGATGACTTGATAATGTTTTTGCAATGATCAGAGCGGAGATTAGAGTTCAGTTCAGACATGTCCCAGGAAACTTGTACAAGCGGAATTTTGGTACTGATTTAGATAAGGCCACAAATGAGCTCGTGCTTCGTGTGCAACCTGATGAAGCTATATATCTGAAAGTCAACAACAAAGTTCCTGGTCTTGGAATGAGACTGGATCGCATTGACCTTAATTTGCTTTATCGATCAAAGTAAGAGAACAGCAAAACATATAATTCTTGGGACAAATAGAAGCTGTTTCTTTGTTTCTCATTTCCTAACTAACATTCATTCATTTTGATGTGCAGGTATCCAAGAGAAATACCGGATGCATATGAGAGGCTACTCTTAGATGCAATAGAAGGAGAACGGAGGTTGTTTATTAGAAGCGATGAGCTTGATGCTGCTTGGTCACTGTTTACGCCATTATTGAAGGAACTTGAAGCAAAGAAGATTGTCCCGGAGCTCTATCCCTATGGTAGCAGAGGACCTGTTGGAGCACATTACCTTGCTGCCAAACACAATGTTCGATGGGGAGATCTTAGTGGAGAAGACTCATGAATCACCAGAAACTCTGGATTTTGTATAGTCCATGGCCATGGCGAGATACAAACAGAAGTTGATTCATTCCAGTCAATGTGACGATATTGTGCAATATACTATCACATAGATGACATTGAGGCTTGGTTTATAATAGATCCGAGAAATTAACATTTATTGGTACAGTAACAATTTGAAAATTAAATCATGGAATTGGAAAAGTTATAACTAGAGCTTACTCTCTCAAATATATTTAGTTTCTAACTTCACATTCTCTTAAATTGCCTCCAAAAATTTTTTGCAAGCCATTAATGTTTACTTGTGACAAAGGAGCTCCAATTATCAATCCACTTCCATATCCCATCAAAACTATTTTCCAGTCAACTGCAAAAGGAGTTCAAGTCTAGATCTCCTTTCTGTGATGATGTCTCGGAATTCCCACATCTTTTCGACAATGGTTTTCTGCACAATCAAGGATTCCTTTCAAATGAACTATTCTCAAATGTATCGAACTACTTTCCTTGTGGTATGCTTCATGTGAGATGATTATATGAGACATTAAAGACTTCAAGGAACGTGAGTTGCGATAGTTGTTGAGGAATCTCTCCTGAGAGCATATTATTAGAGAGGTCTAATGATTCCAGCATTGACAGATTGCCCAAGGATGACGGGACGTGACCTTGGAGATTATTATCGGAAAGATTAAGATTAAGATTATGAAGCCCCCTTAAATTGGAAACAGATGTTTGAATTTCTCCTTCAAATTTAATAATAGCTGTCAGGATATTTGAGACCTTACCATACTCCATCTCTAAGCCTTTGTTACTCATTGTTAATGAATAACTATAAAAACCAAGAATGGTAAAACTTTGAGTGGCAAGTTCTGGTAACATTTCATCTTCCATATATGTTAGTTCACTTGCATCGACAACTTTCATAGCATCCCACCACTCAAAGTATTTTGACTGAATCACGCCAGTAAATTTGTTGTGAGAGAGGTCAATGATCCGCAGTTTGGACAACTTATCCGTTTTAGGCTATCTTATTACACCATGGAGTTTGTTGGAATGTAAACATTTCGGAAGCACGCCGCTTAAATTATCGTAGGACAAATCAAGAAAAGAAAGATGAATCAAATTACACCTGTGGTGAAATTTCTCCTGTCAGATGATTATTTGAAAGTAGATAGTACAAGGTGGAAACTGGTGGAATTGGGATTTTCTCCTTGCAGCTCATTTAACCTAAGGTCTAAAATGGATAGATTAGTCCATGGAAGAACTTCAAAATGTTGACCAAATCCACTCAAAAGGTTGTAAGAAAGGTTCAGGTATTTCAAACTACATGTACATGAATTCAGAAACCATTCAGGTATTTGACCAGCTATTTTATTGGAGGACAGGTCCAACTCCACCATTTGATCTTGCTTGTGCAGGAAACTTGGGAAGTCATTAAGGTTGCATGATCCCAATCCGACGACTCTAAATTTCTGAAGATTGGCATAAACAGCAGTGGTTCTTGTAAGCAATATTGTTAAATTGTTCAATGAGAGAACCAACACTTTCAAACTCTCGAGTCTGAAGAAACACATCTAGCTCTACTTTGCCATTCAAATGGTTTGCGAAAAGGTCAAGTTCTCGAAGATTCTTGAGTTCAAGGATAGATTTTGGAATAGGGCCTTGCAATTGATTTGATGACAACTGCAAAGAAACCAGTTGGGTTACAATTGCATCTAACCCAACTGGTTTCTTTGCAATTTGTTGATACATTTGAGAATAGTTCATTTGATGGGAATCCTGGATTGTGTGGAAAACCATTGTCGAAAAGATATGGGAATTTTGACAGAGACTTCCCACATCTTTTGCAGTACTCTTCTTTTGCAGTAGACTGGAAAATAGTTTTGATGGGTTATGCAAGTGGACTGATAGTTGGAGTGGTCCTTGGGCACAAGTAAACATGAATGGCTTGCAAAAAGAAATTGGAGTTAATTGAAGAGAATGTGAATCAGCTATAAATGGATACAAAACTTGCTAATAATATAACCTTCAATTTTGTGGTTTACTCGGATTTGGTTTGAAACCGAATCCGTCGAAACTCAAGTTCTAATTAGTTTAAATTGGAATAAGAACACAAATTTAATGTAAATATAACGAATAACATAAAAAATAAAAATAAAAATAAAAAAATGACAATATGAGAACTCTTTTTGTGGTTTCAACGGATTCGGTTTCAAATCGAATCCATTGAAACCACCAAAACTCGGGTTTTTATAATTAAGCTATAAAAATTTGAGTATAAATTGGATTAAGAATGCAAGTTTAATGTAAATATAAGTAACCAATAAGATCAAATGGAAAAATGGCTACAAAACTTGGTTATAATATAAGAACTCAATTTTATGGTTTCAATAGATTCTTTCAAACCGAATCCGTCGAAACCGCTGAAACTCAGGTCCTTCTAATTAAGATTCTTGAAATAAGTATAAATTGGATTAAGAATGCAGATTTAATATAAATATAAGCAACAATAAATGGAAAAATGGAAAAATGGCTACAAAACATACTTATAATATAAGAATTCAATTTTGTGGTTTCCATGGATTCAGTTTTAAACCGAATCCATCTAAATCGCTGAAACTCAAGTATTAATGAGTTTAAATTGGATTAAGAAAATAAGTTTAATGTAGATATAACGACTTATAAGGTCAAAAATGACCTTAAGTACATGATAGAAAGTATCTAAGTTTGCTGGGAAGGTTTATGAAGTTATCCCCGGTCTGTCTCTGTATTCCAATGGAACTAAAACATTATGATGCAGACACAGGTATCAATAATCTATAATCAGGCTACAAAAAGAACCATAGATTTAAAAGCTTACATGTAATCATCTGTGAAAATACAAAAGATTGCTCTAACAAATGTGGTTACAATATGCCAATTAAGTGTGCAACATATAGCAGATCATATGTTCATCCACATTTGATTAGTGTTCACATCAAGCAATTTCAACATATCAGACACTATCACGAGTCCTCTTCATTAGCTTCAGCGGCAGATATCTCAGAGTCTAATTTTTCTATTAACTGCCTGCTTACAAAATTAGCAACAGATATCATATCAAGAATGACGCTTGGATCTATGCCAGAACCTCCTCGTTTGGTCATCCCGCAAATGTGCCCTTGTCTGTTGATGGAAATAGAAACTGCCGAGCTCATTTGGGATTCCTCTTCTGAAGTAGCATCTACAATATAGTGCTTTCCGACCTGCAAAAGAGAAGCGATAAATTAATGAAGATCCGGCAAACATTTGCAGATAATAGAACACTCAGGGAAACAGCACCTTTGTTAATGTAACTATGACAGGAACTCCAGAGGTGTCAAACTGCAGAAATTCTTCATCACTTATGTCAACCTCTGGTTGCTCATCATTTGACGCTCCGGCTGCAACATGTACAGTTGGGATGCCTGTATTGCTCAAAGCAGCCTGCAGAATAGCAAGTTGGTTAAATAAGTATTATGTTCCACACCAGCGAAATATTACTTCCTAAGCTATAAAAACATGTCTCTAAGTGAAGTGATTTGAGAACATTAATGATCAAACATTTCATTGTCAATGTCTAACCAATCCAGACTTGAAATGTCTATGCACAATCAGAAATAATCGATAACCAGTTCTTATCAATAGCCAGGTTACTTCACCTTTGATTGACATTTATTTGCATTTAAAGAAAAGGATAGAAAATGCCACACATGAAACATAGGAATTTATTTACAAAATATACCTTAATTGCAGCACCTAGAGTGTCTAGAAGATTTCCATCTGAACTAATGACAAGGCCATCAATATAAAGATCCCAACAAACTTTCCCTTCCACGACTATAAGAGATGAGAGATCAATTCCAGCTCCTGAAAAAATATGGGCAACTCCATATCAATTAAATAAGCAAGAATTAAAAGTGATAAATCATCATTGAATGGCATAAAATGCACATATTGAAAGGAAAAGAAGAAAGAAGGTGGAGGATGTCAATATCCAAATAAGAGAAATCATTCAAGAAGAAAGAAATTTATGGTTGTTTGTATTGCTCTACTTGAAATACAAACCTGCTCCGCTTTTACTGCCCAAGAGACAATGCTGAAGAGCACCTGAGAGTTCTGCTGACAGGTCTTCACCCCCTCTACCCTGTGTACATAGCATATATGCTTTTAGTTACAGAAAGAATATGAAACAAATTAATCATAATAACAATAGATGAGCAACAACAACAACAACAATGAATAAAAGGTGTTGAGAGTGCATCGAAACAGATCACAACATCTCAAAGAGTTATCACAGAACAGATAATAATATGTACAAGATTAAAGCAACAATGAACCAAGGTCAGCTCAGGACTCGGGTTACATCACTGAGCAGGCTATCCCTAAATATGTCAAACTACAAGTCTACAATTTCATCAGAAAATCAACAAAAAAAAAAAAAATTGATTTATCAGGAACACCCTAATGACCATATGCACACATAGATAAGCAGAAAACCTAAATGAGCAATAGATTTCTATCCTGTGCGATGACTTGTTCAACTCGTTTAATGCCATAAATCATTAAAATCAACAAAAATCCACAACCATGTAAAGGACCACTATCAGCAAAGTAATAAACTTGAAAAGAGCTGGAACCAAAGTATACAACCTCAAACGTTGGCTCAGCAGTGGGGCTGCAATCAATGAATATAGCAAATTTCCCTTTGTCGGGTTGCAAAGCACTTGGTTTTCCAAGTTCAGCCTGCAATTAAAAACAGTTGGTAAGTTATCAAAAAATGGCAGGAAGATGTCAATTTTTCAAACAAGACCATGAAATTACCTTCACATTAGCAATAACATCCGTCGCGCCCAATCTAACTCTAGCTGAACCATTTGCCTGCCATGAAAACCATGAAAATATAAACCTTACACGACACAAAAACAAAATCAACATTAAAGAAAAACACGAACCCGAGGAATGACTCCGGTTTCGACATAAATGGGTCTGTAAGTATATCGTTTTCAACCATCCGAACAGAGGTCCTGAGCTATGCCACCTTTGATGAATTCCTTCTCTAACAGAAAGTCCCACCATTCCTTCCTTCCACCTACATGAAACCCAGAAACATAAATATGATCAAAATCATAAACATATTGTCAATAACCTAAATTTGGAGAAAAAAAGAAACCATTAGAAAAAATAGTAATAATAATTCAACTCAGCTGCGCATTTTCGCAAACAGGTAGTGAACATAAAGCACCCACAAAACAAAACAACAAGAAAGTGAAAAAAATTGAAGAGGGCATAGTTCAAATATAGAGACAGCCTATTTCACTCACTTGCGAGATGATGAATTGTCATGCTTCGTCACTGGTTGCTGCACACAGAGAGAGATACGTCTGCTAATGTTGCGGCTTTTTTTTTTAATACAAACCTAAAAACAGCTATTTTATTCAACAAAAGCTGAATGAGGCTCAATTTATTCAACAATGAAAACAAATGGAACAGATAAACGAAACCCAAAAAAAAAAAAAGCACATGAAGATAATTACATTCAGTTTCTACGTCGTCCCCTCTCTCTCAATTCTTTTCAATGGCATCCTAAAATTCTTGACAACCCATTCATATTTCTTAGTGCAGAAAATGTGTCCAAGAACCACTCCAATCACTAGGCCGCTTGCATATCCTATCGCAACTACTTTCCAACCAAATGCAAATGGAGATTCTGATCCCTCATCGTCTTCTTTATGTGGAAGCTCAGAATTTCCACATTTTCTTGACAAAGGTTGTCCACACAATCCTAGATTACCTTCATAGTACGTGCTATTAAATGTATCAAATTGTGCTCCATGTGGTATAGGTCCTGTGAAATTATTATATGAGACATTGAAGAAGGCCAGGGTTGTGATTTTAACCAGTTGTGGAGGAATCTCTCCTGAGAGGTTGTTATTTGAAAGGTCCAGTGATTCTAATACTGTCAAGTTGCCCAGTGACGATGGAATGCTGCCAACAAGATTATTGTTGGAAAGGTTAAGATATCTAAGTCCCTGTAAAATGGAAATGGAAGCTGGAATTTCTCCTTCAAATCTGTTGTTGGACAGGGAAATGCTAACAAGCATATTTGAAATCTTCTCATATTCTATTTCTATCCCTTTATTAACCATTCCTAACGAGTAATCATAGAAGGTATCATCGGAAGGAGTCTTCATCATATATGTTAGGTTACTTGCATTAACAACTTTCATGGCATTCCAACAAGCAAAGTATTTGGATGGAAGTTTACCGGTAAATCTGTTGTGAGAGAGATCAATAACCTGCAACTCAGGAAATTCGAAATCTGACTTGGGCTCCTCTATTGCACCGTAGAGTTTGTTTGATTGCAAGTTGAGCACCACCAAATTTGGAAGATTTCCAATCCAAGATGGGAAAGTATCACTGATGTTGTTATTTCCAACATCCAAAAATTCTAGCATGGTACAATTGGCCAATGATCTTGGAATTTTTCCTTGTAATATATTGTTGCTTAAATCAATCATCCTCAACTCTGTTCCATTCATGAAGGTTTCAGGAATGCTCCCACAGAATTTGTTATTTTGAAGGCTCAACATTGATAGCCCATGACTGAAATTGCCCAAACATTGTGGAAGTTTGCCGCTCAAGCTATTGTTAGATAAATCAAGAGCTCGAAGATTATTCTGTTGGCATATCCATGGTGAAAGTTCCCCTGACAGGTTGTTGTTGGAAACTAGAAAATATCCCATGGTAGATATTGGTGAAATGGGGAGTGGGCCTTGCAACTTATTGAAACTAAGGTCGAAATAGTTTAGACTTGTCCATGGAAGAACAACAGGTTGTTGGTCAAACCCAGTCAATAGATTGCGAGAAAGGTTCAAGAATCCTAAACTATTTTCACTTATGCCAAACAACCATCCAGGGATTTTTCCAGATATATTGTTAGACGAAAGGTCTAGGTAACTCAATTGGTTTTGGTTGCGCAGAAAATCTGGAAAGCTCCTAAGGTTGCATGAACCCAAACTTAATCTTTCAAATTTATGAGAGCTGGTATTAACAGTGAAGTTGGTGAGCAATGATAAATGGTTTGATGAGATATCCAATGTTCTTAAAAATTTCAGTCGAAGAAACATTGGCAACTCTATTGTGCCACTCAAATTATTTGAATAAAGAGAAAGACTTTTGAGATTGTTGAGTTCAAAGATTGAGCTAGGAATTGAACCTTGTAATTTATTCAATGAAAGCTGCAGGAATTGCAATTGGGTTAGGTTGCTGATTTGAGATGGAATGTGACCGGATAGTTGATTAGATGACAAATCCAGATTCTTCAATTGGGTTAGGTTGCTAATTTGAGATGGAATGTGACCAGACAGCTGATTAGAAGACAAAGACAAATCATTCAATTGGGTTAGGTTGCTAATTTGAGATGGAATGTGACCAGACAGCTGATTAGAAGACAAATACAGATGATTCAATTGGGTTAGGTTGCTAATTTGAGATGGAATGAGACCAGACAACTTATTAAAAGACAACCCCAGATCATTCAATTGGGTTAGGTTACTAATTTGAGATGGAATGTGACCAGACAGCTGATTAAATGACAAATCTAGAGTAAATAGCTTGTTCAAGTTCATGAGCCAAAATGGGATTGCACCGGTTAATTGGTTCCGACTCATGGTTAAATACGTAAGACGTGTTAGGTTCATGAGCCAAAAGGGAAACTCACCAATGTTGATGTCGGAAATGCCTAAATGAGCAAGTTTGGTATTCTTACCGATCCAAGACCAAGACAAGGAGGAACTTGGTCTTGAAAAATTATTGAAAGAAAGATCCAAATAGTTGAGCTGGGTAAGATTACCAAGTGAAAAAGGATGTTGACCCAAGAAGCAGTTACTCATATCCAAATAGACAAGATTTGCAAGGTTATTAAGTGAAGACGGAATTATTCCTGAAAAAGAGCAGGTGCCGGTGTTAGATAAGGATTTAAGATTCTTTTTGAAGGTACATAAATGAAAATCTTTATAAGGAATTTACTATGCAATTTGCAACTTCCGAGAGATTAATAAGTCAAAAAAGATATATTTGTTAAGATGAAACTTGGCACAATACCTTGCATTCATAGATATCCAATTTTTAAGAACTAACATATTTTATAATGGAATTAGTATGCAACTCACCCTGAAACTTGTTATCAGATAAGTCCAAATGGATCAGATTGTTAAGGTTACCAAGGGACCACAAAATGGTTCCTGAAAGATAAATCAGATAAGGATTCAAGATAATAATACATATATTTTAAAATATATAGTATGAAACCAGAGAATCTTATAATGAATTTACCTTTCAAATTGCAGTATGCAAGTGATAAAAAATTTAGAGAAGATAAATTTGACAGAACATGAGGTAGTGAAGAAGAGATATTTACTTCATCAAGATCAAGCACTCTCAGGTCAGTTACCTTTAAAAAAAAAAATAGTAAAGCTGTAAAGGTATGAAACTTGAAAATCTCTTTAAAAAATTCAAGACACATCTCTTTAAACTTGAGGTATGCAAGACACAAAAATTCAAGAAATGATAATTTTGTCAGAATGCAAGGTAGTGAAGAAGAAATTTCGACATGACTAAGATCAAGCACTTTCAGTTACTTCTCAACTATTCTTTCTAGAATTGGCTATTGGAGCTGCAACGGATTTTGGTAGATAGAAATCAAGGGAAGCTTTAAAATTTCTAAAGGCATTTGACCTATCGAGTTAAAGACGACTAATTGCATCAATTGAGTTTTTGTTTAACCTAACAAGTAAAAAAAGATAAATTGCATCCACTAAGTTTTTCAATCAAACAAAAGTTTAAATGGAAGTATGCAACTCACCCCAAAGCTTGTTACCGGATAAGTCCAAATGAACAAGATTCTTAAGGTTACCAAGTGAAGACAACATAGTTCCTGCAAGATAGAATAGATGTTTCCTCACAAAGGGATATAATTGTCAAGATGGAATTTGACTAAACTGATTGCATTCATAAATATCCAATTTTTAGAAGACACATGATTTTAAATGGAAGCACAAATGGGCCAGATTGTTTAGGTTACCAAGGGAAGACATAATGGTTCCGGAAAGATAAATTAGATAATTATTCAAGATATATATATATATATATATATATTAAAGTATAGGTATGAAATATGAAAATATTTATAATGAATTTACCTTTCAATTCGCAGTTTGCAAGGGACAAAAAATTTAGAGAAGATAAATCTGTGAGAACATGAGGTAGTGAAGAAGAGATATTTACTCTACCAAGATCAAGCACTCTCAAGTTGGTTAACTTCTGAACTAGACTTTCTAGACCAGGCTGTTGGAGCTCCAACCAATTTCTGTCTAGAGCAAGGGACTCCAACTTGGAGAGCTCTAATATTTCCGATGGTATTTGACCAGAAAATACAGAATAAGAGAGGTTTAGATGTGATAACTTGGAAAGATTCTTAATTTTAGAAGGGATTTTAGAGCGATTGAAGTGATTATCAGAGAGGCTAAGCCATTGAAGATGGACAAGGTTGAAGAGAGTGCTGGTAGAGTTGATGGGATCATGGAGACCACTACTAGTGAGGTCAAGCTCGATCACGTAACCAGTGTTCTCATTGCACTTGACGCCGTCCCATGAGCAGCAGTCACTATTTTCTTCCAGATTCCAGAATGAAGTCTTGGGATAACCAGAAGAATCAGAAATAGACATATCAATGGAAAGGCTTTCCTTGAATCGCAACAAAGCAGAACGTTCACTGTCATGGCAAAGTGGTTGCCTAGAAGAAGCAACATGAAAGAGGAAAAGTACAAAAGAAAAGTACAAAAATATGAAGAAACTCATGATTTTGATCCAAAACAAAAATGATTTAATTAGCTCTCAAAGACAAGCAAGATAAGATAGGAGAGGATTGATTTTGCTGTGGTGGGCAATCACGGAAGAGGATTTGAGTTGGTTTTATAGGAAGCTTCAAATTATTATTAATATCATAAATTGAGTGAGTTTATTTTCAAAATTAATATCATTGTCCAAGTCAATTAGCTCGTCTGGTCTTCTAATTAGTGCGGAAAAATTTCAAGTTATTCACACTTTAACAGACAAAGACTTGTCAGAGTAATGTATAAGAGGAATTTTCAACAATGATCACATGGTCTTAACAGTTAAAACTGTTTATTTTTAATATTGTCAGAGTATGTGGAAGACTTGTGATTTGGGTATTTTAAGTTTTAAGTCTGCTCATAGATGTGAGAGATAGGGCAATCGTATCCAAATTTCAAGCAAGACCTCTGAAAGAGGCCAATAACAGTAGGACCACGTTTATAGACTTCCTATTTGAAAAGTCATCGCAGATCTAAAACAAAGAAAAAAAAAAAAAATTCCTTCATTTAATGCAATATCACCGAAACCACACACCAGATCCAAAACAATGCCAATGCCCAACTTAATTCAAACTCATTTCAAATGTAAAATCTCCACACCAATTCAAAACCTATAAATTCATCCACCAAATCACAATCCCGTCATTTCAAAAAATAAAAAATATATATAAAACTATTGAAGCACTATGATGGAAAGGAGTCAGCGTCTTACCGGCATCCTTCGCTGGATTTGGTTGAAGGAGGCGTTGCCTCTTAGAGAGGGGTGGGATGCATCTACGGCTCTGTCTTGCCTTCTCGAGGAAATGGTGATAGGGACATCGTTTTAAGTTTGGGGATGATTTTCATCCCTAACCCTCGCATTTGGGGATGAATTTTTTTCCCCCCAAATAGGGATGGAGACGTAGGGGATTTTCATCTCTAATTTAAGCAGAAACTTGTCTTGCCGTGGTTCAAGTCGGCTCTTTTTTCTTCCTTTCCCACCATTTCCTGATTTCTTATTTTTCCCATTATTTTATTTAGAGAAATGTCATCTTTGGATATAATTAGCTTAAACAAAAATAGCGAAATGATTGGATGCTGCTGCATCAATAATTACATTCAGTGGGCCTTAACAATTATTGTGCCCTGCTAATAATTTAGACCTCTCACTATTACTATTTGAAAAGTATATTTTTATTATTGAAGATGTCTGTTTTTTAATATTTTTTTTAAAACAGAAACAACAAAGAAAATGTATGTTTTTGTTTGAATTGATTACAAAATATGTTGATACAATTACATTAATAAGTCAAATGAAATTACTGTCATGCTAGTTGTACCTCATTATATATATATAGTTTTTTAAGGGTATAAGGAAAATTTATTATTGTGAATGAAAAAAATACATCTAGTTGATGATAATAGAACTTTGTGGGTCCTCACGATTGTGTATGCTAATCATTGTCCTATTACTAGAAGATTTCTTTGGAGGTACCTTGATTCCATTAGAAATTGTTTTAATATGCCTTGGTTTATCGCGGGTGATTTCAATGAAATCATGAATAGTGCTGAGAAGAGAGGAGGAAGATTTAAGTATTCCAATAGTGGTTTCACCGATTGGATTGATAGAAACGAGCTAGTTGATATGGGATACATTGGTGCAAAATTCACCTGGATGACCAAAAGGGGAATTGGGGAGGAAATTTAGGAGAGGCTCGATAGAGCTCTTTTGTTCGATAGACTGGAGGATTCACTGTGTGGAGGGGTTTGTGAAACATCTGCCTAGGATTTTGTCAGATCATTGCCCTATTCTCATCCAACTCCATAGTAGATATATTCTGAGTAATACCAACAAAGTTTTCAGATTTGAAGCTATGTGGCTAAAACACAAGGATTTTGAAGATTTGGTGTTAAAGAATTGGCCATCTTCTGATTCTTCGGTTGCTGAGAAAATTCATTTGTTCACTAATACTCTTCAGAACTGGAATAAGAATATTTTTAGGAACATTTTCCGTAAGAAGAGAAGAATTTTTGCTAGAATTCAAGGTATCCAAAAATACCTCAATGTGAGATATTCCTAGTACCTCTCCACTCTTGAGAAGTCTCTCATTACTGAGTATCAGAACAGGAAGAAGTTTTCTGGCAACAAAAATCCAGAATTTGTTGGCTCAAAGATGGGGATAAAAATACGAAATTTTTTCACCTATCCACCGTTATCAGACGTAGAAGAAATAAGATTTAGGGCTTCAAGTCGGGGAATGGCAACTGGATTGATGATATAGGGGAGATGAAAAATGAAGCAGTTAATTATTTTCTTAATCTATTTGAGTTGAAGCATAGCCTTGGTGAGTATTCTAAGCTTCCTTTATTTTTTCCCAAATTGTGCGAGGTATAAATCTTTTTTATCTTCTCCTATGTGTGAAAATGATATCAAGATGAGTTTGTTCAATATTTGGGGGATCAAAGCCCTGACCCTGATGGTATTCCAGCTATCTTTTTCCAAAGATTTTGGAACAATTGCAAAGTTGATTTGTGTAAGTTGGTTTCGGGTTGCTTTACCACAGGGTGTGTTCCTAGAGATTTAAATAATACCCTTATTTCTCTGATCCCTAAAATCCCTAACCCTACTAATATGATGGATTTTAGACCCATTAGCTTGTATAATACTTCTTTCAAAGTTTTGAGCAAAGTTCTGGTACAGAGACTTAGAGTGTTGTTGTCTGATCTTGTTAGTCCGAACCAGGTGGCCTTTGTGCCTGGTAGGCAAATCCAAGACAACATTATCGTTGCTCAAGAAGTCCTTCACAAGTTCAAGACTATGAAGGGTATGATGGGTTATATGGCTTGGAAAATTGATCTCGCAAAGGCTTATGATAAACTGCAATAGGGTTTTATTAAGTAAGTTTTGGAGGAAATTAGCATTGTTGGGAAATTAAATGAGCTGATGATGAGTTGTGTCACGAACGTGAGCTATAAAGTGATTGTGAATGGTGAGCTGTCTGAGAGCTTCACTCCTAAGTGTGGTATTAGGTAAGGCGACCCTCTGTCCCCCTACATCTTTGTTTTATGTATGGAGAAACTCTCACATATTATCTAACAAAAACACCTTGAGAAGGCTTGGTGTCGGATCAAGATATCCAAAGGAGGTCCTGATATATCTTACTTATTCTTTGCTGATGATCTTATTCTTTTGGAAAGGCTCACCAGCAACAAGCGCAAATTATAAAAGAGTGTATTGAAAATTTCTGTGATATTTCGGGCCAACAAGTGAGTTTCCCTAAGTCTAGTGTTTACTGCTCTAGAAACATTAATGGTGGCATTGCTAAAGATTTAGCTAATTTATGTGGCTTTCCCATTACAAAGAATCTTGGATCTTATCTTGGAGTTCCGTTTATTCATGGTCGTATTAGGAGTGATACTTATAAAGAGATTCTTGTGAAGACTCAAAAAAGACTGACAACCTGGAAGAGTGCCACTCTTTCTTTTGTTGGTAGATGCACCCTCATTAAAGCTGTCATTTCCGCTATTCCTGTGTATGCTATGCAATCCATCAAGCTTCCCTCGGATATCTCTAGATAATTCGATAAGATAAATAGAGATTTTTTGTGGGGTAGTACTTCTGAGAAAAAAAAATTCATCTTGTCAATTGGGATATTATATGCCAGCCGAAATACCTGGTGGGCTCGGTATCAAAACTACGAAACTTATGAACCAAGCTTTGTTTGTTAAAGCTAGTTGGCGCTTATCTCTAAAGGATTCGGGTTTATGGGGTCAACTTCTCAAAGATAAGTATCTTAAAGGTGAAAACCTGAGTGATCTGGATAATTTAAGTTCCAAGAACTGCTCAAGCACGTGGAGAGGTGTTCTTTTTGGGGCTAAACTCCTTCTTGGTGGTATGAATTGGAGAGTTGGTAATGGGAAAAGAATTAATTTTTGGTATGATGATTGGGTGCCTAATTTTGGTAAGGTTCACAGACACTCTTCTTCCTTTTTTTTGACTGCCATGAACCATGAAAAGGTGTGTGATTATTTGGTTGACAGCACTTGGGATGTGCAGAAGCTTTCGACTGTGCTTACTTGGCATGTGGTCTCTCGTATTATCATTATTCATGTTGACAGTAGTTTGGACAATGAGGATACTGCCGTGTGGGGTTTATCTAAGAATGGTGAGTTTTCGGTGAAAAGTGCCTACGAGGGATTGTTTATTGATATTGATCTTGTCAATTGGAAATGGAATTTCATCTGGAAACTTAAGTTGCCGCCTAAAGTTCTTTACTTTGTTTGGACTCTCCTTCATGGGAAGCTTTTGACCAACTGCCAACGTGCTACTAGGGGAATTACTTCTAATGCTATTTGTTTGAGATGCAATGTGAGTAATGAGGATGCTGATCACGTTTTTAGAGGTTGTGCTGGGTCCATTCGTATATGGGAGTATATCAGCAAAGGTAGCACAAAGTCTAGTGATTTCCATATTGCTTAGGATGAGTGGCTGTATAGCAATCTTAATTGCAATACTCTGGTGCTGGGAAGATATTCAAATTACCTTCTTTTTAGTGTGACTCTCCGGTTCTTATGGAAGTGGCATTGCAATTGTGTTTTCACCCTTGGTTTCGTTCCTCCTTCCTACCTTGGTCTGATCATTTGGAAGTATGTTGAGGATTGGTGGAAGGCTAATGTTATGGAGGATAATTCTGCTGCTAGGAAGAGCTGTCTCATTTCGTGGTGTCCACCTGCTTTTGAGTGGGTTAAACTCAATGCTGATGGTAGTATGATTCCTGAGACGAATGCTATTGCTGGTGGTGGTGTGGTTAGGGACCACTTGAAGACATGGGTGATTGGTTTTGGGGCATTTTGGAGGGCCTGAAGCTGGTTTGGCATCATGGGTTTAGAAAGGTCATTGTTGAAACTGATTCGAAATTGGCGGTGGATATTCTTTGTAAGGCCTCCCCGCCTTGTCACCTACTTTTCAGCATCATTCAAGCTTGTAAGTTTCTTAAGGATAAAGATTGGAGTTGCCACATTCAGCATGCTTTCAGGGAAAGTAACAGAGTGGGGGATAGGATGGCGTTTCTTGGGCACTCGCTTGGTTTCAATACTACTATTTTTAATTCTCCCCCTAATCTGGCTTCTGCAAACCTGGAAGATGACTTCAATGGTGTTAGTTTTGCTAGACTTTGTTCTAGCTCTTAGTATTTTTTTCTGTTTTTGTCTTGGGCTTTTAGCCCCCCTTTGCACCAAAATAAAAAAATAAAAAAAAAAATACATCTAACGACTTACCATTTAACCTCCAAGGTATAGTGCAACCGGTAGATAGACGAGTTTAAGATTTGAGCAAATGACTTTTAAGTCAACAGCTCGAATCTTACAAATAGCAAAAAGTTTTAAAAAAAGTACCGTAAAAAACGATTTACCCTTTAAATATGCATAAAACTATTACAAAATCCCAAAAGATAAAGATATATATATATATATATATATATATGAAATATGTATGAAAAACAAATGCAATACAAAATAAGGTCGAGAATTGACGAGATAAAGTTAGTTCGGTAGTAAACATCTCACACCTATACCATGAGGTTATGAGTTCGAGTCCTCACCCTTCCAAAAAAAAAACCCAAAATTTATGTAATACTTAAAACAAAAAATTACAAAATAAGAGAACCATTAACTTCATGTATAAACCTACTCTACCATGTTGCAGTCGGTTCTTCAATTTATCTCAATTTCAAAGAAAACTATTCAAAAAGGAAAAATATTGATCATTTTGACAATTATATGCATTTGTAATTAAACGTATCAATGCCAGTCCAATTTATATCAATTTCTAAGAAGACTATTCAAAAAGAAAAAATATTGATCATTTTGACAATTATATATATATATATATATATATATAACTAAACGTACCGAGGGCAGCTCAAAATTATGTAATACTTAAAACAAAAAATTACAAAATAAGAGAATCATTAACTTCATGTATGAACTACTCTACCATGTTGTAGTAAGTACTTCAATTTAATGCAATTTCTAAGAAGAATATTCAAAAAGGAAAAATATTGATCATTTTGACAAATATATGCATTTATAACTAACCGAATCCAGGCCAGCCCAATTTATATCAATTTCTAAGAAGACTATTTAAAAAGGAAAATTATTGATCATTTTCAAGTAAACTAACCGAATCCATCGATTAAGAAAATGAACTTTCAAGTAAACATGAAACTCAAGTATTAATGAGTTTAAGTTGGATTAAGAAAATAAATTTAGGCTATGTTTGAGATTGTTTTACTTTGAAAATAATCCGTTTATGGCTTAACTTTATATTTAATCAGTTTAAAAAAAAAATTGTTATGTGTTTGATAAACCGATTTTAAAAATTGCTTTACTTTTGGAAGTATGGAAAATTTAATCGATATAATTATTAAAATAGACAACATTAAAAAAAATGAAAAATAATCAAGTAATATAATAATTCTATATTATTAAAATAAATCTGAATTATTATTATTATTTTTAAATATATATATAAAAAAAAAACTTAAAATTAAAACAGAGGAAGCACAGGCTAGCGGAAGCTGTGCCGCCCTCCTCCAATGACCTCACCGCCGGATGGATTGGCCTCCGTCTGCACCAGTATCTGAGTCAGCTCAGCTTCCGTCTCTATCCTCCGCCTCTCCGCCTCGCACCGAAGAGCCTCCCTCGATTTCATGTCGTCAAATCTCAGATCTCACGATGGTGGTCGAAATCTACGACAAGCAATGGTGGTTGGAATTGACGACAACGAGCACAGCGTGTACGCACTGGAGTGGACACTGGATTATTTCTTCACAAATTTCGCTTCCAATCCTCCTTTCAAGCTCGTCGTCTTCCATGCCAAACCTTCTCCACCATTCTCGATCTCACGACAGTGGCCACCATTCCCAAACCTTCTCCAGGCAGCGGTGGCATCGACTTCCGACGGTGGCCACCATTCCCGATCAGTTTTTTATATTTTCATTTTTTTTTTTTACTTTTAGTTTTTCATTAGATTATTATTAAATATAAGGGTAATCTTGTCTTTTATTAAAATAGTGAGGGTAGTCTAGACATTGCATAAGCAATAAGCTAGATTCTAGCAAATTGTTATATACCCAAAACTTGAGAAATAAACACGTATTCCTCAAACAAAAGCAATCCCAAACATAGCCTTAATGTAGAGATAACGACTTATAAGATCAAAAATGACCTTAAGTACATGATAGAAAGTAGACAAAATTCGCCGGGAAGATTTATAAAGTTTGCCCCGGTCTGTATTCCAACGGAACTAAAAGAAGTTTCTGCTCAAAGTTCTGCTATTTCATCTCATAAAGAATGAAATTTCAAACATGATTTTATTGCAAAAAAAACAGAGCTTTTACTGCTCTACATAATAATGCCGAATATGTTTGGAAAATTTTGGCTGTAGACAGATATAATGAGAACCGAAAATAATGTGATGTGGCCCAGGTATCAATAATCTATAATCAGGTTGCAAAAAGAACTTTAGATTTAAAAAAGCTTACAAGAATCATCTGTGAAAATACAAAAGACTGCTCTAACAAATGTGGTTACAATATGCCAATTAGGTGTGCAACACATAGCAGATCATATGTTCATCCACATTTGATTAGTGTTCACATCAAGCAATTTCAACATATCAGACACTATCACGAGTCCTCTTCATTAGCTTCAGCGGCAGATATCTCAGAGTCTAATTTGTCTATTAACTGCCTGCTTACAAAATTAGCAACAGATATCATATCAAGAATGACGCTTGGATCTATGCCAGAACCTCCTCGTTTGGTCATCCCGCAAATGTGCCCTTGTCTGTTGATGGAAATAGAAACTGCCGAGCTCATTTGGGATTCCTCTTCTGAAGTAGCATCTACAATATAGTGCTTTCCGACCTGCAAAAGAGAAGCGATAAATTAATGAAGATCCGGCAAACATTTGCAGATAATAGAACACTCAGGGAAACAGCACCTTTGTTAATGTAACTATGACAGGAACTCCAGAGGTGTCAAAATGCAGAAATTCTTCATCACTTATGTCAACCTCTGGTTGCTCATCATTTGACGCTCCGGCTACAACATGTACAGTTGGGATGCCTGTATTGCTCAAAGCAGCCTGCAGAATAGCAAGTTGGTTAATAAGTATTATGTTCCACATCAGCGAAATAATACTTCCTAAGCTATAAAAACGTGTCTCTAAGGGAAGTGATTTGAGAACATTAATGATCAAACATTTCATTGTCAATGTCTAACAAATCCAGCCTTGAAATGTCTATGCACAATCAGAAATAATCGATAACCAGTTTTTATCAATAGTCAGGCTACTCCACCTTTGATTGACGTTTATTTGCATTTAAAGAAAATGATAGAAAATGCCACACATGAAACATAAGAATTTATTGACAAAACATACCTTAATTGCAGCACCTAGAGCGTCTAGAAGATTTCCATCTGAACTAATGACAAGGCCATCAATATAAAGATCCCAACAAACTTTCCCTTCCACGACTATAAGAGATGAGAGATCAATTCCAGCTCCTGAAAAATTTGGGCAACTCCATATCAATTGAATAAGCAAGAATTAAAAGTGATAATTCATCATTGAATGGCATAAAATGCATATATTGAAAGGAAAAGAAGAAAGAAGGTGGAGGATGTCAATATCCAAATAAGAGAAATCATTCAAGAGGAAAGAAATTTATGGCAGTTTGTATTGCTCTACTTGGAACACAAACCTGCTCCGCTTTTACTGCCCAAGAGACAACGCTGAAGAGCACCTGATAGTTCTGCTGATAGTTCTTCACCCCCCCTACCCTGTGTACATAGCAGATATGCTTTTACTCAAAGACAGAATAAGAAACACATTAATCATAGATTCATAATAACAATAGATGAGCAACAGCAACAATAATGAAATAAAGGTATTGAGGGTGCATCAAAACAGATCACAACATCTCAAAGGGTTATCACAGAACAGAAATTAATATGTACTAGATTAAAGCAACAATGAACCAAGGTCCCTAAATATGTCAAACTACAATTTCAGCAGAAAATCAAGAAGATAATCAACAAAAAGATGATTTACCAAGAACACCCTAATGACCATATGCATACATAGATAAGCAGAAAACCTAAATGAGCAATAGCTTTCTATCCTGTGTGATGGCTTGTTCAACTCGTTTAATGCCATAAATCATTAAAATCAACAAAAACCCACAACCATGTAAAGGACCACTATCAGCAAAGTAATAAACTTGAAAAGAACTGGAACCAAAGTATACAACCTCAAATGTTGGCTCAGCTGTGGGGCTGCAATCAATGAATAAAGCAACTTTCCCTTTGTCAGGTTGCAAAGCACTTGGTTTTCCAAGTTCAGCCTGCGATTAAAAACAGTTGGTAAGTTATCTCAAAAAGGCAGGAAGATGTCAATTTTTGCAAATACCTTCACACTAGCAATAACATCCGTTGCGCCCAATCTAACTCTAGCCGAACCATTTGCCTGCCATGAAAATGCATGAAAATATAAACCTTACAACACAAAAACAAAATCAACATTAAAGAAAAACACGAACCTGAGGAATGACTCCAGTTTCGACATAAATGGGTCTGTAAGTATATCGTTTTCGACCATCCGAACGGAGGTCCTGAGCTACGCCACCTTTGATGAATTCCTTTTCTCCCTCAGAAAGTCCCACCATTCCTTCCTTCCTTCCAACTACATGAAACCCAGAACCATAAATATGATCAAAATCATAAACACATTGTCAAAAACTAAAATTTGGAGAAAAAAAGAAACCATTAGAAATAATAATAATAATAATTCAACTCAGCTGCGCATTTTCGCAAACAGGTAGTGAACACAAAGCACCCACAAAACAAAAACAACAAGAGAGTGAAAAAATTGAAGAGGGCATAGTTCAAATATAGAGACAGCCTATTTCACTCACTTGCGAGATTATGAATTGTCGTGCTTCGTCACTGGTTGCTGCGCAGACAGAGAGATATGTCTGGTAATATTGCGGATTTTTTTTATACAAACCTAAAAACCGCTATTTTATTTCGCGCTTTCTAACGGAAATTATCTATTTGTTCCCTCACTTATCGTAAAATAACACGATGTTATTTTCATTCGCTGAAGTTTCTTCACCGGCCCCCATAATTAATCGTGCAAAACCAAAACAAAAATGGTATTTCATGATAATGTAGGGACTAATTGATAATTCCTCCTTTTAAAAAACGAACACGTCACCAATTCTCAGCCGTTTAGATTTTTGTGAGCTGACGTGGCGTAAAACGAACGTATAACATACAAAATCAAACGAAATAACGCGGTGGAGCGAATCTAAACTCAGCAAAAAAAAAAAAAAAATTTGGTTCCCCAAAACAAGAAAAAAAAAAAAATTAAAAATTAAAAAAAAAAAAAAAACAAAACACCTTAAACCCTCGAACACCGACTCTATCGAGGGAGGGATTTTTTTTCAAGTAATCGTAAAGTTTGTATTTTTGATACTTCATTTGTTTTCGATTCGTCTAATAAAGCGTTTCCCTTTTGAAATTTTCATTTTTGTTTCTGTTTTTATGTGTTTTTCAAAACAGGTGATTTGGATCGATGGGTCGGTCTCGTGCTGTGTCCCACTCTATCGATGACGATCACAACCAAAGGTTCTGTACCGTATTTTTATTTTTTATAGTTATTTTTAATCAATTTATGGATTTGGGTTTTGTGTTTTTCAAGTGAAACAGTGTTGTGTGTTAATTTCAATAGATTTTAGATGGTTTTATATTTATTTTTATTTTTTTTTGGTGTGTGAAATGGACTGTTTGTCACTTCTATGGTTGATTCATGCGTATATGTTTATTGGATGTCCCAGGATTTTTCTTTTGAGAGTTTTAGTTGCTGTGTGTGCTTTAAGTTATTGCTTCTATTGTGGTAATATTGAATTGAAATGGTGGTGTACTTATTAGATTTAAGTTTCAATTGTTTTGTTTTGGTGTATAGAATTTGATATTGATCGAGCCCGTCAATCACTTTGGGTAGAATTTAATTTGTGATACAATCATTGAATTTAATAAACTTTTATTACCTGAAATGCTTCTCATGTTTTAAAACTCATAGAATGTCTATTGCTGTTCAATTCATAAATATCAGTCACTTCAAATGGAAATTTAGATTCGCGCACTGTTGTGATCATATTCCTTTTCAATCTTTGATCAACTTGAAATTTTACTTCTGTGTAAGTTGATACATTTACTGTGTTTTAGCAATGCTGTTTTCATTGTGGTCTAATGAAAGATTTCTGTTTCCACTTGCAGTAGATCCAAAAGAAAAAGGAGCAATTCCAGCGTAGAGAATGTAGAGATTGCATCTAATGGTATTTCATCGTTCTTAGTATATAAGCCATATGTTTGCCATTGATTTGAAAATTATATAAGGAAAAGAGTTTCGAATAGGAATTTTTGGATTATGATTGCATTTGATTGTCCTACATCTGTCTTATTTTCCCTTTTTTGTATTAATTTTCTATTTTCGTACGTTCTTTGATTTTTCCATTCATCGTCTTCTATGTCCTTCCTCTGTACCCCAATCACAAAGGGCTCAGATGTAATTAAATTATCAAAAATTCTGAATTTCTTCTCAAAGCTTCAAACTCCAACTTTACTTTGTCACCGTAAGCATCAGTTGACCTTTATATCTATATATTTGCCTGTTTATTTGTCTCCACTGACTCCATCTCGCACAATGTGATATAGGTCAAGCATCCGGCGAAGGAAAAGCAGCATTATACCACTGCAATTATTGCAATAAGGATATTTCAGGAATGGTTCGCATTAAATGTGCAGTGTGTCCAGATTTTGACCTTTGCATTGAGTGCTTCTCTGTTGGAGCTGAAACTAATCCTCATAAAAGCAATCATCAATATAGGGTTATGGTTAGTGACCTTCCTCAATGTTTCTTGCATCTTTTATCACCTTTTTAATTCAGGGCCGTGGCATGATTTTAGGTGGTTGATAATATGTAAAAGTTTTGGTGGGATTATTAGTACATCAGAATATGTATATAATATATTTATACTCCTCTTAGTGAATTTAAAATGCTCAAAGGAAATATTTTCGTCTAAATTTCCATCTTTTTATATTTAAACTCCAATTTCAAATTTTATTTATCCTATAATATGTAAGATCTAAATTGCCAGGAGAATCTTTTCAATATGTCATAAACCCACTGGTGATGCACTCACATATATCATTATTTTAGGTCCGAACTCTCGGTCCAGTATTGCTTCTCCCTAATAATTTACACGTGTTTTGGTATCTTTATGATGTTATGCAAAATTGGAAACCTAAATTACATAAAATTATTACATCTTTTCTGTATATTAAGAATTACATATTTCTTTACAGGACAATTTGTCTTTCCCACTTATTTGTCCAGACTGGAATGCAGATGAAGAGATTTTACTTCTAGAGGTATAAATAATTACTAATTAAAAATTGTGAATCTATATTCCTTCACATTTGATAGTTAGGGAGTAAATGTGTATTTAGGCCATTGAGATGTATGGAATTGGGAACTGGAATGAAGTTGCAGAACATGTTGGAACCAAGAGCAAGTCACAGTGTATCGATCACTACAATGCTGTATACTTGAACTCCCCATGCTTCCCTCTTCCGGTATGCTATTATGTTAATCAAGAGTTTTCACACATCACACACACACACACATCAATCAGACAATAGCAATGATATAATATTCTTCATGGATGGTTGACCTAGGACCTGTCTCTTGTAATGGGAAAGAGCAGAGAGGAGCTCCTTGCAATGGCCAAAGAACATGCAGAAATCAAGAAAGGTTAGGTCTTTGTGGTTCTATACTCCTTAGGATCATTGTTGAGTTTTGAAGAGTATGAGAATAAACTAATTTACTGTTGTATGGGACACGGGAGATTGATACCTAATGTTTTATACTTTACTACTCCTGAGTACTATCTTAGGTTGACTGTCTGCAGTTTTGGGATTTTTTTACATGGTGAATTTTCCTTTATGTAGTTTCATTTTAAGTAATAGCCAGTAACAAGTTCCTCCTTTATTTTTTCTTCACCTCTTCTAAATGGTCACTCTTTTAAGTTCATTAATGAATTTGTATTCATTGGTTAAGATCACTCAGTATGGAGCCATGAGATGAAAATATCAATATCAATGGCAATTTGGTGGAAATATCGATATCGACGAATATTGATGTAAAATTTACGGAAAGTATGGAAATTTGGCTAAAAACGTAAAAAAAAAAAAAAATTATGAAACTTTTAAACAAAGTTAATATAATCAATAATCTAACAAAAACACACTTTTTTTCAAATACATATAATATCTAACAACTATATGGTATACTATACCATATTAATATAAAAAATAAAAATCTTCCATTAAAACTTCATTTTTTAATAGATTGCATCATACAAGCCATACAAATTTTAATACCAAAACGAAGACCTAGGTGGCCCGGAGCGCTAGGCTCCGGGCCACCGTCTGACTAGTGTCTAGTGCCTACTAGAACACTGACCGATACCATGACATACAATTTGAATAATTTGTAATATAATCACGAATATGTCACATGTAAGCTTCTTGATTTCTTCCCACCATCCTTCCATATAGTGGAAATTGTATAGAAGGATAATTGGAGATCCTGAAACCTCCATAGCCCTTGTCACTAGTCCCTAAACTCATGGATTTAAAACTGATTGAAAGATTTGTTCATAGTGATTATTTTTTATTTAGGATAAAAAAATTTAAGGGCCTCATATCTAATATTTTTGCAATTAAAGACGATACTTGATTTTTCTTTTCTGTTGCCACAGAACTTCCTGTGGTCGGTGATCTTACACTGAAGGAAGAGTCCCCCTTCTCTGCAAGAGTGAAGTATAACTATTTTCACCGGTTTGCATTTAACTCAGATCCAATATTAAAGTTTATTAGCTTACTTCTTGTATGTGATTGATCAGGTCCGAGACATTGAGAAAAGAAGATCCAGCACGTCAATCTTCATCTGGCTTAACTACTAGTATGACAAACAATACTCATCTGAAAATCTTGTTCACTGTTGGGCTTTTTTTGTAACATTCTTTTGTGGGTTCGAGAAAAATTACATGATTAACAAACTGCATTTTTTCTCTTTTAGGCTCCTTTCTGAGTCCAAGCAATGGCAACACATTATCCTGTTCAGTACAGATGGCCTCAAACATGCCCCAGACTAAAGACAGCGATAAAGTGGAAGGTAATGCTTTCTAGTTTCTTCATTTATACTTTTTGATACAATGATTGGATGGTCTGCATTAACGATGGAAAATTTCTTATTACACTCAGCTGGGTACCTGTTATTTTAAAAGTTATACATCTTATATCTTAATATGTAGAATTTGTTTTGCTCAAGTGGTTAGACAAAACTAGGTCAACTCAATAATTTTACTCATAAGAAAACGTCTGTTTCAATGTACACAAACATGCATGTCATACATGATGATGATGTTTTTAACATTATTCTTAACCTGGATTTGTTAGAATAAAATTTATGTGGATATGATATTTTTTGAAGTTAATCTAAGATATTGGTATGCACAACACTACAGTTGCTCAGAAAAGGAAAAACACTAAACATAATTTGTTTGGTCATTTTGAGTAGATGAAGAGTTCCCTTTTGAAAGTAAATGTTTACTGATTTGCATTATTGTTGTACATTGTTGGCAGAATCTCAGGGAGACAGGAGTATAGGAGAGAAAAAACTTAGGGTTCCAGGGGATGAAACGCCTTCTATGACAGAGTTGAGTGGCTATAATTTCAAGAGGCAGGAATTTGAGATTGAATATGATAATGATGCAGAGCAGTTACTGGCAGATATGGAATTTAAGGACACTGACAATGATGTTGAGCGTGAACTGAAACTGAGAGTGCTGCGTATTTACTCGAAAAGGTAACTGTATAGGTCACATGAATATGAACTTGTTGTACATGAGAGACAATAACAAGGGCAAGGCTTATATGCAGCTTACCTCATCTTTTCCAGAAATAGAAAAGTTAAGAAGCGGAAGAAAAAAAAAATTAAAGTTTTACATTTTGTTCAGAGGAAATATTGATAGTAGTTCATGAGAATGTGGTGATTTGTCATGCATTTTGTATGTAGTTCCTAAGAGCATACTTACCAACCGTCCATTCTTGTAGTATTTTGTCACTGTTTGGACTAGGTTTTGGAGACCTATTCAATCATATTAATTTAATCCTAGCTATGCAAATTCAGCAAGTTTTAATTGTATTAGATAAATGCAAATTCTAGGTTGCACTTATAGATTAACTGACATGAGGTTGTCTTGCTCTGGTATACCTTATAAAAGTGTTCATTTTGGTACATTAGTTTTCAGCTTGATTAGTATCAGTATCACCATAATTCTAATGCATTTGAGGACTTTTTTGACAGGTTAGATGAGAGAAAACGTCGGAAGGACTTCATACTGGAAAGAAATTTGCTATATAAAGATCCTTTTGAGAAGAGCCTCTCTCCTGAAGAGAGGGACATATATCAGCGCTTCAAGGTCTTGATGCGGTTCCACTCTAAAGAGGAGCATGAGGAGTTACTCAAGAGTGTCATTGAGGAATATCGGATTGCCAAAAGAATACAAGAGCTTCAGGTTTTATTTATGCCTCCCACTCTGCTCTGTAAGAGCAACGTTGCCTGTGGCTTGTCACACTGTAGAAACTAACATATGCTTCCTTAATGGCTCTAGCTCTCTAAGAGGGATGAGCTGAACTAATGTTTAGAATCCGTTGATACTCATTTATGTGTATTATAGAGTTCATTTTGTTATAGAAATTATTGATCCTGTTGCAGTTCTCTTTTGGACACAGCAATTTTATTAGATTTTAATTCCTTGCAAATGTTAATTCTCATATTAAACTATTGTAAGTAATTGTGCAGGAAGCACGTGCGGCTGGCTGTAGAACATCAGCTGAGGCAAATAAATTTATTGAACAGAAGAGGAAGGAAGCTGAAGAAAATGCCCAGAGGGCGAAAGAAGGTGGCCAGGTTGGTCCGAGTGGTAAAATATTGCAGAGGCTGAATTCTATCAAGGGTGAAGTTGAGGTCAGTCCCCGCGTAATCATGCGGGGGTCTACAGCTTTACATCCTTTTAGTAAGGATTCATCTTCAACCATAACAAGCTCCCTGAATGACTGGGACATCACCGAATTCCCAGGCGCGGACCTACTCTCTGAAACTGTAAGGATTAATTCTGCCCCTTAATTTCCCATTAGTTGAATAGTTTCTGAAAAATGTTAAATCATCAAAAGAGTCATAATATAAATGGGTCCAATTTGATATATAATGTCTTGTACACAGGAGAAACGTCTTTGTGGTGAGATCAGAATTCTACCCGCACATTATCTGAAAATGTTAGAGATCTTATCAGTAGAGATAATGAAGGGCAACATTAGCAACAAATCAGAAGCTCACAACCTATTCAAAGTTGAACCAAGCAAAGTTGATAGAGTATATGAAATGCTTGTCAAAAAGGGAATTGCTCAAGCATAAATGCATAATCACCACACATCATCACCATCACCACCACCACCACCACCACCACCACCACCACCACCACCACGACGAGTAGTATGGTTATTGTTTGTAATCAATTTTGTACAGAGTTTTGACTGAGCAGTGTTGAAAACTTGTTGAGGTCATATAGCGCTTTAAAAGCTTAGCTGAGGAAACTTGTGATGAGATGAAATTTAATTCAGATATAATCAGTCCTCTCCCTCTCTCTCTCTCTCTCGCTTTGTGCTGAGTGTCCTAATGGGACCCTATATAGCAAAAGTAGCTTAGCCTTTACAGCTAATGTGTATAAAGTGTAATTGTACAACAACAGCAGGAGCAGCAACACTCTCTCTTTCTCTCTCTCCCTCTCCTTCATTTAATTACAGGAGAGAACACAGATTGTGTAAGATATATTTATTATAACAAATTACTTTGATTCTTGTTTTTTATTTGAGACAAGTTTGACCAGTTTGGATTTGAAGAATGCATTCTTTTATTAACAATAAAAAAAGAATACATACTTGATACTTGCAGCAATTGTCAAAATAAAAAAACGAGAGAGAGGAAGAAGACAAGAGAGGACAGAAAAGAAACCAGAACCAGAACTTGTTTGTGTCTCTGTCAGTGTGAACAGAACATAGATTTGAAAAGGAAAGATGGTGATGAACTAGTTACCGTACAATCTAATTAATAAAAAAAAATAAAAACAAGACAGAGAAAGTAAGAGAGAGAAAAAGTCTCATGTTAGTCAAATTTTGTCCTTCCCTAGAAACAGAGTCAAAATTATTTCTAATCTATCATTCTCTCTCTAAAAATTCAATTTTCTTCAAATCAAGTCAGGCCTCCTCCTCCTCTTCTTCTTCAACTTCAACATCACCACCACCAAAATCCCACAAGTGTAATGTCGACCCACTTGATGCAGCCACGTGTCTATCATCAGCCACAAAAGCATTCACTTCCTCTACAAGTCTCTCTCTAAACATATTCATGTAAATCCCTCCTTCCACTTCCCAAACCCTTATAGCACCCTCGGCGCACATTAGCCAATACATCAAATTCATGCACCCTATCATCCCACCACCACCACTTTCCACAAACATTGTATTAAACCTACAAACCTCCTCTAACGTATCCACCCTGCGCACGATAGCCCTCCCCCTATTATCCACGATAACGTACGCCTCTCTACTAACGTCAACCGACCTCGCCACTATACCTCTCCTCGGCTGCTCACTCAATCTCACTTCTCCATTACTCAAATCCAACACCATCACTTGACCGTTGACGCGCGTGTTATCGATAATGCGCGTGGCCGTGCACGCAACAGCCGAGTTTTGACCCTCACTCACCCTAACTCGACCCACAAACTCGTTCAAATCGGTCAACATCCGCCACCCGATAACTGCGTACTGTTCCGTCAGGGATCCTCCGACGAACGTCAGCGTCTCGGTTTGACCGTTCCATATGCGAAAGGCCGGACCCGCCAGACCCGCATAGAGCCCGACCCAGTAACGGCGGCAGCCGCTGAAGTCGATCAGGACGCCGTCGTTTACTAACTCTCCCAAGTGGACCCTCCGTGGCTGCTGCTGCTGCGCGGGGTCGTTGATGTCATCGACGACGTGGATGACGCCGTCCAAGGTAGCGAAAACGAGACGGGTGTTGTCGGTGATGATGATGCCTGAGACAGCAACAGAGAGTCCAAGGCGGTTGCCATACTGGGGACGGAAGGTGGCGACGTGGAGGCGGGTGGCGAGGTCGAAGAGACGGACGGCGCCGTCCGCGAAGCCGCATGCCAGGTGGATGTCGGAGAGAGTGAGGCAGCGACACATCAGCCCATCTGGACCTTCCACGTCGGACGGGTCGAAGTGGGGGGTGTAGTATGAACATCTACCCGTGCGGAAATTAAGAGCCGTCCGATGGCGGTACATAAACTCGTGCCTCCACGTGGCGTGTAGGAGGTGAGTCCTCCTCCAGATAAGACGAGTGAGACGGTGCCACAGCAGATCAGAGCGAGACACTGCTCGCCACGTGGAGCACACCTGCATGCAACAAAATCACGTAACTTATTATTATCACAAATCTCATGCAAGCAACAATGCACGTAAAAACATTTTCATTGTAATTTTCGTCCTTCATTCATTATAGAATTCCTTTTACACAATTAATTATACTGTAAATGAAAATAACTAATTTGTCTACCCATCAATTAACACAATTAATAAATTATACTGCAAATGAAAATAACTAATTTGTCTACCCATCAATTAACACAATTAATAGTTTCGAAATATCGGAAATTCTGACTGTAAGAAAAAGGAGGCCATGGAAAGAGAAGAGAGTGAGCTCCATCTTCCATGCGCGAAAAGTCATTTTCTTTTTTAATAAATGAAAGAAGATTAGTAGATTGCAGGAGAGACTAGGGACTAGAGAGCAGAGGGTTCAGAGAGTAGGGGGATGGTTTCTTTCTTTCTTTTTTTCGTTTGTTCAGGTCTGAAGTCTGAACAGATATGTCGTCAGTGATGCAAATTTATCAAAAAAGAAAGATGTAGTTATTATTATTATTATTATTACATCGAAGTAGATGAGACTTGTCTTGTCTTTTACTACACATCCTACTATAACGGAGATTGTGACAGCTCTCTCTTTCTCTTTATTCAAAAACGAATTCAATTCAAAGGGTGCATTGAATAACTGATTTTGCTCTTTATTTTTATATGCATGTGTATTTATAAGAAGATGATGATGAGGAGGAGGTACAAAAAAAAGTACAATTATAACCCACCGGTCCACATTTATATATATATCTATGATGATGATGAACAACAACAACATTGATCAAAAAGAGTATAGTATGTATTCAAAAGAGGGAAAAATCCCCAGAATGGACAAAGGACTATAAAAGGACAAATATATATGTCGACTCCTCTCTCCATTAGCTGTGGTCCATCCATGGAAGTCTTGTATATATATATATATCAATCATCATAAAGAGAAAAAGCTTATATATGTGTGTGAATAAATACAACATAGGATACAAGCAACAAGCGTGCTTTTCTATCAATCTCTCTTTCATTTCCAAGAAAGGGGTTGCCCAAAGACCTGTCTCGTTAAAAGCAGAGAATCTATTAAGCCTTCTCTTCACCAAACTTGTCTTTTTCTCTTCTTTTTTTTTTTTTTTTTTTTAATATACTCTCTTTGACTCTAGCTAGCTTCTACATCTGTGCTTCTTCCTCATCTCTCACTACCTACTCTAAGATTTGAATATTTTTATGTAGAATGAGATGATCCTTTAGTTTTTATGTTGAATTCAATCTTATTTTATGTATTAAAAACATTACCCCATATGACTCTGACAGCTAGAAGAGAAGATGCATCAAAGGGTGCTTTGCATTTGCATGCATACCCCAAAAACGAAAAGTGATAGAAAGAAATGTTATAAAATATGGAAGAGAGAACCTCTCTAGACTAGATGATGAGTAGTTGTGTGATCGGAGAAAAAAAAACAAAAAAGAAGAAGTCGCAAAACAAAACTGGCTCTATATTTATATAATATGATATGGCATATGCAGTAAGATATCATTGAAGAGAATTGGAAGACCTTATCTCTCTGAGGTGACAAGGAGACATCAGGTTACAGTGCCAGCATTGGGCTCCATGTGCCTTTTTGGCATTGCACATGCTTGGCTTTTGACTGAATTTATATATAAATATGTACAACTTGAATATATGGAACAATCACCTAGACTAGACTGAGATCTCAAATCAGGATTGGAATGTCCAGGGACAAAGCTACCTAGCTCATGTTTAATGTTATGGCCAATAAACAATATATATATAGTAAGCTATGTGGGTATTTTATAAAATTTTATACAAGCTATACCTGTCTCCTTTCTATCTTAATTTATTTTTATAAATAATTTTGTATGGTTATTATATATATATACACACACGGTGGTTCTCTAGTGAGGACATCATATCTAGATCGAGATCTCAAATCAGGATCGGAATGTCCGAGGGACAAAGCGACCTAGCACATGTTATGGCCAATAAACAATATATATATATATATCATAAAATTTTATAGAAGCTATACCTTTGTCTCCTGTCTATCTTAATTATTATCATTACTATCATTATCTTTATAAATAATTTTGCATGGTTATTACATGTTATATATATATATAATTTGTTTATTTTTCAGTACTCTTAAATGGGTTTTTAATATAATATAATATTTATGGATATTTTTTGTTACATTTACATAAGTCTTTTTCACTAAAACCTGCATTAACTACAGGAAAACTACTTGCAATTAATTATCATTACTCATGCATTCAGGAAAATAACTACATTTTCCACATGCCTCTGCTGGATTCTTGTACTACTACGATTCAATGTGAGAATAAAAAAAGAATTTTTTTTTTATAGGCATGTACTTTGAATGAGAGCTATTTATCCTGACCTACTAAATCTATTAAACATGAAAAAAAGGCAAAAGTTCCCTTCACATTTAATGTAATTTAACCATACATAGAAATTTTAGCCTAAAATGAAATAAATAATACATACAATATCTATCTCTCTCTCTAGATATATATAGAGAGAGAGAGACCCTTACTTGGCAAGACAGCTAAAACTAAAAAATTGCTTACAGAGGACTCTATCTTCACATTTTGATGTACATATATAACAGTGTAATCCAATGGAATTTTCTATCATTTGTATATTATATATAAACTAACTAGAGAGGTGAGATCTATCTATATATACATAAGAAAGTTTTTTCAGTCAAAAAGTGGTGGATTTCTAGAGCTTGAAAAAGATCATGCCAAGAAAGGGATGGCAAAAAAGGGAGGAGAGATTTGAAATCCAAAAGACTCCTTTTTTTCCACTCAAGATATATATAAGAAAAAGGGCTCCGAAAATAGACATTTCTAAAGTGGAATCACTTGCACAAGATTTAAACTACATACCCATTTGAAAGGGACATCAATTTTGTTAGAAAAGGCAAACAAAAAAAAAAAATTATTATTTTTTATTTTTAATCTCCTTGGATGCTCCATTTGTATAAATTCAAGACAAACATATACAATTATCAGCAGTCATTGAAACTCTCATTCTACAAGTCTTCTCTAATTTATTTATTTTTTGGGTCAAATAAAAGTTTAAAAAAAAATAACAAAACAAAACCAGTATCTGAATTCTGGATTTTTTTTTTTTTTTCTTTTTGTATAAAGATTTCAAGTACTCTGTAAAAAAGTCCAAAACGTCATGTTGACTAGAGCAAAATTTTGTCCATTTCTGGAAAAACAATAACCAGAAGTTATTATATTAGTATATGTATGTACACATTTGACTGACAAAAAATCATCAAAATTATCTCTAATACACATGTTTTCAGTTAACAAAATCAAGTTTTGCAAATGAAATGTTGATCAAAACCAATCAAATGCTATGTATTGTATACATATAACATGAGAGAAAAATGTACACACACGTATATATTGAGCAAGTGGGCATACCTGGAACACATTGGCGAGGGCAGCGGCAGCGGCGAGGCGTCCGGCAGAGCGAGCGGTGTCAATGGCGACCTGGGTGGCAAGAGCTTCGAGAAAAGGTTCAGGCCAGACTTCATTAGCAGCACGTCGACGAGAAGAAGAAGGGCCTTCGTAATCAGCTCCAGCTCTTCTTCTGCTTGCACGTCGACGAGAAGAAGAAGTGCCTTCGTTGTCACCTCCAGCTCTTCTTCTTCTTGCACCGCCACCACCAATTCCATTGCTGTCTTCCGATGGAGAAGAAGATGAAGAAGAAGACGATGACATTGGTTTTTCAAGCTTTTTAAAGGAGTAGAAGAAAAAGAAGAAGAAGAAAAAGGAAAATTTAGACAAGAAAGATTGAAAGAAAGAACAAGGACAAAAAGGTGTAGATAAAGACACCCAAAGTGAGGGACCCAAAACAAGTTGTGTTTGAGATTTCAATATATAATATATCACTTTTAATTAATGTCTGATGATCATTTTTATTTTTATTTTCTTATTATATATATTGTTCGATTATCAGGTGCGAAATCCCACATAAAAATTTATACGAAATCATTAATTGGAATAGGTGTAATATTTTTTACACCGATTCCAACTAATTGAAATCAATGATCCTATACAAAAAAAATTTATAAAGAATTATTAAAAAAAATTGTACAGAATCACTAACCCGAATTAGTGTAAAAAAAATTTACACTGATATTAACCGGTTGGAATCGATGGTCTTATACGAAATTTTTTTGTAAATATCCCTGAATTAATAATTAATATATATATAATAAAAAAATGTTTTTAGTGTTTATATATTTTTATTGGTTTTGTTTTTCGGTTAATATTTTCCCGCCCTGCAAAGACGGCGGGTAAGTAAGTTAGTTTTGGAGGGTACATGTGAAATACTGTTGTGTTTTTCATTTCTCCATGGTGTTTTTTCAGTTTTTTTCTAGCACGTTTCTGTCTTTGGTCCAACAATCAATAACATATATACAACGATACTTGAAAATTTACCAAAATGTTTCTTACTGGTCTCTGTCTCTGTCTCTTGAGACTTGAGACTTGTTGATATATGAGAAAAAAAAAATTATTATATATATAGAATAACTTGCGGGAACAGGATTTTTCATACTGAATTGTTGATTGTTACCTGTAGTTATTGGATTACCATAGTCAACAATTTAATAGCTACCGATAGCAATCGATGATTCAGTAAAGAAAATCTTGTACTTTAAAATTTTTTTATATGATTTTGTATAAAAAATCCTACACTTGAAAATTTATCATATATATATATATATTGGGATGTTGTGGGAGGAAATTATCGAGTACATGATTGCCCACAGAACAGAAAGCTAGTCCCCACCAAAAGAGCTATTGCAGAATCTGATCAGCTCAGCTGTGCTGTGATGATCAGTGGAAACTACTTACTGCAGTTGATAAGTCAAACACCTTCATTCAATTTGTTTTCTTCCATCTGTATGACTGGATCTAGATTCTAGTGGTGGTGTTAGGATTTTTTTTATTTTTTTTATTTTTTATCGACTAAAATATAAAGCAGTAGGTCACCTACTTCTACATTCTATATTGTATTTGTGGTAAAAACATTTGTTTTTCTGTCTGTCTCTGGTATATATACATATATTATACTGAAAATAAATCAAAAACTGTTCCGATTTAGCTTATATTGCTTGTTGATATGTTTGGTTTTAATGTCTAATAGAGATATTACATTAGTTTACGTTTTTTTTTTTCTTTCATACAAATCAAAAGGGATACAACATTATGTTGATAATTTGTACGTATATTTTCTCGTATTTGTACGAATCAAATTAATAAAGTATGTGTATTATATATCAATGTAATTCATGAAAGTTGTTGTGTGATGAATAAATGAAGCGTGAAGTGTGTATCATCACCATGTGTTGTGCCCCAGTGAGAGTGCATATCAATTGTGATGATTATTGCTAATTTGTTGTGTAAATGACTAAATTCTACACTCTATAAAAATAAAAAATAAAAATAAAAAGGTAACTAATGCTGCTTTGAAATTTTTATTTTTTATTTTTTTATTTTTATAATTAAATAGAGTCTCACGTCCAAAGCCCTATACTGCGGAGGAAATCAAGTATATAGTAATGATTTGCCCAACCAAAAGTGAGAGTGATTGGAAGAAGATAATCCATAAACAATTTTTTTGTTTTTGTTTTTTTGTGAATTTAAAAGATTCAAAGGTTTTATGAAACAGTAGTATATAATAAATGCAATGTTCGGGGTACTATAATCTTGTTATAGGTATCAATTATCATATGTTTATATGTAAATTAGGTATAGAATAGAAATGTCACATCTATGTAACAAAATCTTATCTTAAAAATTCTATAAAAATAAAAAAAATAATAAAAAAATTGTACTTATTTGGTCGGCGGCCAAATCGGGAAAGGAGACAGAGAAATTAGAAGTTGTATGTTTATATAAATACATGCTTTTGACATATTGATTAGTCATGAGTTTTAACTAACAAAATAGTTCTGTCTCTCACTTTTAAAGTAATCAATCAACTTTGGATGCAAAATCTTTCCCCTAAAAGAAATACAAAAAAATTAAAAATAAAAATAAAAATATAATAATAATTCTTTGTAAAAATTCCCAATTTATCATGAAACATATATAATCATTTTGTCCTAAATAACCAAATTAACAATCAGCAAAGAGGTCACTTGACTAATGACTAGCATGTGACAAATGAAATCCAATAAGGGTTAATTGCACTAACTTACCCTTATTTTATTGAATCTAGTAAGATTTCAAAAAGATGTCCTAAATTAACATAATCATTCAATGTTATCAAGTCAATCCGTTAACTTTAACGGTTGATTAACCTTGACCTATAGAAAACCAAATATACCCACGTCATATCATCCCAAATATAAAATATTTTTTAATTAAAAATTAAAAAAAGATAATATATCGACCGTTTACAAAAACATCATAGTTTCACGGAGAAATCTCCTCTACGAACTGTAGGAGTTCAATCACCGAGATCGATAAAGATCTCTTCCGTTAAATAGAAGATCATCAAAGATCTCTTATTTCCTTCGTCGGTAGAGCTCAAAAAAGAAATTGATTTTTCAATTGTACTTAAAAAATATATATTATGTTTGAGACGATTTGGCAAGGGTATATTTAATTTTCCAATTGTCAAAGTTAGTCAACCGTTAAAACTAACGGATTGACTTGATGGCAGATGGTGTTTATGTTAATTTAGAGTATCTTTTTAAAATCTTGTAAACCAAGGGTAAGTTAGTGTAATTAACCCCCAAATAACTTGTTTTGTTCTTGAGAAAATTGAAGGAGCGTGGTAAACACGCGAGATGGAGGAGCGTGAAGAGGAAATGAGGGAGTGGGGGCCAGGGAGGCAAAATACAGAAGCGTACTTTTTGACTGACTGGGGAAGGGGCATGCTTATGTCTTATCAAACGATTCTCGATGGAATATCTTATTTTATATAATTTTATTTACTTGTAATTAATTAATTAATTAATTAATTTATTATTTAATAATGATTTGTTTATTTGATTTTTGTTGGGTAGTGAAGTGAATTGTAGTTGTTAGATTGTAACAAGAAAGGAGTACAAACACTCTCTTTTTTGTAAGTAAGAAAATAAAGTACAACTTGACATCCAACTACACTCTACACCTTTTCCTTTCTTTCTTTTTAATTATTTTCCATGGACCTACCTTTGCTTTTAGCTTATTACCTTACTCACTCAACAGTCGACAGTCACAGACTGACAAACATCACCCACCATCACCACCACCGCCACCAACCACCACCACCGCCGTCTAGGGTTTGTTGATTCATTACATAATTACTTATTAGCTATGGATCAATTATAAAACTTTATGCAATTGTTCAAATCATTAATTAATCATGATAATATACCGATGTTTATTATAATCGATAAACTTCTAGTTATATGGTTCTGTATTTCCTTATATTTCGGTGAAAGGAGTTTGAGTCACGTAATATTGTTCATAACAATATAAAGTGTGAAATTTTTTATTTATTTATTTTTTTTTCTCATTTGTGAGGTAGCTATGTTATAATCTTATAATCTCTTTATTTATCGTTTAGTTTACATTACAAGTATGTTCAGGCTTTGAACTACATGTATTGGAAGTTTGGAACCAAATAAAGACTTAATTCGATATTGCAGGAGAGACCAAAATCTGCATTCTAGGAAATTTTCTTCATCAAAAGATCACAAGGTTGGCAGTTAAATCAAACTCTGAATTAATCAACATGGGACCCTAACCAAATGCAGATAATGGTATGTGATATTGGCATATTGCCAATATATATCATTTGCCTGATTATCTACGTAAAAAATCTTATAATTTTTTGAGAAATATAGCATTACTCTATTGTATACATAATCATAGATGAACTATTCAGAGTATAACATTTTGCAACATTTCGACTACAAATCTATTCCTTGATTGTCGTAGACTCGTAGTACAAGAGATATTGTGTTTAAATTAATCTCAATCATACTGAGAGTGAGAAATTTGATTCATATGTATTGATTGATAGGTTTTTAGGTCAGTTTTGTATAAAACTTTGTATACATTTTTTTTTTTTTTTTTTTTTTTTATATAGTTTAAATTCCTCCAATCAATTCTGTTGTTCTTGCAAAGATCATGCTGGTCAAAGTGATAACTTGACAAAAGATAAAATTAAAATAAAAAATGAAAGTCAAAAGCATATAAAAAATAAAATAAAACACATTTGCCATTTCACCCGAAAATGAAAATGATTGTTTTTGGTTAAACTTCAACTCCAAATCCTAACCATTTAAAGCAGAATGTGGTCCATAACCAGTGCATGTAATCAAGATAAATATTTCAACAGCTTCAGTATATATTAATTATTTAAAAGTTGACAATTTGGAGACTGAGTAAACTGATGATCATGAGAACTTTTTCTATATTCAAGTATTCAACGGATCAATTTAGTTAAATCCCCATCTAAGGATCAAGAACTTTAAAAACTTTATAAATAAATTAACAAGCAGTAGCAAGAAAATATATATAGCTCGATAAAACTATTTATTGTAATTTTAGTTGAACCACTCGAATAATCGTTATAAATTCTTAGTGGTTTTGTAGCCCACCCATACTACTATTATGTTTCATGATAAACTATTAATTAATTATGGTGACTATGAAATTTATATTTGAAGACTTGGCAGAAGTCGTTGACTTGTAATATTCCTTAACAAAATCTAGTTTCCATGAGGGTCTAAATGTTGAATTTTCAGGTTTTACGTCGGGTGGAATCAAATTGAATCGGATAAAAATATTGATTATAATAGGACTCGACAATAATATCTAGCCATTGACACTATATAAAACAATGATAACTAAAATAGTCAAATTCAATCCAAAACATTAAATAATGGTTTATACCATAAAGTCACAAGAGCCTTAATTTATGTTTTTCGATAATTAACTAAATCGCGACGGATAACGAAAGTTGAGATGGTTTTATGATATTTTTTTCCGATGCAAATAAGAAAACAATTGAGTTTTAACCTGGATTTTGTCCTACATCATCTTATTTGATCGAGAATTTTGAGTAAGATTTAAAACATTATTTTGAAAGAAAATCATGCATGTAAGTGAAAGGAGAGCAATTGAGTAAGATGTATAATACATTTTAGGAGCACTTGGTCACCAACTTTGAATTCTAATACCAAACAATGAAGAAGCTACAAGAACTAAATTATTTTCTTGATAATGGAAATGCACCAAAAAATCAGATAATTTTTTGTTAGGTAAAAGAAAAATTAATCAACAAATCTTATTGTTGAAGGGCAGAAAATGTTTTTATTTTTACTGTTGCGTGTTAAACTTTTAAAGATATCGTATAACATCAACAATATTATTAAAAAAGACCGATTAAGATTTATTTTTCTTCTCAATATATTTCATGTTAACATCAAATCACATATTTTAATATACTAAAGTAATAATATAGAGGAGCAACAATTTTCTTTTTTCTTTTCTGAACTCTCAAAATATTTATTTTCTTTAAACTATTAGACTGAAATCTAATTGTTAATTATCAAGTGTTTCTAGTAATATTTCCAAACTTTAAATAATGTATACAAAGTCCCTCTTTTTTCTCATAACTACCTCTGTAGCTGTGTAAGTTCTTTATAGTAGCTGAATCCCATTTTTCTTGGATTTTTTTTTTCTCTAATATTAAAATGATCACAATTTGTGTTCTACATATTTTCTCTTCTTCAGAGATATAATCCCAAACGTAAAATTAACATTCTTTTAATATTTCATGTTCCAGTTTCCAATCCACCAACCTCTTCAATGCTTTTTTCATGTTAGTGGATTGACCTGATATGTCTCGATCGTGTACATTGATGGGTTGAATTCAAATTCTGCATTAGAATTCCATTTTCAATGCAAAAAAATTCAGTAACCCTTTTGTGATTTTTCTATCTCTGATTTGCTATATAAGCTGAAATAGAAGCACTTCTAGCATAAGCTGAGTTTCAGTGCTTTTTTTCCAAGCAGAAAAACTTAACAGGAGTTTCAATGGATTCTTCAATATCATTCTCTGTCCTCTTAGCTTCTCTTCTCATCTTGTTGATGTTAATGAGACTCTGGAAGAGTTCCAAAGGCAAAGGCAGGGTTCCTCCAGGACCTAATTAAAAGCTGCCTATTATCGGAAACTTGCATCAACTGACTGGCGGTGGTTTGCCCCACCACGCTGTGACTGGCGGTGGTTTGACTCTGCGAGAAATTTGGTCCTGTAGTGAAATTACAGCTTGGTGAAGTTGTTGCTGTTGTCATTTCATCCCCTGAAGCTGCGAAAGAGGTGTTGAAAACGAATGAGATCAGTTTCGCGCAAAGGCCTGAAGTGTACGCTGTTGAAATCATGTCTTATGATCATTCAAGCATTGTGTTCTCTCCTTACAATAATTATTGGAGAAGTTGAGGAAGATTTCCGTCCTGGAGCTCCTGAGCACCAGGCGCGTTCAGTCCTTCAGGTCGATAAGAGAAGAGGAGGTTTGGGATCTCGTTGAATTCATATCCACGTGTCAGGAACATTCGATAAACCTCAGCGACAGGATTTTCACCATGACAAGCAACGTGGTTTCGCGGGCTGCATTCGGGAAAAGATGCAAGGATCAGCATGATTTTACCACGCTCCTCGGGGAAATTGTCAGACTGGCTGGTGGTTTTAACATTGCTGATTTGTACCCTTCACTTACGTTTCTTCGAACCATGAGTGGGATAAAACCTGCATTGCAGAAAATTCAAAAGAAGATTGATAAGATTCTTGGAGATCTTGTCACTGAACATCAGCTAAGAAGAAAAGAAACTACCAATGGGGATGTTAACTCCGATGATGAAGATCTTCTCGACACTCTCCTGAACTATGCTGAGGCTAATAATTTCGATTTTCAACTCACAATTGATCAAATCAAAGCTATCATCATGGTAAGACTCCTGTAATCCTGAAAGATTATAACTGACCAAGCTTTAATCAACCGTGAATTCAACATATTTTCCAGGATATTTTCTCTGCAGGGAGTGAGACTTCGGCAGCAACAATAGAATGGGCGATGTCAGAGCTACTAAAAGACCCGAGGGCGATGGAGAAGGCGCAAGCTGAAGTTCGACAAGCATTCGGAGGAAAGAGCAAAATGGAAGAGGCAGACATTCAGAAACTCGATTACCTGAAATCTATCGTCAAGGAAGCTTTAAGGATGCACCCTGCAGGGCCCTTACTTCCAAGAGGAGCAAGAGAAACATGTGAAATTGGTGGCTACACTATACCAGCCAAGGCCAAAGTCCTCATCAATGTGTATGCAATAGGGAGGGATCCGAAAAGTTGGAAAGATCCTGAAAGCTTTCGACCTGAAAGATTCGAAGGTTCCTCCGTTGATTTTAGAGGGAACAACTTCGAATTGCTTCCGTTTGGCGGTGGAAGGAGGATCTGTCCAGGAATATCATTTGCCACTTCAAATATTGAACTTGGACTTGCCCAATTGCTATACCATTTCGATTGGAAACTTCTGAACGGGAATAAACTTGAAGATCTCGATATGATTGAGAATTTCGGAATAATGGCTAGAAGAAAGAACAATCTCCGTGTCATTGCCACCACTAAGATTCCTTTCAGGAAATGAGACACAGTAATGATGTAATAGGAATACATTATGTTAGTTTTTGGTGTGACAGATACAAGAATAAAATTCTGTCAAAATAAGAAATTGTCAACTTCAATTTCAATTTTAATAAATCAAAATTTTCAATAATGTTCACGGTAAGAGCATGATTAAGTTTGGGAGTATTATGTTAAATTCATACAAATTATCATATTCACATCTTAACTTGTTCAAGCATCGTATTAGTTTCTCAATCTCTATCGTGTTAATTTATGTCATATATATATATATATATATATATATGCATTATAACAAAATTTCTTATTATTTCAAAATAACCGGTACATAATTCAAGCCTTTACCCTCTCTCATGGTGTTTATCGGATACAAAATCAAAAGAAACTCTCTAGTGCCAAGCACATCCGATCTTTCAGATCAGCAGCAGAAGAATAGGTTTGAAATCTTATTGAATCAGTTTTGGAGTCCTCAGTCAATCTGGGCAAGGACCTAAGGCGGCATTAGACGCAAAGAATAGGAATTAATGGTTAAGTAATGGTGATACACGAGGCTTTGCTGCGGCTGATAAATCCCCTTACTCAAATGTCTTCACTCCATTAACAGAATGAAGCCTGCATTGAAGACATACACAAGAGATATGACAGAGTTCATGAGGAAATCTTAAATGAGCACAACCAGAAACAGAAATGCAGCTAACAGCATTAAAAGATCCCGTGAAAAAGATCTTAGCCGATGTGCTTCTAGAATTCAAGCCCTGAGTTTCAAATTGAAACAAATGCCATCAAAGGATTGCAGACCTTTGCAATTACTACTGGCATAGATCTATCTATGCTTACACCGATTCAAGTTTATTCTCCCATTTTTGCAAAAACAACAGTTTAAAATGAGTATCACAGAGTGAATAAAGATTTATCAAAATAATTATCTAGAAAGATGAGTGAAGCAACAACATGAAATTGCATGTCAAATAACCAACCTACAAGATATTACATGAAAAATCCCACCCACTGTATATGTACGAAACGCTGCTTGTTGACAAGACAAGATGATATCGATGGTTCTATGCAAGTAACTAAGATAGTCTTTTAAGACAGAGCATATGCTAAAAGAGTCAAAAGTAAACATTTGTAAATAAACTACAGCATCTTAGGCTAATCAAGAAAAATAAACAGCAAGGCATTGGTGCATCTACCTTTCTCACTTGCATTACCGAAAATTGTTCTGCATGAATGTCCTTTGGAAAAGCTCAGCTGTTAAAACGATAGAACAAGTAAACACAAACTCAGGGGTTATCTCCAATATCTTTGCTGTGATTCTCTGATTTAGAGTTGATAGTTCTGGCTTTGTCAAACCCTTCTGGCAAAAGGTGTCTAATTTCCATTTCATTGAGTAGATTCATAGCCGATTGATCTTTTCCACACTGGCAAAGTCCCCGTAAAGCTCAGACAGGATACCTGTATTTGGAGTCATGCATCTTTCAAGCATTTCCTGCATGATCTGGATTGCACTGTCAAAGTCCTCGTTCTCACAAAATGTAGATATCAACATCTCAAAAGTATGTTTATTTGGATGACAACCACTATCTATCATGCTTTTATACAGCTGAAAGGCATTCTTGGAATTCTTCCTCACACACTGCCCAGTGATAAGAGCTGAAAAGGTGAGGCATTCGGAACTAAGTTTCCCTTATCGAGATCTTTAACCAAATATGCAGCTTTCTTTGTCTTACCCACCTTGCATAGACCCAGTATCAAGGCATTATAAGTCAGTATATTGGCCTAAATTCCATTCCTCACCATATCCTCATAAAGCCTACTGCCCATCTCACTATTTCCGGTTTGACTAAACCCATTTATCAAACTATTATACGTCAGAATATTGGGAGTCACATTCATGGATTTTATCTCACTGAACATCCTGTTCGCTTTATGTAACTTTCCTTCCTTGCAAAAACCATAGACAAGCGTATTAAAAGTGATCACACATTCGGCTGCAAACTGTCCTTCCCCATCGATTTTTTAAGCCTCACAGCTGAGCTCAATACAATACACTGCAATCAATGTATTATAAGATGCAATGGTGGGACTAAAACCCATGCGTTCCATCTCTTTAAACACTTCAACCGTGTTTTCAAGCTTCCCCGACTTACAAAAAGCACCTATAACCATATTTAGAGTATATACATTCGGTGAAATCCTATGTCGCCGCATCTCTTTATAGAATCCAAAAGCAATATCAACCCTATTCAAATCAAGCAATGAACTAATATTCTTATTGCAAGACTCAACAGTCAGCAAAAAACCATAATCCTTCATTTGACAAAAAACATCAGTTGCATTCCTAAACTTCTTCATATGAGCATAAGTCTTAAACAAGGAATCAAAAACACGTGATTAGGAATCGCATATTCTATACGAATACAAAACGGCATCAAACAACTTAGCAAGCAAATCAATCGAACCCGATACAAGAATACCTTTCAAATGGACTCTGTAGACTTAAATTTCTTGTTCTTGGTCAAAATATGGAGGATCATCGAATGAGTCTCGAGGGTATGTGAACTGGGCTTGTGGGTTTGAACCCAATTGAAGAAATCAAGTGAAATAACATAATGTTTTTGAAGTTTCAACAGAACATGCTTCGCTCTAAATGGTGTCAAATGGGTTATCAATGAATTCAATTTTTCCCAATTAGAGTGAACCAAATGACTATAAGCAATGTTGACAAAATCAAGGTCTTGGCATTTTGGTTCTGGGACTTTCTGATGAGGAACTGGAATTGGGTTCTAGTTCTTTTTCATTGAATTCCCAGAAATTGAAGGACTTTCAAAGGTGTGGTTTTTTTTCACCACAATTGAAAATCGACGAATTTGGAAGCTATTCATGATGTTCTAACATGTAAATGTGAAGATGGATTTTGTTCTTTCTTGGAACATGACAACAAGTGAAAATATGTTGCAGTAAAATGTTCGAAGCACCGACCTTTTTGTTGTTTTTTCAACAGACTGTCGTGCGTGGTTCCGATTTTTGGCGGCAGCTCCGTTCACCGTCTCCTGCTGTTGAGGTCGAGTCACCAACCAAAAGTGTTTAAATCAGGGAATTTTGTAAAAATACCCAATTTACCCTTTCACTTAAAATATTGCCATAGCGGCATAGCCCAAAGAAGAATGGATCCTTAAATAGTGGCCCAAATCCCTCAGATAAATTTAACAAAAGCCAAAGGCTAGACAATCAATTTATGGAGAAATAGGGGGATTTGTTACTATTTTGAGTTGGTATTTCACGAGTGTCACCACTTTAATAATCGGCTTCCATTGGAGGTTGAAGTTTTTTGGAGGTCAGTTCGACCTCCATGGAGGTCGACCTCGACCTTTAATGGAGGTCGATAAAGAATCAAGTAATTTTCGAGACTTTTCAAGTAATTCCCGAGGTTTTACATGTATTTTTGAGACTTTTCAAATAGTTTCGAGACGTTTTGGTAATTTTCGAGACTTTTTGTAAAAATGAGATTTTTCGAGACTATTGGATTTGGTCATTTGGAAAGTTTCATTTTTACTTAGAAGGTCTCAAAAATTACCGGAAGATCTCGGAAATGACCAAAAATCTTAGAAAATTTTATTTTTGCCCAGAAAGTCTCAAAAATTACCAAAAAGTCTCAAAAACTACCTGAAAAATCTCATAAATACATGGAAAGTCTCAAAAATTACCTAAAAAGTCTCAAAGTTACCTAAAATTTTTTTCCAATTTTTTTCATCATCTGCTCAAATATTATTGGCATTTACTCCATTTGATCAAATGGTACTACATGAGGTAACTCCCCCTTATTCACCACAAATCCAATGGTGTTGCTAAGAGAAAAAATAATAAAACTTTGATGGATATAGTGAATTCAATGTTGCTAAGTTCAAGTTTATCTACGAACTTGCGGGGGGAGAGCAATATTGACTGCTTGAGTAAGGTTAAGGTTTGTGAGGTTAGGAATTTCAATTTAGGGATTATTGAGATAGAGATTTGATAGAGATTTTTGAATTGGAGACTTTGAGATAGGTAGGTAAGGGATTTATGAGACTTTTACTGAGGTTAGGGATTTGGGAAAGCAAAGTCGTCCCCTTTACTAATCGTCCTATGATGAGTAATTTTAAAAATTGATAAGGGCAATACTGTACCAAATTAGTTACTTTTGCAAAATTTTCAAAAAAGGGTTATATTATAACTTGACACTTCAAAATGTTTATCCACTCACCAAATGACATATCAGCTGCCACATGTTTTGGGATAGAAATGGTGGGATTGTAGGTGGAATGTGTAGCATTATTGAATGGGTTAATTCTCAATAAAACCCTATCATTAATTAGTGATGGGTCAGATGTAGATTTTGCCAAGCCGAAGCCCAATAATAATAGTTAATTAATCATAATGTATAATTATATGTTTGTAGTACCAAGTTAAATCATGTTTATACAATAAATACTAAATTAATCATGATGCATGTATTAGGTGGATTTTATTCTAAGTCAAGCTCTTTAAGTCTTCTAATCTTGTCGTGTACAAAAATGTTTAGATGGAAGACTTGTTATAGTGATCAGTTCATCATTTCATGTCAATTTCTAAAAAGACTATTCAAAGATGAAAAATATCGATCATTTTGACAATTACATCCTTTGAATAAACACTTAAAAATTGTTGCTCTTACAATTAATTACATATAGATTCATTGATGATTGATGTATATATATCTCTCTGTTAGAAATCCAAAATGAAACGACATCGTACTTGTGGAATTAGAGAGTGGTGTTTTGAAGAAAAAAAAAAACAAAAATGCTTACATGTGTGTGCACGTCATCACAAATGGTTGACGTGTCCAGACACGTCATCCCAACATTGCTATCACATAGAGACGTATCAGCTGAGCTGATGAAATGCCCAAGCACGTCAATTGAGGCTGACTAACGTGTTCAGTCATGTCAGCCATTTTTATGCTAATGTGTTCGGGTTCTTCAGTTAAAGTTGATTAAAATCGACTATGTCTTGTGAATGTAAAGCTTAAATTGAAAGACAAAATATTTTTAGGAGAATGAATGGTTGTTCTGAAAAAGCTTGTTGCTTTGAGAAGGAAGAAGACGAGATGAGTCAGCTGCTTATGTGGAGAGAGATAAAAGGGTCAACTCATTATCTATAGTTTATTAAAAATAATTTAATTAGCACTCAAACAAAATGATTGATTTTGGTGTGGTGGGAAATCACGGAAGATGATTTGAGTTGGTTTTTAGGCATCTTAAAATTATTTTTTATGTATGCATAACAAGTCGTCTTGATGAGTAATATGGCCGATCAATTAATTCCTGCAGATTATATTACTGTTTACCCTTTTGCCTTTATTTTAGATGAGATTTTTTTTTATTATTTATTTATATTTTTTTGAAAAAAAAACATTGGATTGTAATCGAGTTTTTTATTTTATTTTTTGGAAGCAAGATTGTAATCAAGTTGATATTATATAAGTTGGCCACTTAACAAATTAAATTATTCATTATTGAGCTTTTTATTGCTTTTCCCAAATTTCTTCTTTCCAAAATGATGTTCAACTAAATGTAATTATTCAATATTTTATCATTATATACGTAATTATTCCATTGAAGGATACATTCTATAAATCATAAGAATTGGTTTGATGTTCAAATTTAAAATTCATTATAAATTAACATTTTTAAAAAAATAAATTAATTAAAGCATTGAAACAACAATAGTACAATACCAGTGAGGAATTGTAAATCTGATTACTAAAAATAGAAAAATCATTACAAATGTCGAATTACATGCACGTAGTAATAAATTAAATTACATTTTTCTAAGATAAATGCTAAATTAATCATGATGTATAATGCATGTATCATATGGAATTTACTCTTTGTCAAGCCATCTTTAGGTCATCTAATCGTGTTGTGTGTAGAAATGTTAAGTTTAATACTTGTCATAATTAGTATATCAATTCATGAAAATTTCTAAGAAGATTAGGAAAAGAAGAAAAGTATTGATCATTTTGATAATTACATGCATTTAATTCTGCTTGAAATTTCAAACTTGAGATGTAAGTTAGAAAATGTTGCTTAGCTCTTTCCTTCTGCTCATGGATGTGAGAGATGGGGCAATCATATCCATATTCTAGGCAACATTCTGAAAGAGGGCAATAATAGAGGAACATGTACAGACGTTTGAGGTCATATTTACATTGGAAAATGAATGACATATCAATATTATATTAGAGATAATCTTACATGGGACCATTGTGAGACCGTTGTAAATGCAGTCTTATGGCACAAGTGGAAACATATTTTTGCCTATTGGAGTCCAACGCTTGACTCTTGTTGATTTGGACCATTTATGGGCTCTTTCATATAACCCAACTCAAAACAAATAAAATAAATAAATAAATAATAAAAAATCTTTACACATGCAACAAAATGCTTTCAACATTTTCTAACCGAGTGATGTGAAATTTTAGAAGTATTATATATTATATATTGGCTCTAATTAAGTCCTTGCAGCCATCAAAAAAAAAAAAGGTCCTTGCTCTCTAATACAATATAATCTTAAACACGATATGTCAATTCATTCTTAAATGCAAAAATGGAATTTAATCAAGACCTCAAAATTCTACGGTTCTATTGGCCGGGGACCCTCACACCATAAGGACTTTGGCTTTGAAGTGGAGAAAGAATTCCGCGCGCACATGGCACATGTAGAGGACCTAAAGACTTTGAATTTGTGTCATTTCCACTACCACTAGCATATATGACAAGAGCATCAGGATTAATTTAGCGTATATAACTTTTTTATTCGTTTTTTTTTTTTTTTTAAATGTTTCGCTCCTTCTTTTAATTTTTTTTTTAATATTAATTAAGAAAATTGGAAAAAAGTTCTAACAATTAGAAAAAAATCATTTTTTCCATAAGTATATTTTATTTGACTTATCACGTCTTGCTAATATTGATCTTGGTCTCAACTCTCAATTCTTTTACTTTTTGGTATTCTTGTCCGGTTTAAATTCGCAATTTTCTTGCTAAAGATTCTTGTTGTCTTCCTAATTGTAGGTGTTCATTCTGATGGTTTTTTCTTTTAGTCTTGCACTCTTTCTTTTTTGTTTCATGCTTTGATTCTATTTGTTTGTTATCTTTTAGTGTGCATGGTTGGCTTTCTTCGGCTATTGCTTAGGGTTCAAAAATTTTTTGTCACTATTTGGAGGGGCTTTTGTGAGAATGTCACTGGTTTACTAATGTAAGTTTAAAAGGTACCTATTTAGGTGACCAGACAAAAATACCCTCATTCTTGTCAGTTTGCGTCTGAAGAGAAAAAAGTTGAGAGAGAGAGAACAGTGGAAAGAGAGACCTTGGGTGCAAGAAATCCGGTACTAAATCTCACGGGAAACCTGCCGGCGGTGGCGATACAGTCTTGAAATCGACGAGAAGGTGATATGATTTTCTGACGCGTTTTTGTTGTTGAAACTTTTATTTGCGTTTGATGTTGGATGTTCGTTTGATTTGATTTGTTGTTGATTAGGTTTGTTTGATTAGGTTAGGGTTTAAATTTATGAAAAAATTCTGTTGAACACGATGAAGTTCTGGGTTTTCAAGCCTTTTCCGAGCTTTTCACATGTAATCCGAGCCTTTTCCGAGCTTTTCACATGTAATCCGAGCCTTTTCCGAGCATTTTGAATAGGTTTCTGCTATTTGAATCTCCGAGCCTTTCACACTGGCTCCGAGACTTTTAAAATAGGATCCGAGCCTTTTAAAACATTGTCCGAGACTTTTAAATAGTAATCCGAGCCTTTTAAGGAATATGAATAGGTTTCTAGAATTAGAATCTCCAAGCTTTTCATATAGTCTCCGAGCCTTTTCATATAGTTTCCGAGCCTTTTAATATATTGTCCGAGCCTTTTCATATATTTTCCCATATAGAGCCTTTTCATATAGAGCCTTTTCATATAGTTTCCGAGCCTTTTCATATAGTGTCCTTTTCATATAGCCCTTTTCATATAGTTCCGAGCCTTTTCATATAGTTTCCGAGCCTTTTCATATAGTGTCCGAGCCTTTTCATATAGTTTCCGAGCCTTTTCATATAGTGTCCGAGCCTTTTCATATAGTTTTCGAGCCTTTTCATATAGTTTTCGAGCCTTTTCATATAGTGTCCGAGACTTTTCATTTAGTGTCCGAAACCTTTCATTTTTATATTATTTATTTTATTTAACTAGATATATTTTTTTTATGTCAATATGCAGATGAGGAATCAACTAAAAGATTCGCTTAAAACTCCAGAGGAAGAAAGGTATTCGGGGAAAATAACTCGACATGACCATTTTGATGACCTTACAGATATCGACAACGCACTTAACAAGGTACCTGAACATCTTGCGATCGAAGAACGACGTCGGTATACTGAGTCGTGTTTTGGACACCTCCTTCGGATGGATCGTGGGATGAAGTTTTCAGCTGGCATTGTACATCGGTTGCTTATTCGCGAGTTGCATCACGATGGGCCTGAAGATGAGATGAGATTTTTGTTAGGAAGGCATTCGGTCCGGTTCTCAAAGGTTGAGTTTTGTCTAATCACCGGATTGAAGTTCGGAGAACTTCCTGACACGTCGACCTATGATATGGTAGAGAATGGCATACACCAGCGGTACTTTGAGGGTCGAGATGAGGTCGAGTATGCAGAGCTGAAAGCCGTTCTACGGATTGGTGTTTTTTCTGAGCAGTACGATGCGGTTAAGCTTTGCTTATTGTATATGCTTAACTGGATACTGATGGGGTTGGACGAGAGAGAGAAAGTTCCAGTATGGCAGTTTCGCCTAGTCGAGGACTTGGACGCTTTTGATGCGTTCCCGTGGGGTGCACACGTGTATAGGCGGTCTATATACGGTTTCAAGCATGCGTTGGATGGTCGACGTAGGCGGTTTGAACAACGCCAGCGACGAAAGGGCGTTGATGTACACACCACGGAGACATATAACATATATGGGCTAACGCACGCCCTGTTGGTGAGAATTTTGAATTTGTTATTTTTTTCATATGACTTATGTATTGTATTGGATTCTTATCGTTCTTAGCTGTTTTGTAGATATTTGCTTTCGAGGTTATCCCCGAGCTTGGCAACAGCGGATGTGGGAAGCGGAGGGAAATCGAGCTCTCCCCCCGAATTCTAAAATGGGAGTTGAGTACGCGACCGAGGGGGGAGAAGTTGAATAGCATTTTCCTTGAAAGTGTAAATATCTATATATATATATATATATTTTTTTTTTATGTTCATAACTATTAGTATGTATACAATTACAATGGTCTAACTGCAATTTCAGATGTTTGCGAGGGTGAAATTGGTGCCGACGGCAACTGAGAGGGCTGAACGGTACTTCGAGGGCATTTCCCAGGGAGGCAGTTTGTATGATGCTGATCTCGGTGATATACCTGTTCCCGTCTCTGACCCCGAACGATATACAACTGCTGGAACCAGTGACACTGAGGGTCCGTCTTTCGAACCCAGTGATACAGAGGGTTCTGACTCGGACGGTCGTCATATTCGTCTCGCGAGGACTAGGCGGGTTCAATTCACGTTGCCTAGAGAGCCTCGAACTAGAGATGACTCTCGAACTGGAGATGACTCACGAGGAGGCGTTGGAGGGCAAACAGAGGTACGTATAATTCTTTTTACCGTATTATTTAATTTCAATCGAGTGAATGGTTTTAGTACTGACAATTTCGAAATCCTTTCAGGACCGTCGGTATACTGAACTAATGGATGCGTTACGCGAGTTACAGGAGGAGGTGCGAAAGAGTAATGAGAAACGAGATCAACAGCATCAGGAGTTGCTAGATTTGATTCGAGGGCTTCAGGGTTCGATGTCGCACGCCCGTACTCGAGGTACACGGTTCGATGACCCATTCTTCGATGACCCACCCTTCGATGATCCAGACGGACACCGAGACTTCAGTCCCAGAGGGAGGACAGGTAGTCATCAGGGTGATCAGCAAGGGCCTGGTGTGACACCACGAGAGGAGGTTACTGGTGGTACTAGTGGTACTGATACAACACCTATGGAGATAGAGGAAGAACCTCAGCAGGTTTTACCAGAACAACCTGTTCATTCTCAAGAACTGGTACAGAGCACCTCCTTACAGCACACCCCTCCGGTCGATCCTCGTGCAGAGCACCCCTTCATTTATTCCACAGAGACAGAGATCCCCAGTCTCAGTGCACCCAAAGAGCTTACACCTGCAGGCGATCGACGGCGCGATCGACGGCGACATAGTTCCAATGTACAGCGCACCCCTACAGGCGATACAGGGGGACATAGTCCGTCAACACATCGCACCTCTGGAGGCAATACACGGGGACAGAGTTCCTCCTTACAGCTCAGCCATCCAGTGGATCACATCCTTTCTGTGGACCGGATTACCCCACCCCTTCAACGTCAGGATCGGGTTCGCAGGGCAGGTTGGCAGCAGCGGACCCCATACACTGACCCCTCTCGGCCGAAGAGGCCAAGGATTAGGCCACAACCAGCACATGTATGGGCGCCCCACGCATTGATAGATCCTGACCACCTTGCGGCGTACCAAGCCTATAAGAGGAACTCGACTGGGGAATTGTAAGTATAATCGCAGATATTACAAAAATTATTTTGTATTTTGAAACTGCTAAGTAAAATGACTTTCTTATATAACTTCTTCAAAATTATGCAGGCGTGATGTGGATCTACTCGAGCCAGTTGGTGTCCCCTGGTTCCATCGATTTCAAACCAACATCATGGAGTTGGAGGATACGGTATGGTCCTTACCTGAACATTGTGTATAAGATGTTTCTGAAATAGTAGAATGCTAACAATACAAAATGTTGAAATTGTCAGCATATGGACGCGTACTTGCATATTCTGCGGAAGCGTCAGAGATATTACTCCACTGTCTACGGTCCGAGGATCAACATACAGGATTCACAGTTCTATGTAAGTGTTTAATTTGTACGGCTTTTGAACATCTATTTATGTGTTTCGTACATCTTTTATCTAACGTTTTATAAATTTTCTTTGTACAGTCATGGTTATTGAATGACTGGGAGAGATTGATGGGAAGTGGGGCCGACAAACCCCGCCGCAGTTGGTCTATGTTCAAGCATCAGTGGTCCACTGAGGACCTTGCGGTGGTACGTGGATTGGTCCCGGTAGGAACCAAACCATGGAACGAAGTTGACGTGGTCAGTGTTTTATTAATTTCTTTTGAATTTGAATTTTAAATAAATTTCCCATTGATAAAACTTTGTTGAAACACATACAGGTTTTGATTCCTTGCAACCTTGGACGTACGCATTGGGCACTAGCCAGCGTCGACCTCACAACAGGGAGTATTTACCTGATGGACCCGTTCAGACAGGAGGTACCATTTCGCCATAGGAAAACGCAGCTCGCTTGCTTACGATATTTTTTACCGTCGATGCTGCATGCGTTGGACTTTCACGGTCGCAGACGGAGGGGCGATATGACGTATACATTGCAGAATAAGCCCTTTCCACTCAACATTGTGTCTAGAGACCGTGTACCCCAACAGGATAGAGGGTATGACTATTTAAAGATCTTATTCTATCCTAATCGGTTTTAATAACATTCAATTCTAACGGTTGTTTATGTGGTGAATTGCAGTGGTAACTGTGGTGCCCATACTTTGAGATTGATAGAGTACCTGGCAGCGAACAGGGATACGTTCGACTGGTCAGAAAACGAAATGGGCACCATCCGAGAGAAGATGGCTGTGGAGGTTTTTTGTAACTCAAAGGATTGGTCTTCCAGTTAGTGATTTAGTTGATGTACATAACATTTGAGTAATGAAATGAAATTATTTTTTAAAAAAATTTAGTTGTTTGCAATTAACACTTGAACACACATTTGATATATTGAAATCCATAAACAATACAATGAATTGTAGACACTATAACAAAAGATACAGTATGGCATTAAACGAACAACCAATAAATATATCATAATAGTTCAACATAAAAAAGCATAATAACCAACGGTCTCATAACACAACTGTATCGAGCATGGTTCCCAACGTCTGGACGATGTTGGAAGACATCAAGTTGGAGACATGTTCCTCTTGTACTGCCTTGTTATGTTTGATCGCCTTCCTCAATGGCTCCATTCATTCCACGGTAGAGTCTTTCTCAGGGCACGTTTGTTTGTTGTGTCCAATTGAATGACAGATGCTGCACTTGCGACGGTATTCATCGGGAACACTTATGCTGGGACCTTCATTAACCATCGGTGGGTTGGAGCACCGCCTGCTATTATGTCCTGATTGTCCACATCTTCCACACGACTATGTGGTTGTCCTCTCCGAAGATGAGGCATGTCGACCCTCCATCGGGCGACCTGATTGTCTCTTCGACTTTGGATTTAAAACCACCCGAGATGCGATGTCGGATGGCACTACCCATGAAGAAGGATGGCCAACAGGCATAATAGGAACCGAGTATGCATCAATAAGTGTCTCTCTCTTGTAGTAGTCCGCACACAGAGATGTGAAATCCAAGTTTCGCTCCCTACAACAATGAAAACAATGAGATTCACGAACCCAAATAATATAAATCGTTAACTGTAACATCTCATGTACCTTGCCGCTGCGAGTGCATGAGAACATGGGAAATGGTCCATTTGGAATTTGTTGCATGTGCAAGTCTTCAAGTGTAAGTTAACCGTCCATTGGTTTCCCTTCAATTTGACGGAGAATATGTTCCAGTCAACTGGATTTACGGTCATATAATTGCACTTCTCGACACGTTTTAGGATCACAAGATGTGCTGCGTCGGTCAGTTGATGACGCATGGACCGTGCAGCTGCATGACGATCGTGAAACCACTTTTGTAGCATATTCCTAATGAACTCCGCCAGTGTCATCATTGGCAGTTGCCGTGCGAATTTTAGGCATGAGTTTATGCACTCTGCAACATTTGTGGTCATCAGCCTGTACCTTCTTTGGGGACAGTGTACGCGAGACCACTTGTGTGGACCGGCAGCAATGGCATATTCGAATGCACCCTTGTGCAGCCTATGTAACTCCTCCATGTGCCTGTTATAATTGAATTCACTGTACGTCCTAGCTGCTGAATCCATTATGTCGGCAACATCCTTTCTGTGGAATCGCTTCTTCATATTTTCACCAAAATGCCAGCAACATATCGTATGGGTTGCATAAGGGAACACTTTAGAAATCCCCGCTTCAATGCTTGCATGGCGATCGGAAATGAAAACCAGATCATCTATATGACCAAGGGCACCCCTCAAGCATTCCAAAAACCACTCCCATGAAAGGTTGTTTTCTGAGTCACCGTACCCAAAAGCAATTGGATACACCTGTTCGTTTCCATCTTGTGCAGTTGCAACAAACATTGTACCCCCAAATCTTCCCTTCAAATGGGTACCATCAACTGCAATCACAAGACGCATACACCTCCGAAAACCTCTAATTGAGGACCCCAACGACATGAAAAAGTACAAAAATGTATCATCGTCTGCGCATTGTAAGTCGGTGATTGTGCCAGGATTTTGCTGTTCCAAAACGTACGCAAACGATGGTAATAATTTGAAACTTTCTTCATGCGTTCCATAGGTCAAGGACAATGCATATTGCAAGGCATCATGTGCCTTACTGTACATGACTTGGATGCCATACATTGTTTTCATATCGGCGATTATGTCCTTCGGACGCATGAGACGACCATCATGTTGTTGAAGTCTAGGTGCAATGACTTCTCCGATTATGACTGCACTAGCTTGTCGGTGGCGACGGTGAACCTCCTCCAAAGGACAACTGTGTTGGTTGACAAAACTTCTGACTTGGAAGTAAGTCCCTTCATCTCTCCTCACCGCTCTTAATTTCCACGTACAGTTGTCAATGATGCAAACTAGATGTAACGTTGTCTTATTAGACCTTTTCACCTTCCATTCAAAGTTCTCCCGCATTGAAAAAAGGCCAACTAGCCTCTTCAAATCCTTTTTACTCGGGAAAAATTGACCTTTATAAATCATGCATGTAGGTTCTTGCGTTGCCAAGGTGCTGCTTCTACCAATACCAAACGAGTATGAATCTGCTCCGGGAATAACCCACGTTATCGTATTATCAGAATCAGATACAGTTATATTATGTCGGACCTCGGAAGTCCCAGGCATATTTGGTACAGTGCAACTAACTCCTTGTACATGTCTTCCTTGTGTTTGAATTTGTGTACGCTCTTCATCCACATTTTCTAGATCATCTACCTGTTCATTATTTGCCTCATTATCCACCTCATGGTACTGCTCAATTCGACAACCAAACACATCGCCAAATTGAGGTTCAACTACTTGGTCAACCGCTACCGGTGGGACACCACACATGTTTTCCCCACTTTCGGCGAAACTCCTTTGGGGATATAGTTGGTTGCTACCGCTAAAGGATCCAAATTGTTGGGTATTTTCAGGAGGAGGAATATCATTCCCTATCACATCTCCAGGTGTCCTCTGAGTTAGACTTACACATACTTGAGGGATCACCCGATCTTCCCCTAGCATAAACTGAACATCATCGTTATTTCTTATAAATGTACGACATGTACTGCCAGGAACGATTGATACTGATGCCAGATCAACATTGAATTTGTTTACATCATACTTCACAATGGTATGCACGATCGCCACCAATTCTTCGTAAGTCATATTATTTGACACATACATTCCCTTGTTATCGGATCCAACAAACCTCTGACTTCCGTCGGGTAGTTGCTCCCATTGACCGTTGTAAGATATTACTATTCTAACCCGATTCATGATGCTGTCAAATTAATCAAAACTATTAATTAAAACTCAGGAGTACAAAATATTTTCATAAATTACATTTACAAAGGCTCGGGTGAGGATATTTAAAAGGCTCGGAGAACACTAGCAAAGTCTCGAAGAATACATGAAAGTTTCGAAAAAGACATTTTTGGTCTCGAAAAAGTCTTTAAAAGACTCGATTAGTAATTCAATAAAAAGTCTCGGAGAAGACCTAACAAGGCTCGATTAGTGATTATTTGAAAAGTCTCGGAGAAGACTTGAAAAGGCTCGATTACTAATTTTTGAAAAGTCTCGTAGATGATATGAAAAGGCTCGGAGAAGACATGAAAAGTCTCGATTAGTTATTTTTGAAAAGTCTCGGAGAAGACATGAAAAAACTCGGAGAAGACTTGAAAATGCTCGAATAGTTATTTTTTAAAAGTCTCGGAGAAGACTTGAAAAGTCTCGGAGAAGACATGAAAAAGCTCGGAGAAGACTTGAAAATGCTCGAATAGTTATTTTTTATAAGTCTCGGACAAAACTTCAAAAGGCTCGGAGAAGACTTGCAAAGGCTCGGACAACACATGAAAAAGCTCGAATAGTTATTTTTTAAAAGTCTCGGAGAAGACTTGAAAAGTCTCGGAGAAGACATGAAAAAGCTCGGAGAAGACTTGAAAATGCTCGAATAGTTATTTTTTAAAAGTCTCGGACAAAACTTCAAAAGGCTCGGAGAAGACTTGCAAAGGCTCGGACAAGACATGAAAAAGCTCGAATAGTTATTTTTAAAAAGTCTCGGAGAAGACTTGAAAATGCTCGGACAAGACATGAAAAGGCTCGGAGAAGACTTGAAAAGGCTCGGAGAAGACTTGAAAAGGCTCGATTACTGAATTTTGAAAAGTCTCAGAGAAGACTTGAAAATGCTCGAATAGTTATTTTTTAAAAGTCTCGGAGAAGACTTCAAAAGGCTCGAACAAGACATGAAAAAGCTCGGATAAGACTTGAAAAGGCTCGATTAGTGATTTTTGAAAAGTCTCGGAGAAGACATGAAAAAGCTCGGAGAAGACTTGAAAAGGCTCGATTAGTGATTTTTGAAAAGTCTCGGAGAAGACATGAAAAAGCTCGGAGAAGACTTGAAAATGCTCGAATAGTTATTTTATAAAAGTCTCGGACAAAACTTCAAAAGGCTCGGAGAAGACTTGCAAAGGCTCGGACAAGACATGAAAAAGCTCGGAGAAGACTTCAAAAGGCTCAATTACTGATTTTTGAAAAGGCTCGGAGCAGACATAAAAAGGCTCGGACAAGACATGAAAAGGCTCGGACAAGACATGAAAATGCTCGATTAGTGATTTTTAAAAAGGCTCGGAAAAAGGTGACAAAGTCTCGGAGATCCACAATTGTCACAATGAAAATGTGAACAAATGAAAAGAAGTATTTACACGAAATATTACCTTGTTGTAATGAAGCACGTCCAGTTGTTTTGATCTTGAACTTCTATTTGTATTGAGAGAGAGATAGAGAGAGAGAGAGACTAACCCCGTTATCGTTTTTGTTGGAAGTGTGGAGAGAGAACCAGACAAACACAATAACATAAATGATTATCTAAGGGCAATTTTGGTAGTTCACCATAATAGGTGCCTTTTAAACTTAAGTTATTAAACCGGTCATAGAGTCACCAAATCAGTTGGAAAAGGTGATACTTTCCACCATTTCCACCTATTGCTTATGGATTTTTTACCTATAAAAAAAAATCTTATTAAAATTCATTAAATTTTTTTGAATTTGTCCTTACTTTTTGTTAATGGATGGGATCATTTAGGATACTACTATTATATATATAATACTTCTTTAATCATGACCGTCCTGATTTTATAATTTCAAGATGTTCAACAATAGCCATACATTCACAGTGGGCCCATATTCCCACATTAACAAATACCCACACCCAATATAAATGTGTGATTGTGGTTGAACGTCCTTAACTTATAATTTCAGGATGTCTTTACTAAAACACCACCGTGTATATATATATAGATAGACATTAACATATCCCATCCGAAATTAGGAACCTAACCCAATTGCAGGAGTTGTATCTTGCATCAAATTCATTGGCTAGCACCATCTTTGAACTCAAGAATCTGTGTATCTTAATCTTGAATTCAACAACTTGAGTGGCACAGTGGAGTTAGACATGTTTCTTAGTCAACTCGAAAGTTTAGAAACTCTAATCCTCTCATGAAACAAGTTGTCAGTGCTAAAGCAATACCATTGCTAATGCCAATTTTCATAAATTGATGAGGATACAATTGCGTTCATGACCAAGATCAGTTACTTGTGCTAGACCTTTCCTCCGATAGGATATCTGGCCAAATCCCAAATTAAGTATATGTATAAGCATTGAATAAATTGAAGCAGGACTTGTTAACAATTAAGAAATGCTAATTTTTATTATAATTATCATTTAGTTTTTACTCCAGCAACTATATATACAGTTGCTATAATGTAGTTAAACAGGGGATGTAGAAATTGAAAAATAGAGCACCATGTTTGATATTAACAAGTTGTTTGCCTAATCTCTTACGTAATTGAAAATTGATTATATGGAATTCTTTGACAGTCTCATCTTGAAAACGACATTAATTGAACATAAAAGTCAAAATTATCTCTCCTTAGTCCTTACAGCTTAACATGGAATCAAGTTTTGGGCTCCACTCTCACAAGTCTTTTATCTCTATAATTTCTTGGAAACACCACATAAGAACAGATATATACCGCTTGACTTTATACAGCGATTCACTATAGTATGACGTATATTGATTAATTCACTTTATAGATGTGACAATCTCCCCCTTAAGGTTCGACACCATTCGATAAATAGACCCGTTTTGGGTCATGACGTAGGAAAATTGTGTAAAACCTATAATCCAAAGAAAATCCGTAAGGATGAAAACCTATACATGAAACCAAAATGGAAAAATATCTATTTAGTAGGTTTAGACAGTTACACTAATGATTTGAGAATGTCTGGTTCTAATTGTAATGACCCATAACTCTTTCGGTTCAAATATGACTAGGGATGGACATGGGGGTCCATTGGGATAGGGGAGGGTCCCCTGCCCCCATTTCTAAAACCGCCCCCAAACCCCATTTGGTGGAAGTGGGGATGAGGGTGTTTTTGGGGAGGTTCCCCTGCCCCACCCCCATTCCACATTTCCCTCATTTTTTCCATTTTTAATCCTAATATTTTTCAATTTGAAATACAAAATTTATAATTTGAAATTCGATCATTCCAATCGCTCGATTCATCTTGTTTTTATATCCAATCAAATAAAGAATATAAAATATATAATTGATTTAATTTAATCCAAAATTAATGCAAATAACTATAGTGATACAGTATTACACATAAATATATATGGGGAAATGGAGAAAATGGGTAGAGAGTAAATGAGTAATAGAGTTAAAGTTATTATTATTATTAATTTTTTTTTTTTTTTAAGAAAATAGAAGTAAAAATATATAAATATGTATGGGGAAAGGGGGAAATGGGGCCCACCCCTACCCCTATTAAGAGAAATGGGGAATGAGGAAATGGGAGTGCCACCCCCACCCCGATTTAGATTTTGGGGCAAATTTGCCCCCACCTCTACCCTTGAACCCCATTTGGGGGCAACATTTTCCCCCAAATGGGGGTGGGGTGATAACTCCTATTTATTCACGTTGTGTAGTCCCTTACTTTTATCTTTTATGCTTGTTTCCCAAGTAAAACTGGGTATTTAATATGTTTAATAAGTACTTTAGGTTATTTTCCAATTCAGGGGCTAAAGTGTATAAATGGAGAAATATTGGGGCAAAAACGTAATTTTTTAAAGTTAGATTATGCATCTTTGGTTCTGCAGTTAGAGGTTGCAGAATTAGGGCGCATAATTCAGTGCTTCAAACTTTTGTAATTCTGCACCCTAGGGCGCAGAATTCAACGGAGCTGAAATTGTAACTCAACTTTCAGGGGTCATATCTCCCTCCTTATACTGAACTAGGTTTTTGCTACCTATTGTTGAAAAGCCTCAGATGTCTTCTTTCCAATGGTTCTAACGGAACGTGATTCCGATGTTTGTGGAGAAAGTTATACTCGTTTTCGTAAGGATATGTGCTGCTTGAAACCCACCGGCGAAATGCCTAATTTTTAGCCACTTTTGCAAGGGCATTCTCGTCATTTCATCCCATTTCTGCCTAATCTTCTCAACACTATAAATATCCCCATTTTCTCTCCTCTCTTGAGTTTTCTATAGAATCCCACTCTCCCTCTCTCTTTTTTCCGCCAAAACACTTCTTCACCTTCTCCACCAAATAAGGAGAGACCCATGAAGGTTTTTCCTCCATAGGAGCTCACTATACATCTCCACAACACCCTTTCACGCTTCATCCATCCATTTTAGAGCAATTTGCAAGGAAATATAAGTGGTTTTTGCACCTAATCCGAGCTAGGAAGGTTTGAAGCATCTTTAAAGGGTTTGTCTTCAAGGGTCCTTTGCTCTTATTTACTCATTTCTTTGTATTTCTTGCTTCTTTGATGTGTAACCCCGATTTAGAGAATATTGTAAACCACCACATGTGCAATATATGTATGTTTGTGCTTAAATTCAATTGGGTTTTGTTTCACTCTTTGCAAATTACATGTTTTAAACTTTGATTGTGATATCCATGTGTATGGAGGTTCGAAATTGACATGTATGCTTGAATGAGATTAGGAGTAAAGTAAATTAATTTAGGAGTAGAATAATTTAGCTTCCCATAATTGTTTGTATATTGGTGGATGACCAAAATATCATGTTTAGAGTAATTTGGGTGTTAGAGAATTTAGCTCCAAAGAGTGGGAAATGTTTCAGTTTAGGCATTTAGTTGCTAAATTGGTATGGGTTCCAATTATTGTGCTTAATGGGTCTTGTTATCAAGAAACAATTGCTCATCCTTGGCTCGATTGAGTAATAAATTGATTTAGGGAAAATTCCCAAATCAAGAGAATGAACTCTTAACCTAAATTGAATGTCCTTAATGTATAACAACCAACTTTATGCACATTTTGTTTGGTAAACTTATTTACCATGTCTAGCCATCCTAGAGGAATTGCTAAAATCGAATCCTTATCTAGAGTAAAGACCGTTGAATTCCTCTTTTGCTCATGTAGTTATAGGGGTATTTCATTGCTCATTGCTTAATGCTTTCACTCGGCTAGCCACCTCGTGAATGATATTTAGCCTGTGTGTTATATATTACATGGTTCGCATTAACATGTTCAGCTTGATATCCTATACATTTGACCAGTAAGTTGAGAGATCACTAGGCTAGCATGTTGAGCTCGTATGTGTGTCCCACAGTCATTAATGAATCCAAGCATTTATGCATGGATGTAATCTCTAAGACATCGAAAAAGATTAGAGATTAATTAAGGGGACACGAGCATATAACATACGTGTTGTTTGAATATCTAGTATTCTTAATGCTTTTATTTGGTTGTCATCCCGTATTTGGTTAGCCATTGTGAATGAATTATTGAATGTAGTATGGCATATGCGGTTGCACATTACATGCCCAACGAAATAACCACTGTATATGACCAGAAAGTTGAGAGATCACTAGGCTGACATATAGGGATCTTGTGTGTGTGCCACGACACTTAATGAATTTCATGTGTACTTTGTATGTGTGGATGTGATTTCTACTACTCGAGAAAGTGTAGAGATAAATTAAGGGTACACGAGCCTATGATATACTTGCACTTTTGAGGGACTAAGTGAGTTTAGCACTTAATTAGAAGGATTGTTACGGTTGAATCGTTTCCCTAGTCTCTCTATTCCACCCTATCCATGTAAATATTAGTTTATGTAATTTGTATATTTATAGCATTATTTACACTTTTCCGCATTCACAACACACGAGTCCTCTCGACATGTTGTAATAATAGCTAGAATCGGCGACGGTTGGCGGATCCCACCTCCCTGTAAAACGATACCCTCACTTACCGTTGTGCTAGTCCCTATGGCTTGCGCGCTAGCGATGTCGAACTTAATTGTTCATCTTTTGACTGACATAGCAACGACGTGTCGTCATGGGGCCCAATGGAGGAAATGTCCATCCCTAAATATGACCTCAATTTAAAGTCTATATATATATGTTCCTAATATTATTGGTTTCTTTCGAAGGTCTTGTGCCTTGAGTGTGGACATGATTGCCCCATCTGTCACGTCAATAGGCAGACTAAATGACACAAGCAATATTTTCTAACTTGTATGGCAAGTTAATTTGACGATTGAAAATTGATTAACCTCTCATCCTTCCGATTATAAAAAGAAGTTATTTATATAGCTTGATCTAACCATCAATTACATAATTTATATGCATGCATGTAATTGTCAAAATGATCAATATTTTTCATCTTTGAATAGTCTTCTTAGAAATTGACATGAAAGTATGAAAAGATGAACCGACCATAACAAGTCTTCCATTTAAACATTTTAGTCTTTTGGGACTCTGTCTTGCTTGGGATTGAATTAGAATTGGGCTTGGTTGGGCTTGAGTCAATTTTGTGGGATTGGGGTATTATATAAGAGTGTGTATATATTTGAGGTACTCGAAACATGCATTCATAATGTCAGTCAGTTAATTACTGAATGTTAATATAAGCAATCTTAGCTAGGTTGCTAAAATCAGATTTGCTTAAATTTTATTTTCTTGTTGATGATAGCAGTTGGAGCAGCAATCATATATGAAGGCAGCACAACTGTGTATATCGTGAGAAAAAAACAAGTCAACTAATAATTCAGATAATTTATTTAAACAAATTTGTGAAACACATTTGAGGTGGCCTCGCAGAAATTTCTTAAGTGAGAATATAATCTTTAAAATTTCTATAATATAATGATTGTCAACCCACCCACCATCACTCATACAAACCAGGAGATAACTTCTCACACATGTTTGTAAATACACATGGTGGGACTCGAACCCCTCGACATCAATGTGGAAAGAATGTGCTCTACTATATTTGTTAAGAGATGATGTGCACATGTTTTTTCTTTCAATTTGATAATATCACATCTTATTTAATCTTCAATACGTTAAATCCCTGTAATTAAACTTAATTCTAGTATTTTAATTTGATCAATAATAAACATTTAAGATCAAATGTTATAGTTTTATAGGATTCAAATCACCTGTCAAAAAACGGTGTCTCAATCTATGTCTAACTAACTAAATTGGACCATGTTTACACACTTTTTTTTTTAAAAATAATTAAATGTAAATGATTGTGTACACATGACCCAATTTAGTTGGTTATACACCATTTTTTGATAGGTGATTTGAATTCGGTTTTATATTGTAGTTTTTGTTTTTTCAGTTTTGTATATTACTTAAACATCCAATGTTAACTGTACAAAATCAAACAACCTATACTATTGAGCTCAACTTTGCAATTTAGTTTTGTTCAAACAATTTGAAAACAAGTCTAGAAGAATCAAAATGACTTTTAGAGGTTTTTTTAAATTTATATATAAATCAACATCATTTGAAACAATTGGCCTGACCTGATGCTTTTTTCTATCGAGATGGGGTGGCCCAACATCGGGTCACACCATCCCGATGAAAAAAATCATCGGGTCGGGGTGACCGGATGTCGGGCCTCCCTAACCCAAATGGTTTTTCAAACCATTTGAAAAACCATCGGGATGGGGTGGTCCGACATCGGGTCACCCCATCTCGATGAAAAAATTTCATCGGGTTGGGGTGACCCGATGTAGGGCCACCCCATCCCAATGAAAAAAAATCATCGGGTCAGGGCGACCTGATGTCAGGCTACCCGATCCCATAGTTTTTTTTTCCATAAGTTTAAAACCTTTTTTGGATTAAAAAAAAATTGGGAGGTGGGAAAAATAATTTTACAAAGTAATACTTACCCCTTCAAACAACTTCAAACCATTTCCCAATGTTTTTAAAACTTCAAATATGAAAAGAAAATGTGATGTAGAGAAAAAAACAAAAGGTTAGATGATATAGAGAATAAAAAAAAAAAAGGTTAGATGTTGGTAAATTGTTAGTTTTTTTTTTTTTTTTTTAAGGTTAGATGTTGGTAAATTGTTAGGTTTTTTTTTTTAAGGGATGATAAATGGTTGGTTGGTGGTTAGTAAATGTAATTAATATAGTTAGTAAATAGGGTGTCATTATGATAAAGGGTATGGAGGTCATTTTAGGGTATTTTTGTAATTAACTTGGGTTTTATGGTAGATTTGTAATTCAACCCCTAAAATAGGGCAATTTTGCTAAAAACCCTATTTTATTTAACAATTAGAAAAAAAATCTTTTTTTTTTTTTCAAATCAAGTCCTTTTATTAAAATAAAATAAAAAAGAAAACAAAATAAAAGAAAAAGAAAAGCGAAAGTAAAGTGGCGCGTAGGCCCTAAAACAATAATCTAAAAAGGTACGCAGACCTTAACATGAGGCAAGGAAACAAGAACCTAAAAATGCATAAAATTAACCATTCCTTTCTACCTCAAATGGTGCGACCCGATTAGAAATAGCAACACGATGTAATTCTGCATTGGCAACATGATGTAATTCTGCATCGGCCGATGAAGTCTTAGAATCAGGGCGAATCTTAGTCTCAGCAACAGGGAGGTGCTTATAATTTCCCTTACTCAATTGAAACTTGAAATTAGCTAAAGACTTAAAAGTTGGTTTCACTCTTCTATTCGATTTTCTCACCACGGGAATCCAATTATTGTCGGGATTAACTAGATCCTGAGCTTTCGCATACTTGTCATCCTTCCTTGAGAAGTTGTTACCTGGATTCCCAGAATTACTGTTTCCCAAATGAGCAGAGATTGAACTGGTAAAATCCCTATCATTGACAAAGTGATCTGCAGATTATTCTTCCAAAACTGTTGTAACAACCGGAGGAATTTGAATCTCCTTTGACAATTGCGGAACCAAAATAGGAATATTTTTTTCAACCGGATACTGCCTCTCGCTGTGGTTGTTCTGCTCCTACAAGACCAAAAGTTGCATATTGTCTACCTCTTTTAGATCATGATTGTCAACAAGAGCATCTGTGTTTAAGGTCCCTACTTTTTGACTCATACCCTTGTATCTTGCTGATCATTGTCGCAATTGTGTACCACATGGTCCGCATTTGAATCAGTCTCTATGTGCATAGTAAAACCATCTGCATCATCTTGAGAAATAATCTGAACCTGCTTATTAACAGGTCTATAAACTTGTTATGTCCCCTAGATTGAGATCTGCTGTGAGGATTCAGACCCTTTCTAGCTGATTCGGACTTACTAGATCTAACAGGAATCCCCTTGCCGGACTTGTTCCAACAACAAAAATTGAAAAAATGACTAATGGAAGAACAAGTAGAATAGAAGGCCGAGAGATTCTCATATTCCACCAAATTGAAAGAACTATAAAAATCATTTTTTTTTCCATAAGTATATTTTATTTAACTTATCACGTCTTGCTAATATTATTCTTGGTCTCAACTCTCAATTTTTTTACTTTCTAGTATTCTTGTCTGTCTGACTGGCTCAAATTCGCAGTTTACTTGTAAGACATTCCTGTGGTCTTCCTAATTGTAGGTTTTCTTTCTGATGGTTTTTTCTTTTAGTCTTGCACTCTTTCTTTTTTGTTTCGTGCTTTGATTCTATTCGTTTGTTATCTTTTAGTGTGCATGGTTTTCTTTCTTCGGCTATTGCTTATGGATTTTTTACCTATAAAAAAGAATCTTATTAAAATTCATTAAAATTTATAGAATTTGTCCTTACTTTTTGTTAATGGATGGGATCCCTTAGGAGACTACTATTATATATATATATATATATATATATATATTTTTTTTTTCTTTTTCTATTATCAGTTAGAACTGATATAAAATATATCAGTTTCTTGTATGTGGGCCATTAAATGCTTTGACTTTCCTGTATGTACTTGTTAAATCATATTTTAAATCCAGTGACCCACATGAAAGGAACTAATATATTTTATATCAGTTACAACTGACAATAGAAAAACTTATATATAAATATATATCAAATCAATTAATTTTGTGACGATATGAGGTTGGTTCAATGGTATATCCCCCACACCTACATCATAAGGTTGTGGACTCAAGTAATCCCCAACCCAAATAAAACCTCGATTTTATTTACTACTTCAAAAAAAATCAATTCATTTTGTGTTAAGACATTTTGATATGATTTTAGTGATATGGTGTATACACTCTAGAAGATATTTTCTCACTAATTAGATGAGTTAAAAGCTTTTTTTTTTTTGGGTGATATATTATAATAATTTAGGATTTGGGAAGTAGAACAACCACACCCTCATGGTATAAAGGGAAAACCACTAGGTCAACCTCATTTTATCAAATATATATTTTTTTGAAGTATTACAAAAGCTCATCATTAATATGAATCAGTAATTTTTCGGCTTTTGTCATATTAATCAGTATCAAATTTTCAAGATTATCTCTTCTTAGTTACTTATAGCATGACATGGAATAAAAACCATAGATATTTTAAATTAAATTAGTATACCTAATTAAAACAATTACTCTCACAAGTCTCGCCGAAATGTGAACTAATTAAAACAATTACTCCACAAGTCTCGCCGAAATGTGAGACTTGTGAGAGTAATACATTTCGGCGAGACTTGTGAGAGTAATTGTTTTAATTAGGAGGGGATTCAAATGTCAGACTTTGTGGAAGCAAATGACATGTCTAACCATTTTGCTTAGGCTTGATGGGTCCCGAAGAGTTAAAGGACATTAACTGCAAGAGTGCAATTTGAGTGGTTATAAAAGCACCTCCATTCTCCTTTAATTCGACACATCCCAGCAAAACAAAACCCTTCTGTCTTGCTTGTGTCTAAGAGAGAGTTCAATATATTTCTTTTGTTAATTAAGACATCATGGGGTTTTCGTTTCTATGTTGTTTCTACCCTTTGATGCGCTTTGTTTTCTGGCTTTGTTTTTTTCATCTTGCAGTTGCTCACTTTGCTTCCTCATTAATGCAGCCACTATGCCATGACCATGAGCGATCTGCCTTGTTGCAATTCAAGCAAAGCCTTTACATTTCTGAGAATAACTGTTATACGAATCCTTATAAATATCCTAAAGTGAGATCATGGAAGCTTGAAGGAGAAAATAGTACTGCTGATTGTTGCTCGTGGGACGGCATCAAGTGCAATGAGGACACTGGTCATGTGATCAGGCTTGACCTCAGTAGTAGCTGTCTCTATAATTCTATCAACTCTGCCAGCACCCTTTTCCACCTTGTTCATCTAGAATGGCTTAGTCTAGCTGATAATAACTTTAACGACTCTGAAATTCCTGCTACAATCATGAACCTTTCCAGTTTATTACATCTAAACCTCTCTCTTTCAGGCTTTGCTGGTCAAATACCACCAGAGTTGCTAGAGCTCTCCAACTTGGTGTCTCTTGATTTATCCGATAATGAGTTTTCCATTGTTCCAGGAAATGAAGCATATTATTTGGAGCTTCGAGTGCCGAGTCTTCAAAATCTAGTTGAAAAGTTAACCAACTTGAAAGTGCTTGATCTTGGTAAGGTCCATATCTCTTCTCCCGTACCTCATATCTTGGCAAATCTGAAATCTTTGACTTATTTATCTTTAGAAAAATGCCAATTGCAAGGTGAATTCCCCACCAAAATTTTCCAGTTACCCAACCTTTCAGTTCTCAAATTGGGAAGCAATAGCGATCTTACTGGATATTTATCAGAATTTGAAAGTAGTCCTCTTACTTTCTTGGATATTGGAGGGTGCAATTTTTCAGGAGCAGTTCCATCTTCATTGGGTAACCTCACCAAACTCGTTCACCTCGATATTTCTTCCAACAATTTTTTTGGTGAGTTGCCGGTTTCAATCGGAAATCTTGGTTCCTTGAAAGAACTAGTTCTCGAAGGCTGCAACTTCTCAGGCCAAATTTCATCTGCATTGGGTAATCTCACACAACTAACTTATTTAGTCCTTTCTCGTAGTTATAACAAATTCTCTGGCCAAAACCCTTCTTCACTGTCTTGGATTGCTAAGCATTCTAAACTCATGTTTTTAGACATTGGAATTCTGAACTTAGTTGGTGAGATCCCTTTTTGGCTCACGAACCTAACACAACTTACTTATTTAGACATGAGTCAAAACCAATTAACCGGTCCTATCCCATCTTGGCTAATGAGCATGAACCAGCTGTCAGATTTATATCTGCAGTCAAACCAACTGACCAGACATATCCCATCCGAAATTAGGAACCTAACCCAATTGCAGGAGTTGTATCTTGCATCAAATTCATTGGTGGGCCCAATTCCTAGCACCATCTTTGAGCTCAAGAATCTTGTGTATCTTAATCTTGAGTTCAACAACTTGAGTGGCACAGTGGAGTTAGACATGTTTGTTAGCCAACTCGAAAGTTTACAAACTCTAGTCCTCTCATCAAACAAGTTGTCAGTGCTAAGCAATACCATTGCTAATGCCAATTTTCATAAATTGATGAGGATACAATTGCGTTCATGCAACCTAACTGAATTCCCAAATTTCCTCCATGACCAAGATCTGTTACTTGTGCTGGACCTTTCCTCCAATAGGATATCTGGCCAAATCCCTTCGCAGTTTTTAAATGCTACAGACTATAGCTTGGCATACTTGAACCTTTCTCACAACTTTTTGATAGGGTTTGACAAATATCCTGCAGTTCTTCCAAGTGCTCTAGTCACTTTAGATCTTAGGTCTAATAAGCTAAAAGGACCGCTCCCGGTTCCACATAAAGACATTGGTGACTACCTAGTTTCAGACAACAAGTTCATCGGGGAAGTTTCGCCGTTGATATGTAATTTGAAGCATCTTTACGCTTTAGATTTATCAAACAATAACTTAGGTGGTGTCCTTCCACAATGTTTGGGAAATTTCAGTTATGACTTGTCAATATTAGCATTACAAAGTAACAGATTTCATGGAGGTATTCCACAAACCTTCATGAGTGGAACCAATTTGAGAATGATTGATCTAAGTCAAAACAAATTAGGAGGGAGGATTCCAAGATCATTGGTGAATTGTACCAACCTAGAATTCCTTCATCTTGGAAATAATCAAATCAGCGATATTTTTCCCTCTTGGTTAGGAACCCTTCCAGAGTTAAAAGTTCTTGTCTTGAAATCCAACCGATTCCACGGTGTAATAAGGGAACCTGAGACAAATTTTGAGTTTCCTAAACTGCAAATTATTGACCTCTCACACAATATGTTTAGAGGTCAGCTTCCATCAAAATACTTTCAACATTGGCATGGGATGAAAGTTCTAAATGAAAGCCAGCTAATATACTTGCATGATGAGCTACAATCATTTGTGGGTACCCAATTTTTCGATTTTCTTGGTTATGATTACTCATTAACAATTAGCAACAAGGGTACAGAGTTAAAATATGGGAAGCTTTCAAATATGCTGACAGGCATCATTTTTTCCGGAAATAAATTTGTAGGAGAGATTCCAGGATCTATTGCAACTTTAAGAGGTCTTAGAAATCTCAATCTTTCTTATAATAATCTTGAAGGTTGCATCCCATCATCTTTGGGAAACTTAACTGCATTAGAATCATTGGACCTCTCTGATAATAGGTTGTCAGGACAGATTCCTCAACAACTAGTAGAGATCACATCTCTTGAAGTCTTTGATGTCTCGTATAATCATCTCACAGGACCCATACCACATGGAAAACAATTTGATACATTTGAGAATAGTTCGTATGATGGGAATCCTAGATTGTGTGGAAAACCTCTGTCAAAAGAGTGTGAACATTTTGAGCCTCCAAAGAAAGAAGATGAAGACTTTGCGGAATCTCCATTTGTCTTTAATTGGAAACTAGGTTTGATAGGGTTTTCAAGTGGACTAATAGTTGGAGTGGTTCTTGGTCAGGAATTCTACACAAGGAAACACGAATGGTTTGTGAAGACTTTTGGGATACAAATAATGAAGAGAAAGAGGGGACACAGAAATTGAATGCAATTACCTCTATTATTATTATTTCCCTGTACGTATTTTTCATTTTTCTGTTAGAGTCTTTGTATCTGCTCTTTTTTTTTCTTCTTTTTTTTCTTGTTGCATTGCATGCATCTTTTTCTTTTCTTTTCTTTTTCCTTTTTTCCGAATGTAATAGACTATTCGAGGGTAAGGCTCATTATGTCCCCCCTGACTAGATGTACCTATCTTTTTCTTTTTCAATAAATTTTCCCTTGTACCGTCAAGGTTTAACCAAAACAAAAATTAAATTGAGTTGATTGGTGGTAAAAGAAATGGTCGATGGGGTTGTGATCCTTTTCTCTGAAGATGGAGAGGGGTTCTTCCAAGGTCTACTGGAAGCCAATATATCAGGGAGAGAGATATACGTATCACTGAATCTCGATCTGTAAGGTGGAGCCATTGTCTGTGCAACAACTTTTGAGTGTTTATTCAACTAATTATTGATATATTAATTAGTTTTACAAGTTACATGTACTTATCAATTAGTTGTAGTCTCGGTTCACTATTATTTTTGTAGTTTTGTCACCACTCACCACTCTGTATGAAAACTGAAAAGTAGTACAGACTGATCGAGACATTGACGAGTACAGAGTTTAAATTTGTAAAATTCCAAGTTTGGATTATTCCGTCCATGAATTTCCATTTCTGCTCTCTAAAAATCCACACACAAAATCCAGTCCAAAAATGCACACAAAAACCCAAAATCCACGCCAACCACCACACGAAACCCCCCTTCAATGGTGTTGAGGAGAGAGAAACAGTGTGAGAGAGAGAGAGAGAGACGAGAGATCGAAGGATTGAGAAAGAAAGGAGAAAGAGAGAGAAAATCATTATTTTTTATTTAAAAGCAATGCATTTGAAGACAAATTAATATTCTTGTTCAAATGTTAAACCCCACATGTCAATCAAGTTGATCTCAACATTAACCAGATCGATTTTTGCTTCCTTGTTCCTAGAAATTAAACACATGTTTGTTAACTCGATTGACTAGAATTTGAGATTCGATTTCTAGTTTTTACTCCGGCATCCGGCAACTATATATACGGTTACTTACTATATTGTGGTTAAACAGGGGATGTAGAAATTGAAAAAACAGAGCACGATTGATGTTTGTTATTAACAAGTAGAGGAATATGGAAAAGTCTTTTGTCTAATCTCTAATGCAATTGAACAATGATCATATGGAATTCTTGAAAACGACATTAATTGAACATCATGCATTCACATTAAAGTCAAAATTATCTCTCCTTAGTCCTTACAGCTTAACATGGAATCAACTCTTGGGCTCCACTCTCACAAGTTTTTGTCTCTATAATTTCCCGGAAGCCATGCCTAATTCCGCAGCCGGCTCTAATTAAGTCCTTGCTCACTAATACAATATAATATTGGATACGTCAATTCATCCTTAAATGCAAAAATGGAAATTAATCAAGACCTCAAAATTCTACGGTTCTGCTGGCCGGGGGCCCTCACAGTCACACCATAAGAACTTTGGCTTTGAAGTGGAGAAAGAATTCCGCGCGCACAGGGCACATATAGAGGACCTACAGACTTTGAATATGTGTCATTTCCACTACCACTAGCATATGACAAATGCATCAGGATGAATTTACCGTATATAACTTTTTTATTCATTTTTTTTTTTTAATGTTTCGCTCCTTTTTTTTTTTCTTTTTTTTTATATTAATTAAAATAAAATTGGAAAAAATTTCTAACAATTAGAAAAAAATCATTTTTTTCTCATAAGTATATTTTATTTAACTTATCACTTCTTGCTAATATTGATCTTGGTCTCAACTCTCAATTCTTTTACTTTCTGGTATTCTTGTCCGACTCAAATTCGCAATTTACTTGTTAGAGATTCTTGTGGTCTTCCTAATTGTAGGTTCTCTCTTTCTGATGGTTTTTTCTTTTAGTCTTGTACTCTTTCTTTTTTGTTTTATGCCGATACGAACCCACTAAGCAGAACTCATCCTTAAAAACCGGTTTGTAAGGAGAGGATATCCAATGAGTTATATACCATTGACTAATCTCATACTTAGTCAATGTGGGATCCTAACATTGTTTTGTACTTTCTGATCCTGGAAAATACATTAAGGAAATTTAGAATAGAGATAGTATTTCTGACTCGAAATATATAAGAAGGAAGCTAGAGAAGAAAAGAGATAGGAGGAACTTTGTTTGAACAATAATCATTATATTCCTTTGAACGTACAGAGCCAATGTATATATAGCTTCTGTTAACAACTTGCAAAGCTAACAACTAGCCACTAAACAAGAAAATAGGGAATCAACTCCCACTACTACTAAGTGGATTCTTATTTGACAGCAAGTGCTAAACAACTGCGCCTAATAACAAAAGACACTTAATATTAATACATGAAATGTGGGAAATATGGGGGCAGTATTGCACCTCATTTTGTGCATGTAAGCACCCGTTTATTATTCAAACAACCTACCACTAAGTCCTATTCTCAAGCAAAGCCACAATGTGCAAAACTGATGAAGCCACTATGTGCATAACTGATATAGAACTGACGTGGTCTCATCTCATGTGTGAGCTGCATGAAAGTGAACATATCACATGCTTTGATTCTATTCGTTTGTTATCTTTTAGTGTGCATGGTTTGCTTTCTTTGGCTATTGCTTATGGATTTTTTACCTATAAAAAAAATTCTATTAAAATTCATTAAAATTTATTGAATTTGTCCTTACTTTTTGTTATTGGATGGGATCCCTTAGGAGTAAGGGTGGGCAAAAATCCATAAACCGAACCGGTCCAATCGATTTTTTATCGGTTTTCCTTTGATATCCGGTTCAATTCGGTTTAATTTATTAAAAACCGGAATTATTGGTTCGGTTTCCGGTTCAGTAGCTGAAACCGAAAACTAAACCGAAAACCGGGTATAAAAGAAAAATCCCTAATTTTTTTAGAATTCTCTCAGCAGACTATGCCTCTTAGACGGTCTAACCCTAAACCAACGACAATAAGCCTTCTCTTCCTTCTCTCACATCTTCTCTTTCCCTTTCACCCTCTTCATCCTCCCCGCCTTCGCAATCTCTTGCCGTTCAGGCGATCCGTGCATCCGACGCTCATTGTCAATCCATGCTGTCTCCTGCTTATTCTGGTGCTGACTCTCAACAACTAACCAGGGTAAGGCTTTTTGAGATCAATTTCATTTTCAATATTCTTTACTCTTCTGTGTTCGAATGTGATGTGATTTGGTGATGCCTGGAATTTCAGGCGTTTCCTGCATACGAGGACGGGTCTTTCAAAAACAAATCAAAAGGTTTCTGGGGTGTTCTTGCTTGAATCATGAACAACAACAATTTGAACAATCTGTCAAATCAAGATAGCAGATGACTGACACATCACTAGCAGTTGTCCATGTCAAAAAAACAAAACAATCCCAAAAGTTAATTAATTTCAATCAATCTCCATGATATCTTAGCTTTATTAATTTTGCATTTCCATTTGTTTCAAAATTTTGCAGTCGTAGCAGCAACCAGCACACCATACATATGAGAATGTGGAGTTGATTTTGACGAGGTCATTTTTTATGTAAACTGATTTCTTGAACAAGTAATGATTTGGTTTTGATATGTTGTTTTCCTTGATAAAAACTTTAGGAAATCTGATATAGGATTCGTCTGCTATATAAACATTTCCTTGATTAGTTTTCCCTGATTTTATCCAATCTGATGTCATTCTTTGATTATATTTTTATGCTACAAATAATCAGTATATAAGTTGTTTTTGGTTTCAAATATTTCTTAATTAGTTGATCACTTGAATTTCCAAGTATATCACATGAATTTCAGATATATATATATATATATTTATATATTTTGGAACAGTTAAAAGACGTGATCAAAACATAGCAGTGTAACAAACCTTGATTCGTTTGTCTTTTGACACATCTAGTTAACAAAGATAGTTTTTTTTTTGGTGTTTATGTATATTATTTAGTCACATAGTCATGTAGAAAATTATTTAGTGTTTATGGAATGCTATGTGGACAGTTTTTTTTTTTAGTGATTTTTAATGAGTTTTGAGAATTGATAACATTTTTCTAGTATGTTTTATGCTGTAATTTAATCATACTTGGCCCAACAGGCCCAAAATATGATAAACTTGTATTTTTTTCAAATTTCCAAACCATAGTAGATTTTATAAATTAAAGCCCAGTAATCTGGCTCAAAACCGAACCGAACCAAACTGGTCAAATTCGATCGGTTTTTGATCGGTTGAAATTTTAAAATTTATCGGATCGGTTAGCTTTTTCAAAAACCGAGTACTATCGGTTTTTATCAGTTCACTCGAAAAGTGAACCGATCCATTAAACGTCCACCCCTACTTAGGAGACTACTATTTTATATATATATATATATATATAATACTTCTCTAATCAGGACTGTCTTGACTTTATAATTTCAGAATGTCTAACCACAACCATACATTCACGGTGGTTGAACGTCCTTAACTTATGATTTCAGGATGTTCTTACTAGATAACCACCTTTTATATATATATACACACGTATTAACATATCCCATCCAAAATTTGGAACCTAACCCAATTGAAGAAGTTGTATATTGCATCAAATTCATTGGCTAGCACCATCTTTGAACTCAAGAATCTTGTGTATCTTAATCTTGAGTTCAACAACTTGAGTGGCACAGTGGAGTTAGACATGTTTCTTAGTCAACTCGAAAGTTTAGAAACTCTAATCCTCTCATCAAACAATTTGTCAGTGCTAAGCAATACCATTGCTGATGCTAATTTTCATAAATTGATGAGGATACAATTGCGTTCATGACCAAGATCAGTTACTTGTGCTAGACCTTTCCTCCAATAGGATATCTGGCCAATTCCCAAATTAAGTATATGTATAAGCGTTGAATAAATTGAAGCAGGATTTGTTAACAATTAAGAATGCTAATATTTATTATAATTATCATTTAGTTTTTACTCCAGCAACTATATATACAGTTACTTACTATAATGTAGTTAAATAGGGGATGTAGAAATTGAAAAACAGAGCACGATGTTTGATATTAACAAGTAGAGTAATGTGGAAAAGTCCTTTGCTTAATCTCTAATGTAATTGAACATTGATTATATGGAATTCTTGAAAACGACATTGATCGAACATAAAAGTCAAAATTATCTCTCCTTAGTCCTTACAGCTTAACATGGAATCAACTCACGTACTCTCTCACAAAGTCTTTGTCTCCGTAATTTCCCGGAAACACCACATAAGAACAGACATAAACGGTTTTACTTTATAGAGCGATTCACTATGGTACGACGTATATTGATTACAACAAACAAACTAATTATTAATTAGTATATTGACTCTCTTGTTTATGTTACCATTTCAATTCAGCCACTCTGTCATGGCTATGAGCGATCTGTCTTGTTGCAATTCAAGGACATTGCGACAAGTCTGCTTCTCATTGGGATCCTTCTAATGTATTTTATTTCAATGTAGCCTCAATTGAAAAGTTAATGTAATCAATTCAAACTTGAACAACTGATAGCGTGATGCACCAAAGTCATCACTGCCCTGTAATAAAAGTATAACAGACAACAAATTTTATATTTGTCAACACTTGATTTAATGGAAATTATAGGAACATAAACATTATCTGGATTTAATATGATCAATCTCCGATGATGTAGATGCAGGATTCTTAAATCAAAATTTTGCAAAATTCCTATTCAAAATGGGTTAGTTCTTAATAAAACACTAAAGTTAATTAGGATGGGTCAGATGTAGATTTTGCCAAGTTGAAACCCAATACAATTATGGAGTTGGGTTAAGCGAAAGAGCCCATAAATGGTCCAAAGCCACAAGAGCCAAGGGCTGATAGACAAAAATATCCTTCCACTTGCACCATAAGAACACGTTTACAATGGTCTCACAGTGGTCCCATGCAAGATTATCTCTAATATGATATTGATATGTCATTCATTTTCCAATGCAAATATGACCTCAACCGTCTATATATGTTCTACTATTATTGCTCTCTTTCAGAAGTGTTGTCTGGAATGTAGATATGATTGCCCCATCTCTCACATCCATGAGCAGAATTAAAGAACTAGGCAACATTTTCTAACCCACATTTTCAGTTTGAAATTTCAACATTTTCTAACCCATATTTCAAGTTTGAAATTTCAACTAGAATTACATGCATGTAATTGTCAAGAAGATCAATATTTTTCTTCTTTTATTAGTCTTCTTAGAAATTTTTATGAATTGATGTACTAATTATCACAAGTATTAGACTTAGCATTTTCGCACACAACACCATTAGATGACCTAAAGATAGCTTGATAAAAAGTAAATTCCATTTGAAACATTATACATCATGATTAATTTAGTATTTATCTTAGAAAAATGTAATTTAATTTATTACTACGTGCATGTAATTCGACACTTGTAATGATTTTTCTCTTTTTATTAATCAGATTTACAATTCCTCACTAGTATTGTATTATTGTTGTTTCAATGCTTCAATTAATTTTTTAAAAAAATGTCAATTATTAATGAATTTTAAATTTGAACATCAAACCAATTCTTATGATTTACCGAATGTATCTTTATTAGTAAATGATAAAATAATGAATAATTACAATTAGTTGAACATCATTTTGGGAAGAAGAATTTTGGGCAAAGCAATTAAAAGCTCAATAATGAATAATTTAATTTGTTAAGTGGGCAACTTATATAATATCAACTCGATTACAATATAGTGATTTTAAAATATATATATATATATATATATAAATAATAATAATAAATCTCATCTAAAGTAAAGACAAAAGGGTAAACAATAATATAATATTCAAAATCGTAAGATCAATTACATCAAGACGACTTATTATGCGTAAATAAAATATAATTTGAAGATGCCTATAAAACCAACTCAAATCCTCTCCGTGATTTCCCACCACACCAAAATCAATCATTTTGTTTGAGTGCTAATTAAATTATTTTTGCTTTGAATTAACCCTGGGGTTCTTAACGAGTTTCTTCACATTCATATACTTCTCTTTTCTACTTTTCTTTTTTCAGCTTACTACTTATAGGCAATCACTTTGTCATGAAGATGAACATTCTGCTTTGTTACGATTTAAAGAAAGCCTTTCTATTCAAAAGTTTGCTTTAAATGATCCCTCTGATTATTCCAAGACTACACTCTGGAATTTGGAAGACAACAATGACCGCTGCTTTTGGGATGGCGTCGAGTGCGATGAGGACACAGGTTATGTGATCAAACTTGACCTCACTAGTAGTTTTCTCTATGGTTCTATCAACTCTACCAGCACCCTCTTCAACCTTGTCCATCTTAAATGGCTTAGCCTCGCAAATAATAACTTCAATGATTCAAAAATTCCTTATGGAATCATGAATCTTTCAAGTTATTACATCTAAACCTCTCTCATTCTTTCTTTTGTGGTCAGATACCTCAAGAGATACTACAGCTCTCCCAGTTGGAGTCCCTCGATCTATCATTCAACATGTACCCTTCATTGCAGCTCCAACAACCAAGTCTAGAAAGTCTAGTTGAGAAGTTAACTAGATTGAAAGTGCTGGATCTTCGTGTCATCAACATTTCTTCTTCACTACCTGAGGGATTGACAAATTTATCTTCTCTTCAAATTTTGTCTCTCGCAAACTGTGAATTGGACAGTAAATTCCTTATAAAAAATTTCCATTTACATACTCCATACTCCAAAAAAAAAAAAAAATTCTTGAACACGTTTGGACTTAACTGATAATAATGGGTGCGTTGCCTCCTACCATTAAATGGATATCTATCAATGTAATTCATCTTCTTTGCCTTATTAATTCTCTTAGAAGATGCAATCCGTAAAGTAAATTCCTTATAAAGATTTTCTTTTACATAAACCATTCCGTCTTCACTTGGTAACCTTTACAACCTTGTCCATTTGGACTTATCTGGTAATAATTTTCAGGGTGAGTTGCCTACTTCCATGGATATCTTTCATCTTTGAAAAAAATTATTGGATATCTATTGATATAATTTATCTTTTTTGGCTTATTTGTTCTCTTACAAAATTGCAAACTGCAAATTAAATTCCTCGTAAAGATTTTTCTGAACTCTTAAAAATAATATTAAATCCTTAAATCCTTACCTTACATTAGTACCTGCTCCTTTTCAGGAATAATTTCATCTTCACTCGGTAACCTTACAAATCTAGTCTATATGGACTTATCTTTTAACAAATTTTGGGGAGAGTTGCCAACTTCCATAGGAAATCTTGCTTCTTTGGAAGTAATGGGATCTATAGCTGCAATTTTTCGAGCCAACTTCCTTCTTCACTTAGCAATCTTACCCAACTAAACAAATTGGGCCTTTCTTACAATAAATTTTCAAGCCCAATTTCTTCATTCTCTTGGATTGGTTTGAATACTAAACTCACTAGTTTAGAGCTACCGGGTTTCAATTTTATGGGTGAGGTTGTTCCATTTTGGCTCACGAACCTATCACATCTAACTTATTTAGATATGGGTCAAAATCAATTAACCGGTCTAATCCCACTTTGGCTCATGAATTTGAACCAGTTATCAGCTCTATATCTCAAGTCTAATCATCTAACTGGTCAAATTCCATATCAAATTAGTAACCTAACCCAATTGAATTCCCTAGATCTTGCAGGGAATCAATTGTATAGTACGATTCCTAGCTCTATCTTTGAACTCAACAAACTTAGATCTCTTGAACTTTCTTCAAATAATTTGAGTGGCACAATGGAGTTGGAAATGTTTCTTCGATTCAAAAGTTTAATAGAGTTAGATCTCTCGTCAAACCATTTGTCATTGCTGATCACCAACTCCACTGTTAATACCAGCTCTCAAAAATTGAATTTTTTACGCTTGTCTTCATGCAACATTACGAGCTTCCCACAGTTTCTACGCAACCAAGACCAATTGTATTACCTAGACCTTTCCTCCAACAACATATCTGGCCAAATCCCTAGATGGTTGTTAAGTTTAGGTAGTTTGATGCAATTGAACCTTTCTCACAATCTTTTGACTGGGTTTGACCAACAATTTGTTCTTCCATGGCCATCAAATCTAACGTTTTTAGAGATTAGGTTCAATAAGTTGCAAGGCCCTCTCCCCATTCCTCCAATTTTCACAATTCATTATTTAGTTTCCAACAATAATCTGTCGGGGGAAATTCCATCGCGGATATGCAAATTGAGTTTTCTTCATGCCCTGGATTTATCGAATAACAACTTGAGTGGCAAGCTTCCAAAGTGCTTGGGCAATTTCAGTCATGGCTTATCAATCTTAGACTTGTAGAACAACGAATTTTATGGGAGCATTCCTCTAAAATTCACCAATGGAACGAAACTAAGGATGATTGATTTAAGCAACAATCTGTTGCGAGGGAAAATTCCAAGATCATTGGCCAATTGTACAATGCTAGAATTTTTGGATCTTGGAAATAACAAAATCAATGATACTTTCCCATCTTGGATTGGAAATCTTCCAAATTTGGTGGTGCTCAACTTGCAATAGAATAGACTTCATGGTGTAATAGAGGAAACTATGTCAGATTTTGTGTTTCCAAAATTGCGTATGATTGATCTCTCTCACAACAGATTTATTGGTAAATTTCCATCAAAATACTTTCAGTGTTGAAATACCATGAAATTTGATAATGAGAGTCGACTAACATATATGATGAAGGAGATCGGTGGTGTTGATAAATATTACGATTACTCATTGATAGTGGTCAACAAAGGGATAGAAATAGAATACGTGAAGATCCCAAATATGCTAACAGGCATTTGGCTCTCAAGCAACGGATTTGAAGGAGAGATTCCAGCTACTATTTCCATTCTAAAGGGGCTTCGATATCTTGACCTTTCCAACAATAATCTCATTGGAGGCATCCCATCATCCTTGGACAACCTAACTAGAATCGTTGGTCCTCTTCAATAACAAGCTCTCGGGAGAGATTCTTCAGCAGCTTATTAATCTCACGTCCCTCGCCTTCTTCAATGTCTCATATAATCATCTTGAAGGACCTATACCACAAGGAGCACAGTTCAATACATTTGATAATACGTTATATGAAGGGAATCCGGGATTGTGTGGACAACCTTTGTCAAGAAAATGTGGAAATTCTGTGCTTTCACAGAAAGAAGACAGTGAGGGATCAGAATCTCTATTTGCATTTGGTTGGAAAGTAGTTGCAATAGGATATGCAAGCGGCATGATAATTGGAGTGGTTCTTGGTCATATTTTCTGCACAAGGAAAAATGATATTATTATTATTTTACATGCATCAATTAAATAGACTAGCTATCACAAGTTTTCCTCTAAAACATATAAACACCACTATATCAAAATATATATATTTAACAACAAAGGCCAAACAATAGTTATATCTTGTTGTTCTTTTTGGGCCCAACAACAAAGGCCCAAAATATATCTTTAGCAACAAAGGGCAAAGGCCCAACACGGTTTTAATTTCACAAAGGATTCGAGTTCTGATCAGTTGTGAACTTGTGATTTCGTTGTGATTCCAGTTTCTCCTAAGTCACAATTCGACTACAGTTTCATTTTTCTAATCTTCTTTGATGATCGTTAGGCATTTGTGTTTCTTGTAGTTTGTTTGTTTTGCTGTTCTCTGTTTTGGATCTGGTACTGATTTATTTCTAAAAATAAATTTTCACGGGGATCAAAGTCAGGAGAAAAGCGTCGCTTCACCGAGACTACAAAGGCGACTATCTCGACGTGCCTTCGCGCCCGTATTTGATGAAGATTTTGCAACAAAAAAAAGGTCAGCTAACTTCTTCTGCAAAAAAAATAAAAATAAAAAAAATAATTAATTTTTATGTTTGATTAGTGCAATTGATTGTCTATTTTGGTTTCGGTTGATAATTTGTTGAGTGTTGTGATCTAGCTGGTTGAAATGTTTTGTCATTGTTGATTTTGTGATTGATATAGTTAGTGTTTGTCTGTTTAATCGCGAGAAATTTGATTGTTAGATCTAACAAATGAAGCATGTAACCTGTTAAAAACGTTGATTTCTTTTACATAAGTTCGATCACGAGCTTTGAATGATTACAGTGAAGTATCAGTTTTGGATTGTGTTGCATAAAAGTTTCTTGTTTTTCGATTCTAAAAATGTTAAAATGAATTTCAGTGCTGTATCTTGCAATGCACAGTCAATTTTATTAGATATGTTGCAATTTTTACATCAACTAGATATCTTATCTTTGAAAATCTGATAGAAGATGTAAACCGATGGATATTGAGGTTTATACACTCTAGTTTCAGCAATTGACCAATCGTTGAAGAGTTTTAGGGTGTTGAAATTGTGATAAATTTGGTTGAAGTGCTGCCAATATTCAAGCTTGAAAGGATTAAATCTAGAAGTGGCTTTAGATATTAGCTTGTGATAGGATTGTTTCCCTTTAGCTTATGGCTATTCTCTTGAATATTAATTCAAAAGCCTCGGGGCTTTCCACTCGTTTTCCGGTAGTGGCTCAACTGTTAGTTGTATATGCGTAAAAGCAATGATTAAAATAAATATGAATCAAGAATACTTATCGGATCTTTTATTGTTGACATTGATGCCACAAACATGGAGCCCATGATTACACAGAGTCATGACAATAACTTAGGTGGTGGCCTTCCACGATATTTGGGAAATTTCAGTTATGACTTGTCCATATTAGCATTACGAAGTAACAGATTTCATGGAGGTATTCCACAAACCTTCATGAGTGGAACCAATTTGACAATGATTGATCTAAGTCATAACAAACTAGGAGGGAGGATTCCAAGGTCATTGGTGAATTGTACCAACCTAGAATTCCTTCGTCTTGGAAATAATTAAATCAGTGATATGTTTCCCTCTTGGTTAGGAACCCTTCCGGAGTTAAATTGAGGTTTCACCAAAACAAAAATTAAATTGAGTTGATCGGCGGTAAAAGAAATGCTCGATGGGGTTGTGATCCTTTTCTCTGAAGACGGAGAACCTGTTGGGTTCTTCCAAGGTCTACCAGAAGCCAATATATCAGGGAGAGAGATATACACATCACTGAATCTCTGTAAGGTGGAGCCATTGTCTGTGCAACAACTTTTGAGTGTTTATTCAAACTACTTATGGATGGGTAGATGGTTGGCATTGGGATTCCCTTTGAATGATATATTAATTAGTTGTACATGTTACATGTACTTATCAATTAATTGTAGTCTCGGTTCAAAAATTTGATGCAATTGTATATTTGGACGCTCGTTCACCATTTGCATTTGGATGGAAAGTGGTTGCAATAGGATATGCAAGCGGCCTAATAATTGGAATGGTTCTTGGACACATTTTATGTATAAGGAAATATGAATGGTTTGTGAAGATTTTTAGGGTAGTCTTGAAAAAAATTGAGAGAAAGATGGAGCATCGTAGAAACAAAATGTAACATCAAAAGTCAAAACATCATCTGCTCTGTTTCCTTTTTGCATACTACAACTACTATCCAGAAATCAAGGTGAAACAATTAAAGTTTCAGAGGGGATAAACTGAATGTAATTATCTAAATTTCATGGCTCTGTTTTTTGTTTTATTTTTTTTTTTCTCTCTCTCTTTCATGTGTAAAAAATTAAGTATATATATAAGCATTGAATAAATTGAAGCAGGTTTTGTTAACAATTAAGAAATGCTAATATTCATTATAATTAACATTTAGTTTTTACTCCAACAACTATATATACAATTACTATATTGTAGTTAAACTGGGGATGTAGAAATTGAAAAACAGAGCACGATGTTTGATATTAACAAGTAGAGTAATGTGGAAAAGTCCTTTGCCAAATCTCTAACGTAATTGAACATTGATTATATGGAATCCTTGAAAACGACATTAATTGAACATAAAAGTCTAATTTTTAATATCAAACATCGTGCTCTGTTTTCACCTTGATTATTGATGTAGCATCTAAATGTCATGGCTCTGTTTTCTTTTTGTTTTTTCTTTCTGTCTTTCTTTCATGTGTAAAAGTCTTTTGCCTAATCTCTGACTCTAACGCAATTGAACATTGATTATATGGAATTCTTTGACAGTCTCATCTTGAAAACGACATTAATTGAACATAAAAGTCAAAGTTATCTCTCCTTAGTCCTTACAGCTTAACATGGAATCAACTCTTGGGTTCCATGTACTCTCACAAAGTCTTTGTCTCTATAATTTTCTGGACTTTGTCTCTATAATTTCCTGGAAACATCACATAAGAACAGACATAAACTGCTAGACTTTATAGAGAGATTCACATTCGCTATAGTATGACGTATATTGATTAATTCACAATATAATGTGTCAATTCATTCTACAGTAGTGCTAAAATGGAAATTAAGACCTCTAAATTCTTTTGTCACATGAGGACTTCCTTGATTGCCCAAGTTTTAAATTAATTAATTTTAAATAAAATAATTTGAAGCAGCTGCCTATAAAACCAATTCAAACCCTCTTCCTTCATTGCCCACCAAAACAAAATCAGTCATGGGTTCATCTTGGAGTTTCTTCACATTTATGTACTTACGTTTTCTGCTCTTCTTTTTTCAGCTTACTTCGTCCAGCTCTAGACAACCACTTTGTCATGAAATTGAACATCATGCTTTGATACAATTCAAGGAAAGCCTTTTTATTGGTAAGTTGAACACCAGGCTTGGAGTTTCTAATGATCCATCTGCTTATTCAAAGACTGCACTCTGGGATCTGGAAGAAAACAGTGACTGCTGCTCATGGGATGGTGTCGAGTGCAATGAGGACACTGGTTATGTTATTAAACTCGACCTCAGTAGTAGTTATCTCTATGGTTCCATCAACTCTACAAGCACCCTCTTCCACCTTGTTCATCTTCAATGGCTTAGCCTTGCAAATAATGACTTCAGTGACTCCAAAATTCCTTCCGGAATCATGAATCTTTCAAGGTTATTACATCTAAACCTCTCCAATTCTCACTTTTCTGGTCAGATACCAACAGAGATGCTAGAGCTCTCCAACCTGGAGTCCATTGATCTGTCACACAATTCGTTACAAGGTAAATTTATCTTCTATCAAAATTTTCTTTGGAGTACTGCAATTTGTAACGTAAATTCCTTTGAAATATTTTCCCAGTAAAAAAAAAAAAAAAAACACTTGAATCGTTATGTGATCTTTTTTTTTTTCATGAACCATTTAGCATCACTTGATAATAACCTTAACAATCTTGTCCATTTGAACTATGCAGGGTGATTTGCAATTGATTTTTTTTTATATACTTATTTATCTCTCATATGCTACAGAGTGCGAAGTAAATTCTTTAAAGATTTTCCTTTACTTTTAAAAAGAATCTTAAGTTCTTATCTTAAATTGGTGCTTGCTACTTTTCAGGAATAATTCCGTCTTCACTTGGCAACCTTACAAATCTCATCTATTTGGATTTATCTTTAAACAAATTTGGAGGTGGGTTGCCAACTTCCATTGGAAATCTTGCTAAATTGAAAGCAATGCATATCTATGGCTGCGGTTTATCGGGGCAAGTTCCATCTTCTCTTAGTAATCTAACCCAGCTCAACTATTTAGACCTTGCTTTCAATCAATTTTCAAGCCAAAGTTCTTCGTTGTCTTGGATTGGTAAACAGACCAAACTAACTGGTTTAGACCTTTCCGGTATCAACTTGGGTGAGATTCCCTTTTGGCTCGTCAACCTAACGCATCTGACTTATTTAATCTTGAATCAAAATCAATTGACTGGTCCATTCCCATCTCAAATTTGCAACCTAACCCAACTGAAATATCTCGATCTTGCATCGAATCAATTTCAAGGTCCGATTCCAAACTCTATCTTTGAACTCAACAATCTTGAAAATCTTTACCTCTCTTCAAATAATTTGAGCGGTACAATGGAGTTGGAAATGTTTCTTAGCAAATTCAAAATTAGCTTAAGTGCATTAGATCTCTCCTCAAACCGCTTATCATTGCTCACCAACCCCACTGTTAATACCAGCTCTCATAAATTTCACCTGTTAAGTTTGGTTTCTTGCAACCTTCACAGCTTCCCAAATTTCCTGAGGAACCAAGATCAACTGCATGAGCTAGACCTTTCCTCGAACTATATATCTGGTAAATCCCTGGATGGTTTTTTAACTTGAGTCTACCTAGTTTGAGGTGCTTGAACCTTTCTCACAATCTTTTCACTGGTTATGATCAACATTTTGCTGTTCTTCCATGGACAAGTCTAATTTATTTAGACTTGAGTTTCAATCAGCTGCAAGGCTCTCTCCCCATTCCATCAACATCCATTGCTCAAGTTTATGTAGTTTCCAACAACAAGCTTTCGGGGAAAATTCAATCGTGGATCTGCAAATTGAATTTTCTTTACGCCCTTGATTTATCTAATAATAACTTAAGTGGCAAGCTTCCACAATGTTTGGGCAATTCCAGTCGATCCCTGTTAATGTTAAATCTCCAAAACAACAAATTTCATGGGAGCATTCCTCAAACCTTCATGAATGGAGCAAAGTTGAGGATGATTGATTTAAGCAACAATATGTTACGAGGAAAAATTCCAAGATCATTGGCTAATTGTACCATGTTAGAATTTTTGGATCTTGGAAATAACAAGATCAGTGATACTTTTCCATCTTGGATTGGAACTCTTCCAAAGTTAGTGGTTCTCAGCTTGCATTCCAACAGGTTTCATGGCATGATAGAGGACCCTAAATCAGATTTTGAGTTTCCTAAGTTGCAAATTATTGACCTCTCTCACAACAGATTTACCGGTAAACTTCCATCAAAATACATTGAGTGTTGGAATGCCATGAAAATTGTTAATGAGAGTCAACTAGCATATATGATGAAAGCCGCTTCAGATGCTTACTTTTACGATTACTCAGTAACATTGGTTAACAAAGGGATAGACAGAGAATATGTGAAGATTTCAAATATGCTTGTAAGCGTTTATCTGTCAAACAATAGATTTGAAGGAGAGATTCCAGCTTCTATTTCCATTTTAAAGGGGCTTCGATATCTTGACCTTTCCAACAATAATCTCGTTGGTGGCATTTCATCATCCTTGTGCAACTTGACAGTATTAGAATCGCTGGACCTCTCTAATAACAACCTTTATGGAGAGATTCCTCCACAACTGGTTAAACTCACACCCCTTGCCTTCTTCAATGTCTCATATAACAATCTCATAGGACCTATACCACGGGGAGCACAATTCGAAACATTTAGTAACATGTCATATGAAGGGAACCCAGGATTGTGTGGACAACCTTTGTCAAAAAAATGTGGAAATTCTGAGCTTCCACACGAAGAAGATGATCATGGATCGGAATCACCATTTGCATTTGGTTGGAAAGCGGTTGCAATAGGATATGCAAGTGGCCTAATAATTGGAGTTGTTCTTGGACAAATTTTCTGCACAAGGAAACATGAATGGTTTGTGAAGATTTTTGGGATGCCATTGAAAAGAATGGAGAGAAAGAGGGGACGACCTAGACATTGAATGTAATTATCTTTCCTTTGAAGAGAGTTAATTACATGAATGGTCTGCTTTTTTTTTTTTTTTTTGGGTTTCCTTTATTTCTTCAATGTATTTTCATTGATTTAATTATCTTTCCTTTGAAGAGTTAATTAAGTTGCTGCCTTTTTTTTTTTAAGGTTTCCTTTTTCTCTTTTATGTATTTTCATTGTTGAATAAATTGAAGCAGTTGATAACAATGAAGAAATGCTTTGGTTGTCTGAAGATGTAACAACTATTTTTGTTTGCAAATTGATCCTATCAACAAAATTAATTACTAAAAGGACATGGAAACCGATTGTAATTACTTTTTGTTGGAAGAATTGCTCATCGTAGCCTCAAGTATCATATAATTTCAGTAACTTGCAATGTATTTTATTTCAATGTAGCCTCAAGTGAACATTTTATGTAATCAATTCAAACTTGAACAACTGCTAGTGTGATGTACCAAAGTCATCACTGCCCTGTAATATGATCAATGTTTGCCAACACTTGATTTAATGGAAAATATAGAAACATAAACACTATCTGGATTTAATATGATCAATCTCAGATGGTGTGGATGCAGGATTCTTAATCAATTCATGGTTCTTCGCATTAATACTCTTTGTTCTTTCAGTCTGTTTATTTCATCTCTTAGTTGCTCAGTACTATAATACTCATGTGCAGCCTCTCCCTAAACCTTACCGTTGATGACACAACCTGTTGCTTATGGGGCGGCATCAACTTACTTATTTAGACATGAGTCAAAACCAATTAACCGGTCCAATCCCATTTTGGCTAACGAATTTGAACCGGCTATCAACTCTAGATCTCAAGGCCAATCAATTCACTGATCAAATTCCATCTTGGATTAGCAACCTAACCCAATTGATTCATCTAGATCTTTCATCAAACCGATTGCAATAAGATTCGATACCCAGTTCTATGATTGAACTTAAGAATCTTCAATATCTTAACCTTTATTCAAATAAATCGAATGCTACATTGGAGCTAGACATGTATCTTCTTAAACTCAAAAGTTTATAAGTACTAATCCTTTCATCAAACAATTTATGGGTGTTCAACAAAAACACTGTTAATACCACCCTGCAGAAATTTAATGCTATAGAATTGGGTTCTTGCAACCTTACTGTACGTCTTCCCGAATTTCCTGCAAAACCAAGATGAATTATTTGGTTTAGACTTTTCATCGAACAACATGCACTCATGATGTGAGTCAATTAACTTGAAATTGAAATGATGCATTGAGAAGGCCACTGGATGGTATTCCAAAAGGCAATTTATTAAATACTCGATCATATAAATGTGATTAAACTTTCTCCTCCCACAATTCAATATGATTTGGCATTTGCTCCATTTGATCATTTGATTAAATTTCTTTTCCTGTGCCTTTTTCAGTGCTCTAATTTTAAAAACAGAAAAGAAGACCTTTAATAATCAATCATGTGCATGCTATCATAGCTAGATTACATTTTTTACTATAAGGATTGGCAATTGCATATAATTTATAAGAAGTGGGGTTCCTATTTGCTCCATTGTTGCTGTAAATTATTGTATTTAAACGATTATCATTATTGATTGCAAATATGCCTAAAAACCCATCTCAATTCCATCCCATGTAACTAGACTTATCTGAGAGATTTCAATAGAATTTGTTGTTTAAACCATTATGGTATCGTTTTCATGTTTCTTGTATTAATGCTCCTGTGCAGCCGCTCTGCCATAATGATGAGTGTTTTACCTTGTTGCAGTTCAAGCAAAGCTTTACCATTGATAAAGATTGTTTTTATGATCCTTCCTATTATTATTCAAAAGTTGGATCATGGAAGCTGGAAGCTGGAAGCAGAAAACGGTAGTGGCTGCTGCTTATGGCATGGTGTGCAGTGCTATAAGGACACCGGTCACGTGGTCCTACTAAACCTCGGTGATAGCTGTCTTTATGGTTTTATAAACTCTACCAGCATGCTGTTTCTCCTCGTCCATCTTGAATGGCTCAGTCTTTGTATAAATAACTTCAGATATTCTGAAATTCATTCTGGAATCAAGAACCTTTCCAAGTTATCACTTCTAGAACTCTCTATTCATACTTTTCCGGTCAAATACCATCAGAGATACTGGAACAGAATTATCACTGTCATTTCAAAAAACCCGGAACAGAATTATCAATTGGTTTCATTTCCAGACAATAAACATGCAGAAGATAGTAAAGGTAACATCTTCCTCTCCTCGATCCCATATTCTTTATATCCATAAATTCTAACTAATTGTTTCTTGCATTTATGCTTCAGCTGAAATATTATCAGCCGTGCCCAAAACAAGCTCTGATGACTATTGTTTGTCTGCTGTAAAACCATTTACGGATGAAATGACAGGAAACCAACCTCAGTCCAAGGAGGATCATTGTCTTCTCCTCCAATGACTCATGTTGATTGCTCTGCTCCATCGATTTCAGACTCCAGCGTGGGAAGGCCTACAGGAGCAAAAAGTTATTTGCTATGCAACAGGGTCCGGGTTTATCCATGTGTTCAAGACATTTCATATCCAAATGGTATTACCTTTCATGTGTCCATGTGACAAACACAGTTACACAGAAATCTTAAAATACTCAATAAGAGTGGGGATGTATTTGATGTACAGGACCGGAAACATGCATTCATAATGTCAGTCAGATAATTATCGAATGTTAATAGTAAAAGCAATCTTAGGTTTCTAAAATCAGATTTGCTTCAATTTATTTTCCTGTTGATTTAAGCAGTTGGAGCAGCAAGCATTTATGAAATCACTCAAAGCAGTACATATTATCGTACGTGTAAAAAAAAACAAGTCAACTAATAATTCATATAATTTATTTAGAGCGGTGCTAGACACTCTCACTACTAATCTATTTATGTCCCACTTTTTTATCTTCCGTATAACATTTACGCATACAACCAAATACTTTCATCATTTTCTGACAGAGTGATGTGAAATTTTAGAAGTATTATATATTGGCTCTAATTAAGTCCTTGCTTACTAATACAATATAATCTTAAACACGACATGTCAATTCATTCTCAAATGCAAAAATGGAATTTAATCAAGACCTCAAAATTCTACGGTTCTGCTGGCCGGGGACCCTCACACCATAAGGACTTTGGCTTTGAAGTGGAGAAAGAATTCCGCGAGCACACGGCACATATAGAGGACCTACAGACTTTGAATTTGTGTCATTTCTCCACTACCACTAGCATATGACAAATGCATCAGGATTAATTTAGCGTATATAACTTTTTTATTAATTTTTTTTTTTTTAATGTTTCACTTCACTCCTTTAATTATTTATTTATTTATATTAATTAAGAAAATTGGAAAAAAGTTCTAATAATTAGAAAAAAAATCATTTTTTCCATAAGTATATTTTATTTAACTTATCACATATTGCTAATATTGATCTTGTTCTCAACTTAGGAGCGAGTGATTGTGGGGGCTGCAGCCCGTCTGCTATTATTTAAAAAAAAAATTAAGTTTATATTATATATATATTACACAATAAAATTGTTATCAAAAAGCGAGGATAGCTCAGTTGGAGAGCTCCGAGACTGAATAATTGAAGGTTGCGTGTTTGATCCACGCTTATCTAACTATTTTTATTTCCTATCATCTTTCTCTAATCCTTATTCATCACTGCTCAGAAGCTGTTTTAGCCTATTTAAAAGCAAGGCCGAGTCCACTTTGATACACGTTTGTTTTCTTTTAACAATCCAATTTTTTATTTTTTATTTTTACACTTCTTTTCAAATGCCATTTAGTTCTCAAAATTTAAATTTTAAAAAAAAATCATAAAGACACTCCATTTTATTCCAAGATTTTCCTTTTTATCTTTTGACACTCTTATTCTAAAAAAAGAAAATTATTTCTCATAAATCATTAAATTAAATATTATATATTAAACAATCTCTCCTAAATTTTTACTTACCATATTAAACTCTCTCTTCTCTAATACATATCTTTAATTTTCTATCTCTATTATTTCTCAAACAAGACTAACAATTAAGAAAAAAAAAAAAAAAAAAACTTATGAATAAGCTTGATTTTTAAGAACCGTATATATGTATATATATATTTTTTTAAAAAAAACAAAAAAAAAAATATTTTTTTAAAATCGAAATATGAAAATGTTTTTTTGTTACTTTTGTAGGTATGTAATTGCCTAGAGAACTTGAATTATTTCATTAGTTTTAGAAATTCTGAATTTAATCGAATCTAGTTGAAACAAATCAAGTTTTCATATATTTATTTTTTTAGGAATGAGAGTTCAGTACGTAATATTTAATCAATACTAAATATTTAATCTAACGATTTAGGATAGAGATTTTTTTTTTTTTAATAATTTAATTAGTTTGGAATGTCATTAGAAATTTTTTTGTCTTCGTTTTGTAATTTTAATTCAGGTTAAAATTGTCATTAATAAAAAAAAATTAAATTGGAGTGTTAATAGATAATTTGTGGATTGTAAGGAGAAGCTCTCGAGATATATATATTGTTAGGCAAATTGAACCGCTTGAAATTACATTTTCGTCCTTATCTTAACCTTCTTACATTTAACTTTCTCTGAAATCACAATTTTACCCTTTAAATTGTTTCTATTTGTTTATCTAACCATATGAATGTCATACGTTCATAAATAATCTCCCAACTGGGCTGCCATTTAGTTCAACCCCGCTAAATAGAAAATCCTAGATTCGCCCATGGTCTCAACTCTCAATTCTATTACTTTCTGGTAATCTTGTCTGGCTCAAATTCACAATTTGCTTGTTAAAGATTCTTGTGGTCTTCCTAATCATAGATTTTCTTTCTGTTGTTTTTTTCTTTCTGTCTTGCACTCTTTCTTTTTTGTTTCATGCTTTGATTCTAGTTGTTTGTTATCTTTTAGTGTGCATGGTTTGCTTTCTTCGGCTATTGCTTATGGATTTTTTACCTATAAAAAAAAATCTTATTAAATTCCATTAAAATTTATTGAATTTGTTCTTACTGTTAATGGATGGGACCTCTTAAGAGACTACTATTATATATATATATATATATATATATATGTATGTATATATCTCAAATCAACTCATTTTGTGACTATATATATGAGATTGGTTCGGTGGTATATCCCTCAAACCTGTAGGTTCATTTTGTGTTTAGACATTTTGATATGATTTTAGTGATACGGTGTATACACTCTACTACTCTAGAAGATTTTCTCAATAATTAGATGAGTTAAAAGCTTTTTTGGTTTACAATAATTCAGTGTTTGGGGAGGAGAACAACCACACCATAAAGGGAAAACCACTAGGCCGGCCTCATTCTATCAAATATATTTTTTTGAAGTATTACAAAAGCTCATCATTAATATGAATCAGTAATTTTTTGGCTTTTGTCATATTAATCGGTACCAAATAGGTATGTAAATTGTCCGATCAAATTTCTAAGAAGACCATTCAAAGAAAAAATAAATATCGGTCACATCCTATATCGCTAACGAGTGAAGTCCATGACTTATACTTATATATATGCCTTGGTCTCTCCTAAATAAGTACACATGTTTTGGGTCATGAGTGAATGATGCTTGCGTGAAGCCTATAAAACTATGAAACCTTAGGTTGTGTTTTAAAATAGTGCCAACGTACAATAATTCTAAAATTTCAAGTGTTGGAAAACATCTATATTAATATTACTAGGTTGTGTTTTAAATTAATAGATTTCAAGTCTAGTAATGTTCCAAAGTCGTCATGCTGCAGATGTTATATACCACCAAGCCAGGAGTGGTTAAATTAAGAGATTAGTATTAGTGAAATTGAATAATACATTTTTTTTTTTTCTTACGGTATATATGCAATGAATATATATAGAAATTATAATCAGGAACGAAAATAAAAAAAGAAAAGAAAATTCAAACCGGTTTAGATGATCATTCGTGAATTTCACTCTTGTTTTGATACAATCAACATATTTTTATTATTGTAATTTAAAGTCAAAATTATATCTCATTTAAATCAAGTGTTGGCAAAACATAAAATTTTTTCTCTGTTGTGTTGGGATATATACTTTTCACACAGAGCAGTGATGACTTTGGTGCATCACAGCAGCAGTTGTTCAAGTTTGGATTGATTACATTATATGTTTACTTGACACACAAAAAAATACTTCAAAAGTTACTGAAATTATATGATTGTTGAGGCTACATTAAGTAATTCTTCCAATAAAAAGTAATTACAATCGGTTTTCATGTCCCTTGTTTTATGATTTAAGAGCATGTCCTTTTAGTAATTAATTAATTTTCTGTGACGACGTGTTCATATAATTAATCCAAATCTTCTTGATCAATTTGAAAACAAAAATAGTTTACATCCTCAGACAACAAAAGCTGGATGAGGTTCAGATTATTCAAAAATGAAAACACATGGAACAAAGAAAAGAAACCCAAAAAAAAAAAGAGTAAAAAAGCACATGATGATAATTACATTCAGTTTCTACGTCGTCCCCTCTTTCTCTCAATTATTCTCAATGGCATCCCAAAAATCTTGACAAACCATTCATATTTCTTTGTGCAGAAAATGTGTCCAAGAACCACTCCAATTACTAAACCGCTTGCATATCCTATCGCAACTACTTTCCAATCAAATGCAAATGGAGATTCTGATCCCTCGTCATCTTCTTTATGTGGAAGCTCAGAATTTCCACATTTTCTTGACAAAGGTGGTCCACACAATCCTGGGTTCCCTTCATAGGACATGTTATTAAATGTATCGAACTGTGCCCCATGTGGTATAGGTCCAGTGAAATTATTATATGAGACATTGAAGAAGGCCAAGGGTGTGAGTTTAACCAGTTGTGGAGGAATCTCTCGTGAGAGGTTGTTATTAGAGAGGTCCAGCGATTCTAATACTGTCAAGTTGCCCAGAGATGGTGGAATGCCGCCGACAAGATTATTGTTGGAAAGGTTAAGATATCGAAGTCCCTGTAAAATGGAAATGGAAGCTGGAATCTCTCCTTCAAATCTGTTGTTGGACAGACAAATGCTCATAAGCATATTTGAGATCTTCTCATATTCTATTTCTATCCCTTTGTTAACCATTCTTAATGAGTAATCATAAAAGACTCTGTCGGAAGTCGACTTCATCATATATGCTAGTTGACTCGCATTAACAACTTTCATGGCATTCCAACAAGCAAAGTAGTTGGATGGAAGTTTACCGGTAAATCTGTTGTGAGAGAGATCAATAATCTGCAACTTAGGAAATTTGAAATCTGACTTAGGCTCCTCTATTGCACCGTAGAGTTTGTTTGATTGCAAGTTGAGCACCACCAAATTTGGAAGATTTCCAATCCAAGTTGGGAAAGTATCATTGATTTTGTTGTTTCCAAGATCCAAAAATTCTAGCACGGTACAATTGGCCAATGATCTTGGAATTTTTCCTCCTAACATATTGTTGCTTAAATCAATCATCCTCAACTCTGTTCCATTCATGAAGGTTTGAGGAATGCTCCCACGGAATTTGTTATTTTGAAGGTTCAACATCAATAGCCCATGACTGAAATTGCCCAAACATTGTGGAAGTTTGCCGCTCAAGCTGTTATGAGATAAATCAAGAGCTTGAAGAGAATTCAGTTTGCATATCCATGGTGAAAGTTCCCCTGACAGGTTGTTGTTGGAAACTAGATAAACTTCAATGGTAGATATCGGTGAAATGGGGAGTGGGCCTTGCAACTTATTGAAACTAAGGTCCAAAAAATATAGACTTGTCCAAGGAAGAACAACAGGCTGTTGTTGGTCAAACCCAGTCAACAGATTTTGAGAAAGGTTCAAGTAAGTCAAACTACCTATACTCAAGTTAAACAACCATCCAGGGATTTGGCCTGATATATTATTAGAGGAAAGGTCCAGCTCATCCAATTGATCTTGGTAGCGCAGAAAATCTGGAAAGCTCCTAAGGTTGCATGAACCCAATCCTAAATTTTGGAATTTATGAGAGCTGGTATTAACAGAGAAGTTGGAGAGCAACGATAAACGGTTTGACGAGAGATATAGCGTTCTTAAACTTTTGAGTTGAAGAAACATTTCCAACTCCATTGTGCCACTCAAATTATTTGAAGAAAGGTCAAGAGTTTCAAGATTGTTGAGTTCTAAGAAAGAGCTAGGAATCGGAAGTTGAAATTGATTAGATGACAAATCCAGATCATTCAATTGGGTTAGGTTGCAAATTTGAGATGGAATGTGACCAGACAGCTGATTAGATGACAAATATAGAGTTGATAGCTTGTTCAAGTTCATGAGCCAAAAGGGAAATTCACCAATGTTGATGCCGGAAATGCCTAAATGAGCAAGTTTGGTATTCTTACCTATCCAAGACAAGGAGGAACTTGGTCTTGAAAAATTATTGAAAGAAAGATCCAAATAGTTGAGCTGGTTAAGATTACCAAGTGAAGAAGGATCTTGTTGACCTGAGAAGCAGTTACTCATATCCAAATAGACAAGACTTGCAAGGTTATCGAGTGAAAACGAAATTATTCCTGAAAAAGAGCAGGTGCCGATGTTAAATAAGGATTTAAGATTCTTTTTGAAAGTACGTAAATGAAAATCTTTATAAGGAATTTACTATGCAATTTGCAACTTCCGAGAGATTAATAAGTCAAAAAAGATATATTTGTTAAGATGAAACTTGGCACAATACCTTGCATTCATAGATATCCGATTTTTAAGAACTAACATATTTTATAATGGAATTAGTAGGCAACTCACCCTAAAACTTGTTACCAGATAAATCCAAATGGGTCAGATTGTTAAGGTTACCAAGGGACCACAAAATGGTTCCTGAAAGATAAATCAAATTAGGATTCAAGATTATTATTATTATTATTTTTTAAATATAGTATGAAACCGGAGAATCTTTATAAGAATTTACCTTTCAAATTGCAGTTTGCAAGAGACAAAAAAGTTAGAGAAGATAAATCTGTCAGAGCATGAGGTAGTGAAGAAGAGATCTTTACATTACCAAGATCAAGCACTCTCAAGTTGGTTAACTTCTGAACTAGACTTTCTAGACCAGTCTGTTGGAGCTCCAACCAATTTCTATCTACAGCAAGGGACTCCAACTTGGAGAGCTCTAATATTTCCGATGGTATTTGACCAGAAAATGCAGAAAAAGAGAGGTTTAGATGTGACAACTTTGAAAGATTCTTAATTTCACAAGGGATTTTAGAGTCATTGAAGTTATTATCAGCGAGGCTAAGCCATTGAAGATGGACAAGGTTAAAGAGGGTGCTGGTAGAGTTGATGGGATCATGGAGACCACTACTAGTGAGGTCAAGCTCGATCACGTAACCAGTTTCCTCATTGCACTTGACACCGTCCCATGAGCAGCAGTCACTATTTTCTTTCAGATTCCAGAATGAAGTTTTGGGATAACCAGAAGAATCAGAAATAGAAATATCGATGGAAAAGCTTTCCTTGAATCGCAACAAAGCAGTTCACTGTCATGGCAAAGTGGTTGCCTAGAAGAAGCAACAGGAAAATACAAGAGCGGAAACCATAAATATACAAATGTGAAGAAACTCAAGGATAACCCCATGATTGACCTCAGTGCAAATTTGATTTAATTAGCTCTCAAAGACAAGTAAGATAGGAGAGGATTGATTTTGTTGTGATGGGCAATCACGTAAGAGAATTTGAGGTGGTTTTATAGGCATCTTGAATTTATTTTAAATGAAATTAACTAATAATGTTGAGTAGTGGATAACAAGTCGTCTTGACTTGTGATATTATAAGTCTGTGTTAGCAATATGACTTTTTTTTTTTTTAATTACTTATTACAAAAATGTGCATTGTGGAATTTAAATCTCCCACTACTAACGTGGAATGAAGGGAGAAAAGGAAGAGAGAAGAAGTGATGTGCACAGTATAACTTTCATACCAATATATTGAGGTTACAAAGTTAGAGCATCTCCTATGCTTGATGTGCCAATGCTAAAATTTAGCATATGGTGTAAAAACCATCCTCTAATACTGTGCTAAATGATATGCCAAATTTGGCACATCAATAAATGTTTATTTTTTAATTATAAAAATACCATTATATATTTTTTAATGAAATAATGAATGCATTAATGGAACTTTACATTAGAACATTAAAAAAAAATAATTAATACATTAATGGTAAGTGTTTACTTTTATAATTATAATTAATAAAATAATAAAAATAACATTTTAAATATAATTGTGCATCAGAGCACAATACTAAATTGATGTGTCAAATATAACATTTAACTCTTTTTTGTACCAAATTTAGCATTTGCTTTGACATATGCATCGGAGATGGTTTTATATGTTAAAAAAAGGGTAATTACTAATAGAGTGATTCTATTTACACCCCTCTATTGAGCTAATAATGTTCTACATTTTAAATTTGTTTAATATTATATTTATATCCTTTATTAATTTACTTAAATAGTTATACAATTCAATAATAACTATTTTACAAAATGAATTCAAATAAACCCCATATATGCAAATAAAATATTGACTTCTTTTTTTTTAAAGCGATGAAATATATATTCAAGCAAATAAAATATTTGCTTGAATATATATTTCATCGTTTTAAACTATAGAGGTTTTTTTTTTTTCTTAATATGATATAATGAATGGGAAAAAACTGAATATAAAAAATAAAAATAAAAAAAAATAAATAAAAAAAAACCTTTGAAGGGATGCGCTATGCTAGAAATTTTTTTTTTTTTTTTTGCATCAGATGTTAGTACAAGAAATTAAGAGGAAAAAAAATAGATATGAAGATGTGAGATGGGAGGTGTGTAAAATATAAGGTACAGGACTTCTAAAAAAAGTACAGAGTAGAAGATATGGGTGAGAGAGATTTGGAAACGGAAATAAGAGGGTTTGGAAAAGAAATAAGAAGAAAATAAGTCGTGAATGAGAGAAACATGAGGAGGTGTTTTTTATTTATTTATTTATTATTATTTATTTAAATTAGAGATGGGTGTATTAAGGGGTCGTTTGTTTTTTTGTCTAAAGAATGAATAGTTTTGAATTTTACTGAAGACTGAATAGTGACTAAAACCTGAATCTGAATGACATGTTTTTTTTTTTTTCTCACATCTGAATGTACTGTCAACATGTTTGTTTTTTAAAAATAAAATTGTCTAAAAAGAAGTAATTTTACATATATATCCATATTAAATAATTATACATATAATATAGAATAAAAACAATCCAAAAATAATAATTAAATATGAACACATATGATCATGATCTTCTTTTTCGATCACAAACAAACTTTATTTTTACTAAAAAAAGAAAAGGTTTATTTTTTTCAAAAAAGAAAAGTTTTTTTTTTTTCAGAAAACTCATATACAACACTCTAAATATATATATATAAATAAATCATCATAATATCATAATAAAGTATTTATATTAAACACAAATATGAGAAGTGATTAGGGTTCTTTTTTTATTTTTAAAGCTATTTAAAATAAGTAATTTATTAAAATAAAAATTTCTATACGATATATAATTATGATGAAATTAGAGATATATTATATATGGAGGATAGTACCGAAAAAAAAAGATTTTGGATTGCATTTAATGAAATTTAGTGATTTGCAATTAAGTGAAAAGTCATGATTTTTTACTTTTTATTTTAAGTTGTTTTTTGGTATTTTTAAGTTGTTTGACCACTTAAAAAAACATAAAAAATAAAAAAAATAAAAAAAATAAAAACAACTTAATAATTATGATTCAGACCTATTAAGTTTTAAATGGAAAAAACAAACGACCCCTAAATTTAAAACATAAATAAGAATAGTTTTAGAAATAAATCAAAAAAATTAATAAAACAATTTAATTTCATATAATTAAATCAAAACATTAAAATATGGGCATATAAATAGGTCAGTAGAAGGTACTAATAGCTCTGCTTCTCCCAATTTTATTTAATCCATGAGCTTAGATATCCGAATATCTACTTCATAATTAGGAGATACGTATCCAGTATCACATGGGAGGAAACTCCCTTTGAACCCAGCCCCAACTATAAGTGTGTGGAATTATTAAATTTAAATGATGCATTGAGAAAGGATTCTAGATGGTTGGGTAATTTGCTTCTGTAAGACAACTTATTAAAATTTCCGAGTAAATATTATACAGCGCCCAACAGTTTAATCCAAAATTCAACACTAATAATTTGGTAAATGAGTTGTCCTAATCATAATAGGAATTATGAGATGATATTGTGAATGATATGAGAATAACAAATCATTTGCCACACCATTTGAATTGGTTTTTGGGTTGTCTAGTATTTGTGTTAAGCTTTCTTCTCGCGGACTTTAATACACAAGTATTCAGATTTCTATCTTATTTTCAAATTACAAATAATCGATCATTCAGACCTTGGAAAATAATTCTTGCATAGGATCTTATAGATAAGATTTATGATTTCTATTTATAAGTATAGTAAGTCAAGTTCAGCACTGCTACAAAAAATGGTGGAACACCTGTAAAGAAACAAAGTGGAACTGGAATCACACTTGAAATAATTTTCAAGTTTAGTGCTAAAATATTATTGGCATTTGCTCCATTTGACAATTTGATTAAAATTTGTTACTAGTGCCTGCTTTTTCAGTGCTCTAGTTCTCGGAATGTGATTATTATCATCTTACATTTTTGATAAATCCAAAGCAAATCCATAAAGATGAAGAATGTGTGCATAAAATCCAAAACGTAAAATATATATTTCGTAGGTTTGGACCGTTTTAGTAATGGCTTGAGAATGTCTGGTCCTAATTGTAATGACCAATATTTGTAATGGCTTGAGAATGTGATTATTGGTCTTTTTTGGAGGTCTTGCGTGGTGGATATGATTACCCCATCTCTCATGTCAATGATCACTTAAAGACTTAAGCAATACTTTCTAACCTGTATGACAAGTTAATTTGAAGATTGATTCTAACCTGTATAATAAGTTAATTTGACGATTGATTGATTGATTAACCTCTTGTCCTTTCGGTTATAAAAAGAAGTTATATAGCTTAATCTAACTATCAATTACAAAATTTACATAAATACATGCATGTATGTATGTAATTGTCAAAATGATCAATATTTTTCATATTTGAATAGTCTTTCTTAGAAATTGACCTAAAATGATGAACAAACTATAGCAAGTCTTCCATCTAAACATTTTTCACACATAACAAGATTAGAAGACCTAAAGAGTTTGACTTAGAGTAAAATCCACCTAATAGTATCATGATTAATTCGGTATTTATTGTACAAACAGGATTTTTAACTTGGTACTACGAACATGTAATTATGCATTATGATTAATTAACTAGTATTATGATTAATTTGGTATTTATTGTTCAATTTATCGATGTAGAAGGTAAATTTAAATTTTCAATTATAAAATTATGTATTTTTAAGTAATTAAATACAAGCCCCCAATGGACGTAACTCTGCTAGTAGATGAATGTAGATGAATGAGCTCTGCTCGAATTCTAGAAATGACATAAAGCTTCAAATATATATATATATATATAAACGGAAATTTTCCTATGAGGATGTACTGATAGAATTATATAAAGACATTGAATGTGAGTCACTCGTTTTATATATTTTGAATTGGTATGTATGCACTTGTCAAATCACTTTTTTATAAATGAGTGGCTCCCATTCAATATCCTGATAAAGTTATATAAGGATGCCCTAATAAGAACGGGACCGTATATATATATATATAGTCTAGATATATGGATATATAGATACTTAAAAAAAAAAAAAAGTAATTATATACAAGGGTACTTTAAAAATAGAGTGGTGCTATTGGCCACCCACCGATGATCTAATAAATTTATTTGATTTATTTCCAAAACTACATTTTTTTATTTATCTTCCAAACTTAACTCACCTTATAAATGCTCTCTATATATTTCAAAAAAATGTTGCTCTATTGATCACACCAAAATGAGCACTTACAATAGTACGAGACTGTGGGTGTAGCACAATAATAAGTGAAGTTCATTCCCACTAGGATTGAATAGTTGACTACCGAAATTGATTGGCTAAATTGATTGTTAATATATGAGCTGTTAAAAAAAATATATATATATATATGAAAATTTTCAAGTTAGTGCGTCCTGATATAACTCTATCAGTGCGTTGGATGTGAACTATTAAATTTACATGCTTTGACTCAAAGTGTATGTGCACTCGTCAAAACTTCTCCATAATCTATGGTCCACATACAACGCACTGAGGAGAAAAGAACTGTGTATATATATATATATATATATTTATAACCAAATGTAATTTAGAGTATCTAAATCTATTCGCAATATGTCAACTCATTCTCCAATATGAAAATGGAAATTCAGACCTCAAAATCTTCTAGTCCCACTATCATAGTATCATTACTCTGTTTCGAAGTCTGGCATTGGTAGGAAAAGGAGAAAAAAAAGAGGTTGTTAGCTTGACCCTAATGACCAGAAGACAAATTGGTCCTTGAAATATTAAACCGAATGACAAGTTTGACAATTAATAATACAGCTCTCATTTTTCGGATTAAAACAGTAATTTATGTTTTTAATGATCTAACAATCAATTGTACATATTTATGCATGTTGTTGGACTCAATATATATTTTTTTTTTTCCTTTTAAGGACCTTAGAAGTTAGAAACTTACATTAATTTTATTTTTGTCTTCGAAAGTGATAAAAACTTTGAAAACGTTACAATCTCCACTCTCACCTTGAAAACGTTACAATCTCCATCGTTGAAATAGTTGTCTAAGAGAGCATCTCATTTGGCTCAAGTCAATTCTCATGTACATTATTCATATGGGAATGCTATCTACCTTCCCCATTTGTCATTTCCATTTATCTTCCCCACTCATTGCTTAACACGTATACACTTTTTCATTTAATAAAAAGCTTTTATTTATTACTACATAACTTGTTTATGTATTTACCCCTTATTAATGAAATAATAGAAACATCCATCAATGGTAAATACGTAAACAAGCTAAAATAGGAATGGTTTGTGACATCACATGGGATGCAATTCAAAAGAACATAAATATATTGAGATCTGCCAAAATAAAACAATGTATACAACTCACGTTTCACAAGATTTAACATTTGACGGTAATAGTAAGTGGAAAAAGAAGAAGAAGAGATGTAAAGGGATGGAAACAGGATGGAACAATGATACATATAGAAGACAAAAAATGATTTGATGGTGAACATACTGTACTGCAAAGCGTGAGCTTGCTGAATCATGAATGCCATGGAATGCGCCAGTTGTGGAGAAAAATGTGCCAGCTTGCCGAATCATGCAGCTGCAGTCACTCCGCTTTGCTAGCTGTGGAGAAAAAAGAGTTAATTGCATTGCAAGTTGTTGGGTTGGGTTGTGAAACATGAATCGGTATCCCAGCTGAGGCCATACGGGGTTGAGTTATTTTAGTTTATTGTTTTATACAGGAGTGGTTTCCTATTTAATTTTGGAGTTACAGTTTTAGCCCCCAGACTTTATTATTTATGCTATTGATATTCATGTTGTTTATAAATCAACAATCTGGTCAAAACCTGTAGAAAAACAGAAAGCACAACAACACAAACCAACACGTTAGAAAACCCGTTAGGAAAAAACTGAGGCCCGTGTTTCACACAGTGTCCTTAAGACGATTTCGCCGTATATTACACCGTATGTGTACAGCGACCGTCTCCCAGGATACAACGGTTTAGCAGTGGAAGTGCGAAGCACAAACCACTCTCAGCGAACTCAAACCGAGCTGAAACTTACACAAGAACAGAGAAGTATTTCGGCTGCAAAAGTGACGCAGAACGGAAGTTTTAGGGTTTACCAGTGTAAGCCCTAAATCACACAAAACTGGAATCCATCATCAAAATAAATCGAAAACCAAAAGATAATATTATTCAATAATTCGAAACTGATAACAAAGAGCATTTAAATAGGCTCTGAAAACCCTAAAATAAGCAAAAAGACTAAAATATCCTCATACTAAACAAAAGTCAACTAAAAAACAGAAAATAGAAAAAACACTAAAATCTTCGGTTGCCCGACAACCTAACTTAAACAGCTCCGATGAGGGAGTAAACGATGTCAACTGGGGGAACCCCAGTTTCTAAGGTATGGAGCACTGAAAACCTTTTCCGAAAACATATTATAATAGGAAATCTGACAATCAAGCTAAAAGTTATGCCCGTTTCTTCGGAGCAGCTCTTTTAGCCAGTTTTCGGTCCATCTCTTCTTCAAACTCCAACTTTAATTGTCCTACATCAAAAAGAAACCAAGAACAGAGAAGAGAAAGTATTCTTGAATTAATAAATGATATGAAAAGCATACTAGGGTATTTATAGGCCAACCAAAGCTTCTTAAATACGATTCTAGACCGAAGCTTCTTGAATACGATTCTTAGTTCTTGGTGAATAAGCAAAATGAAGCTTTTTTAATACAATTTTTGGTTCTTAGTAAATAAGCAAAACTAAGCTTCTTGAATATGATTCTAGACCGAAGCTTCTTAAACATGTTTATGATTTAATAAGGAAAATGATTTAATTAAATAATAATTAAAAGGTTTAATATTAAAAACATCCCCTCACCTTTGAACTATTATTGGATATCTAGATAAAAATGTTTTTATTTTAGAAACACCCCTTATGGACCAACAAACAATGCTTTATTTGGTAAGATTCAAAGGGTATAATGTTCAATTAATATAATTGAAGCTTAAATACGGATATTATAGACTTTTTAACATCAAAAATCGATCAATTGAATCATTGTTTGTTAGTCCACAGGGGATGTTTATGAAATAAAAGCATTTTTAGCAAGACATCCAATAATAGTTCAAAGATGAGGGGAGGTCTTTAATATTAACCCTAATTAAAAACCCGATTCTGTATTCTTGGTGATCAAGCAAGAATATCAGAATCCAAACAATTAAAGTTTTCCTTATTCTTTACACAAAAACGTTGAGACTCATTTTCTCATTCACCCATTAACCATTTTGTGAATTTGAGTATACCATTTCGAAACTCTCACAGAGGAGAATTCGAATACACTTTAATCTTCTATTTTTATGGAATTAATCATACTCAATTTGTCCTCTCAAATTAAGAGTTTTTCACAAAATTTTCCAACAATACATAAAGAAGACCAAAAGTGAGTTGATGGTGAACAAAGCTGTCCATGCAAAACATGAGAGTGCAGAAACATGAGTGTACGTCTGTTGTGATATCTCCCCTGCTGTGGCTAAAATGAGTTAATTGAATGCCTATAAAAACACCCCTTCATTGTCTTCTAATTCATTGCATCACATCAATAAATTTCTTCTAATTAATTTGTTGATAAAGACGTCATGGGGACTTCGTTTCTATATTGTTTCTTGATCTCTTTCATGATGCACTCTGTTTTCTGGTTTTCTTTCCTAGATCAAGCTCATTTTGCTTCTTCATCAATGCAGCAGATCTGTCATGACGATGATCGTTCTGCCTTATTGCAATTCAAGAAAAGCCTCATCATCAATAAGACTGATTTTCCTTGGGATCCTTCTGCTTATCCCAAGGTGGCATCCTGGAACCTGGAAGAAGAAAATGGTGACTGCTGCTCATGGAATGGCGTCGAGTGCGATGAGGAAACAGGTCATGTGATCAGGCTTGACCTCTCTAGTAGCTGTCTGTATGGCTCTATCAACTCCACCAGCACCCTTTTCCACCTTGTCCATCTTCAATCGCTGAGCCTTGCTGATAATCACTTCAATTACTCCGAAATTCCAGCTACAATCAACAACCTTTCAAGGTTAAAACATCTGAACCTCTCTTTTAGTCATTTTTCTGGGCAAATACCATCAAAGCTTCTATATCTCTCCAACTTAGAGTCCCTTGATCTATCCAAGAATGATGGTTCCTTGGAGCTCTGGAATCCAGGTCTAAAAAGTCTAGTTGAAAAGTTAACCAACCTCAAAGTGCTAAATCTCGCAGGTGTGCACATTGCTTCTTGCGTTCCTCGCAATTTGGCAAATTTATCTTCTTTGACTTATTTATCTTTAGAAAACTGTGAATTACAAGGTGAATTCCCAATTCAAATTTTTCAGTTACCCAACCTTTCTTTTCTCAGCCTGTCCTTGAACAGTGATCTAACTGGATATGTACCAGAATTTGAGAGGGACAATTCCCTTACTTTCTTGGATATTGGTTGCTGCAATTTCTCAGGAACAATTCCGTCTTCAATCGGTAACCTCACCAACCTCAACCACCTGAATCTATTTTTTAATAATTTTTCTGGTGAGTTGCCTAATTCAATTGGAAATCTTGCTTCTTTGAAAGAATTTTCTATCTTGGGGTGCAATTTCTCAGGTCCAATTCCATCTTCATTGGGTAACCTCACACAACTTGCTGGTCTAGACTTGGGACAAAACCAATTGACGGGTCCAATCCCATCTTCATTAGGTAACCTCACTAAACTAACTAGTTTAAACATGTCAAAAAACCAATTGACCGGTCCAATCCCATCTTCGTTGGGTAACCTTATACTACTAACTTGTTTGTCAATGGGACAAAACCGATTGACTGGTCCAATCCCATCTTCCCTCATGAACAACAATCAACTCTCTTTTCTTTGGCTAGAGTCAAACCAATTAACTGGCCAAATTCCAGTGGAAATTGGGAACTTAACCCAATTGATTCATCTGAATCTTTCGTCAAATTCATTGCAAGGCTTGATTCCCAGCACAATCTTTGAAATCAAGAATCTTCAATATCTTTTGCTTCAGTCAAACAACTTGGGTGGTATAGTGGATTTAGACATGCTACTTGGTCAACTCAAACAATTACAAGGATTAAGCCTCTCAGTAAACAATTTCTCAGTGATCAGCAAAACCAGTGTCAATGCCTCTCTTCCAAAATTATTGTATTTAGAATTGAGTTCATGCAACCTCAATGAATTCCCGAATTTTCTCCGCAACCAAGACTCGTTACAAATGCTAGACCTTTCCTCCAACAAGATATCTGGTCAAATCCCCGAGTGGTTTTTAAACCTTAGAATGGATCATTTGCAATCCTTAAACCTCTCAAAAAACCTATTCACAGGGTTTGGGCAACATCCTGCTATTCTTCCTTGGAGTACTGAACTGGTCATTTTCGATCTTAGCTTCAATAATCTGCAAGGTCAACTCCCACTTCCACCTTCATCCACCAATCACTATCTAATGTCAAACAACAAGCTGAATGGGGAAATTCCACCGCAAATTTGCAGTTTGAAGCATCTTCGTACACTTGATTTGTCCGATAATAACTTAAGGGGTGTGCTTCCATGGTGTCTGAGAAATTTCAGTTATGACTTATCAGTACTATCATTGCGAAGCAACAAATTTCACGGAAGCATTCCTCAAATCTTCATGAATGGAACCAATCTGAGGATGATTGATCTCAGCAACAACAAATTGCAAGGGGTGATTCCAAGATCATTGGTCAACTGTACGAAGCTAGAATTTCTTCATCTTGGAAATAATCAAATCAGTGATATTTTCCCCTCTTGGTTGGGAGCTCTTCCAGAATTAAAAATTCTTGTCTTGAAATCCAACCGACTGCATGGTGCAATAAAGAAACTTGGGACGCAATTTGAGTTCCCCAAACTACATGTCATCGACCTCTCAGACAATAACTTTAGAGGTGAGCTTCCAACAAAGTACTTCCAATCTTGGAATGCAATGAAAGTTGTCAATGAGAGCCAGCTAACATACATGCATGATAAAACACAGCCATATGTTGGATACACAATTTTTGGTTCTTACCAATTCCTTGAGTATACTTACTCGATGACAATTAGCAACAAAGGCATGGATATAAATTATGGAAAGATCCCAAATATGTTCACTGGTATCATTCTTTCGGGAAATAAATTTGAAGGAGAGATTTCAGCATCTATTGCAAGTTTAAGAGGTCTTAACAGTCTCAATCTGTCTCACAATAATCTTGAAGGTCACATTCCATCATCTTTGGGCAATTTATCAGCACTAGAATCATTGGATCTCTCTAATAATAGGCTCTCAGGACGAATTCCTCATCAACTGTCAGAGATCACATACCTAGAAGTCTTTGATGTCTCACGTAATCAACTCACGGGACCCATACCCCACGGAAAGCAATTTGATACATTTGAGAATAATTCATATGATGGGAATCCTGGATTGTGTGGAAAACCTTTGTCAAAAGAGTGTGAACCTTTTGAGCCTTCAAAGAAAGAAGATGAAGACTTTGCGGATTCTCCATTTGTCTTCGGTTGGGAAATAGTTTTGAAAGGGTATGCAAGTGGGTTAATAATTGGGATGGTTCTTGGACACACCTTGTGGACAAGAAACCATGAATGGTTTGTGAAGATTTTGGGATGCAAAAGAATGAAGAAAAAGAGAGGACGCAGAAATTGAATGTAATGCTTCTTTCTTCTTTCTTCTTTCTTCTTTTTCTGTTTTTCCTTTCTTTATAATTTTCTTTTTATGTTTCACTGTATTTTTATTTTTTGATGGACTGCAGCATCTGTTTTTCTTTGGTTCTCGAATGTGATATATTCTTATAGAGTGAAAGGCCCATTACATTCCCTACCCTAACTATGTGTATTTTATTCTATTTCTTAATAAATTTTCCCGAGGTTTGATCAAAACACAAAAATTAAATTGAGTTGATAAATGTAAAGAAATTCTACTAACTATATATTACTATTTCATATTACAGTACATGGTAGAGGCTATTTCTATATACTAATATGATCATTTTTGACTAATAGTCATGGATGATCTATTAATTAAAACATCATCTCTCTTTTAAATCTCATGACAATACTGAAAATGTGTCAAATCTATTAATTATAAATTGTTAAAGACGGGTTGTATATAAATATTATTATAAAAACTTAATTTGGTCAACTATGAGAGGTTATACATAACAATTTCTTTTATATTTAACACCTAAACAATACATGAAAAAAATTATAAGTCTTAAGTGCACAAGAATCTTCATGTCAGAGTAAATATTAATTTGTCAAAAACCCTGTATAAATTCTGACAGGATATATTATATATAATCAGTTTTTAATTAAGCTGAATTAGAAGTTTCCTTGTAAAAGTACCCCATTAAAACAATGAATTTCCAACGATGTGAGACCACATAGAAACATACAAACATTTTTACCAAAACTTTTAGAACAATGAGAAACCCCCAGATTCCAAAATAGATCACTTAAAGCTAAGAGAGCAGTTAGGAGAAGGTATATCACAATTCACAAAAATATATAGCTATAAATTAGAACCACCCTGCTCTCTCTGGCTGTAATTTCATTGTTTGCTTATACTAGGTCCTTTCTGTTTACCTTTTATCTCCTTGTTTGTTTGCTTCTTCACATTTCTTTTATTTTCCAACTTGTTATGATTTTCTGTGTTTCTTGTTCAGGTTAAGAGAATGTGCTTGTTCATTCAATCAAATGCATTTGTATAGCTATATATATATACATACATGATCAACTTTATAACATTACATAATTCATTTTATATAACGTCACAGAGTGACATGGTCATTTTTGGGAGAACATGATATGTAGGTGACTATGTAACAATACAAAATAGGCTATGTAACAATACAGAGATGATCTTGTACAGAAAATTAACGTACGGAATTCCAGTATATCTTATATATACAAAAGTGTTTTTCTAGAATAAATATTTTAAATACTTATTAAATTATTGAAGCAATGAATAGTCCATGTCAATATGGGCCATGGATATGTAGTGGAGTCGTGGAGATGATGAATGTTATATAAGTTTGTTTTTGAAAGAAAAAAATGGTGAAATGGTAAAAAAAAACTAAAGGTTTGCAAATAGGTTGACCTATTTGGTGGCATGTGATGTGGTGGATAAGGATTGCATATATATACATTACAAAGACAAAGTACAAATGATAGTCGTTGAGGGAGTGAGTGAAAATGTGAAATTTTTTGTTGCCAACTTTTTTACAAGGTTTCTTCTTGTAATCTTGCAATTATCATCAAATTCCTTCACGGCAGAAAATTTAGAACAACAAAGATCAGAAAAGAAAGAAAAAAGTGCTTCCTTGAATAATTCCAAGAAACAAGTCCAACACAATAAAAAACAACTCCCATGAAATACTATTAACTTTATAAACATATTGGTGGGAGTGGGACTAGTAGTATACCCTTCCTCTCCCAAGAAAAAAAAAATATAAATATAAAGTATAGAAATCTAATGTCAATTTCAAACTTTTGATCTTATTGATATAAATTATTAAATTATATGCTTTTTGTCTGAGAGGGTTTTGGGGGTTTCCTTTTCTAGGCCAAAATCCAACACCAATCAGACAAAACCAGTCAAGTAGTAGTAATACTATACATACTACACTGCCTTAGAATCCTGACCATATAATCTTATAAAGGTCCTCCTCATGTAGAGCTGCTTTTTGCAATTGGTTGGTTGGTGTCCAAGATTTCATTGTTATTTGGAGAAGAAATTAATTAAATTGTGTAAGAGAGATTCTGAAATATAATATGACTTTTCTTGGTTGGTTTTTCATTCACATGTGACATTACTCTAATTCTGCAGAAAATTTTCATTCACAGAAGATTTCATTGTTATTTATAGTGATTGATCTTACTGGATTACAAAATAAACTTATCCAGTTTAATTTAGTCAAGAAGTGTATCAAGTTTGATAAAGAATCCAATGGTGTATATACATATAAATAATATATATGGATCCAAAGGTGTTGAGAATCATGATGTGATTGAAGAAACTAGCTAGGGTTTGATTTGACGAGCCACTAAACTGGGTCCTCAAATTTAACACCTTCCAAGCTTTAGACCAGTAGCCGGTAGCTCCCTATAAGAAACTGTACACGTACCAAAACCCAAATTTAATACGTACAAACAACACAAGATATAGAGTGACAGGCAATATAGTCTATTTATCTATCTGTAATCTGTACGTGACCAATTCAAACTTATATTTTTACAATCTCTCTCTCACAAGTCACAAGTTATATAGTGTGATTTCACAACGGCCTTGAACCAAAAAAAAAATATATAAAAAAAGTCTTCTTGAAGAAAGCAAACAACAACAAAAGTAAAAACAACAAAAACAACAAACAACAAATCCTCTGCTTAACTCTAAAACAAAATATACAAAAATATAAAAGGGCTTCAATTAGAAAGCATTGGTTCCAGTTCTTTAATTTGGAACTTTTCTTTTGGCTCCTTCTCTTCCAACCTCGATACCCACCACACACACACACACACAAACTCACATACACATTTCTCTCTCTCTCTCTCTTGACTCTCTCCCTTGCTAACACTAACACACACAGACACTCGCTTAAACTTTTCCATTAACGTCCAAAATTGTTTTTAAAAAAATCAACGATGCTCTCTCTCTCTCTCTCTCTAACTCTCTAATCAACATGAAAAAAAAATAAATAAATAAGCTTCACTAATGTTGAAAATGAAGTTGTCTCGCATCATCTATACACCCGTATAATACAATCCAATAAGGGAGACCATAGGGCCATCCGGGCATGACAACCTCTTAGCTCAAAAAAGTTTGTAAAACTAAGAAATTAATTTTATATTTTAAAAGTTTTTCATTTTAACCCTATGAAATTTTATATATTTGTATTTCTGACTCCGTCACCGAATCTAATGATACCTACATGATACATACATATAAGTTGAAAGGCTACCAATAGTTTAATATTAAAATTCATATGTAAACATATATATAATGAAATTTCATTACTCACGGAGCGTACGAATAACACAATACTCGTCCACTTAAGACACCCACAACACAAGCATGCACACTATCTTCTTCTGTATTCTCACACACACAATCTCTCTCAAGTCAAATCCCTCCAACATTACGTTACCCGGCCCCTACAACATATATATTATTGTGTGTATATATAGATAGTCCAACTATTTTTTTCTCTCTAGCTTGTAACTTCAAAAACCTCACAGTCTCGGCCATCACTTGTAACACATGTTGCAACTCCACCACCACCACCGTCACCGCCACCACAACCACCACAACAAAACCATGCAACAACCAGACATCAATCCCATACAAGAAAACAACAAGAGACAACCCAATGAGTTCTTCATCAACGACCACATAGACATCCTCATAGAGATCCTGAAGCGTCTCGACGGTCAGTCCCTCTGCGTCGCGGCCTGCGTTTGCCGTCTCTGGTGCACACTGGCACGCAACGACTCTCTCTGGGAGGAGCTCTGCTTCCGCCACGTGTCGTCCCCACCTCCACCCACCGTCCGGCCAGTGGTGGTCGCACTCGGCGGGTACAAGCGGCTCTACATGGTCTGCTTGAGGCCGGTGCTGAGTCGGCTCGCCGAGATGACGAGTCGTCGAGTCGTCAGCAGCAGCAGGAGGAGGAGGAGGACGTGGACTCGGGACGAGTTGCAGCTCTCGCTGTCGCTGTTTTGCATCGACTACTACGAGAGACTTGGGGTTGGTGGTGACAGAATCGGCGAATGTGATTCGTCCACGTCATCGCTCATGTTCCTCTGCAAACCAGTGAACGTCTGATTTGTTGACTTTTTATTTATTTATATTCTTCGTTTATTATTATTATTGAGTTTTGACTCATTCAAGATTTCAAAAACAATAAGAAGTATACACTATTATATTCGTGTTTTTTTCAACAAAAAATGAAGAAGAAATAATTCTTTTGTTGTTTATTCTCATTGTTATTATTTTTCATTATATTTATCATGAGAAAATTAAATTAAATTAATGGACAAGCTAGCCATTCTTTTTTTTTTCTTTTTTCTTTTTTCTTTTTTACATTTATAAGTTCTTTTATATAAAATAATACCATAATTCGTGATTTGAAAATAGGGAAAAACTCGAACATACAAACTCGTAGAACTGGCTAAATCTCATATTATCTTTTTATATTTCTACTTACTCTAAAATGTGTTCTATTTTTTTTTTCTATAAATCATGAATATAGAAAATTTAAATATTATATATATATATATATATATCAATGGAGTTCTTGAATTGAATCGATTGGAATTTAGAGAGAGAGAAAACCTCGTAGTACTGGTCCACCTCATATTATCTTCTTATATTTCTACTTCTACCTACTCTAAAATGTGTTCTATTTTTTTCTACATATCATTAAAAGAGAAAATTTAAATATTATATATATATATATATATATATATGTGGAGTTCTTGAATTGAATCAACTGGAATTTAGAGAGAGAGAGAGAGAGGGTTAGAACTTTGAACTTTGAAGTGAATATGTGTAATGGAAGTAAATGACAGAAAGAAAACACAGAAGGGTGATTTGGCTTTGAAAGTGAAGGATCAAAAGAGCTTTTATCCATATTCATTAAATTCCTCTCTTTTTCTTTTTTTGTTTCTTTTGTTTTTATATATAGTGGCAGGAATATCTTTTGTCTCCTACTTAGAGTAGAATCAATTAATTTTTTTCACTTTTTTTTTTTTTTTTCTTCTTCTTTTTTATGAGAGTAAATGATATTACAAGACCTCTCATGAGTCATGAGCATGAATTATTACCCATTTGATTCTTTATTTCTCTTTATTTCTTTTGTGTGTATCACATATAATATCTTGATTTATTTTTCAACATAAATGTGACCCAACAACCAAGTAGTAATTATTCTCTCTTTTTTTTCTATCTTTTTCTTGTAGGATTAGTTGGGTTCCATAAAAAATGTAGTAATTGTGTATCCATTTAAATTGACAGTATTTATTACATATCATTATTCTCTCCTTATTCTTTTCATTTTTCATTTTAATTAACAAAATAAATGAATAAATAAATAAAACCACGTCGTATTGATGATTTTCTATATACACTTTTGCTATTTCATTTAAAACAATACTTAAATAAACATTTTATCAAAATATATATATATATATGACAAAAGAAAACATGAATTAAAAAAGATGTTGACATGGGCACATGGGGACGTGAAAGAATATATTATATATCAATCAACCAAAAAAATGTTTTATATATATTCTCATTTCCTTTTCTTTTTTTAGTGTCTTTTTTGTTAGGGAGACATGAAAATTAATGGGTTTTTTTTAGATAAACAGAGAAGTGGGTCTCAAAGAACTGGGCCCAGTGGTCCAAATCCAGTCCAAATCCAACCAAAGAAATATATGTATATATTATAACGTTGTACGATCCAAATAATAAATCTAAATTTTAATTAGAATAGTGTGGCAAACGAGTTGTCATTACCATATACAGTATATGATGATATGATTAATGAATGAACGCTTTTTCCATTGAGTCATATTGTGTGGTGGTAATTATTATTATTATTATTATTATTATTATTATTATTATTGCCAAGAACAGCATTTATATACTTCCAACCAACCTGAAAATTGTTTGGTTACAACACTTTTTGTTTTGTGATTGCTAATTAGTAGTTAATCACTTTGATTGGCAAATTTAAGGCACACAACTTGTGTGATCAATTCCCTAATATGAGAATTAGCTTTCCTTTTTTTTAATAATAAATTTAATTATTTTATCTTTTTAGTGTCAAAATATTTTTTGCGTTTTCTCTTATTAGTTATTATTTACATGTCCATAATCAATTCCAGGTGCAATGGCCAATGGACCATTTGGTGCATGAAACCATTAGCATAACGTTTTCAATTTGAAAACTAAAAGGGCATAAATTCATTAATGGAATTATGGAATATAGGTAGGTTTTTTACTTTTTATTTTTTATTTTTTTTTTGAAATGAAAAAATATAGGTAGGTTTTATAATGCATAAAAATAAATAAATTTTAAAAATTACCCAACTATATCTCGTCATTAAATCTGGTAAGCATTATTGATACAAATCTTATACATAAAATGTGTTTCTCATGATAAATTGCTTAATAAATTTTAGGTTTTTTTATTTTATTTAGGAAAATAAATTTTAGGGTTTGTTCAGTTAAAATGGTTTTTTTTTTTTTTTTTTACTTGAGAAAATAATTTAAAATAATAATAATAATAATGTTCCAATTGAAGAATCTTACTTTGCTTTTCTTCTAAGTACCACAAAACAAAAGAAAATTAGAAAGTAAAGAAAAGAAAAAAAATCTTTTTTTTAATTAAAAGAAAGAACTTCTCTGACAAAATTATAAACAAATATTAATCTATAAATTAATTAATTAAATACCCTTTACCAATTTCCACTTCTACCCACCACCTAACAAACATCTAGTTGTATTAATTTTTATTTTTATTTTATTTTTTAATCTCTATATTATCAATAAAAACAAATTAAAAAACAAAAAAAAATGTGCGTACTACGCACCATAGCGTACAATAGTAACCCCACCTTAAATACTATTAACACCGTTTACTCCCCCTGAAAATTATCATTTTTATTTTTTATTTTTATTTTTATTTTTTCCTCTCTCGGCGATCGACGGAATCTCCCAATTCCTCGCCGCCGATTTACCGCCGTCTCAAAATTCTAACGAATTTCTTTTAAAGCTTCCAAATTTACCATTTTGTACACTCCACCACCACCTTGTCTGTTAAAAAAAAAATTATATGGAGAAAACAAAACAAAAAAAAAAGGTCAGTGCTTTTTAGTACTGCACTGAGTTTCATAAATTAGCTAACCAAATCTTGATTTGCTCGAGCTTGGAGGGGCACGTGGCGATCTGGGTGTTGCTTCACTTCCAACTCTGCTCAAATCTCAGTAAGTTTTGATTTTTTATTTGTGGGGTTACTTGGTAGTGCAAGCTTTGGTTTTTTATTTTTGTTTTTGTTTTGTTTTATAGTTCTTAGTTTGTTAGTGGAGACTTCAGATTTGATGATTGATCTTTTTTTAGGGTGTTTTTAATTCGTGGTTTTTAAAGTTGGATCCATGTGCATTTGTTTTATTGTTGAATTCAGTGAGATTTGAGTTTTTGTTTGAGATCTTTTGTTTAAATTTTTTGTCTTGGCTGTTGATAGTGAAATGGGGGGTTTGATTTTGACCCTGGAGAGTGTTTGGTGGATGAGAAAACGGAGGAAAATCATGTTGGAAGTGTAAATGTGTCGTCTTTAAAGGATAAGGAATAAGTCAACAGTAGCATGACTGTGTTTTTTGTTACTTTAGTTGATGAGTAATTTTTAATCTTTTTATCAGCTCTAGTCTTTCTTTAATTTTGTCTTGGCAACCAAACAGATCTCAAGTATAAGATCCCAGAAATTATTGTAATCTGAGCTAGTGATAGTAACTGAAAGTAGTATGACTTGGTCAATTAGGGGTTTATTGCAGATATTTATTGAAGCTTGATGTCAATAAAGCTTAAACTAAATGTTATCTCCCTGATTGTTTGCAGATAAGAGAATGTAGTTACAGATGAGAATTGGATTTATTTCTTGGTTAGAAATGCTGGGTTGGTTATAGCTTTTGTAATTTTGTTTCGAAAATTTTGGTTTATCTAGTGATCTGAATTCAACATGGAAGCTAACATAGAAGAGGCCCTTAGAGCGAAAGAGACAGCAGAGAAGCGATTTGTGGAGAAAGACTTTGCAGGGGCAAAGAATTATGCATTAAAGGCCAAAACACTGTGTCCGGGGTTAGAAGGTATAGCGCAAATGGTGGCTACATTTGAAGTATATTTTGCGTCCGAGGTTAAACGCAATGGGGAAATCGATTACTATGCTGTTCTTGGGTTGAAGCCTTCTGCAAATAAAGATGCGGTGAAGAAGCAGTACAGGAAGATGGCTGTGTTGCTCCACCCTGATAAGAACAAATGTGTGGGAGCAGATGGGGCTTTCAAGCTTGTTTCCGAAGCATGGACACTGTTGTCAGATAATAATAAAAGGAGCTCTTATGATCTCAAAAGAAATAAACATCTGGCTTCCGGGGTTGTTCAGACAAATTTATCATCCGTATATGCTACTGGTACCGGTTGCCCCAATTTGTCGACTTCTCATACTAGGCTTGATACTTTTTGGACTGTTTGCACCTCTTGTAAAGTTCAGTATGAGTATCTCAGGAAGTATGTGAACAAGAGACTTTCTTGTAAGAACTGTCGCGGCACTTTCGTTGCTGTAGAAACTGGGACGGCTCCAGTGACTGGTTCTTTTCCTTATACTCCTTGGTCATATATGCCAGCTAACGGGTACGGAGGTCATGGATACGATGGTGTTACTTATGTCCCAACAAATGCTACAATTGTTACTGGGAACGGGGTTGCAGGATATCATTCTGGGCACGGGTATGAGTATGTGTCAAATGTGTCGTTTCAATGGAGTTCACTCTCTGGAACTTCTACTGGGATTGTCAGTCCTAATGGAACATGTGCTATACCCTCTGATGTTGTTTATCAGGCTAATGGAAATGTTAATGGTGCTGGATCCAAGGTTAAATCAGGTTCTGATGGAAAACGTTCAATTTCTGGCCATAACGAACCTTCGGGATCTAAGGCTGGTAGACCTGATAAGAGAAGAAAGGTGGTAGTAGGTGCCACTGTTAGAAATGTGCCTGAAGAGACAGGATTAAATTCTGCGTCGCAAATCAACTTGGTAAATGGTAATGCAAATAATGAGCACGATCCCAAGCTTTCCCGCCCAACTGAACTGCAAAATAGACGGTGCTCAAATGCGCCTGCGTTTGATGCTAGGAAGTTGTTGATGGACAAGGCAAGGACTGAAATTGGGAAAAAATTGGAAGAGATCAGGTTGGTCGCAGTAGCTGCAGCAGCAGTTAAAGAGAATGCAAAGTCTCAGACTGATGCTGCGCTTTCTGGGGATGCATTGAAAAGATCAGATTTTTCCATTTCTGGTGTTAAGTTGGAAACAAATGTAAATGCACCTGCTACAATAACTGTCCCGGACCCTGATTTCCATGACTTCGATAACGATAGATCAGAAGAATGCTTCAAGCCGAAACAAATTTGGGCTATATATGATGAAGACGATGGTATGCCTCGTTTGTACTGTCTTATCCGCCAAGTTATCTCAACTAAACCTTTTAAGATTCACATCTCCTACTTGAACTCCAAAACGGACAGTGAATTCGGTTCTGTTAATTGGGTGGATTCCGGGTTTACTAAATCTTGTGGACACTTCAGGGCTTACACTTCTGATGTTGTTGATCAAGTCAACATTTTCTCTCATCTTCTCAGAGGAGAAAAGGCTGGTCGAGGAGGCTGTGTTCGAATATTTCCCAAAAGTGGACAGATATGGGCTGTTTATCAGAACTGGTCAAAAGAATGGAATAGATCAACCCCAGCTGACGTCAGGCACAAGTACGAGATGGTGGAGGTTCTCGATGATTACTCTGAAGAGCTTGGAGTCTGTGTTACTCCTCTTGTCAAGCTTGCCGGGTTCAAGACAGTATATCAAAGGAATACAGATAAGAAAGCAATTAGATGGATTCCAAGGAGAGAAATGTTACGGTTTTCACATCAGGTACCAACGTGGCTGCTGAAAGGAGAAGCAAGTAACTTGCCAGAAAATTGCTGGGATTTGGACCCAGCTGCGACTCCAGACGAGCTTCTTCATGCGGTAACAACACAGTCCAAGGCTTGACATAAACCTAGTCTGGTAGAAAAGCTGGATTAGTTTGAACTTCATTTATCATTCTTATAAAAAAGAAAAAACTTTATAGGTAGACTGTGCAAATATTTCATACTTGGTTAATAGACCAACGTAACATTTAACTCACCAGATGATTTTAGAGCTGCTGCAATTATTTCCCAAGGAACACTCTAATGTCTTAGCTTTATGAAATATCGACTGCTTGTTTACACTTTACAGATTATACACTTTGATCGACAAGAACTGTAACATCTACCTAGTAGTCAGCACAGACAGATTAGGATCATATCAATGTAATTTGTGTGTTCTTCTGGAATCTGGGCATAGATTCAACCTTCAAAAGCACTGCTTGTGCTAACAACACTGATAGTGAGAAGGGTTTTTTTTTTTTCTTTTCGCATTTGAGTAAAATGTGCTTAATGCCTTCAATCATGAATCTTGCTGGCAATTCGTCGCGGCAAAATCCCTTCAGAGTAGTAGTAGTAGTAATATAACTGTAATTTCCTGTGCTAGTTCTGCTTCAATATGATGATTTTTGCGATGATTGAAAAATCGATAATTTCTTTGATACGTCCGTATCTCAAAGGTACTGATATCGATATGGGGTATAATATTATTTCTGAAAAAACAAATGTGTTTATAATGAAAGATTTTAAATTTTTATTTAGCTCGTATATAAATTATATATATACCATATAATTGTTATTATACGTATTTGAAAACAAATTTATGTATTTAGCTAAATTTCTATTGATATCGATATTTTTATCAAATCGTAGTACCAATATTTCGTACGATCCTCGGATGTTTGCGGTCGTTGTGCATCATAAAAGTAATACTTGCAGGGATTGGAGGAGTTTGGAGCCTCAAGTATTTGTTCAATTTCAATGAATTTTCACTGTTTGCAGCAACTCATAATAATCAAGTTGTTTGGATGTTCACAGCCATGCAAATGATTTGCTGGTGATGGAATCAGAGCCATCACCAATCACAATTCTATCTCAATCAGTGATCAGTTCAGACTTCAGAATTCAGATGCTGTAAACTGGACCTCACTGCCTCCGTGTGGACTTAACAAAGTTTCCAAATTCTCACACTTTACATGAGCTTCCTAACACTTTTCTTGTTCCGTGGAAATAGCTATTCGGACGAATGACAGTTCATGGTACTTGATTTTGATAAATAGATATTCGAGTCGCGTTAATGGTATTTGATTTTGACAAGTTGAGTAGATTCTTAACCGGATAGGTATCGGTTTCAATATTATTATCATTATTATTATTTTGTTTTCCCAACATAATCCCATTTTATGTTGTGCAATGTGCATAAAGCATACTACTCATGTGATTTAGATGGCAAATTCCACGAGAAAATAATAATAACCCCACCAGTTTTGAAAGGCCAGCATTGACTTAAAAGTTCAAAGTGGCAGTTGGGGTCTGTATTTGGGAATTAATTAAAAATAATAAATTAAATAATCAAAATTCAACCATTGTCTCACAAAATTCTTGAAAACTCAGCACAAATTTAATTAAGTTAAAAATCCAGGTTTCTGTTTTTTACCCCCAAAAAGTCAAAAACAGAAGAAAAAGAAAAAACATTTTGTTACCTTCAATTGCAAGCCAAGTGTAGTAGTAAAAAAAAACCAAAGAAAAGTATATACATACATGGTTGGCTAAAACAATTAGGATTGTATTAACGTGTGTACCCATATTTAACGTTTCAAATCAGATATAAACAAAATTACAGAGATTTTCGAACGTAAATATCTATATTTAACATGTGTCCTAAAGAGATTTAGATCATCTGATCTTTTTTTTTTGACTTTTTTAAAGCTTATGATTAGTCGATGATAAGGTGGTTGTAGAAACTAATCACATTTTAACCACACATTCATTGTAATAATTATATGTCAAATCAGCAGAGGATCAAAATTCGTCCTCAAGACCTGGAAATCTAAAAGAAAAAAGCCATTCTTTCAAAAGGATGGCCCTCCTTAATGACATAAATTTCTTTCCCTTGTTGGGAGAACAAAGAATAAAACATGGAAGTCATGAAGCAAATAAAAACCTGTTTATGAACATTAAAAAAAAAAACATCAAGTCACTGTTTGAACTAAATGTAAGAAGAGTATGGCCCCCTATCTAAATCTGGGTGGGTCAACAAATCTTGATTTAGATCACAATCTCTGTGTCTTATCAAATTCATCATACAGATTACTTTATGAACATGCAATTCTGATCTCATCCCATCATAAAGTTAATCATCTTATTGGACACTTCACATATTCAAGAACCACACATGAAACAATCATTATCCACCTCTCTCTCCCACCATTTCAGGGTCCTTTTCACCATTTAATAAAACATTTAAGGATGGACCCATGCTGTTTCTCAATTATCTTCCAAATTCAGAGAAAATCTCCGGGTATATTATTGAGTGGTGCACCCAACTAACGAAGATCACACACATATGTCGCACTTATTTTTTACCACATGTATGATTTACTGTAGCCGGATCTGCTAACCCCGCTAATTACCAGACAAATTGATAAACTATTACATGGCTTCACAAAAATATGAACTAAAAAGTAAAAATTAAGCAGTAGCTTTGTATAAAATTAGTTTTTATTAGCAATTGTATCTCAGTGTTGCAGAGATCTCTACATTTTTGTACTTCCTTCTGTTTGTCTTCTTCAACTAGAGCAGACTATACATTACATATTTCTCTCATCTAAAGACCAACCAATTAAGCTCTCTGGCTAACTTTCTGTGATTACACTTAATTAATTACCAAAGACGAAAAAAAGAAAAACCTGTTACATATATTAGCTTTCTGTATCATTTTTCTTTGCAATTTTCTCTCCTCCATCAAGTAAATTTTGGAGAAGATGAACTCTTCTACTATTTTTCTCTCTCAATTTTTGGTATGGACTACGAACCTGACTGGCCGATCATGTTGAGGTGAAATTAAAAATAAAAAACGGAGATGAAAAGTTAAGTCCTTATGTATTAAACTCATGAAAATTTTCTTCGATTTCAGTCTTCTACCTCTATAATTCTTCTGTCATTCTGTGTCTGAACCTCTCTATATAACTGTTGAAATACCATTCCTTATCGGAGATGCAAATGGACTCTCGGGAAGGTTGAGTCCATGGCTGCTGAAGCAAGTTGTTCAAGAAACACAAACCGTAAAATCAAGATCAGTATTGAAAATTGTTCAATATCGATACAAACTGTAAAATATGCGAAGGTATAATCACATACCTATCCTGATCATTATAGTTGGTGCTTATGTGCCTCATTTTGTCATTGCTGGTGGAACCATTATTGAGAACATCCAACAGATAATTAAAACGCTCAGCGGAAGGGAACTCTGCCTGTTCTGCATGGGCTAGAGAGTTGTATATTAAACAGATGGGAAATTTGAAGCAAAAACGAAGAAAGAAGTTATTAGTAAAACCACCTTCAGAGAACTTCAACTCATCCATTGAGTAACCAAAGGAGTGATGGGTCAGAGGTTTCGATGCTAGTTGCATCTCGGAAAAACGCCTTCTCTCAAGTTCCATTGCTTGCTCATGTTCCTCTATGAGTTGCTTCCTCAGTAATCTTGAATTTTCACAAACTCTTGGCACTGTAAAAAGATAACACACAATTATATGTGACGCCATTTGCAAACCCGAAAAATCACTTAAAGAACAACAAAGACGAAGTAGTGTGAACATTTTTACTTACTTGAGTGAAGTTCCGAATCTCCATCTCCGAAATGTGGACTGTAAAACATCTGGTGCTGCATTTTTTCTGTATACTTCCTGTGAAAAATAAAAATAAAAAATAAAAAAAAAACCTTCAACCGCAAATACTTTTTCAAAATCAAATTAAAAAATATGTTGCTAACTTAATCAGTCTATTGGTGGTGTCGCAATCAGTCTATTATTAGTCGTTATTAGTGCGACGAATACCATTTCCGCTTATAATAAACAATTTCTAGATTCTAATGGTTTTTTTAATTTGATTTCTGAAGGCTCCAATAATGTCTTTGGTGATAGGAAAACTTTTATCAGTATTGAGAATTTTCAAAGCAATATGACCCTACCTCTTATGAATTATTGTCTGTCACCAACTATGAAGATGCTATTTGAAAACACCAAAAGAGAAAAAAAAAAAAAGAAAAGAAAAGAAAAAAAAATTCCTAATGATACTATAAAGCACCAAATTCAAATTCCTCATAAGTAGTCCAAGAAGCAAAAAGTTAAAAACTTTTGAATTGGAAGAATAAAATAAAACTCCAATATCAGAGGATAACAAAGAATAAATAAACATATGCAGCATGCATCAAAGAAGTTTAAAAAAAATGGCGATCAACGACGAAAACAACATGCCTATAATGATTAAAGAGATGCTTGTACAGGCAGATATGGTTTGTCGAAGTCTCGGGTCCTTAGGAATATCAAGCAATGATTACTCTTTAAGAAACTAATTGGTAATGTTAATCGTCAAAGACATCGGAAATCAATAATTCCAGAATCTAACAATATATAATCAAACGGAAATCCTTTTACCTGTCGATGAGCCTTGATTTCTCCCTGTAAGGTTTCACCAGGACACGAGCCCCACAGACAAAATGAGGATTCCCCTTGGCCAAGATTTGCTTGACTGTCTCCGCGAAAACAAAAGTGACAAACCCGAACATCCTCTTCTGTTGGCATGGAATCCTAACATCTTGAACAGGCCCGAATTTGCTGCAAAAATGGAACTTTAGAACGAAAAAGCTCGAGTTCAGATAAATTTAATTCCCAATAGAGAAAAATTTATCATTACCTGAAGTAGTTGGAAACATCTTGTTCTGTAAATGTACTTTCGGCAGGAAAAGTAAGATATATCTGACGAGAACCAGCAACAATTCCACCGGGATCATTTCTTTCACCGGAATACTCCAAGTACTTTGGTATATCTTCTGCCAAAATCACCGAGTGCTGCCCATGAGGCCTGTTAATTCAAACAGAACACCATATCAGAATTCAACACACACATATATATATAAGAGAATTAAAACTCATGATACAAGAGAAAACTGATTGTTCGAAAATTGCACCTTTCAATGAGCCGATACCTGTCAATAAGGCGAATGCTGTTCTTCAATCGAGCAAGAAGCTTCGTTAGGCTATAACCGGCCTTACCATGTCTCTGGCTCTCGGTAAGGTAACCTTCAGCCTGAAGGGTCTTCCCATACTTCTCATAATACATCATCGGTAAAGAGGCAATCGAAACAGGAAACCCTCTCCTCATTTTCAAAAGCTCAGTGATCTCCATTTCTAGCTTCTCAAGAGACCCAGGTGAGAATACATGATGTTCCTCATTTCGCATATCATTAGAAGTCGGGCTCACAATCTGAGAGAAGCTCTCCGGCATAGGATGTCCATGGAAGTACCTACAGTTGTTACCGTGCTTACAAAACCCCTTATTGAAGTAATGGCAGACCTTGACAGGAAACTCAGGCAAGCTCGGAGACCTTCGAGTACTGGTTCTTGCACCCAATGAAGGTTCCTGGTAGAAGTAATTGATCGAAAAATCCGAATTGACAGAATTAACTGATTCTAGCTGATGATCTTCCAAAGTCAAGAACTGCATTTGATTTGGGAAGCGATAATCATCAGGAACCGAATCAGAATAATCTCCTTGTTGGACAAATTCAATGTTCTGCTGATCAGCAGTCGCTTGTGAATGACGATGATCCCAAAAAGGACTTGCCGCGGCTCTAATAGCTACAGGAGACGAAACAGGACGGGTTGAGACAGGTGAATAAGGTGCGAATTGCATAGGTAGATCAGTAACAACAGATGCATTATTGTTGTTGTTCACCTGAGAAGGTGAGATTGGAGGTGAAACAACAACAACAGGAGGAGGTTTACACAACAACCCGAGTTTCGATTTAGCTTCATTGATCAATGAATGGATCAAATGATCAGGACTAAACGCGAATCGAATCATGTCACGTTCACCTTGGTCTTGTAAAAGAAGGAACCCAATAATCTTAGACACATTTTCAGGCTCTAGTTTCTGTATCCTATTGTAAACAACTTTTGTGGACTCTGTGAAATCCATCTCTAAAAATCTCAAACCTGCAAGTCCAAATCACAAAAAAAATAAAAAAAATTCACAACCCCACTTAAGTCTTGAAGTGATTATAGATCTAATTGAACCAAAAAAATAAAAAAGTTCAAGAGAAGACATGTGTACTTGTAATTCTTGGAGGCAAAATAACAATAATATCATCAGTATTGTTAGCATTTAAGATTGATATCTTACATATCTATCACTAGATTCATTTCTCTAAAATTAGCATTACCATAAATAAATACAGAAGAACAAAAAAAACTGAAACTTGATGGCCAAAAAAAGGGAAAATATGCCAACAAAATAATATCCAAAAATAACAAAAACAAAAGCTGGAAATTTTTTAACAGTTCAAGGACAGCTAACATCATCGAGAAATTCATTTATTGTTTTCTCTATTCGGTATATTTTGAATTGACTTTTTTTTTTTTTTGGAGCCAAATGTTGCATTAAATAATATAAATATATAATAATCACTCAACTATGAGAAAATTAAACCTGAAATGGTGCTCATGATTAGATTTGAAGAAATTATGGGGGAAAATCAATAATGTTGTGGGTCACATGAAACTAGCCATGAAAAGAAAAAAAAAAAAAAAAAAAAAAAATTCCTTCTTTTTTCCCATCTCAAAATATATTCTTCACATTTTATAGAAAATCACAAAAAAATTCAAAATTACTACAATTCAGTGACTTGAAGACTCAAATCATTAATTTCAAAATGTTCTTCAAGAAACAAAATGTCCATATCCAGGAAAAAAAAAAGGCCAAAGCAAAGGAGCAAACAGTTGAAAACAAATCAAACTACATGTATCATTTTTAGAGTAAATTTTATAAAATAAAACACATTTAAACACACAAAATCATTTTTTTGTTAAACATGTAAGAGACAAAACCCAAGTCCAGTATCAGATTCAGAAGAACAAACCGTTAAAAACCAAATTTTTTGGACAATAAAATCACAGTTTTTAAAATAATCAAAGTGAAACACAACAACATGAAACCAGAGTTGTGACAAGTTTCTGAGAAACCCCATATCGAAAAACACAAACTTTACAACAATTATCTATCAAAAAAAAAAAAAAAACCGAGGAACCGGAAACAGAAACAGAACAGAACAGAGAAGCCATTTTTGAAAGCAAAAGATCTGACATAAGTTTAACAAAACATACCCACCAAAATCAAACAGGGCTGCTTCTGAAGATTGAACAACAAAAACCAACCAAAACTCAAAAGAGGCTCATGATTGATTGATTCATAATCACTCACTCTCTCTCTCTCTCTTCTGTGAGTTTCTTCTACTTTGCTAATTTCTTCTTCTTCTTCTTCCTCTTCTTCTTCTTCTTCTAAAAAAAATTCTCAAGTCACAACAAAATCGACAGAGACCATTTTTTTTTTTCTTAAAAAAAGCAAAATGACAGAAAGGATAGCCTTTAAAGGGCGCCTTGTCTTTAGTTCAAATCAAACACAACACACTCACACATTATTATATAGTTCTCTTCTGTCTCTCTATTTCAAATCTAAACAAATATAATTTCATTTTTTTTTTATTATTATTATTATTATATATTTCCATGTATGATTTTAATTTTTACTACTATTTTATTATTATTTAATTAAAGTCACTACTCTCTCTCTCTCTCTCTCTATTTTTTTAAAATTAAAAAATAAAATAATTTCCATTTTAATATACAGCTTGGACGTGTCGTTACACAAATTTGCGGGTATTTATTGATTTTGCGCCTGGATTTTCGAAACAGCCTGTGTTTCAAAATGACATAACTACCCCTCAACTTTACCCGAAAAAGTCCATACAAAAGTTGAAACACGATCACCACCGTCTGATATGTTGTATATAATAATCTCTGATCATCAGATCATTTACTACTGTAAAGTGTAAACCAACCAGCGTGTCAGTGTCACACATGCAACGGTGACCCAGGTCCCACTTTCTGTATATCAGATAAGTGGTGGTGATTGATTTTTAAGGTTCCTCACAGAAACATAACCTGGCCCAGAGCATTTGCATGGCCGCCACGTGTCGTGACCACAGTGAGTTTGATGTATAGGGAAAGACAGAGAAGCAGAAACATAACCGCTTAGAAGGTACTGATGTACTACATTGTTTGTATATCCAGTTCAACTGGGGACTCACATCAAAACCTGTCCAATGATCCTACGTGGCACTATGTGGTCCCACTCTTTAAAGTCACCTCACAGTTCACTACTCCGTGATTGGTGCCTCTAGATTTTGCTCATTATAACAGACCAATAGAAAGTGAGCAAGAAATACAATTACAACAAACAATATTTTTGTGTATCACGACTAAATTTTTATTTATTATTATTTTTTTAATATCAAATACCCTTTATTTTAATCGTGAACTTGTATGGATATTAATTCGATGCAAGGAAAAAATCAATTAATTTCATCCCACCTCAGTTCCACTATTTTTATCCCAACACATGTGACAATTGATGTGTCACTTGGTGAGTGGACAAACATTAATTGGTGAGTAATTTGTGAGTGAACAAGATAGATAAGTATCAATTAATATGTGTTTACTCACCAAGTGACATCTCAGGTGCCTTATGTGTTGGAATAAAAATGGTGGGATTGTAGGTGGGATGTTTAGCATTATTTTTAATTTATATCTATGTCTAAATTTCTAATGATATGAAATATGATATTTTTTTTTCATTACAACAAATACAACTTAAGCCCACAATATTCTATTAATTTATATCCATAATTAACTAGTCTAGCGAAATTTGTTATGATCCTAAATGTTGTATTTTTTAAGAGTAATACTGGACGTTTCAAATTTTTTTCCCAAATTTTGTTCCAAATTATGTGGCACGTGAGGTGTCAACATCATATCAATTACCATATAATCCTATAATTTATAAGATGCTGACATCTCACATACCACATAATTTTGGACATAATTTTAGAAAAAAAAAAGTTGAAATATCTAGCATTACTCATTTTTTACATTACAAATTAAAAATTAATATGAAGAGTTATGACTCAATCCATCCACCGTCTACAAAAAGATTTAGCTATTATATATAATTTCGTAGTTATAAGGGTTTTTTTTCTTCTTCTTAATTTACAAATGTTTGATTTTATGGGTTATTATATTGAAATGTAATTACAGATAATCAATATTGTAACTATACATAATTTATAAGGTAACTGACCCATAATTTTATTTGGTATCACATCTATACAACCAGAGAATTGGCAAAAGTATGTAATGTAAATAAGTGACAGATTTTTAATGATTTAATTTATACAATTTTGGTGTAATTTAATCATGTAAAATCAAGCCAATGTGAATTACAAAAGTTGACTTGGCAATACAGAGAGAAAAGAGGGAAGGTAACAAGTTACGGTAAAAAGGCAGATTTTTTTCAATTCATGCTGTGGTGACCGGTTCAATTGGCAGTAAAAATGGGAAGTTACCGGTTACCGTCAACTGTGGACGGATCCGTATAGTCGTATTACCGGCTTTAAAGAATCTTTTTTTTTTTTTAGATTTCAAATGAGAGAAAATAGGGTCGTTTCACTTCTCCGTTAGAATCAAGATTTTTCTATTAAACCTACCAGTCTCTCTCTTTCTTCTCTCTCAACCTTTTTAGAAAACTTGTGCTTGTAAGTATCACTAATTAACAAAATTAATAAGGTGATTAACAACACTTGTGTTTATCTTGTTCTATATTTTCATTTTATCTTGTTCTAAATTTGTTATGATCCAAAATGTTGTATTATTTTAATTACAAATTAAGAATTAATATAAAGAGTTACGACTCAATCCATCCACCTTCTACAAAAAGATTTAGCTATTATATATAATTTTCTAGTTATAAGGGTTTTTTTTTTCGTTAATTTACAAATGTTTGATTTTTGTGGGTTATTATATTGAAATCTAATTACAGATAATCAATATTGTAACTATACATAATTTATATGGTAAATGACCCATAATTTTATTTGGTCTCACATCTATACAACTAGACAATTGGGAAAACTATGAAATGTAAATAAGTGACAGTTTTTAATGATTTAATTTATACAATTTTGGTGTAATTTAATCATGTAAAATCAAGCCAATGTGAAGTACAAAAGTTGACTTGGCAATATAGAGAGAAAAAAGAGGGAGGGTAAAAAGGCAGATTTTTTCAAATCATGCTGTGGTGACCGTTTCAATTGGCAGTAAAATGGGAAGTTACAAGTTACCGTAAACTGTGGACGGATCCGTATAGACGTATTATGAGCTTTGAAGAATCTATTTTTTAGATTTCAAATGAGATAAACTAGGACCGTTTCATTTCTCTATTAAAACCGAGACTTTTCTATTAAAACACCTGCCACTCTCTCTCTCTCAACCTTTTTGGAAAACTTGTGCTTGTAAGTATCAATGATTAATAAAATTAATAAGGTGATTAACAACACTTATGTTTATCTTGTTCTCTATTTTCATTTTATCATTGTCTTCACATAATGATACATTATACTGTATAATTTATTAATTATTACAATAAATGAGTCAAAGTTTATCGTAATCCGTCTATATCATGTATGCGAATTGATTTTGAAGTTTATTTAAAAAATAAATTTGATTTGGAAATTGTGAATATATATATCTAGAACCTTTCAAAATTTGTGTGCGGGTGTTTTTTTGTTTATCTTTTGATATATTCGAAAGGATCAAAAAATATTTTTATACATCAAAATATGTAAAATCTCGGACCATGATAGTATTAAGTATTTATAAATGAAGAATTATATATATATATAGTTTTATTTTTATATACCGGTTTGATATATATACTAGTTAACTATGAGAAGAGCTCAACATGTTTGATAATTAAATTGTTTGACTACAAAACTAACCATGATTATTTTAATTGAACTCTGTGTGATGATCATACAAGTAATGAAGTAATGCTCACTTATGATAATTAAATTCTTTAATTATTCTTTGAAGTCATCTAATCATTTTTTTATATATGATCGGATAAGTACAACGCAAAATATTATATGTAGGTTTTTTGACTAAATATATATATAAAGGCTGGAGAATGCACAAACTTGCATTGTTGTTCTAATTATAATTAATTAACGCACGTCTATATAGATAAGACAACTAATTAAACGATTAATTATACTTATAAATTATTGAAATGAAGACTTTACATTTAACCCTCGTTAACAGGGTCTTGGTTTTTACAAATCCGAGACGAAGATATTTCGTGTATACAACGTTGCTTAATATATTAGAAATAGGAATCTGAAATATTTGAATTTAAATAATAACATGTAGATTAATCCTAAGGTTTAAAGATTACGAGTGTGATGATAATTATGATAATTTTTATTCAGTTTCGCAACCTAAATAATTATGTTTGTAGCTTACATAGAAACAATTTATATTATACTTGCAACTCAGATAATGAGGCTGTGGGTTCTCCCAACCATCAAAAACCTTAATTATTGTAATATTTAAAATAAATAAAAAATTAACTGTAATAAAATTAACCTAAACATAATTGTTTGTATTTTTTTTTTTTAATGATCTATTTTTAAATCCAAATAAAATTAAAATCAAAACGGTCGGCATTAAATCATTATATATTGTTATGTTATTTTCGGGGACACAAAGACCTACTCATTTTATTTAATTAAAAAAAGTAATAAATTAAGGTTGTGATTTGGACAGAATTGTCATAATCAACAAATTAACATAATTTTTGTATTATTTTTATCAAATACAATTCCATGTATAAAAATAAGAGTAATTGACATTAATACCTCTTAAAGTGTATGTGAATTTTGCATGTTACTTTTTTTTTTAGACATTAAACCCTCCGAACTATCGTTTATTGACAAAACAAGACTATTGGGGGGTGTCAATAAACGATAATTCATGTGTTTAATACCTAAAAAAAAAAAAAAAATCATGGGACAATATATAAATTCATGTACACTCACAGGACATTGGTATCAATTACTCTAAAACTAATAACAACTTAAAAAAAAAATCGTGACTGTCATGTTAGTCAAGTGCACACATATATGATACAACAAGTCATTGGGTGTTGTTTAAAAAAGAATTATAGACGTTATTATTTGAAGTAATGGCTTAACAACCTAATTATTTTATTAATTAAATATAAATATTATCAACTTATTTAGGACAAGTTTAGTATTTCTTTTGAGAAGTTAAAATCAGTTTATTTTATAATTTTGACATAAAATGATATTTGGTAAAACTTCCAAAAGTGATTAATTGATAATCTAACAAGTTTTAACGATGATTTCGAGAAGCATGTTGGGGGTTACTTTTTGAAAGTGATTATGAAATAATCTATTTTCACATTTAATGATTCTTATAAAATATCATTATTATCTTTATGAAATCAAATTAAAATCATTTATATACCTTATTTCATCTAACAATTAAAGATTGTAATTAAATATTGATTTGATTTATAAAATCTTTTAAAAATCTTGTTATTGTTTTTATGAATTTTTTTTTTTTTTCCAATTTAAATATTCTACTTAAGTATTGATTTAATATAATATAATTAATGAAAAAAAACGAAATAAAGTTCTAAAATCATGTCTATTTTAGTAATTGTAATTAATTTCAGCACTTTTGAAATAAAATCATCAAATATATATATATATATATATATATATATATTTTGAGCTATACAATAGTTTTAAAAGTATTATTAATCAAACATCTGTTAATTAACTTCAGCTAATTATTCTTTCAGCACAACTAACAGTGATTATTATAAAAGTTACAGCAATACTAAGATGACCCCTAGTTCAAATGATTTATTGACCCATGAACATCTGATGAGATGATAATTAAAAACAAAAGGATCATGGATAAAAAAAAAAAAAGTATATTAAGACAAACCACAATATATGTATTGATTTAAAAAAAAAAAAAATTTGATTTTCAATAATGTTTTTTCCAGCAAAATGAGGTTGGTTCAGTGGTAAAGCCCCTCACATGAGTCACACCCACACCATAAGGTTGTAAGTTAAAGTCTCTCTCTCATTCTCTATAAAACCCTGAATTATCGTAATATTTCAACAACAAAAAAAAACGACGTTTTTTTTTTTTTTCCGGATTAAAATAGTTGGAAATATTTCAAAAAGATAATTCAATTTAAGAGATATTTTATTTATTTGAACAAAATATTAATATTTTTTTTGCATGTACTTTAGAAATAATTTGTACACATTCATAGCCTCACATTAATAAATACTTACACCCAATATGAATGTGTAGTTGTCGTTGGACATCGCGACTTAATAATTTCAGGACGTTCTTATTAGAGAACCACTATATATATAGCTTCTTCTTTACATGCATTTAAGTTATAAATAGAATTACATTATCTTTATTTTGCAGCGTTGTTTATTGAATCACATCCAACCTTACAAAACAAAGCGACGAGATTAGGTTGGTTCAATGGTAAACCTCTCACACTTGTGCTACGATGTTGCAGGTTTAAGTCCTTCCTTTTCTTAAAACAACTCAAATTTAATGTAATAACGTAATATTTACAAATAAAAATAATAAAAACTTAAACAAAGGTCCGATAGATGCACACATGATACATGTACCATGAATTCATGATACGTATGCGGTGGTGGTGCACAACAACGCACTATTAAGCCAAAGCTTGAATATAAACTTTGAGTTTATATACGCGGTGAAAAGCTACAAAAGGCAAAGGAAAAAAAACAAAGTAGAGGATATGTTTTTTTTTTTTTTTTTTGCTTGCTTATTATCTTCACACCAATCTTATCCATCTTCACTCAATCTCAGCCGCTGATTTCGCTCTGCAAATCCAGGTGGATGCAGACCCGTGACGGCTGTGATTTGATGGGTTTCTTTGTCCATGCAAAATGGTCCCTTCTGTTTTTGTTTTTCAATTGAGTGGAGAATATGGCCATGATTGGTGTTGTAGTAGACTAGTAGGGACGATTGATGACCTTATTAGAATGCTACTGGCTGAGAGACAAGCTCCCTTGCTAGTTGTTGCCAACTTTTAGCAAGCGTTTTGCTGCAATGCACCGTAAACTCCTGATTTAACGGGAATGTAAGAATTTAGAAGTTAAACGTATTTAAATGAACGTACTTCTAAGAAAATAGAAAAGAGTTTTGTTACAATCTGGTTCGATTATTACTGATGTCAAATACTACTTCAAATCTATGTAATTGAGCACCAGAACTAATATTTAATAACGGTTATGTTGCAACAGTGTATAATAGTCAAATTTTCTATTCATATTATATCACGTGAAATGATATAAGTAGAATGTATATCATTGTATCTTCGAGCATCTTTCTTCTCCGAATCAAATACCCAATTAACAGTTATCATCCATGTAATTATGTTATTTGTTGACATGCGAAGAAAATGTTTAGATTTGCATGTGCTTCATAGTGGCGTATAGCCAAAGCCAAGCCACCAAGGCATGCATGATGCATCCCAGTTGTATGGAAAGGGACTACAATATTTTCCCATTTGAACCGTCACGTCAATCACCGGTCTAGTAGTTGATAAATTTCGGTGTTTTTTATTTACAAATGTTAAATGGATATCTGATAATTCTTACTAATTTGGAATTTATTCCACACTTTTCTTCTTTTCTATCTCTCTCGTTCTATTCTTTCGGTGGACTGTGGAAGTGGAAGGTCGCAGTTTTGTAGGGTAGTGACCTAGTGTATACTTGATTGATTTGCTCTTGTTGGGCTTTTCATTTGTAGAACAGGCCCAAATTAAAACCCAACAATTGGACAACATGCAAGATGCAACCATGAAATCATGATAAGTTGGCCCAAATAACCTCACAATTGTAATGACATCACATTACACACATTTGTGGTCACAAAATTCTTTTACAATTCTAGATTATTTCGACAAGATATAAAAATCCAAAATCGTAAATGAAACTATGAAAGTGAGCTTCTCCCGTGAAGCAAGGTGGAACTTCAAATCTCATTATACGTATTTATCGATGTATAAAGAGAGACATTTCTCTTAAATGTGTGTAGATATTCGGAATACGGTTATAGTTTTTAAATTCTAATCAATTTTGAAATATCATTTAAGCATTGTTTGTGTATATAATAAATGGTCTTTAGTTAATTATAAATACCATTCAAGTATGAGACTGTGTAACTCTATCCCCTATCCCAACTTATGGAGCTTGTTTATTAATATAGAACTCAATTTATGATTTGTAATTATAATATTTATTAATTATGATCGGAAATCAAGTTTTGTAGACCCTACACATAATTAGGAAATAAGTTGTTTTACCGGGGAGGAACTTATTTATCCTCTTCTAACCATGGAATTTGATTTATGAGAATAAGTGGATGGTTACAATTGAAGTTTAAATTTAAGTACAATAATTCAAATTAAAATAACACCACCCTGTTATTATTCAATGATTATTATTATTTTTTTCAAGTATTACCCTACTATTATATATTCGGGATTTGCTTTTTTTGAAGGGAAGGACTTAAACCCATAATCTTGTGATGTAGCTGTACAGGTGCATAGGGTTTATCACCGGACCAACCTCATCTCATTATTATTCGATGAATTCATGATTAATACATTTTAAAAATTTGTATTAATTTATCTCGTTATTATTTGATGAATTCATGATTAGTACATTTTAATAAATTATATTAATCTTCTATTTTTTTTTTTATTATTTTTTTTTTTGAAGAGATCTTCTAATTAGTAATTATCTAATTTATCTTAAGAAGATAAAATAATTAATGAAGAAAAAAAATCTTCAAGGCTGTCTTATACGACACCGTTTCTTTTAAGGAAAAAAAAAAATGCTGCTTCCAACAGAAAAACGACTACTACAACATTCTGCTGTAAAGCCACGGCGATATATCGAGACGAAGAAAAAAAAATCGTAGTTGCCGATCCATCTCTGCTCCGAGAACCAATAACCGTCCGATCTGAAGCGGAGTGGCAGCAGAGGGCCGTCCGATAGAGGCACGAAATGTACCAGTGGAGGAAATTCGATTTCTTCGAGGAGAAATACGGCGGTAAGAGCTTGATCCCGGAGGAAGTGACCGGAAAAATCGAGTGCTGCTCTAGCGGCAGAGGCAAGGTTGTCGTCGGCTGCGATGACGGAACCGTCAGCCTCCTCGATCGCGGCCTCAAGTTCAATTTCGGCTTCCAAGCGCACTCCAATTCCGTCCTCTTCCTCCAGCACCTCAAGGTTCTTTTTAAATTTTTTTGGACTTTTTGGCTGCTGAGAATAGAAAATACTAGTGAAAAGAAGTTGAAATTTTGAATTAGAATCGTAGAGAGTAGAAAAATGCATGCGATTGTGATTATTATTGATGTAAAATTTGGTTTTTTTATATTGATGAATCAGCAACGTAACTTTCTTGTAACTGTTGGAAAAGATGAGCAAATATCTCCGCAGCAATCCGCTGTGTGTCTCAAGGTTTTTGACCTTGATAAAATGGAGCCGGAGGGGACTAGCACGACAAGTCCTGATTGCATTGGAATTTTGAGGATATTCACCAACCAATTCCCTGAAGCTAAGGTAGTTTGTTCCCGTGTCTAATTAAACTAGTTTGCAAATTCGATTTTGTTAGAGGAATGTGGTTGTTTGGATGAATTTTTTGAAAACTGTTGATATGATGCAGATAACTTCATTTATAGTACTAGAGGAAGCTCCACCGATACTACTCATAGCTATTGGTTTAGATAATGGTTGCATTTATTGCATCAAAGGGGATATTGCACGGGAGCGCATTACCCGTTTCAAGCTTGAGGTGGATAGTTTGTTGGACAAAAGCCATTGCTCTATCACAGGTCTGGGGTATAGAGTGGATGGTCAAGCTCTTCAGTTGTTTGCTGTAACTCCAAATTCGGTGAGCTTGTTTGGCTTGCAGAACCAACCACCTAGGAGGCAAACTTTGGACCAGATTGGAGGCAATGTCAACAGTGTTACGATGAGTGACCGCTCGGTATGCTGTTATAAATGTCCTTCATTTTTGCTCAATCATGTTGCTGTGAAAGTTTTGTATTATACTATTATGGAAGACTGATGGTCTTTTTCCTGTTGTGTTGTGGTCAGGAGTTGATAATTGGTCGACCTGAGGCTGTGTACTTTTATGAAGTTGATGGGCGTGGTCCTTGTTGGGCTTTTGAAGGAGAGAAAAGATTCATAGGGTGGTTTCGTGGATACCTGTTATGTGTTATTGCAGATCAAAGAATTGGCAAGAATACTTTCAACATTTATGACCTGAAGAATCGCTTAATAGCCCACAGTCTAGTGGTTAAAGAAGTTTCTCACATGCTCTGTGAATGGGGTAACATAATACTTATAATGACAGACAAGTCAGCTTTGTGTGTTGGGGAAAAGGATATGGAAAGCAAGTTAGATATGCTCTACAAGAAAAACCTTTACACGGTAGCTATCAATCTTGTTCAAAGTCAGCATGCTGATGCTGCCGCAACTGCAGAAGTGCTGAGAAAGTATGGGGATCATTTATATAGCAAACAGGATTATGACGAGGCAATGGCACAGTACATTCACACCATTGGTCACCTTGAACCTTCTTATGTAATACAGAAGTTTCTTGATGCTCAAAGGATCTACAACCTTACTAATTACTTGGAAAAGTTACATGAGAAGGGGCTTGCTTCTAAAGATCATACTACACTTTTGTTAAACTGCTACACCAAATTGAAAGATGTTGAAAAGTTGAACCTTTTCATTAAAAGTGAGGATGGTGTCGGGGAACATAAGTTCGACGTTGAGACTGCCATAAGGGTCTGTCGTGCTGCCAATTACCATGAGCATGCCATGTATGTTGCTAAGAAGGCCGGCAGGCATGAATTGTACTTGAAGATTTTACTTGAAGACCTTGGTAGATATGATGAAGCCTTACGATATATTTCAAGCCTTGAACCAAGTCAAGCTGGGGTGACTGTAAAAGAGTATGGTAAGATTCTCATTGAGCACAAGCCAGTGGAGACAATTGATATACTCATGAGGCTTTGTACTGAGGATGGAGAATCAGCCAGAAGAGGATCAAGCAGCACATACATTTCCATGTTGCCCTCTCCTGTTGATTTCCTCAACATTTTTATCCATCATCCACAGTCCCTTATGGATTTTCTTGAAAAATATACAAACAAGGTGAAAGAATCAGCTGCTCAAGTTGAAATTCATAACACACTCTTGGAGTTGTACCTGTCCAATGACTTGAACTTTCCAAGTATCTCACAAGAGAACAATGGGGTAGATCTTAGTCTTATAGCAAGATCAGGAGCAATTTTGGGGCCAAAAGCAGAATCCAATGGGAAAGTAATTGCTGATCGTAAAGATATATATAAGGATAAGGACTGTTTGGAAAGGCGTGAGAAGGGGCTACACTTACTTAAGATTGCATGGCCATCTGACCTGGAACATCCACTTTATGATGTTGACCTTGCTATAATTCTGTGTGAAATGGATGCATTTAAAGAAGGGCTATTGTATCTATATGAGAAGATGAAACTTTACAAAGAGGTGATTGCTTGCTACATGCAGGCCCATGATCATGAGGGATTGATTGCTTGCTGCAAAAGGCTGGGAGATTCAGGTAAAGGAGGGGATCCAACTCTTTGGGCAGATCTGCTGAAGTATTTTGGTGAACTTGGAGAAGATTGCTCCAAAGAAGTGAAGGAGGTTTTGACTTATATTGAAAGGGATGATATCTTGCCTCCTATTATCGTCCTTCAGACGCTGTCCAGGAATCCATGTCTTACACTCTCTGTTATTAAAGATTATATTGCTCGGAAGCTGGAGCGGGAATCAAAGCTAATTGAAGAGGACCGAAGAGCAATAGATAAATATCAGGTGTGGCGCTCAGTGCTTTGTATGATATTTGATTTATTTATTACACTTTAACTGTATTGCTGCATTCGCCTCCCGTGAAAGATAACTCTTTATGGAATATCTTTTCTTGGGATGGCTTCTCTGGAGAGCTTGGTTGCACTAATTCATGTTTTAATTTAAATCATGCTATCCAGTAAGGTGGCATACATGAACTTAAAACTGCTAAAAATGAATATAAAAGAAAAACAGTATTGCAGTCTATGATTGCCTATGACCAAATCACTAATTCTAGGTCTTGATTGGTTGCTGTAGTGTTGCTTTGAACACTGTATTGTCATTTTCTCTTTAAGTGCTCACAACAAAGTCAAATTATCATGAAGAGGTGGATATATCATTTGTAAAGATTGAAGTGATGAACTAAGCACAAATAAGAGGAATTTGAATCTTCCTTGATTCTATTATTCTGAAAGTTGATGACATTGTATCCTATGTGAACCGAGTTCCATTAGGAATGACAATGTATCATTGTTGAAATTTACTATGATAAATGTTATCTCCAAAAACACCAGTTAAATTTACTTTCTTTTTGATTGTTTATCAAATGAGTTTACAGGGGATCATTTAATGAGTCCTTAAATTGTGCAGGAAGACACATTGACAATGAGAAAAGAGATTCAGGATCTCAGGACAAATGCCAGAATCTTTCAGCTCAGCAAGTGCACTGCTTGCACGTTCACCCTTGATCTCCCTGCTGTACACTTTATGTGTATGCACTCATTTCATCAACGTTGCCTTGGTGACAATGAAAAAGAATGCCCTGAATGTGCTCCTGAGTACAGGTCCGTTATGGAAATGAAGAGAGGCTTGGAGCATAATTCTAAGGATCAGGATCGGTTTTTCCAGCAAGTGAAGAGTTCAAAGGATGGCTTTTCTGTGATCGCTGAATATTTTGGGAAGGGGGTTATTAGCAAAACTAGTAATGGACCCACAGACACTAATAGATCAGGCAGCACATCTTCTGGCAATGGCTTTTGAAGTTTGTTTATTGTTTAGGGTTTACATTTTAAGCATTCGTCTCTTTTGTTGCTCACCTTGTAAGCAAGAAGTTGTTCTAGGAGGCGCAGTGATTTAGGTTGGAACTTCAGCGAGCAGGGGCCTGGCTATGGCTCAGTCTGATCAAGCTTTGATTTATCCAATTGGGGTGGCTGGTTTACAATGGGAATTTTAAATTGCTCCACTGAGAAAAAAAAATGAAAGAAAAAAGAAGGCCGTTGGAGCTTTATCATTCGGCTGCTTTTTCACAGTTGATATTTTTTTGCCTTCATTTCCGCTCAAAAGAATCATGAAAAATGTCATCTACTCAAAACAACAGGTTAGATCTCATAGTTTTTAATTCCTTGTTTTTTTGTGAGTGTGAAGTTACTTACATATAGCATAATAGTACTCTGTTCCTTCACTGGCAAACAAACAATTTTGGAGCATTTATTCAAAAAACCGGTAAACTTCTTTGTGCATGATTTATCAGGCATATGAGATTATTGTTGGATACGAGGAGGTGGTAGTGATTTGTAATTATTCTGTAACTTACCAGTTTGATTAGATTTTGTTTTAGTTTCAAATCATATTGACATAAGCTTGCTTGTAACGTTATGCAATATTTGTGAGGTTTCAGACTATGAATGAATGAGCTTGTCTTCTGGTTTGGTTTTATTTTCATTTCCTGAATGAAGTCAAGCTGATTTTGTAGTCTCTTATATTATTGATGGAAGAAGCATCACAAAATTCAAACTGGGCATCAGCTTATTAGGCTTTGGAAGCTATGATATGATATTTGTGGTTTGATATATTACTGTTTGGTGTGATATTTCTAATGGGGGACCTACAAATTTACAAAATGATTCCAGTTTCACCTACTCCTTTGTATGTGTGCCATGTCCATATGTGATTATAGAATCTGAACTCATGATTTGAAGCATTGTCTGTAAGCTCTTGTACAAGAGCTTGTTGGCTGTGAGGGAGAGAGAGAGAGAGAGAGAGAGAGAGTTGGAATGGAATCTAATAATTAGCAGGGCCCAAATAAGTTTAGTAGTAGAATATTGGGTGGTTGGTTGGGTATATTAATATAGATAACCCTGGACCAAAAGATTGAATTCTTTTCACTTTTTATCTTATAAAAAAGAACCAACCAAACTGGTGGTTCAATAGTAGTGAGTCGTAAATTCGGACATTTTTCTAGTTGCATGGACAATGAGAGGTGTGATTACCTTCGGACTATACTTGGGAGAGAAAAGGAATCATTGTCGAAATGTTGAAGACACTGACACCCATTTAATGTTGATAGGTATGAACTAATTATCTTCTGATCTTATGGGTTTGGAATAAATTCTCTCATAATTTTGCACCTAACAGCATGTATATATATAGTTTATTTGTTAGGTAAACATCCTTATTAGCAGAGCAGAATATTAAAGGAAAATATCATATCCACAAGTGGTAAGTTGAGTAATCAAGTTTGGGGTTTGAATCCTGTCATGGGTACTTACATGGTTAAAGGTTTGACCGTAGTTTTCTGTTTTCCAAAAATTGTAGGGTTCGATTGAAGTGTTAGGTTCGAACTCAGGTTTGCTAAGCGAGTTAGGAGATTTGTGGGTTATATAAGGAAAAAAAAAAAGATGATGCGACTTAACTAGTTTTGAAATCAATTTAATCAATACACTTTATAACACTTTTAAGCTCCACTAGTTCTAGTTTTGTTATACAAAAGAAGACACCAAAAATCAAATCATGTTGTCTTTGTCTTCCATGTGACCTGTCGATCTATGGATTTATTGTAATAATCAATCTGGTGTGGTCCAATAAGGACTGTTAAGTCCAATTATATGGTTGGAGGACAGATAGAGCCTCAATAATCCTTGAAGTCATTAGTCACTAATCAAAAACTTCTCTTAATCATCTCATCCAAGCCAATATTAAAATTATTTACAAAATTCGAAAAAAAAAAAAAATCGGTTCAATGATAAGCTTACTACTTGTACGAAGACTTTAAAATGAAGCTCGTTTGTCAGGTTTAAATCACTGTATTTGCATGTATATGTCCATATTTATCTATTAAAACCGTAAAGTGTGGTCTTACAAGGAAATATTTTCCCTTAAATGAGAGTTGTATTTTAGATTGTGTTTGTATAACCTAATTTCGATATGTCCCGATAATTTTCTTTCATTAGAAATACATACGGATAAGATAATACGTTCGTCCATAAAGTGGAAGAGTTTGCGAGTGAGACAGAGTGACAGACTGACCCCAACCCAAGACCCAAGTCAACATAAGTGAATGTGGTCCAAAGGATGTTATGATTTAAAGATAAAATTGAAAATTGGAAACGCAAGTGCCGCAAATACACACATGCCACGAACATGCCTCTCGCATGGTCGTCATTAACTAATTAGTTGTCTTCCAAAAATTGAGTTCAGGGAGGGAGACGATCAGGACCGCCTGTTCTGCTGACTTTATTTTTACTTGATCTCAAAATGTGCGACCGATCTTAAAGATCTCATGGGCCCCATGTCACAATTATGATCTTACATATAGTTGTAGGAGGGACACACTTGGCCCACATATGGGAAACTAAAGGCTTAAAGCTAACTAGGAGGCTCATGGGACGGGAATGTGTTCATGTGATTTAACTAATTAATTAATTGATTTTGTGTGATTATAGGTTTTTTTTTTTTCTTTTCTTCTTAAAGTCAATTTAATCCAAATCAAAATGATGTTTCAAGCATCCAGCATCCATCATAGTTCGGTAGAAAAAAGATTCATTCAGTTCGTCAACGTTTTAAGTTTCTTTCATCGTCATTGTTATATAAAAAATACATTTGTTTTCGGTGTAGAGTAAAGATGAAGTGAATATATAATATAACAATATTAATATTATGAAATAATATCCAATCCAATGTATTTTAACGGTAAAGAGTCAAAAGACTTTTAATCAGATCGATAATATATTGAGTTATATTATCTTAATTGTATATATAAAAAATAAAATATTTATATAGCTTCAAAAAAAATATATTAATTTATGAGATGAGATTAATCCAGTAATAAATGCTTTACATCTATACTACGAGAGTACGAGTTCGAATCATCGTTTAAAAAAAAAAAAGAATTTATATAATTATATATATATATTAATATTATGAAAATCATTCAACAGTAAAAATGTTATTATTATTTTTTTGAAAAAGAAAAGAGATAGACAATAAGGACAGTGGACATCATCATATTTGTTTGATTAATCGATTTTAGACAATAAAAACTAAAACAAAAACGTTTTTAACTGCTTGTCGTTTTATCTCATAAAAACCCTAAAAAAAGCACAAAATTTGTTCCGTTACAAAACGAAAATAAATCGTCAAACAGAAAAAGTCAACAATAAATAATATTCAAAAAAAAAAAAAAAAAAACTAAATATTAAAAGAAAAATGAAAAAATGAAAAGCGAAAAATAGTCTAGGGCACTAGGCCACCCCCAATATTGTACAAACACAAGTGTCTCTCTTTCTGCACAAAAATTCCCCAAATCTCAAATGAAAAATTCAGCCTTCTCTCAATTTCCAAGCCTCTTCACACGGTCAGTTCTTCAATTTTATTTCTTTTCTTATATTCTCTCTCTCTCTCTCTCTCACTCTCACTCTCACTGTGCCACACTCAGTCTCTCTGTTTTTCATATAAATTAGAGAATTATAAAGGAATTTTTTTTTGGGATCTACAAGACTGTAACTGACAGTCTAATCGAGAATCTCGCTTCTTTTCTGAGATGGGTTGTGTTTGGTTTTGATATTTTTTTTTTTTTTTTTCCAGTTGATTTTTTTTTTTTTTAGGTAAAGGAGTGATTTTTAATAATAATGAGCAAAGGCCAGCCGCCTGAGCCTCTCGATTTCTTTATCTGGACTGTTGAGGTAATTTTCATTTCATTTCATTTCATTTCTCACTTCTGATTTTGTTTTTTTTTTTCCTTTCAAGTGTAAGATATATATCTTGTTGGATCTTCTGTATCATTCAATCAAAATTAGATCTTGTTTTGCTTATCTGGGTGTTTGAGTATTGTTGTTTTTGAAAATTGGGATTGTTGTGGATGGTATTGTATTGATTAGTTATTGAATTATTTGAATCCTGTTGATGAATTGACTGATATAGAATCGTTGTGAATCGAAAAAGGTTTGTTTTCTTGGTCAATTGATTGCCCTTGTCCTAAGCTACTTGAGCTGGCTAGGAATTTGGCACTCTGAATTGGTCCTATTAGATGGGAATTGGGTGGCTGTCTTTGGTGCTGGAACGTCAAAGTGGTGGTTACTTAAATCCTTGAGTAAATCCGATATACGTGTTGTATTTGTTGGAAAGGATTGTCTTTTGTCTGTTAATGTTTTGTGTTAGTGTGATGTGTCAGTGTCCCAGTACTAATAGTATTTGAAATAGCTAGTTATAGCCTTAATACTCATCCACCTTTGGTATGTGGATATAGTTTTAACGAATTCCTGATTGCCGATTGTGCTCTTTAGTGATGAAGTTCATCAAGAAATTATGTGGATGGGGACCCTGATTATGCTTTCTTGGAGGAGAGATTTTCCATAAGTGTGAGGCTATGTGATCAGAAAAGGAAACATGGAAGTTTGTGTCAAATTGTTGCTTTTGTGTTCAAATACCATTTAGGTCATAATTCAATTCAAAGATGCATGTTGTGTCTACAATTTCTGCTTTACAACTTGAATTATATGTCAATCTTGTTCTTTACTGGTGGTTTAGTACATGAAAAGCAAGCTTAGTGTAATGGCTCTCTGCTCAGTGGAACTTGTGAGGTTTGCATGTCTAATGTATAAAAATTACCAATTACCAATTACCAATTACCAATTTTAAGAAAGGGAGAGAAAGAATTGCATGTCTAAGAGGGAAGTTGCAATTGCACACCAATGCATGCAATGGCAACTGAGAGGAGATTCTACTTCAATGAGATGATCCTGGTAATAGGATAGTTAGTCTTGGTCCTCTTGGATCTCGAGGACAAGTTGATTTGGTAAGAGGATAACAACCAGTTGATACTACTGTATGATGCTTTAGAGCTTATCAAACTTTGTGCATTGCACCCTTCTAAGTTATCACTTCCGTGGATGGAGTGTCTGCCATTCAACTGGAGAAACTATAGATGAGGACAGAAAGAGGCTATTTGTTTGATTGGCAGTATCTATGTGTTCGTAATCATATGAAGGACTTCGCATATGATTATAAAGCTGCACACACTTTTTGGTTTTCCTTGTTCATGGTCTCCAAGTACAAAGCAGTTTGTATATACCAACTGTTGAGATAACAATAAGCATAATTTAGGAGCTACTATCTTTGTAGGGCAGGCTTACAGAAAATTACTATTTGTATTATCCTGTTTCCCATTATAACTGATTTGTACTAAGTTTGGTGATTATTCTAAAAAGTGATTTAAATGAACATTAACATGAAAATTAACTTGGAAGGATAAATTTCTTGTAATTACTTAAATAAATATGCTTACTTTGTAATACATGCAAAGACCTTTTCATGCATTGATCTTTTTGGTGTATGTAAGAAAAAAAAAATGTATATTTGGTTTAGTGACATCCCTTGTGCTTACCTACCTTTTTGTTTTTCAAGGATGTGGGTTTGTGGTTGGAAGAGATAAATTTGGGTGGCTATCGCCAGATTTTCAAAGAAAATGGTGTCAACGGAGAGTACTTAGAAGGCATGTCCATGTTCACAACTGAACAAATTCTTCGGTTTATAAGGCGGTGCCATATGAAGTGGGGAGACTTCATCACGCTGTGTAAGGAACTCAGAAGAATAAAAGGTTCTCTTCTTCTCAATCTCTCACTCTTCTGCAAAAATATTGTTTAAAAGTAAATATTTTTCTCTAGATGGGGTGAAAATTGAGTTCACCTTTATATGGTTGGGATGTTATTCTTCTAAGGAGGCTGGCTGTACATGATCTCATATTTCAAATTTAGTGATATTTTTATTTGCAAGAAAACAATTGTATTTTCATGTACTTCATTCATTATCTAACTGTCGTGAAATTTTCACTTCTTATCTGTTCATGCTAATATCAAATTTTGCAAAAAACACATTTCTGTTTTCAATAATATTGTGTACATATAGAACAAGGCTGCCCTTTGTTTCATATTGTATTTGGACGAAATTATATTTTTGCTGACATCAAATGTGCATCTGTAGTGGCTTGCCTAAAAGGGGAGCAAAAAGTTCGCCGGCCATGGTGGGCACCATCTTGCCTCTCAGTTGTCTTTGTCAAGGTGGCAAAGCGCAACAGACAGTCACGAGTTGTTTCCTTGAAGCTGGAACCATGATAAAAATCTGCTAATGTGTATGTATATCTAGTTTTGCTTTTGCTTAGAAACAGAGTAGGAAACAACTCAACGTTTATCTTATATCTGGCAAGGTGTTGCCGGTGGTTCTTCCTTGGAGAACTCTTTTTACGTATACAAAGCTCTTCTATATATTTGTTTTTCGTTGATTTTGTAGCTGTATCGATTGTCTTAAATCTGTGAGCAAAAATACAATTTATGTCATATAAAGAAATTGCAATAGTTTGGTGGGTCAAAATTGCGAAGAAATTCACTTGCAGAATTGTTAGAACACATACCTCACCCCTTGGAGATTTCACAACCTATTGATTATGATTTTAGCATGTTGTTTCATTTTATGTGACCAAGATGTTGAATGAACTAGAGACTTTGAAAGTAGTATTTTCCAGGTGTAGATTGATTGTGTTCGGATGCTTGTTCGTGACCTTCAAGTTCGAGTTGATTAGTGCAAATAGAGTTGAAGTTCAATGAGATTTGCCTACTCTTTTAGCAGCCTGAGTTTGGTCTTGGATGCATATTGATTTGCCAATGAATCAAGTTTTGGTTGTGTTGATAGCATCATCAATTCAGAAACAATTGCAGCACATGGAATGTTCCCAAACTTTGCTCATCCCAAGGTGATAAATGTGATAGTGCTGATACAACGTTGTATATATAGCCCATTTCTTTACAAATATTTTGGTTTAATATTGAAGAATGTTCTGTCACAATCCTGATGATCATATCTTGGATGAGTCGGGTGTTTACAACCAACCAAAAAAACTAGACTGTGACATGAGGCAGAGCTTTGTCCTCCTTAAAAAGTTAAAAAGTCAGGCGTTCAGAGTATCTCTAATGGATAACACTAAAAATTACATTAAGATGGTGTAAAAAGAGAATCTTGTGGGAATATCCTTGACTAAATTTTTTCTCATTCCAATGCATCCAACACCAATTTAGTGTAAAAGAGCATCTATATAAAAATTTTCTCTTAATAAAACTTTATACAATGCTAATTAATTTTTATTAAGTTAAACAAAGTTGATTAATTAATTTTTTATAAGCATATTGTCATTTTTTTAATTACACTAAATTAAGTTAATATAAAAATTCACTATTAATTAAATGCATAATTAATGAGTAAAAATAATAATTTAAATATATATTAATATTTATGTTATTTTAAAGATTTAGATAAAATCTTTCTAACGGTATAATTTTTGAAATAAATATTATTATAAATACGTGTACAAAGGTTAAATTATGAATTGTAATAAAATAATTTAGTGTTGATTTGACATTTTAATAAATAAATAAAATTTAGTATTAGTGTGAATAGTGCTCCATTAAATATCTAAATTAAATGGAGTACTATTCACAACAATAATAAATTTATCTTGAAATTTGGAATATAGTGTTGCATTAGAGATGTTCTTAAACAATATCTTAATTAATAAATATATTAATATGAGTGTCATTTTAAAGATTTCAACGAGATCTTTCTAACCGTATATTTTTTGAGAATATATATTATTTTAATTAAATATAAAATAATTAAATTAGGAATTTAAAAAAAATAGTAAATGTTGATGTGATAATTAAACAATTAAAATAATAAAAAGTACAAAAGTTGTGTTGGTGAACATCTCTCGCCAAACATAGTGCATACCGTTTATTAGCATAAAAAAAAAAAAAAAAAAGGAATAATACGCATAACCGGGGTCACAACATCGACGCAGATTCATAGTGTAAAAAAAATGAAAAAACATGTGGGACTCATGTAATAAATATATGGGATTTATGTGTTTTTTTATTTATTTATTTATTTCATTTTTACACTACGAGGCCGTGGTGGTGCCGCGACCCGGATTGTACGAAGTGTTTCTCTAAAAAACAATTTCTTAGGAATGGGCAAATTTGAAGTTGGTGCAGGCTTTAGTGCAACATTAGAGATGCCCTTAGAGCATCTCCAATGTTAATGTGGGTTGTGAAAAAAATTAGATGTCACGTAGGATGGACATCCATTTTGTTAAAAAATTCATCTCCAATGCAACCTCTCTAGTATAACTTCAAGCTGAGGTGACAAATTTTTTTTAGAGGTTGTCAGTATGACTCTTTGATTTCAGACGTTCTGTTGGATGACAGTCTTGTTGGCCCAGTCAACAACCATTCTTGTCTTTTACCTTATTTTATTCAACAATTCTAAAAGTATATTTAAGGAGACCAATAATAAATTGACACATCATTAAAAACATATATTTTACAAGTAAATCATTGGAGACCACCTTTTTATTTGGATGTCTTATCAAGTTTAGTTACATGCCACATATGAAGCAATTGGATTGACAATATTGATATATCACCATTTTTTTCAAATGCAAGTCACATTACCGTTGGAGATGCTCTTATATGTTGCATTGGAGATAACGTTACAACCACTTGAAAATACTAGACTATGACATGACATGAGATAGCACTTTAAAAAGGGACGTGAACTTAATGTCATGAATTCCACGTTGAGTTGTACATAATTTTTTTTTTTAATATAAAATTAATAATATTGACATATCACAAATTCTTTTAAATCCAATGGGTTTAATTGATTACTAGTAATCATGGCACATTTTAGATGTTTTTCCCTCATTTACTAAGCATCGTTCTATAGTCGGTTCACGACCGTGTGTATTGAAGGCAACCTTGAAGGCAACCTTGGGGTGGTCTCGTAGTTCCTACGGGTGGAAACGATGGGGTCGGTTCGGATTTTCTTTCATGTTGTTATCGATTTAATTTTTCAAAAAAAAATCGATTTAATAATATTACAAAAGTTTGTTCAAAATAAGAAATTTAAGGATTTCGGTGGGCTTTATTATAATTATACACTGACATATATCCTGTAAAATAAATAACATAATTACATAATCCACTTTCGCGGCATAATTAACAAGATCCAAGACTCCACCCGATCGAACGGCTTAACTTGAGTTTAATCAATACGGACCACCACTCATCTCGTGAGCTCAACCTCAGCGGATCCTCCCTCCCTCTCCCTTCCAGCATCAAAAAATCAATTCAAATTTTTCTCCAACTTCACTCACTCACTGTATACAAAAACCTATAAACCCTAAACCCATCTCTCTCTCTAATCAGAATCACGACGCGAAAATGTTCTCTCCGGGAACGAAGAGGCCGAATCAGAGTCGGCGAAAGGACCGAATCCAACCTCAAACGCCACTAGACTCACCATCAACTCCACTCGCCGAGAACCGCAGGTCCCGGCATGACATTGCTGCCGTGCCGGATCGCCCCATTACTGGCACCCCCGCTCCATGGGCCCCACGGATTTCCGTCCTCGCCAGGTAAGCTTTTGAAGCTTCAATATATATAATATCGTTTCATTGCTCACTTTTCGTTTCAAGTTTCAATTGTAGGGTTTTTTTTTATTTTTTTATTTTTTTATTTTTACAAATGCTGTTAGTTTTAGTGTAAATTTTCTCTGATATATTTACTGTTAGTTGTACGGCTACATTTGAATTTCAATATTTTGTTGTTTTCGGATCATGCTCCTCTAACTATAGAGGATCTATAAGTAGAAGAGTTCATTCAAATATTGTAGATTTCAATCCAAAAGGCTTAAATAAATGAGGAGATTAAAATTAAAAACTATAAAAAAGTTGAAAATGCATATCTGTGTTGGCTGCCTTGTAACTACCATTATTTTTTATGTTCTTGTGTACTTAGCTAAACCCTTGTGATCTTATTATCCATAGAATACCAACTACTAGCAAAAGTGAGAGAGGGGATGAGGTGGACCCCATCAAGCCTGTGTTCGTTGGGGAGTTTCCACAAGCAGTTCGAGATGAACAGACTAGCATTCTTTCAAAACGGGTTCCCGGTTAGTTACCATTGGCTATCACGGTGGTTTTGTTAAATTTTTTATGATTTTGTTGAGGATGATGATAGTTAGAGAACATTTGTATGCTTGTCTGGCAGGTGAGGCGTGTGTGTCCGGTGGAATGGATAAGGGGACGTGTCATTCGTGGATTATATGTAGGGATAGGCTTTTTGTTTGGGATCACTTATCGTCTGCAGCTTCGAATAAATGCATTGTTCTCGAACTTCCTTCGAATGTTCGAGAAAATGGAGCTATTGGTAGGGGTTTGTATCATGGTAATAGTTGGATGCTTATTGTTGTTAATTGGGATGGTGGTGCAAGGCAAACAAGTAAAGGCATACAACGTAACGTCTCTGCTGGGATTGTATTGTGTAACCAAAAGACTCGAGATGTTGTATACTGGCCCAATATCTCTGAAGGTGTGACTACTCCGGTGATTAGTCTAGCGTCTTTTGATGAACAAGAGTTGACTTCTTCACCTGTTGATGGGAAGACTACCCTGAACAGCCAGAGACAAGGTAGCAGGGCTAGAAGTAGTTTTGTTGGCTCGAGTTCTTTTAATTCTTTGATTGCTTCTGCAGTCCCTGATGCCCAAAAGACGTGTGTTGCCCTTGCATGTAGTTCCAATGGTGACCTTTGGCAGTTTTACTGCAGCCCTGCTGGTGTCCACCGTAAGAAAGTATGTCACAACATACTGAGTGTATCATCCCAAGGCAGTGATAGTGGTCAACTTGCAGGGAGCAAGGGGTATCCAAGGTCACTAATCTGGGCTTCTTCAGGCTTTTCTATGAAGGAACCGAATCGGCAGTTCTTTTTACTGACTGATCATGAGATACAATGTTTTAATGTCAAACTCTGTCATGATTTGAATGTGTCAAAGCTCTGGTGTCATGAAATTGTTGGCACTGATGGTGATTCGGGCATTAAGAAGGATTTGGCTGGTCAGAAGCGAATCTGGCCTCTGGATGTGCAGATAGATGATCATGGAAAAGAGATTACAATTCTTGTTGCCACTTTTTGTAAGGACCGGGTTACCAGTTCAAGCTATACACAGTATTCTCTTCTTACTATGCAATATAAATCTGGGATGAACATCCATTCTGACGTGCTTGATAGAGTTTTAGAGAAAAAAGCTCCCATCCAAGTGATAATCCCAAAAGCAAGAGTAGAAGATGAGGAGTTCTTATTCTCCATGCAGCTTCGTGTTGGGGGAAAGCCCTCAGGGTCAGCCATCATACTTTCTGGTGATGGAACAGCAACCGTCTCCCATTATTATAGAAACTCCACTCGGCTCTATCAATTTGACCTACCTTATGATGCTGGAAAAGTTCTAGATGCTTCAGTTCTTCCGTCCACTGATGATGGCGAGGACGGTGCATGGGTTGTTCTAACTGAGAAAGCAGGAGTATGGGCAATACCAGAAAAAGCTGTTGTACTAGGTGGAGTTGAACCCCCTGAGCGAAGCTTGTCGCGTAAAGGGAGCTCAAATGAAAGATCTGTGCAAGAAGAGAGGAGAAACCTTACGTTTGCGGGTAATATTCCTCCTAGAAAGGTTAGCTCTGATACATGGGATGCAGGAGATAGGCAAAAGGCTATTCTGACCGGAGTTTCACGTCGAACTGCTCAAGATGAAGAATCAGAGGCTTTACTTGGTCATCTTTTCCATGATTTTTTATTTTCTGGCCTGGTTGATTCCTCGTTTGAAAAGCTTCAAAATTCTGGGGCATTTGAAAGGGACGGAGAAACAAGTGTTTTCGCTAGGATAAGCAAATCTATTGTTGACACCTTAGCTAAACACTGGACAACGACTAGAGGTGCTGAAATTTTGTCTATGGTATCCACTCAGCTAGTGGATAAGCAGCAGAAGCATAACAGATTTCTCCAGTTTCTTGCTTTATCCAAGTGTCATGAGGAGTTGTGTTCTAGACAGAGTATGATCCACTGCCAATGAATTTTGTGTATATCTGTTTCTTGAGATATTCTCTCTTTTACTTTACATATGGGTTGTCCTGAAACATGAATATGTTCTGGCAGCCTTTGAAATTCCAATAGAACATATAATAATTTATGACATTTCACGGTTACACGTGTGTTTCAACCTGAAAAATCACAGAATACATATATAGCTGTATGCATGTGTGTACTGTTTCTGTTTCCAGACCATTTTAATGTAAAACTTTCAAGAAATATTTTATTTTCAATTTTTTGCTTGCTGCAATCTTCTGTTTTCATATTATGTAGTAAACTTCTAGTGGGCTTTAATACATACAGTTGGTCACTATCATGTTAAAACTGTTTTAGCATGGAGGTAAATGTTTATTGAATGCTGGGTATTTGGGGTTTTGTTGATTAAAACAAGTAATGAAGAGTGAAGAAAACATATTTTCGAGCTTAACTCATTACTTTTTGTTAGCAGGACATTCTTTGCAAATTATCTTGGAGCATGGTGAAAAACTTGCTGGAATGATTCAACTCAGGGAACTGCAAAATGTGATTAGCCAGAACCGTTCAACTGGGGTTGGCACCCCTCATTCTGGTCCAGATATTCACATTTCTGGTGCATTGTGGGACCTTATTCAGTTAGTTGGTGAGAGGACTCGGCGTAATACTGTTCTTTTAATGGACAGAGATAATGCTGAAGTGTTCTACAGTAAGGTTTCTGATCTTGAAGAAGTATTTTATTGCTTAGACAGACAACTACAGTACATAGTTAGTGTAGAGCAGCCACATGGGATACAGATTCAGAGAGCTTGTGAAATCTCAAATGCTTGTGTTTCTATAGTACGCACGGCCATGCACTACAAGAATGAGCATTACATGTGGTATCCTCCACCTGAGGGATTAACACCTTGGTATTCTCAACCTATGGTACGTAATGGGATGTGGAGCATTGCTTCTTTCATGCTTCAGCTATTTAAGGAAATACCGTCTGTAAAATCAGATTTAAATGTACATCTTGAAGCACTGGCTGAAGTTCTACTTGAAGCATATACCGGTGCTATCACAGCTAGAGTTGAGCGGGGTGAAGAGCACAAAGGTTTACTAAATGAATATTATAACAGACGGGATGCTCTTCTGGACATCCTTTATCAACAAGTCAAAGGTTCTGTGTTAGACAGCCTCCAGGTCAGTTTTTTTTTCTTTTTCTGCTCACATGTTCCTTCTTAAGATGCTCTGGTGGGTAAATTGTCATTCCTTAAAATAATTTTCTTTCCAGGATATAAATGTAACTGTTGAAGGTAAAAATGAAGAAATCCTCAGAAAGCTATCTGCAAGTTTGCTTTCCATTGCAAAAAGGCATGAAGGATACAAAACTATGTGGGAAATATGTTGTGACCTTGATGATTCAGAACTCCTTCGAAATCTCATGGTATATGCTTTCTAACTTTTTGTTATTTATTTTCTGGAAGATGTGCATGGGTTGTTCTATGCTCTTGTAGTGTGATGTATTGCTAGGTTGTTATTTATCACTATTGATACATATATAATGAATGACATGTAATGATTTAAGATTATGAGGCAATTTTTGTTAAGAGTGATATTTGGTTTATACAATTAATATCCTCTTGGTGACTTTTTGATTTATAAATTTTCTGTAATTTGTTCTTTATAAAAGATATTCATTCTCCTTAATTATAAAAATGTCTGTTGCTTCGCTTCTAGTAATATTGGTGGTATATTACAATATGAGATATAATACTTTCTCAATCAAAACTAGCTCTTTATAACTTTTGTTAATCTATTTTTTCTTCTGTTTACTCTGAGAATCTGTAAGTAGTGTTGTTGAATTTTTTTAATTTTAGGTTTTTCTGATCTTAATTGATTCTTCTGCTATTCTAATAATGTGCTATGCTTTATTACACAGCATGAGAGCATGGGGCCAAGAGGAGGTTTCTGCCAGTTTGTATTTAAACAACTGTATGAGAATAGGCAATTCTCCAAGCTTCTACGGCTAGGAGAGGAGTTCCCAGAAGAGCTGTCTATTTTCCTTAGGTATCATCGGGATCTCCTATGGCTTCATGATGCATTCCTTCATCAATTTACCTCAGCTTCAGAAACCCTTCATGTGTTAGCTCTCTCTGGAGATGACTCAAATTCAGCCACAGAAGATGGGGAAGACACTCATGTGAATCCTGAACCAACATTGGCAGATAGAAAGCGTCTTTTGAATCTTGCGAAGATAGCTGCCATGGCAGGTATTGCTGCTCCCTGTTCTTTATCATGTATATATTGCCCTTTTATCGTGTTATAGTTGGTCTCTCCTGCTAACCTTTTCTTATAACTATACCAGCAGGCAAGGATGCTGATTCTGAGACAAAAGTGAAGCGCATTGAAGCTGATACAAAGATCTTGAAATTGCAGGTTTGTTGTGCTTAAGACAGGAAATATGGGTTGCTATGTATTTGGAAGGTCCCTGTTTTCTGTTTTTATTAATTATGAAGTATAAGCATAAGCATGTTGTTGAGTATAATATATTTTGATTATTGAAGTTTTAAATTGCTGTTTTATCTGCAGTTATCTGAAATAAGTTTTAATTTTCAGCTAGTTTTCCCTTGCATTTTTTTCCCTCAGGTGCTCTGAGTTGTTCCGGTATACTTAATTAATCGGCAGCTTTAAACCATTTATTGTTAGTCCCAACTTCTTTGTTGATCTCTTGCAGGAAGAAATCATGAATGTTCTCCATGCAGACGAAGTGACGCAAGTTATTGGAGGACCCCTTGCACGCCCAGAGGAACTAATAGAGCTTTGCATAAATAGTGAAAATGCAGAACTTGCATTACGGGCTTTTGATGTGTTTGCATGGACCAGTTCCTCTTTCCGTGCAAGCCATAGAAACCTTTTGGAGGAGTGCTGGAAGAATGCAGCCAATCAGGATGACTGGGGTCAACTCTATCAAGCATCAGTGACAGAAGGATGGAGTGACGAGGAAACATTGCAACAGCTGAGAGACACTGTGCTATTCCAGGCATCAAGTAGGTGTTACGGACCCAATGCAGAAACTATCGATGAAGGATTTGACGAAGTGTTGCCGCTTAGACAAGAAAACTTGGAGACTCAAGTATTGAAGGATTCGAATTCTTCAGTAGAAGCAATACTAATGCAGCACAAGGATTTTCCATACGCCGGCAAGCTAATGCTGACTGCCATCATGCTAGGTAGTGAACGGGATGGGGATGACAACGCGAGTGCATTCGCAGGGGACAGCCCAACCCCGATGGAATGACTGTTGATTCCAATTGGTACTGACACTGATTAATCTTTGTACAATTTGTTCTTCCAATCTGAGAAACTCCACAATTACAACAATCATATGTAAATACTTTCTTCTACATTGGTGAATTTTGACAGCAAATCCAGATAAAAAAAAAAAAAGGGTTCTTCAAAACCAAATTATTGCGTCGATAATGACTCAGGTGGGTCTAACTACCTATATTTTCTGCTTTTGTTTTATGTTTCTAGATCCTTTTTAATTAATCGAATCTAGTACGGCAGGAAAAATGTATGCTCATTGACTTTGAGGACTCCCACGTACATGATTTGTCAAGCAAGCCCGAGGACCCACCTGTACGTACATAGGAGTATGCTATTTGTCTTCTGATTTTTGGCTTTAGTTTCTAGTTTCACGCAGAATAATAAAGTGTAGACTGGAGACAATTGAAAGTAAAAATTACCCTTTAAATAGATTTCTAATGCAAACTTTTAAGTGATTTTAACTGTTTAATCATGTACCATCTTAGCTAATCACACTACTTTTGCAATGAAATTAACAAACCATACAGTAATTTTGGAAGTAGATAATATTGGATGTTTTAAAATGTACAGTAATACGTATGTATATAACTATCGAGAAGCTAGAGTCAACAAAATAAATTAGAAAAAATAAAGCTTTAGAAGAAACCAAAATTTTGATACTTTTATTCTCTTTACACGGTATTTGTAACGCGGATGGTTTACATTTGAGCAAAGTACAACTACAGCACTCCTCTTAAGCAAGTGCATTGTCATATTAACTTCCATGCAACTTCAAGTCTTTTTACTCTGTATCTTCATACCCTAACCACTAACCACATAATTCTAAATGTACTTGTGTCCTGTGCATCTTTAAAACGAGTAAAAAGAATATCTTTTGAAGGTGGGACAGTAATCATTGCCTTGGAAATTGTCCTTTTTTTTTTTTTTTTTTTTTCCTTTTGGTTTTGGCTGTTATTAGAAATCAAAATCTGTCTCGAAGAGTATGTTTGATACCTTATTGGTTTAGACATTGCTTTTTTTGATCATTCCTGTTATTACAGTTTCAAAACTCTCTGTGATAACAGAATTTTCTTCTGAGAATGTACCTGAAAATCCTGAAGTCAAAAAGCAAGCTTTGGCCATGCTTCTTGTTCTGTTGAGTCTGTTGCCTTGGTAGTCGGTTCTGGACTTCTGGTTCTGTCTGGTTCCAGCTCCAGTCTTGTTTTGTCACCTTGAATCCTGATAGTTGATCTTGGTTCAGGTTCAGGTTCTGGTTGGTGTATTTGTTCCTCCGGAAGTGTTAAGTGTGGAACATATCGGTAGATATGTTTCAGCTTCACACAAATAGCAACGGTCAAGGTTCTGATGATGAAAGCAACGCTCTTGGTGATGGCTTGCTTAACACAACCACCAGCACCACTAGCAATAGCACCAGCATGGCTTCCTCTTCTGAAAGATATGGCCGCCTCTGGCGTCGAAGCATAACTGTTGGTATTTTGATCACTCTCAAGAAAACCTCCAATGACCCTGGAGAAGATCCATTGCAGTCACCAACATCATCATCGCCCCTTCTTAACCATGACACTGAGCCAAATTCTTCGCAGCAAGTGACCTCAGATGCCAACAACCCAGTTCAAGAGAATGGTTTCTTCAACTTTGTCTCAAAAGCCTACGGCAGTTTCTCCTCTGGCAAATCTTTCAAAGATCCTTCAGCCCCAAGTTATGATCCTGTTCCTTCATCCCCTGTTGACGAAGGACTTGTTAGCAACTTGTCCATTCGTTCCCAACATGTCATCGACATCCCATCTGTTAACGTGAATGAAGTTGTCCGAATTGTAAAAGACAGAGATCTGAACTCACTAAAGAACTTTGGTGGTGTTGAAAATGTTGCACCAATCTTCAATTCTCATTTGGATAGAGGAATTGAATGCATTCAAGACCCACAAGTATGGGATACAGACAACCCAGTTCATGCAAAAGGGTTTTTCTACTTTTTCTTGAAGGCAGGCAACAATTACACAATATTTCTCCTGTTAGTATCAGCTGGGTTGTCCTTTAGCACTGAGATCTTGAAGAAAGGACCCAAATATGGGTGGGAGGATGGAGCTGTCATACTTGCTGCCGTTTCTATGATCGTCACTTTCTCATCAGTGGCTGATTTTCGCCAAGAAAGAAAGCTAAAGAAGAAGCTCTGGAAGGAAAAAAACAAATTGGAGGTGAAAGTTGTAAGAAGTGGACTGGACCGACGCATCACCATATCCAATCTTGTACCAGGCGATATAGTGCGCTTGGAAAAGGGGGATCGAGTTCCAGCTGATGGCTTGGTTGTGAGTGGCGATTTAGTGTTGGATGGTGTTCTGAATTCCAGAATTGATCGTGAACAGAACCCGTTCATCCATTCTGGCTCAAAGGTAACGGAGGGGGAAGGCAACATGCTTGTAACATCGGTGGGTGCCAATACAACATTAGGTAAGTTGCTGAACTTGATGATCCAGGATCCTAATAAGAAGACGTTGCTTGAAGCTCAGATAGAAAAGCCAAATGCTTATATAGAGAATCTTTCCCTTGTTGTCTCTATTCTCATTGCTCTTGTGGCATTTATACGCTTATTGTTCGGTAAATATCACGGAGATGATGATGGGTTTCCTGAATTAAAGGGAAATGTTTCAGTGAACGTGTTGATGAAGATCTTTGAGGGAATTTTGTTTAAACCTCAAGGAAAGATTAGCATTTTGGCGAGTGCTCTCACCGTGGTAGTAATTTCTATACGGAATGGAATGCCTTGTGTGATTACAGCTTCCCTTTCCTGCTGGAGCGATGAGGTGAAAAATCAGGCAAAACCACAGAATTTATCAGCTTGTGCCACGATGGGTATTGTTACAGTTATGTGCATTGATGTAACTGGGGGGCTGGTTTGTAAAGATTTGGAGGTTAACAAGTTTTGGATTGGTGAAAAAGATCTGAACAATGATGTGGACTCTGGAATTCATCCAGCAGTTATTGAAGCTCTAGAGCGAGGCATTCGTGCACCACTTCTTGTGCCTGCAATCTCTGCTTGCACAACAAATGGCTCATTCATTTCTTGGGCAAATTCAAGATGGGGTATGAATGTGGAGTTGCTAGATCAAAATCTCCATGTTCTTGAATATAGAAAATTGAGCTCTAATGATAAATGTTGTGGGATTTTGATGAAGCAGAGGGGAGATGAAGAGAAAATCATGCATACGCACTGGAGTGGAGCTGCATCAACAATACTGGACATGTGCTCACACTACTATGACAGTAATGGGAGAAATCGTGCAATCAAGGATATCAAAAGCAGGTTTGAGCTAGTGATTAAGGATATGGAGGGTAGTGGACTTAGACCCATTGCATTTGCTTGTAGGCAAACAGAGGTTCAAGAAATTCAAGAAGATGGGTTGCACTTATTGGCATTAGCAGGTATAAAATACCAGATTAAATCAGTTGTAGAAGCTTTTAGCAATGCTGGTGTAAGCATTAAATTGGTATCAGAGGATAAACTCTCAGCAGTAAGAGCCATAGCATGTGAACTTGGAATCCCCGAGTCAAATGTTCTGGCACTTGAAGGTGAACAAATCCGGGATCTAAGTATCACTGAAAGAATGCAAAAAGTGGATCAGGTTACTCTGATGGGAAGTTGCCAAGCAGAGGACAAACTTCTGCTGGTTCAGTCCGTGCAACAAAAGGATCATATAGTTGCATTTGTTGGAGGGTCATCAAGCATAGACAGTCCAGCTTTAAAAGAAGCCGATGTAGGGATCACTGTGGCTACTTGGTGCACCGAAATGGCTAGAGAGAGCTCTGACATTGTTATTTGGGCTGAAGGTTCATTATCTACTATTCTAAAAAATGGTAGATGTGTTTACCACAACATTCAGAAGTTTTCTCAACTTCAGCTGACCGTTTGCATTTCTGGTTTACTGATAACTTTGATCACAACGATGATTTTGGAAGAGTCCCCAATAACAACAGTTCAATTGATTTGGGTGAACGGGATTACTTGCATTCTTGGGTGCCTAATGATGTTAATGGAGTTACAAGTTGAGGAACTAATTGCCAATCCACCAGCTGAGAGCTCACTCCTAACCAAAGACGTGTGTAAAAGCATAGCACTTCAAGTTCTATGTCAGGCTTCTGTACTGCTGATCTTCCAGTTCAAGGGACAAGTCATACCCAGCATGAACCAAAATGTTCGAAAGGCGATGATCTTCAGTAGTTTCACCCTATCTCAAGTTGTCAATCTGTGCTATGCCATGAACCTGGTGAAGAAGGAGGTATTACTATCTGTCCTCAGAAACATTTGGTTTTTATTGGCTTTTGTTACTGTCATAGTTGTGCAAGTCCTGGTCGCTGAATATCTGAAAAGTCTAGCTCATTGTGTGAGGTTGAATTGGGTACAATGGATTGTCTGTTTCCTTTTGGCTGCACTTCCATGTAGTATCCATATTGCTGTGGAATTCATCTCCCATTCCCTCTTAAACAGGTCCTTGTGGTCTGATGGTATGTAGACCGTGTTATCAAGTAGGCGGTGGCCTCACCATCGACCATACCTTCTATCTATAGGGATTCCCTTTTCAATGTTCCTTTTATTCTCTGATGTCGCTGGACATTTCGCCATGGTTTAGCTGATTACATGTGTGGAAATATACATAGATAGTCCTGTAAATAACCCGGCATCATCTTGTTCACTTTGTTTATAGTCCCACTTTACTCATAATGTTTTTCTTTTACCAGAAGCTGCCATGCTTTCCCGTATTGTCAATTCTTCAACACCTTAAAATTATTATGTACAAAATTTGTTCCAATGTTGACAACCAGAAAAGTTTTTGTTTTTGTTTTTGTTTTTGTTTTTATTTTTATTTTCTTGTTTGTTGCAAGCAATTTACTAGTTTTTTATTTTATCTTACGAATTTAAAGTAAATCAAATCTTCCCTAAACCAAAAGTGTGTAACATTGAATTTAATAAAGAGATCTTATCAACTAAACATAGATATTAGATACCCAAAAATCTAGATTTGTTAAATGCATCATAATTTTATTATGTTAATTTATAAAGACATAATACTACTGGATTTCAACTTTAAAGCGGGATTTAGATTCTCTCTTTGCAAAATCTTTTTCTTGACCTCACATAATCTCATGATATATAAGTATTGTCATGAATGTGTGGTTAAGATGCGGTTAGTTTCTCAAAACTATTTTATCAACAATCAATCATATGCTTTAATAATGTCAAAATCATTTCAAGTCATATTGGCAAATAAGTAGGACCGTAGGAGAATATATTTTGTTTATTTTTTACTTAAATTTTAAAAGTCATAAATACTTATTAGGTCTAAATCATAATTCATAATGACCTTCTGATTATTTTGTTCTTCATGTTTTCTCTTAAATGTTAAATGGTTTTCATTTTATTATTATACCCTTCATTTTAAGTATTTTTATTTTAATTAATTTTATTTATGAAAAATAAAAAGAAAAACTGGCGAGGCGAGAAAGCCTCCTTCCTCGCCGATTTCTCAATGGGAAGCCTCTCCTTCGGCAGCAACAACGGAAGGCCGTCAATTTTAGAGGAGTCCATTAAAACGAATGGGATGAGGCCTCCCATTAATTGAGAGGGTCTCGTCAAACACAGGGAGGCGGCCAGCTGCCTCCTCCGTTCACGATTCATGGAGGCGGCGCCACCTCCTCCTTCCATGAGATTCAATTTTAGGTTTAGGGTAACAGTATGATGGAAATTGGGGATTTTTTTTGTCAATTAGGTATTTTTGGTAATAATTTAATGGGATAATTGCAAACACACCCCTGAAGTTTGGTATAATTACACATATGGCAGTTTTGGACATATTAACACAAATATTTCCTGACTTTTGAGAAATATTGCATTACTCTCCCTCCTGTAAGAACACTATTAATTTTTTTTCTTCTTCTGTTTCAACAATAGTAAATGTATTTGAACTTAGATTCTCAAGAATTTAATCTAAGATTTCTAATCGAAAAATTAGTGAATATCATAGTGTGTATTTGTTATTCATTTGCTCTTTTGTGCATTGTTTGGTCCTGATTTATCGATCATTTTTGATTTGTTTCCTTCATTTAAACCAATTGATTAGAAAATTTAAAAAAAAAAAGATGTTTGATCGCTTACTATGGAACAAATTGTGTGCATGCAATTTTGAATATTGACAACGGAAAAGACTAAATTTTATTAAGAACTAGAGAGAGCTCATCAAGCCAAGGAATGCATCAGAGCAGCAGTGCAACCTTCCTGATGACATTCAGTGAAGTTGGACTCCATTATTCAAACAAACTCAACAAGATGAAGCTGGTGTAATGACAGGACTACTTTGTCTATGGCCATGTCAACACGTACATCTGAAAAGGGAATTCCTATACCTAGTACTGTGAACACATGTTCAATATTGTTGATGCAGCTCCACTCCAGTACATATGCAAAATCTCTTCATCATCTCCATTATTCTTCCTCAAAATCCCACAATACCTTGAATGAATTGGATTGATGTCTCTGTAACCGTTCCGTACCTCTGGCTCTTGAATGCTACTTCTAATTCCACTCTCCAAATCTGAATAAAAAATCGGAGCAACTTTTTCAACCCCACCAAAGTTTTTCAGTGAGATCATGTCCCTCTCTTTTACAATCCGAACAACTGTGTTTCGAAGCTGTTGTACATTCTGAGATGGGATATCAATGATGACATGCTGGGATTGTGTGGACAAGCTGCTGCTTGCTACCAAGACCTTGGTCGACAGGGTTACTTGGGGAGGAAGTTTCTTCATCTCTGGAAGATTTGCTAGAGAAGCTGTTGTAGGTTCTTGAGACAGAGTTGAGCAAACCATTCTCAAGGTCTGAATTGTTGGTGCCTGAGGTTTCTTGTTTTGAAGAATTGGCCTGGATCTCATTGTTAATAAGGGGTGATGTTGATGACTCCAATTGATCGTCGTAATAATAATAACTGGTTTTCCTGATAAAGAAACATATAAACCGGCAAGCAGTTATGCAGCTATCGGCGGCCAGGATTGTCGGATAAGATGGCGGTGGTGGTGGCCGCCGTGAGCAAGCTAGCTAGCATCAAGAGTACTGGCAACAGTATCAAAACCTTCAACATTAGTGTTGAAAGGAAACATGTTAATTGACTGGTGGGTAATGTATATATTTCTTTTTGTTTTTTGAAATAAACACAGTGGTATATTTTATATCGTATTTATAACTTTTTATTTGGATGTGCACTAAAAAAAAGTGATATATACTGTCAAAAATTATTTGTTATTACAAGTAAAGAAATTGTCACAATTTCAATATCATGACAGAAAAAAGTGTCATTAACAATTTATCACTTTTGTCCCGTTACTAAAAGTATTTATGACATTTTTTTGGTACTTGTCACGAATCATAACTTTTAGTGACATATTATCACGTGGACTTTAATTAATTTCAAAATAAAAATTGTGTCACTAAATTTATATATAGTGACAATTAACTGTTTGAAGATTTTGTCACTATACATATTTTTATTGACAATTAACTGTTTGAATGTTTGTCACTATACATCTTCTTAGTGATAATTTATTGTTTTAAAATTGTGTCATTATTCACAAACTTAATGACGTTTAATCATGCTAAAATTGTGTCACTATACATAAACTTATGTACAATTAATTATTTAAAAATTGTCGATATACACAAACCTAGTGATAGTTAACCATAATAAAACTGAAATAAAAAAAAGTACAATAAGAAATAGATAATCAGAACACAGGACAAAAAAAAAAAGTGAAATATATATATATATATATATATATTACAAAATTGTTAATGTACATTCACTAATTTACTACAAATTTCGAGATAAATGCATCTATTATATCCTGATAACCATCAATTACATCAATTTGATTCTTCAAACCTCAATACTAGAACAATTTCGTCAATGAAAAGATCGGAATAAACTTTTTGCATAGATACAATCTGCAATAGATAAAAGTATATTATTAACACCTCAATTAGATATATATATATATATATATATATATATTCAATGTTGCATTAAACAATTGGTTGTTCCATAAGAATCTTTTAATCAAACAGTTAGTATACACATCAACAGATATTGACATGTATTGTTGAAATATAAGAACAAAACTCTAAATTATGAAATAATAATTATGGGTTCAAATTAAAAAAATTTAAAAAAAAAAAAAAAAAAAAAAAACATATCTTACTCAAAGAAACTTTTATTATATGAAACTCAAATTTGAAATTCTAACCTTGAAAACTAAGTAAAAGAAAACAAACCATAAAAAATAAAAATAATAAAAATAAAATAAAAAATCAAGAGATACTTACCTTTTTCTATCAAGGCAGAATTCTCTCTATAACCTTTGTGACTTCTATAGATGAATCAAATTTTCAAATCTAAAAAGTATATTTAAGAAAAAGAGAAAATAAAGAGAAAATCTTGATATGGCAGTGACAAAGGGAGGACCAAGAGACATGTGAAGATGGAATAAGGAAAAAAAAAAAAAAAAAAAAAAACCACACCACGATTGTGGCATTTATTTTCCAGATAAAATAAAATTTATTGATTCTAATGCATTTTAAAAACCTTAATTATTTATAAAATAAAATCTTTTTTTTTATAGGGTAATTTTGTGACTAATTATATGATTTGTCGTAAATTATCAAGTTTTTTTAACTAATTATGACAATTATTTTTTAAAAGTCTCAATTGAACAAAACATAATGACAAATAATAAAATTTGTCACCAAATAATACCTATTATGATACATTTGAAAGTTGTCACAAAAAAATATGTCACTATAGGTCATTTTTTTTTTGTAGTGATGGTATATGTAAACAAAATTGCTTAGAAACTATTCCATAATCAACTTGAGGCAGGAATTCTTGTGTGAATGAAAAAATGGAGCGAGGAACATGCAAGGAATGAACTTATTGGAGCAATTTTTCAATAGACTAAAGTTCAATTATCAAAACCTAGCAAACCTTCAACATCGGTGTTGAAATGAAACATGTTAATTAACTAGTGGGTATATTTCTTTTTATTTTTTGATATAAACACAATTGAATATTTTATATCGTATTTATAACTTTTAATTTGGATGTGGTAAATGTAGATAAAATTGCTTAGAAACTAATCAATTTGGATGTGGTATGTGACATTGAGCAAGGAACATGCAAGGAAAAGGAATGAGCTTCCCATTAAAGCTGTCAAGGCAGGCAAGTGTTTAGACCAAAGTTTATTCTTTTACCCTAACGGTCAACGGTCAAACTAAAATATCCTTATTTTCATTTTTTAGATGACTAAATAATAATGATATTTATTCTTTTAAAAAAAAATTAATAAAAAATTAATAATCTTCTTCCCCTTGACATTATCATCTCTAAATCATAAAACATCATCATTTCCAAATCATCAAACATCAATCAATTATCTTCATCAATCCAAAAAAGCAAATAAAGTAAAAAAAAAAAAAAAAAAATCATCCCTATCTTCCTTTCAACTTCCTCCCCCATTGAATTTGAATGGAAATGACAACTTTCAGGATGTTGCCGATGAAAGATCACAATTTTTCCAATTGGTATTTGTACATCTTCTTATTGAGTGAAAATACATAATTTTATATTTAAATATTGCATCATTTAATATCTATGTCATTCTTAGTATTTATTTATTTATTTATTTATTTTTTGAAAGGTCATTCTTAGTTTTAAAATGTTGAAAGTCAAAATATATTTATTGAAATTAATAATGTTAAATATTATATTACTCATTGTTTCTTATGTATATTATGTAGTATGTGTGGTAATATTCTTTCATAAAAAGGAAAAATGTGTATACATATTACTAAGAAATAGTGTATAGGATTTTAATTATCAAAATAATACTATAAATATATACTTTTGTTATCCTATAATGTTGAAAGGATTTATAGATGTCATTCGAATTACTAACAAAGATGATCATGAAACTTCAACCGGGTGGATTTTCACATTTGGAGAAACAGTTATATTTTTAATTCAAATAAGCAGCCCCGCAGATCCACCATGGTTGTTGAACATTTTTATAATTACATCACCAAGAGATAATGATTAAGGAATTTGGTAATAGAATTCCTTTGGGCACAAAATCAATGTCATTTGACACCGATATTGTCACTTATAAATATGATAAACACATCCATATTTTATAAAAAAAAATTTAATTATAAAAATATCCCAATAGAAATTTACTAATAAAGGTAAATTAGTTTAATTAAAAATAAACCAATTATATTATGTATACTCATTAATTACACTCATATCTTCAATTATATCTCTTTATTAAATAATCAAAAAAAAAAAAAAATTCTAAACCTTAATTAATTACTCTCATATTAAGACGTTTTTACCTCTTAATCATTAAATCAATGTTTAGTCAACAAAATCAAAGGGAAGTTTGTGTCATTTTGGCAAAAGTTACGGTTCAGTGCAATATTATATAACCTCATTAGAAGTTTGTGCAATTTTCCCGTTAATTAACTCGTTGGTAATGGGTATATTTCTTTTTTTTTATTTTATTTTTTTATTTTTATAAATAAACACAGTGGTATTTATAACTTTTAATTTGGATGTGGCATATCATATATGTAGACGAAATTGCATAGAAACTATTCAATAATCAACTTGAGGCAGGAATTGTTGTGTGAAATGTGAATGGACAAATGGAACATGCAAGGAATGAGCCTATCGGAGCAATTTTTCAATAGACTACCAAAGTTCATCAATTATCTTCATCAATCCACAAAAACAAATAAAGTAAAAATAAAAAAAAATAAAAAAAAATCATCCCCATCTTCTCAACTCCCACCTCATTGAGTTTTAAGGGAAACGACAACTTTCATGTTGTTATTGATATTGACCTGTAGAAAGAGAAACAGGTTGATGAATGAAAGTGACAATAGTCATGTAAATGCTTTCTTCTATCATTTTTACACCCCCTTTTTTTTTTTTTTTTTTTTAAAGTTATGGGTTTGCTTTATTACGCGGTTTCAACTCAATTTAATAGCAAGGCTGCTGTATCTTTTTCCATTTCTTTAAAGAAAACAAATCAAAGTGTATAATTAATACACTTTGATTTGTTTAATTGAGCATAGTTGATGTACTGGACTAAATTTAGAAAACATATCAGGGTGTATAATTAACACTTACTAATTTTGTTAAATCAAAAGTTCAAATGCATTTAAGATTAATAGAATGTTATTAAGAGAAAGTTTTCTTCTTCATTTTTTTTTAAAAAAATATAATATAAATTTGTGATGCATTTAACAGCTCTATACAATTTTAGCTAGTATAAATTCAGAAGTTCTGTTTTTCTTGCCATAAAGTTTTGAGAGAATTTGATTCATATTGTAGAAAGAGAAAGATGTTGCATGTCGGTGAAAGTGATAGTAGATTAGTAGTATAAATTCAAATAACTTATAAAGTTTTGAGAGAATTTGATTCATATTGTAGAAAGAGAAAGATGTTGCATGTCGGTGAAAGTGATAGTAGATTAGTAGTCAAATAAATTATTTCTTCTATAAAACACAAAATTTAGTAATAGTGTTTTGTGAAACTTCCACGATGATGCATTTTCTTGAAAACGTACCAGATTGACTCCTATAAATTCTCCTTTCCCTTTCCTTCAAAAATTGTGTCTGTTTTGTTTTTCTGGGTCATTTTCTTCTTGTGTCATCTCTTTGATAATTTGATAGCAGAATTTCTTTCTGAGAGTAGACCCCTAGTTCATCTGACCATTGATCACAGAAGTCATTGCAGTTGTTTTTGGTTCTGTGGTTGTGTCATCACTTGTTTACTGTTCAACTGGAAAGCATGTTTCACTCCAACACCAATGGTGAAGGTTTTGATACAGATGGCAGTACTCTTGCTGCTGGCTTGCTCACCTCTGCCGCCATCTTATCCGACGATCCAGGCTACCAATGGCGTCGAGGCATAACTGCTTACATAACTGCTTGCATAGCTGCTTCCAGGTTTATCTCTTTCAAGGAAACCACTTATTACTATGAGATCAACAACAGCTTCTCTAGCAGATCTTCCAGAGATGAAGAAACTTCATCCTCAAGTTGCGATCGTGTGTCTGAGTCCCCTGTCAACTTGTCCACACTATCACAGGTTTCCATTGACATCCCATCTGATAACGAGGCGGAAGAGAAGAATGAAGATGAACAGCTACTTCTTCGAAACAAGGCTGCCCAGATTGTGGAAGAGAGGGACCAGATCTCACTGGTCATTAACATGTCAACTGATAACGAGGCGGAAGAGAAGAATGAAGAACAGCTACTTCTTCGAAACAAGGCTGCCCAGATTGTGGAAGAGAGGGACCAGATCTCACTGGTCATTAACAGGTCATCTGATAACGAGGTGGAAGAGAATAATGGAGAACAGCCACGGCTTCGAAACGAGGTAGCCCAGATTGTGAAAGAGAGGGACCTCATCTCACTGAAAGACTTTGGCGGTGTCGAAAAAGTTGCATCAATCTTTGATTCAGATTTGAAGAGTGGAATTAGAAGTAGCATTCAAGAGCCAGAGGTACGGAACAGTTACAGAGACAGCAACCCAATTCATACAAAAGAGTTTGTCTTCTCGTTGTTGAAGGCAGGCAACAATTACACAATTTTTCTCCTGGTAGTATCAGCTGGCTTGTCCTTTGGCACTGAGATCATGGAAGAAGGACCCAAATATGGATGGCATGATGGAGTTGTCATACTTGCTGCAGTTTCTATGCTCATCGCTTTCCCATCTGTGGCTAACTTTCTCCGAACAAGGAAGCTGGAGAAGGAGAGAAACAAATTGAATGTGAAAGTTGTAAGAAGACAGGAGCAAGACATCACCATATCCAACCTCGTACCAGGTGATATAGTGTGTCTTAAAAAGGGGGATCTAGTTCCTGCAGATGGCTTGGTCGTGAATTCTGGTGGATTAGAGTTGGATGGTGTATTGAACTCCAAAATAGATCACGACAGGAATCCATTCCTGTTTTTTGGCTCAAAGGTAAAGGAGGGGCATGGTAAGATGCTTGCAACATCTGTGGGTGACCAGACCGAATTAGCTGAGTTGCTGAGCTCCGCGATCCAGGATCCTATTGAGAAGACATTGCTTGAAGATCAAATTGAAAAGATAAACACTTATGTAGAGAATCTTAGCCTTTTAGTCTCGATATTCATTGCTTCTGTAGCATTTATACGCTTGTTATGCAGGAGACACGTTGGAGTAGTTGATAACGAACTTCCTGAATTAAAGGGGAAGGTTTCAGTGGACATGTTGATGAAGATCTTTGAGAAAATTGTGTTGAAGCCTCATGGAAAAGCTAGTATCTTGGCAAGTGCTCTTACTGTGGTAGTCATAGCTATACAGCATGGAATGCCTTTTGTGATTACAATTTCCCTCTCTTTCTGGAACTCTAAGATGGTTAAAAATCAGGCAGGCCCTCAGAATTTCTCAGCTTGTGCTACAATGGGTATTGTTACAGTTATGTGCATTGATGTAACTGGGGGGTTGGTTTGTAAAGATTTGGAGGTTAACAAGTTTTGGATTGGTGGAAAGGATCTGAAAGATGATACGGACTCTGAAATTGACCCACCAGAACCTCAGATTAAAACGGCAGTAAAAGCTTTTAAAAAGGCGGGTGTACGCATTAAGTTGGTATCAGAGGAAGAACTCCCAGCAGTAAGAGCTATAGCATGTGAACTTGGCATCCTAAGTCCTGAGTCAGATGACCTGGTAGCGTTGGCGCTCGAACTGGGACAAATCCGGAATCTTGAACCTCCTGAGATGATGAAAAAAATGAGTCAAATGACTGTGATTGGAGGTTTCGTTGCTAAAGAGAAGCTGTCTTTGGTTCAGTATATGCAACAGAAGGGTGAAGTAGTTGCATTCTTTGGAGGGTCATTAATCAGCAATACTCCAGCTTTAAAAACAGCTGACATAGGGATCATTGTGGATACTTCGTGCACTATGGCCAGCGAGAGCTCTGACATTATTATTAAGGCGATAGGTTCGTTATCTACTAGTCTGAAGTTTGGTAGATGTGCTTACCACAATATTAAGATGTTTTCTCAACTTCAGCTGACCGTTTGTATTTCTGGTTTACTGATAACCTTGGTCACGGCTATGGGTTTGAAAGAATCTTCAATAACAGCACTTCAACTGATTTGGGTGAACTGGATTACATGCATTCTAGGTGGCCTAATGATGGTAATGGAGTTACAAGTTGAGGAACTAATTGCCAATCCACCAGCTAATCGGACCAAGTCTCTCCTAACCAAAGCCATGTGCAAAAACATAGCACTTCAAGTTCTTTGTCAGGCTTCTGTACTTCTGATCTTTCAGTTCAAAGGACAAGTCATACCAGGCATGAACCAAGATGTTCGAAAAGCGATGATCTTCAGTAGTTTCACCATATCACAGGTTTTCAATCTGTTCTATGCCATGAACCTGGTGAAGAAGGAGGTATTCCTATCTGTCCTCAGAAACTTTTGGTTTCTATTGGCTTTGGTGACTGTCATGATTATGCAAGTCCTGGTGGCTGAATATCTGAAAAGTCTAGCTGATTGTGTGAGATTGAATTGGATACAATGGTGTGTCTGTTTCCTTTTAGCTGCACTTCCATGTGGTATCCACATTGCTGTGGAATTCATCTCCTACTTCTTCTTAAACTGGTCCTTGGAATCCAATGGTTTGCAGACTCTGTTCTCAAGGAGACGACCTCAACCGTACCTGTTAAGTATAGGAATTCCCTTTTCAGTGTTCATATTCTTCACTGTATCATACAATTACAACCCATTTATCGGGAAGACTCTTCGCTAAGGTGTAGTGTAGGCATGGAGCTGATTTTGCCTAGGCATAACACGACTCGAACATCGAATATTGACAGGTTAAATGGGCGTCTTTTCTGTTAAGCCACATTGGACGGTGGTAGATAGATGTATTTAGTTGATTTTTATTTTTTATTTTTTTATAATAAATTTATTAATTTTTATATATGGATATGTTTAATCGACTAGTTCTCATTTTCTTGAAATTGAAAGTTACACCTTTCAGTTTTGGATAAATGAAACTATAGATTATTTTTCAATTGAATAAATTTGCTAGGTCAGCAGCACTCAGCAGTATAATACAAATTTACACAAAATGTGTGGCTCTTGTATCTTCATTTTTAAGACATAGAAGTGATAGCACTCACAAGATCTTAGAGTTCCACGTGGCATCAATACAACCACTATATGATCAGAAAAAATCGACATGGAAATCCACATCCACTGCAACAACCAATAGGATGCTGCTGACGTGTAGATTTCCTGATCCACAACATCTTCTCATTTCCCATATAATCCCTCCTCTCATGCATCTCTACTCTCAGAGAAGAACAAACACCCCCAACAAAGAAAAGAAAAGCAGAGCTCCATCCTTGTTCTTCGCATCAGAACTATGGCAACTTCTGCAATCCAACAGTCAGCATTCGCCGGACAGACCGCCTTGAACCAGCCCAATGAGTTCATCCGCAAGGTCGGTTCTTTCGGAGAAGGCCGTATCACCATGAGAAGGACTGTCAAGTCTGTTTCCCAGAGCATCTGGTAATTCCTCTACTTGCCTTCTTGTTAGTGTTTGCTATTCATTCAATTTTTCAAACTATTACAAATTTGAGAGGTACATAGACTTGAATCCATAATCTGATGCGGGTGTGAGTAGTTTACCGGTATTAACACTTCTGCCATGTTTGCTATTCATTATAAAGAGAGGAAAACTTGTTATGGAAGTTATTGTATTTCAGGTTTTATTGTTTAAGTTAGCTCTATCACAGGCTTTCAAAGCTTTACGTTGTTATTGCTAAATGTTGTGTGACAACTCAACATTATCAGAAAACGACCGTCTTTTTAAGAAATGTATACAATTTTCAAATTGTGCAAATTGAAATCAAAATTTTAGGCTCAAACCTTGACCATTTGTAATTGACAAACAGGTACGGACCAGACCGCCCAAAGTACTTGGGTCCATTCTCTGAGCAAACCCCATCATACCTGACCGGTGAGTTCCCCGGTGACTACGGATGGGACACTGCTGGGTTGTCAGCAGACCCCGAGACCTTCGCCAAGAACCGCGAGCTTGAGGTTATCCACTCCAGATGGGCAATGCTTGGAGCTCTTGGCTGTGTCTTCCCTGAACTCCTCTCGAAGAATGGTGTGAAGTTCGGTGAGGCTGTTTGGTTCAAGGCCGGTGCTCAAATCTTCTCTGAAGGCGGTCTTGACTACCTCGGCAACCCCAACCTCGTTCATGCACAGAGCATTTTGGCAATCTGGGCTTGCCAAGTTGTGCTCATGGGGTTCGTTGAAGGATACAGAATTGGTGGAGGACCACTCGGTGAAGGACTTGACCCACTTTACCCTGGTGGTGCTTTTGACCCACTTGGATTGGCTGATGATCCTGAAGCATTCGCTGAATTGAAGGTTAAGGAGCTCAAGAACGGCCGCCTGGCTATGTTCTCCATGTTCGGATTCTTTGTTCAGGCCATTGTCACCGGAAAGGGTCCCGTTGAGAACCTCTATGACCACCTTGCTGATCCAGTCGCCAACAATGCTTGGGCTTATGCCACCAACTTTGTCCCCGGAAAGTGAAGACATTACTCTATATCAGTGTGACTCTTTCTGGTTTTGTTGAAATTATCTTCTTGTGTATTCCATCAGTAATGATGTAATATTACTAGTAGTAACTCTGCTTCTTAGAACTTTTTTTAACAAAATCCCAGCTATTCTGTGTTTCTACTTAAATCTTCCATCAGACTGAACTGCAAATTTGAATATCCAGTAAAATTGGAAGCCATATTAACAATTTATCTCCGAATTCTAATTGCTAACAAGGGTACGAATCTAAAGATAGTATAGCTAGCAAAGCACATATATCGTTCCGACAGAAACTGAGTTAATCCTACAATTCTTACCGATTACACTAAAACTAAGCCTTAAATCGATAACTTTAATGAATGATAATTGATTTGTAAATTATTGACTAAGAACAGAAAATTTAAAAAAAATAATAAAAGTTCACAGCAAAGCAAAGTTGAAAATCAAGTAAGTGAAACGCTAGACCATCCGATATCACTGTAACTAATCATACCTAATTTTTTTGGCATGTCAATCGAATTAATACCTCTTATTGATGATCAATTTTCCCAAATATATTTAGTGGTCAGGGCATCTGGTTACACTAAAAGTATTCCTACAAATTAATTCTCCATCGTATCTAGATGAATTGAATTCGTAAAAACCCATTTAAGTTCTATGGAAATTGTTAAAAACATCGCGTAAATCCTAATTGCACGGCATCTACAATTAAACATTCATGGTATCAATTGCAAGAAACAAAACTCAAGTATGACATCTACTTTTACTTGCATCAAGTTACTTAAAAATAGATGGTGATCAAATATCCAAATTCAAATAACCATGGCTAGGCACATTGTAGCTCTAGCAAAAAGAATTAGTTCCTCATAGTCATGAGTACAAGCCTAAGAAAAAACATAGAAGAAAATAATGATAGAACCCGGAAAATCGATGGAATGTCGCCGTAGAACTCTTCAACTTGCCTCTGCTGCTGTCTCTCTGATTTTCTTCTGTAATTCCTTTTTAATAGGTATGAATTAGGTCTCCTTTTAGTTCCCTAATCAACCTCCAATAAGGCTAATTCAAGGTGACTCAAAATAGGAAATACAATCATTCTAACTTTAGGAATTTTAATCCTATCTCAACTAATCCCAACATGGAGAGTTTAGGATAAACTAAAACTGAATCAAAGTGAATTTTAGGCCTTCATTAATTTTCCAAAACATAACAAATTAATCTAAGACCTTCATTCCCGAATAGACAGCCCGTAATGTTGTATTTCCAAAATCCCGCGTAGAAATTCTGGGCTGACCTTTGTGTAGTAAAATGGTCATAACTCATAGAAAACTCGAAATCACGAACCGTAAAATTCTACAGAAAGCTAACTTCCATACTTTTCCAACTATATAAGGCTCGAAACCTAGTTTCTTCTGAGATGATACAGTTTAATTCTTGAAATTGAATCATCATCAGATATTGTTTTCTCGAGCTTGATCGAAAATCTTCCAAATTGCTCTCAATTATCTCATAGGACTTGAATAGCTGAAAACGAAGAAAAGAAACATAAAATGCAATAGTTTAACTCAAAACAAAGCATTAAACTAAATAATAGAGTTATAAAACATAGGAAATTATAATATTATCAATGATCCTTTTATAAAATTGAGCAGATTAACATTGACAACAAGCCAATGTATCACCAAAAATCCTTGCAAGAGCAGGTTCCATTTTTGAAATGATGAAAACGACTGTTATCTCTCACAATAATTTCACGGTTATATATACCAGATAGGAGTTTCGTTACAGAATGGCAATCATTACAAACACGAAGGTTCTTCATAATGCGAATAGGTCTCCCAGGTTCGACATTTGTGAGACCAAAAGCTATAGCCAACCTCTCACTATGGTTTTCCAGTTCCTCTTCCTTCTCTTCTTCATCTTCGATGCACAAGAGAACTTGAGTTGTGTCAGGAACATGTCCGGCAGATTTCAACTTGTTTCTCATTTCATCCAACTTGGAATATATATCATTTGTCTGGGGATGTGACTTATCGCCCACGATAAACTCATGAACAACACCTCTATGTTCTATTGAACTGCATCCTGGGTCTTTTTTGAATCCTCTCTTCTTCATCATTTCTCTTACTTGTGAAACCTTTTCCCACTCACCAGCTGCAGCATACATATTAGACAGAACAACATAGCATCCACTAGTGTCGGGAGCCACATTGATCAAATGGTGAGCTGCATATTCACCGATATCCTTGTTTCCATGGTTCCTAGCACCACTAAGTAAACTCATCAGAATCACCGTGTTTGGTCTCATGGGCATACTTTCGATAGTGCTCTTTGCCTCTTCAAGATGTCCAGTTCGACATAAAATGTCCACCAAACAGCCATAATGTTCGACAGTAGGTTCAATTCCATAGTCATTGATCATCTTATCAAAATACTTCCGACCATCATCAACCAAACCTGCATGACTACAAGCATTCAAAACTCCAATAAAGGTTATAGCATGAGGCTTCACTCTGCTATTACACATTTCACGAAATAAGTTGAGAGCTCGTTCAGCCATACCGTGCATTCCTAGGCCTACAATTATAGCAGTCCAATGTCCAACCTTCTTCTTGGGTATTGAACGAAAAACTATTAAAGCACTCTCAATGCTCCCACACCTGGAATACATTTGTATCAACAATGTACCAAGCACACCATGTACCAAAAATCCATTTTTAACCATGTAAGAATGCACCCATCTTCCTTTACTAAGACTAGCTAAACCCGAAATCGCTGAGAGAATACTAACTAATGTAGCATCATTAGGCACAATATCACCATCCAACATGGTCTCAAATAATTCAAAAGCTTCTTTAAACCTTCCATTGGACTCAAATCCTGCTATCATCGCATTCCATGTAATCAAATTCCTCACTTCCATCTCATTAAACAACACTCGCGCAGACTCAATATCTCCCGACTTCATATACCCATTGATCATCGCATTCCACGAAACCAAGTTCTTATTCGGCATCCTATCGAAAATCTCCCTAGCAAACTCAACTTTCCCACATTTCGAAAACCCATCAACCAAACAAGTCCACGAAAACAAATCTCTCTCAGGCATTTCATCGAACAGCTCCATCGCGACCCCAACCTCTCCGCATTTCGCATACCCATCGATCAAAGAATTCCACGAAACCAAATCATTTTCGTCCATCACATCAAACGCTTTCCGGGCCAGACCCATTTCTCCACATTTCGCGTACAAGCTAACAAAACTACTCGACACGAATTTATCCAATCCAAACCCTAGTTTCAACACCAACCCATGAATCTGTTTCCCTTCTTCAACAGCATTTAATCTAGCACAACCCTTTATAACACAAGGCAGAGTAAAATTGTCAGGCAAAAGAGACTTTCCAAGCAAGTCACGAAACAGAGCTATAGCTTCATTAGACTGTTGGTTGAAGACATAGCATTTGATGATGAGGTTGTGGAGAACCAAACTGGGGTCTTGAATTTGATCGAAAACGGAGCGTGCGTAACGGAGGTTGTTGATTTCGGGGTCTGCGTATAGAGATGCGAGCCGAGAAGAGAGTGATGTGTGTTGAATGAGGTTGGTTTTCACAGCAAACGCGTGGAGTTGTGTGGTGTCTAGGTGGGTTTTTGAGGTTTTGAGAAGAGTCAAATGAAGTGGAGATGGTGAGTGTTGTTGAAGAGAATACATTGGTGTGTGTGTTACTGCAAATTGAAAGTGAACAGCAAGTGAATGTATAATTGAACTAAAACTGAAACTGTTTGATTAAATGAAAAGTCCATCGTGTGATTATAAACAAACCACCTAGCACTGGGTGTGGCTTGATCGTGGCCAAACTTTGGGATATGGTTGGTTGATTAAAAGATGGATTTGGTGCTTTGGACCACACCAATCAAATCTAAAACTCAAACTAATGAATGGTATGTAAGTGAAAGGAGACAAGTCAAATGCTTTGTTTGGCCCAAAGTTAATCGATGTGTGTGTACGTGTGTTTTGAGGCACAAAGCTTGTGGAAGAACACACAAGAAATGGAAAGGCATAACGTGTAAATTGCCTTTAGAGACCTAGATTAGAGAGCTAGATTGGTATTGTTGTAATTTTTATTATAATCACCTTAGATGTATCGGAGAAATAATCGGATGTAAAGTTAATCCGTGGATGTTTGGTTAATTGTACTTTTAAAACTATTTTATAACTCAAAAGCAGTATACGTGTTTTTAAAGTGTCGTGATTAGTTATAATGACTAAAATAGAAATGATTTTAGAACCCAAATTCATTTTTTCCGTTAATTATATATATTAAATAAATATTTGAGTATAATATTTAAATTACAAAAAAAAAAAAAAAAATCATGAGAACACTAAAAATATTTTTAAAATATTTTATAAATCAAATCAATATTTAAATAGAATATTTAATTTTAAAATGAAATAAGATATATAAATGATTTTAACTGATATATAAGATTAATAATGATATTTTAAATGATTCTTTAAGTACTGAAATAGAATATTAATCATTTTCAAAAGTAGTAACCCAACATACTTCTCAAAATTACTTTCAAAACTTGTTAGATTATCAATTAATCATTTTTAGAAGTTTTACTAAACGTTATTTTATGTTAAAATAATAAAATAATCCGATTTTACATTTTCAAAAGCAATATCAAATTGACCCTTACTATGATTCCCAAACTAAGAAGAAAATGATTCGGGTCCATTTAACTCTAAAGAATTCTCTCCATCGAGAAATAGGATTAAACATAATTGCATAGACTTGATATAACTTATGTTATTGTCAACATTTTTCAAAACTTTAAATTGTTATTGCTAATGTCACATAGAAGCCAAACTTGATAATATGTATTAATCTTTTGATTACGGAATCTAAGTTTTTTTTTTTTTTGGAACGAGGGATTAGGAGATCGAATTGGGGTTACAAAGGGCTTGCTTTTAATTGATTTTATATTGCAAATTAATATTTACACACATTGTATTGTTTTAAAGTAAAGTATACATAAATTTGCCCTTTAATTTCTATTTTAAGATACCAATTTTTTATTTTATTTTATTTTATTTTATAATATGACAATTGTCGGAACCGGTGAGATTGAGCTCTACTAACTCAGCTCGGACTACAGCTCCCACAACGGGGAGACGGAAGCTCCCAGAACCGGGAGAAAACTCCTCACACTTGGGATGTCATGGCCAAGGTGGGACAAGGAAAATTTGCACAAATATATGCACACTCTTGACGTTGAACCTTGATGGCGGAGACTCGCTTGAAAGCATATTTACAAAAGGCCAAGTGTTAAGATACCAAATTTTGCTTCTCCAAAAAAAAAAAAAAAGAAAGGGCTCAATTTGGTCCACGTCAACTAACCCTAGAAAGGTCATTAAGACTAAACAGCACTGTAACGAACCACCTTGGCCACTACCTCCCCCCCTCTCTCTCTCTCTCGGCCATGGTTCATCAATGATGCGTCAACCAACTCGGCCGTGTTCACTCACCCAACCCCAATCACCAAAACCCTCAAAAACCCAACTTTTAATCTCATTTCACAGAGGCCGTAGCAGAAGCAGCAGCAAAATCGACAACACATGAACTCACTCACATTCGCATCTCTATAAAAGCAATGTTAAAGCCCCTCCTCAAACACCCACCTCCATTTCACCTCCAAAAGCTCCATTTTGTATTGGGTCCTATTCATTTCCTCGTCTTCTCTTCAAAATCAAATCTTTATTCAACCAACGACAAATCGTCGTCTCATTTGGTGGCAAAAATCTGCGAAATTTTGACTGATCTTCAATGGCAGAAGAACCCGCAGCTCTCTCGTTTGTCGCCAGACCTCAGACCGCATCACGTCTCCAGAATCATCGACACCCACAAGAGCACGGACTTGGTTTTGCAGTTTTTCTATTGGGTCTCGAAGAGGCCTTTTTACAAACACGATATGAGCTGTTTCATTTCGATGTTGAACAGGCTTATTCGTGATCGAAACTTCGCTCCTGCCGATCATGTGAGGATTCTGATGATCAAAGCTTGTAGACGTGAGGAGGAGCTTAAACGGGTAGTTGAGTTTTTGAATGAATTGAATGGAAATGCTGGTTTTTGCTTTACTTTGTATAGTTTCAATACTCTTTTGCTTCAACTGAGCAAGTTTGGTTTGGTTGGTTTAGCTCAAAATGTGTATACCCAGATGTTGAATAGTGGGATTAGGCCTAGTTTATTGACATTAAATACTATGATTTATATGTTTTGTAACAAAGGGAAAGTCAATGAGGCTGAGTTGGTTTTTAGTAAGATATTTCAATATGAAATGTTCCCAGATGTGTTTACCTATTCTTCATTGATTTTAGGGCATTGTAGGAATCGCAATTTGAGTAAAGCATTTGAGGTTTTTGATAGAATGTTGAAGGAGGGTTGTGATCCTAATTCGGTTACATATACGAATTTGATTAATGGGTTATGCAATGCGGGGAGAATTGATGAGGGGTTTGACATGCTAGAAGAAATGATTGAGAAAGGGATTAGACCTACCGTCTTTACTTACACTGTTCCGATTTCTTCGTTGTGTGAGTCTGGGCGTGTGAATGAAGCAATTGAGCTTGTGGGAAGTATGAGAAAAAGGGGTTGCAATCCAAATGTGCAAACATACACAGCATTGATTAGTGGATTGGCCCGAGTGGGGAAACTTGAAGTAGCAATTGGGTTGTATCACAAGATGGTGAAAAATGGTTTGGTCCCTAATATAGTTACATACAATGCATTGATAAATGAATTGTGTGTGAGTGGAAGGGTTGGTGACGCTTTAAGGATTTTTTATTGGATGGAGGGGCATGGTACCTTGCCAAATACCAAAACATATAATGAAATTATAAAGGGAATGTGCTTGATTGGTGACATGGAGAAGGCAATGGTTCTCTTCAATAGAATGAATAAGGATGGTCCTTACCCAACTGTTATTACCTTTAACACTCTCATTGGCGGATACCTCAAGAAGGGGAATCTAAACAGCGCTACGAGATTGTTGGATATGATGAAGGAGAGTAAATGTAAACCAGATGAGTGGACTTATTCCGAACTAATTTCAGGGTTTTGCAAGGGTGGTAAGCTGGATTCAGCATCGACTCTGTTCTCTGAAATGGTGGAACGGGGTTTATGTCCTAATCAGGTAAACTATACTGCTATGATTGATGGTTACTGTAAGGCGGAGAAGATTGATGTTGCTTTGTCACTACTTGAGAGGATGGAGAAAAATGGTTGCTGTCCTAACACTGAAACTTACAATGCCATCATACATGGTTTGTCTAAGGATAACCGGCTTTCTGAAGCAGAGAGATTATGTAGTAAAATAGCTGAGCAAGGATTGCTACCAAATGTCATTACCTATTCATCTTTGATTGATGGGCTTTGCAGGAATGGTGGAACCAATCTTGCATTTAAGATTTTCCATGAAATGGAAGAGAGAAATTGCTTTCCAAATAAATACACATATAGTTCACTTATTTTCGGCTTGTGTCAAGAAGGCAAGGCTGATGATGCAGAGAAATTACTTGAAGCAATGAAGAGTAAAGGTTTGGCACCTGATCAAGTTACATTTACCTCACTAATCGATGGTTTTGTTATGCTTGGTAGGCTTGGTCATGCATTCTTGCTTCTGCAGCAAATGATTAATATTGGATGTGAACCCAATTATCGAACTTATGGGGTATTGTTGAAAGGGTTGCAAAAGGAATCGCAATTGCTCACAGAAAAGGTTGTGGTCCAAAATGAAGCCGTTTATAGTTGCAGCTCATATGGGCAAGTTACTAATCTTGAATTGATGTGTAATCTTTTATCCAGACTGTCAGAGTATGGATGTGAACCTACAGCCCATACATACAAGACTTTAATTTGTGGCCTGTGTAAAGAAAGCAGATCTTATGAGGCAGAGCAGTTGGTAGAAATTATGAATGGGAAAGAGTTGTGCCCTGACAAAGAGATCTATTACTCTCTCGTATTTGCTCATTGTAGAAATTTAGAAGTAGACTCAGCTTTGAACATATTTAAGTTGATGGCAAACAGCGGCATGGCGCCTCAGCTATCAATTTATGCAGCACTTATTTGTGCTCTCTGTAAGACATGTCGCACGGAAGAAGCTCAGAATTTGTTTGAATGCATGCTTGAGAAACAATGGAATGGCAATGACGTTGTATGGACAGTTTTGATTGATGGGTTACTGAAGGAAGGGATGTCAAATTTATGCCTCAAGTTTCTGCACATAATGGAATCGAAAAATTGCAGTCTCAATTTACAGACATATGTAACCATGGCCCGTGAACTGTCCAAGGTAGACAAATCAACTGAAACCGGCCATCTTGATGAGCAGGTTAAGTAGAGTTACCTGTATTACCATCAAGATGCACAACATGTCGTACTGTCTCCAGAAAGAAAGCAGGGTGATCTATGAATACTGCCCCCATAATAATCTGACCAAGATGACAAATTTTCCACCATATGTTTTGAAGCTAACATTACTTTGCAGCCCCATCACTTAATAATTGGTAAGCAGATGATGCTCTCTATTACCATTTGCTGTTAGCTTTTATTGTTAACTATCAATTGCTTCAGTTCTGTATTTTATTTAAAATAAATAAATAGAATTATCATTTTAAATTCTGACAGCTGATGTTTATTCCACCAGAAAGAAAGATTATCCTTGTCTTTTCCTGAGTCTTCTGATACTGGAGTTGCTTAAAATGACGGTATGAGGAAGCTTTTGATGTACAATTCCTAGTCGATCATATTCAGGTAAAAGAAAAAAAAAAAATTGAAAAGCTTGATTTAAAGTGAGCTCTTGAATAAATTTAGACATGCTATTGATTTAGCTAAATTCTTTTGTTGTAAAAGTGTATTTCATTAATGCATTGTTTGCAACTTAGCGTCCCAGAAAAAACTTTTTTCAAATTAATTTGTGACGGTTTGCATCAACCCGAATATGTTTGATATACTATTGAAATTCTTATGCACTTGATCCGGGAATTATAAATTGGTTTTGCAGTAATAGTCTCCACCAAGATGTGGGCAATCAGACAGTTCTTTTTCTCCTTCTGCTGATCATTTCATCATATTATTCACCTTCTCATACTTGCTTGACCGCTACTATCGCCACTGTTATCGGGCCAAAGCTAGCCTTTCTGCTTCTTCTACCGTCATCACCCAGTGCTATTGCTGCCACCATTGCTAATTCTTTTGTTTAACCTTATTGACATTACAATTGAGTTTTAGCATCATAATTCAGCCCCCAAATCCATTCTAAACACTTAACAGCAAAACTATGAAATTTCAAAACAATGTTTTTATCTTTAAAGTATAAATGCCCTTATTTCATAATCTTTTAGCTATTTAGAATATTCTTCTGCAAATACACCCAAATCTGCTTGTGAAAATATTTAGAGATAAAATCATAATTGCAAATCATATAGACATGGGTATTTTACTTGTTTGGTTCCTTATTTTTTGCAGGACTTCATGGTGCAGCTTTCATGTTGCCAATGCGTAACTTTCAGCTGTTCCTAGAATTATTTTAGAAGAATGTTAAGGTACACATTACACGAGAACAAAAGAACTCCTACTGCCCATGTATACCTCATAAAAATACCATTCTTTGATTCTTTATTTTTCTTTCTTATCACCAACAATAGTTAATAAATTATACAGAAATTTTACTGTATCATTGAATAGTGGATCCTACTGATATGGTTCCATAAATTATTATTGTAACCATTTTGTGAATCAGAAATAAAAGTTGCCTTATTGTTTTAAATTGTTTAGTCATGCGGTTGCAGTCCCATGCAATTCACCCTTCTGGATCTGAATTTTTTTCCTTCTTAAAATGGTTTCTGAAATTCAACCAATGCTCTTAGGTTGCATTTTGAAACAATCTTAAGGAAGATTATTCTTGCATTTGCTGCTAGAAATCATGTTTATAGTTGTCAGATACACCTCTATTTATAAGCCCGAACATATTCACCAAAGACTCAGGACTTGTTCAGGGTGGAACACAGCAGAATTATTTGACATAATAATTCCAGAAATTTTTTAATTTTCTATTCCCTGCTCAAGGTAAGTATCTATGAAATTGAAGCTTATTATAAACCAAAGCAGAATGAGTGTTCAGTTGTCTTCTGTGTTTGCTAGATAAACAAATATGTATGTGCACTACTCCTTGATTGATCATGTGTTTGCCCTGCCATGAGGGAAATTTAAAAGGCCAATACTCTTGCAAGATATGCAAGACTTTTCACTTGACTGAAATAAGCTTGAAGGTACTATATTAGTTCAAGGATAAGGATTTTATCCTGATAAAGAGTTTTTTTTACTTGAGCGACTTACGATATTTACTAGAAAAGAAGTAGCTTCCCGTCTTTTAAAACTAAAGTAAGTTCAAATAAGGAGAGGATCCGAATCCATTTGCTCGAATATGAAAGCTGATGCTGATAGAACCAAACCAACCGTCAAGTGAACACAACAAATGCTGGAGATGATTAAAACTGGTAATGGTGTTCGGTATATACTGTTGACATGACATCTGCTACAGTACAATATAGCACAGCATGGCAAGAGTTTGCTTTGACTTGGTCTGATTTTAATATTCATTGAATGCTGAATTTGTGGGTTTTCTTGGACTATTGTTAGATTACCAGGTGTATGCTTACCATTGTTTGTGGCACGATAAAATAAATGTTTTGCATGATAGCACTATAATAATCCAAAATTGATAGCAGTGGCTTCACACTTGGTTCAATTATATAACTAACAGACATAACAACTAACCCCTTGTTCTCCATGTTTATTTTATTAAGATCATGTGTAGAAAGTTCAATTGATTACTATATTGATATTCATAGTGTAGAAAGTTATTATCTTAGATGAAGAACCAGTGATGTTGAGATGATGACAAATGCTAAACTGATATATGCCTGTATATAATATTCAACAGGGACCTTTGGTCAGCTTGATTGATTCTTTCTGTTTATGCAGGAGCTTTAGAGGAGCGTTTTGACGGATTTTAAAATTGCATTGAGTTCTTTGATAATATAGCACGAAAGGGTAAGCGAAATAGTTGAGATTTTTCTAATTCTGATGGTAGAAATGGATGGTTGATAATGTCTGGACCCATTAGGGGTTCAAGGTTGGACCTCCCTAGCGTGCAGTATATACAGTTACAGAAGGAAAGATGTCATGTTGGTGGGGTTTCCTTTCTCTTTCCCCCATAAGAATGTCTATTCATAAACATAAAACTCCAAAAATATTCCTTCTGATCCTTTGTTTTTTTCCTACAGACCCACCTCCCAGAATTCCACAGAGAGGCAAAAGAATAGAAACAAGTGAGTTGAAAACATATGAAAGATAATAATATCCCATCCAAAACACACCAAAAAAATGTACCATATTCTTCAAGCCGACGCAGCATTACCTAACCTTTTTTATTCTCTTCAAAGCAAACTTCCAAAAGCTACTCTCCATATCCATTTGGATTTTTTCTCTCACACTTTTCCTCCTCCAAAAAGTCCTTTTGCCTACACATCCACCAACCCAACCATCTATGCACTAGCCTTCAAACTCTTCTCCTTGTATAATGCTGCACAGCAGCCGATTCCAGTTTTATTACATCAGCTAAATTAGTATGGAAAAATAGAAAAATGAAAAAACTCTAAATTATGTTGAATAGGGAGCAACTACCTATATATACACCCCATGTAGCTTTTGAAAAACCAAGAATAGCTCAAACCTATCAAATATTCCTCAGTCCTCACAAATTAGGCTCTCTATCTCTCTTCTAATGGGTAGGCAAGGTGGTGGTGGTGACTCCACCATTGTTAACTCATCGATCGCTCTTTTGCAAGAAAGGTTTAGGCAGCTTGAAAGAGTTAGGGAAAAGAGAGAGGAGAAAGAGATGTTGAAACTGTTCAATGAGTCTGATCGGGTGGTGTCTCCGGCTATGCGCTATGAACCTAACAAGTTGTCGCCCTTCCAGCCTGAGATGATTCTACCCCATCATAGTCATAGACCACATCTTCAGGAATCACTCTCCCTAGGACTTAACTATCAGGACAGGCATGCTGATTTTCGAGCCAAGACAACCCCAACCTCGACAGGTTTATGGCCTAACAGTCCTTCCGGTCCAAGCACATCGAGAAGTTTTGATCATTCTGATGTTGATACTTCTCTTCATCTGTAGAAAAAATCTTTCAATCTCTTCCTTCTAGGATCTACATGTCATCTTCTCCTCTTCTTCCCTACCCCCTCTCTTTTCTGCTGTAAGAATGAGCTAGTATAATTAATATATGTGATGTTTATCGATGATGTACTCTTGTTCGTGTTCATGTTCAGTAATAACATGTGCATGGCAATCAAAGAGAGACAGTTTCTGGTTTTTTGTCCAAAATTTATTCAACCCTGATTGAGTTCCTTTGGTCTCATCAGCTACACATATCACATACAATAACATTACATGTATATTAGATCACACTATTCACTGCAAGTTTCCATTAGAATGATTTAACACCCCAGAAAAGATTGGAGAAGAAGATTGAAAACGATCTAAAGCATATCTTTAAAGTTGATATCTTGTTTGACCAGATATGCAGAACACTTGAGAGAAGCTGCTATTTGACAAGAAGAAAAGTTATATGGAAAGCGTTTCCTATTCATAGAATGTTGTTGATTTCAAAATTGTTATGAGCATGTTTGTAGTTTAGTGATGTTGCCGAGTGGGGTTGGTTTTCATTTGTAAGTTTGTGGAGTGTTGTTTACTTTGATGCTGATGATCTCTCTTGTGCTGCTTTTGCTTGGCTGCTTGTTTTGTTGGGGTTATCATATACATTCTTTTTGATGATTTGAAAAAAAGATTGCATTATTGCCCTTCTCTCAAAATTAGATTACTTTACTTGGGATGCTTCCAACCATAATCTCTGTTCTTGATGGACCATTTTCTTTTTCATTTTTTTCAATGTGATTTTCTCTGATTCAATATACTACAATGTTGACAAGCATTAAGAGGACAGTGTATGATCTTTCAAGAAGAAGTGACTAACGAACGACATAAATGGTCATGTCTCTCGTTTGTATTTAATCAAACCTCATCATTCTAATGATTTAATCATTACTAGCTTCCAATTTATGTAATATAGCTTAATACAAATTGAATACTATCTGTTCTTTTTTCTTTTTAATTAAATTCTTGATATGTTTTAGCCAAAGTTTTGGTTTTTATAACCTGCAAAAAAATAAATTCCCATTAAGAAGTTTTAATTTTTTTTTTAATTTTTTAAGATAATCATTTTAGTTAAATTAAATAGTAATAAGAACATAAGTATACTTTTACGGGTTTTAAAATAGTTGACTTTCAAATATTTAGTCAAATGGACTAAAATGATGAGTTTTGGAAAAAGTAGGGACTAAAGTGATGAATAAGGAAAAACATTTATAAAGGTGACAAATTGCCAAAACATTGAGACTTTGTGTGAAATTCTGCCTTATTTTATTATTATATAGTTTTTATCTTTTAGTATTATGTTTAAAAATTATTGAATTTATTTGTTTAATTTTGAGAATTATGTTTATTTTTAATGTTTATGAGATGATTTTCAATAATTTTTCGGAATTACTTTATATATTATATCATATTCATTAGGTTATATATTTATTATTTTAATAAATAATTTTGATAAATATGTTAAATGGGCCAAATGGGGTAAATAAGTGGGGATGGGTAACACATACCCCGCCTCGTTCCATATATTGTAGGGTTTTAAATGGGGATGGGGTTTCAAATAATAAATGGAGCAAGGTGCAGAGAGAGCCACCCCACCCTGTACCCGTCCCAGTCTCATTGTCATCCCTAAAGCTCATCCATCCACCATATAAACTATAGACAAGGATCCTCTTTTCACCTCACATCATCTTCACCTCATTTAATATTATGACACATAAGCATTGCAATGAATGAATGGTTAATATGTAATTGACACTTTATTAACAATTAATCACATGTTTTTAAAATGTGAGGAAAATATGAGGATGAGGTGAGGTGAGGATCCTGGTCCTTCAGCTATACCCTTTGGGGCAATCCATTTTAATTAAAATTAATCACTTATAATGATAAATTACATAATATATATAATTTAAATTTAGCATTAATCATACTTTTGTAATTCCTAAATTCATAAATGTTGTTTTCAAGGGAATAAAAAAAATGTAAATATATATTTCTTCACTTATATCAAATTTGAATAAATCACAAACAAAACCAATTCGTGTATTATGTTTAGCTTGATTTTTAATTCATTAAATTTTAATAATTATCGAATATGATTGTTTGGCATTTAAACTTAAAAAAAAAATTAAAATTTTTTTTTAATTAATTTTAATAGATTATATATCTATAAATCAGGTACCATTGATAATACGACGTGGCAAAATACGATTGGTAAATACTTAACTAACCATAATGACAAAAATGCCCTAAAAATCAGCGGCTTAACTGATCATAATGACAAAAATGCCCCCAAAAATCAGCGCCACTCCTTCTCTAGAAGCTTCCCAAAACCCTTATCGAAAAACCCTACTGAGAAAAACCAACCCCCTTTATATACCCAACTCGACTCGCTCGACTCACAAAATCATTTTCACTAAACACTCGTAAAAAATATATACTACTCTCTCTTCCAAGCTTCTCGATCATGCACCGTCTCACAAGGCGCTCGGCTTCCGCTATCCTCCGCCACACCGGTGGCTCACGTTACCCCCGCAACGCCACTGCCGCCGCCGCCACTTGCTCCGACGATTCTGTAACTCTCTCTTATCTCAAAACTCCGTCGTTTCACTTCAACTTTTAAGCTTCATTTTGCTGTATTTTATGCGACTTTACAATTATATTATATCAGTTAAAAAAAAAACTCCGACTACTATGATTAAATGACTATTTTTCAATTTTGGCTATTTAAAATTGTTTGATTGATAGTTGATAGATTTGTTTTATATAATAGCTGATAGATTCCATTCGTGTTTTCTTTTTATTTATATCCAGAGCCATATTTTGCGAATTGTCTATGAAATTTAGGTTTTTTTTTTTTGTTTTTTTTTAGTTACCTTTCAATACGATATTTTCATATTTTGGAGCCTTTTCGATTGAGACGCGAAGCTTATTGCTTTTTCCATTAGCAGGTTGTGGGGCACCATACAGGACCCAGATGGTACTCGGTGCTGCCTTCGGGGAGGTGTAACACAGTTCGGTCTTTGACTGAAGTAAACTTGAGTAAAAATGGCTTCTTTTTGGGTAACCGGTACGAGTCAACTGCTGCAGCATCTGATGCATCAGCAGTACCCCCTCCTCCTCCGGTTGAGAAATATGAATATCAAGCAGAGGTTTGTTGTGTATTCTGTCGAATTATTTGGGTTTTCGTTTACACAAAACCTTAATGCATTACACTTGGGTTGCAGGTTAGTCGTCTGATGGACCTTATTGTTAACAGCTTGTACAGCAATAAAGAAGTTTTCCTGCGTGAGCTTATTAGGTATGTTCTGATCCCTTTTCATTTGCTTATTGGGCCAACACATTCGTTAAGCTTCCTTCTATGAACAACTTGTGTTTTGTTTTCTCTTTGGGGTTTGCAAGCCGAAGGATAAATTACAGTTTTATCAATCTTGATTTGTCAACAATTGTATCTAGCTTTCATCAAACTTGTACAATAGTGCCTCTTATCCAAGGAAGTAAATATCAGTTTTGATGGATCATAATGGTACCCCTAAATTTTGAAAATATTGGTGATACTTTCAATTTTTTTTTCCTTGCACGTTTCTGGTGGCATATAGGATAATGGAGTGTATTGCCTGCATACTTTTTGTATGAGTATTGCATACAATCTTGATTTGTCATCAATTGTATCTAGCTCTCATCAAATTTTTACAACAGTGCCTCTTATCCAGGCAAGTAAATATCAGTTTTTATGGATCATTATTGATACCCCAAAATTTTGAAAATATTGGCAATATTTGCTTCCTTGCTCGTATCTGGTGGCATACAGGATAATGGAGTGTATTGCCTGCATACTTTTTGTATGAGTATTGCATATTTGCATAAAGTCGATTATACCTTGGTGATGAGAGAATAAGTTGAGTAAGAAGTGAATGAAAGAGTGATCATTTTCTGTGAATGTAATTGAACCTGTGGAAAGACCATGATGTCTCCAGTGTACTTTTGCAAGGTACTCCTAAATTATGCTACCAAGTACCAATGATATATAGATGTTATATTAAAAAACATAATAAATTTATATGTAGAGAAAATTGTGTAGAAATGTGTGCAGCCATACTGATAGCAGTTAAACAGAGTACCTAATTTCTTTCTCTTCCTGAATTTCTATATCTTTGCACTAGCAATTAAGAATCACATGTACCATGCCCCTGTGCTATATAGTGACTAATTTATATGGGTACATTTTTTAGTTCTTCCCTAAAAGTTAAATTGACCAGTAAAAAGACTGTCTGTGAACCAACCATCAAAAAGAGTTTATGTTTTGTTACAATCAGAAGAAATGGTTTTCCCCAGCATTTGAGTCATGGAACTTAATCTTATGAATTTGTGTCCCCAGCAACGCAAGTGATGCCTTGGACAAGCTACGTTTTCTTGCTGTTACCAAACCTGAGCTTTTGAAGGATGCAGCTGATCTTGACATCCGTATCAACACTGATAAAGATAATGGCATTATAACTATAACGTAAGCTTTATGAGGTTCAAAAACTCTTTTGTTAATGATATTTACTTCCGGTACTTGTATTATAACCTCCTCTGCTCACTGCAGTGATACTGGCATTGGCATGACTCAGCAAGAACTTGTTGACTGTCTTGGAACTATAGCGCAGAGTGGGACTGCAAAGTTCTTGAAAGCAATGAAGGTCTAACCATTTGATCTAGTACAATGTGTGCAGATTAAATGATTTTATCACATATTGTTGATGGATTCTGAAGTGTTCTATTCTTTGACAGGATAGCAAGGATGCTGGTGGGGACAACAATTTAATTGGTCAATTTGGTGTGGGTTTTTATTCTTCATTCTTGGTTGCTGATCGGGTACTTAGCTAAAACTTTAAACCTATGTTCTTCAATGTAGCTTGTAATTTTAGTAGTTCTTCCTCTGCTCGTTGCTTAGGTTGTTTTTTTATATTATATTTTAAGGTTGTTGTCTCGACCAAAAGCCCAAATTCCAATAAACAGTATGTCTGGGAAGGAGAGGCCAATGCTAGCTCCTATACAATTCGAGAGGAGACTGATCCAGAGAAGCTCATTCCTAGAGGAACATGCCTCACCTTATATCTTAAGGTCTGTTAAAAGGTTTTTTTTTCCTTTGTAATTATTTTTTTCCTTTTATTTTTACTCACAGATTTTAAAAGCTAACCATGTTTGTACCTATTTTTCCCGATTTTCAGAACGATGACAAAGGTTTTGCACATCCAGAGCGTATACAAAGGCTTGTGAAAAACTACTCACAGTTCGTCTCATTCCCAATATACACCTGGCAGGAGAAGGGATACACTAAAGAAGTATGATTTTTCTGATTTTTTTTTTTAATATAAAGTGACTGACGAATATTTGGGTGTCATTGATGTATATCATCTTTTTGCTCTATACAGGTTGAGGTTGATGAGGATCCAGCTGAAGCCAGTAAGGATAAACAAGATGAGACAACTGAGGTAAGCATATTTTTATCTGTTTATATATTTTTTTTACTTTTTCTCATCCACATTAAAGTTTTTATGAAGCAGCATTTATGATTGGTATATGACTGTTATTACAGAAGAAGAAAAAAACAAAAACTGTTGTTGAGAAGTACTGGGACTGGGAGCTCACAAATGAGACTCAACCAATATGGGTGAGTTCAAGATTCTTATAAGTTGAATGTGCTCTTGTAATGCCATTTCTGATAATATCTCTAACATCATTTTCTTGATATGCAGCTTCGCAATCCTAAGGAAGTCCAAACTGAAGATTACAATGAATTTTACAAGAGAACTTTTAATGAGTATTTGGATCCATTAGCATCATCACACTTCACAACAGAGGTAATGATATTACACACATGTGATAACGTTCCTTATGTGAATACATTTGTTAGATACTGTCATTAGAAGTAACCTCTGCAATATCTTGATATATGCTTCCAACATTTGAGTCCACAACAATTAGTTATATATCATCATTACTTTACTGTTCCATTAGTACAAAAATAAGTAATACTGGACAGTTTATCTTAATTTAACTGTTCAGGAAAACTTACGTCTTCTTTATAATTACCTTGCTGATTTTACTCATTAAACGTTCCTATAAATACCATATAGCACTAGTCTTACTTTCTGGCCCCTGTATATATTGCTTCCCCAACTGATGAAGGTTGATTATGCAGGGTGAGGTGGAGTTTAGGTCCATTCTTTATGTACCAGCTGTTTCTCCCCAAGGGAAAGATGACTTGGTCAATCCCAAGACAAAAAATATTAGGCTGCATGTGAAAAGGGTGTTTATTTCGGACGATTTTGATGGAGAATTGGTAAGAAGATTGACATTATGTGCATGTATGTGTGTGTATTTTGCTGGGGTTGCTCGAGTTTTGTATGTAATCTTACTTGTGCTTGTTATGTTGTGGGTTGGATGTAGTTCCCTCGATATCTAAGCTTTGTCAAAGGTGTGGTGGATTCAAATGACCTTCCTCTCAATGTCTCTCGGGAGATTCTTCAAGAAAGTCGCATTGTATGTACAATCAGCCATTGTGCTACCCAGTAATCCTTACAAACCAGAGGTTGAATTGATTATTATCTGTCTCTCTGACTTCTGTTTTATGCTGTTCTTGAAGGTGCGTATAATGAGGAAACGTTTGGTTCGAAAGGCCTTTGACATGATTCTGGGAATATCCATGAGTGAGAATAAAGCTGTATGTTTCTGATATAACTTTCATAGCAAACCATGTCTCTTTCCTTGGCTAACCTCCATCTTCCATAGCACATACAAGTTTAAATAGACTGGAGGATGATATTCTTGTTTTATCTTGTAATCCCAAAGTTTGTATTTTCTTGCAGGATTATGAGAGATTCTGGGATAACTTTGGCAAATACATGAAATTGGGCTGCCTAGAAGACCGTGAAAATCACAAACGCCTTGCACCATTGCTTCGGTTTTTCTCATCCCAGAGTGAGGATGAGATGATTAGCTTGGATGAATATGTTGAGAACATGAAACCTGAACAGAAAGATATCTATTACATTGCTTCTGACAGTGTGACCAGTGCTAGGAACACACCTTTCCTTGAGAAACTTCTGGAGAAGGAGCTTGAAGTATGCACTTTTCTTTGAGAAATTGGGTTCTTATTAGAATTGTACTATCTATTGAATAATGATTTTTTTTTTTGTCTCTATTCTCCTAGGTGTTGTATTTGGTTGATCCCATCGACGAAATAGCAGTTCAAAACCTGAAATCATACAAGGAGAAGAATTTTATCGACATTAGCAAGGAAGACTTGGATTTAGGTTAGTATACTGCATCGAATCTGTCTTGAAAATTTTAATTTTTTTGTCAACAGTTGGTTCTGAGATGGACATTTTATTGATTATTGTTATTACATGTGATGTGATTGACTATGACCAACTTGAATGAAATGAGAAATTTTTTTTTTCTTTTCATATATATTACTGGGCCAATTTAGCATTGTAATGTTTGTGACTTGATTTTTTGCAGGTGATAAGAATGAGGAAAAGGAGAAGATGATGAAGGAGGAGTTTGGCCAAACTTGTGATTGGATTAAGAAGCATTTGGGTGACAGAGTTGCCAGTGTTCAAATCTCGAACCGTCTGAGCTCATCGCCTTGTGTTCTGGCGTCTGCAAAGTTTGGTTGGTCGGCCAACATGGAGAGGTAAAGTGTCTTTCACTTGCATATGCTGGTAACACGATTATTGCATTATTTTCCTCTGAACTAACCTGAGATTTTTTTCTCCATTAGGCTAATGAAGTCGCAAACAGTTGGTGATACCTCTAGCATGGAATTCATGAGAGGAAGAAGGGTGTTTGAGATTAATCCTGACCACCCTATTATTCAAAACTTAAATGTATGTCGAAGAATGAGGAAAAAAAAAATCTATTTCTCTTTAAAAAAATGAAATAAGCAGTTATGTCTAATGTGACTATTAATTTATTTTTACACCAACATGCAGGCTGCATTCAACAGTAACCCAGATGACGATGATGCCCTTAGAGCTATAGATCTGTTATACGATGCAGCTCTAGTTTCTAGCGGGTTTACTGTAAGTACTCGGGCCATATTCTTCTTCTAATTCTTTCCTCTCGCCAAAGAATATGCCAATGTCTTTAGTGCTCTTGGAGTTCATAGCGCTTTAAACAACTTGAGAAATGATTATATGATCTTCTGTAACTAACCTTTGAATTCTTGCAGCCCGAGAATCCAGCACAGCTTGGCGGCAAGATATACGAGATGATGGGTATGGCTCTCTCAGGCAAATGGTCGGCTCCAACTCCAACTCCTGAGGTTCATCATTCAGCACCCCAACCACAGACCCCAGAAACACTAGAAGCCGAGGTGGTTGAGCCAGTTGAAGCTGGTGGCCAGAAATGAGGAGCTGCTGCATGATATTTTTTTTCCCCGAAATCTTATTATTATACGCGTAATTAATTTCAGCAAAAGAGCGATAGGGCGTAATTAGAAACAGTATTGAAAATGAATGTAATCTTTTATTGGATAAATTGATTTTTGTATGCGCAACTCTGTAGACATTCTGTTAATGACTTAATGTCTAGGTCTTTTTCTGGGTTGCTATGCTAAATCAAGAATTGATTGATAATCTTAACAAAATAGTACAAGTAAAAATGATTATCAGTCACCGGATTTTCTTTCTTAGAGATCAGCAGTCACATTATTGGTGGCCTATTTTTATTTATATTTAAATCAAGCCTCTTAATTAACTTGTCAATGAAGAAAAAAATTGTTAATTTCTAATTAAGATGTTTAAATATAGTCTAATTAAATTTAGAATAATTGACAATTACAGACGCGTTTACAGGTGTGAAAATGAAATTCAAGCGGAAAAAGGGAGTCGGTGACTTGTTTGACCGTGACAGGTCACAGACGCAACGAATGCAAAAAAGACAACGTGACAGACCGGTCAACCTTATACAATAGTACCGGTTGTGCCGGTCATCTCAACGTTGAAAATTGAAATATTAAAAAAGTCGAGAGAAAAAAAAAATACGGCCGTCTTCAGGCTGGCCACTTACGTGGACTTTTTTGTCCCCCCTGTTTTCTTCTAAGAAACGGATAATTTTTCTCTCTGTGTTGGAGGGTAAAATGGTCATAAAAATCCCTGCTTTTTAATACTTTCCTATCTCTATCTCTCTCTTTTGTCTACACTACCATTGGGTGTCTCGTCTCTTCAAGCTCAGCTGAGGTTTCTCTGGTGAGTTCGTTCGTTCGTTCGTTCAATTCGATCTCTCTGTTAATTTATTTTTTATTTTTGTTTCCTGAGAAAACGGAGGGAGAAAATCGAAGGAAAGTTTTTTACTCGTCTTTTTCTTTTTCTTTTTCTTTTTCTTTGTTTTTATTTAAACCGATTGACCAGAATTTTTTTGTTTTTAAAGTTCGAATGAATAATTGTATGAAAATTTTGAAACTTTCCTGTGTTTTCTCTGTAACCAAGCCGAGTTGAAAGTTAGTATATTTAACTCTTTTTTTTTTTCTTGATCTGTGATGCTTTTCTGGTTTTAGTTCATCTAATTACATTTATATAATATTTGTAGTTCAGTTTGTGATTTTTCAAAATAATAATTAATAATGTTTTTTTTTTTTTTTTTTCCTTTTGTTTTAGCTCGATCTGGTTTCATAGCTTGTTAATTTGTTATTATCAATTATGAATGTGTGTTCGAATGTAATTATTTACCAAAAATAACTAAACAGATAGTAAATTTAAGCTGGGATATATTAGATATATATTCGAACGAGCTAAAGCTTTACGAGAAATGATTGGCAAGTTCTTGAACTAATATATGTCTTAAAAAGGAACTGAGAATGTCTAAATGACTATAGACATGCTAAGAACTTCATTATCTTTAGTTTGTTCGTCTCCGGTAAACTGTTTAGGTATTGGGTATGTTTCTTTTCTGTAAATTTGCTTGATTTCTTTATATGGTGTATTGTTTAAGATTGAATTTGTATGTTATTTAGTGGTGTTATAGTAATGAGTAGAGCTTTCTTTTGAGGGATGTGCAGACTGTAAGAGAAATTGGTTGATGGGTACATCGTCTGGTTCTAACATACACCATCATTCTTCATCAAATATGCTGCCCCCGCGTCAGCAACCAAGATCTGGAGGACTGCAAACATCACTATCCCTTGTGACTTCAGATCCTGTGCTGTCCCCTGATGGGCAGGAACCAAGATCAAACTCTGACAACATCCGTCAGTCCCCGACTGAGAGTGCCAGCTCACGAGAAACTTGGCCTGCTGCTGATGCTGTCATGGCAAAGAAGATGGAAAATGGGAAAGCAGATATCGATTGCCCTGAACAGTCGGTAATTCGTCGTGTTTCAAGTGCAGATAAGATATCACTTCGGGATGTGGCAAGAGAACAAGTTGATGTCATCTCTGAAAAGATGCATCGTCTACCTGATGAATATCTAGATGAGCTTAAGAATGGGCTTCGGGTTATTCTTGAAGGAAATGGTGGTTCCCAGCATAGAGAGGAATTTTTGACTCTTCAGAGGCTTGTTCAAAGTAGAACAGATTTAACAGCTAAGACATTGATTAGAGCCCATCGGGTACAACTGGAAATTCTTGTTGCAATAAATACTGGAATTCAGGCATTTTTGCATCCAAATATTAGTCTATCACAAACTTCCCTCATTGAGGTCTTTGTGTACAAGAGATGTAGAAACATAGCATGTCAAAACCAGCTTCCAGCTGAAGATTGCTCCTGTGAAATATGCACCAACAGGAACGGTTTCTGCAATCTTTGCATGTGTGTGATCTGTAACAAGTTTGATTTTGAAGTGAATACCTGTCGTTGGATTGGTTGTGATTTGTGTTCTCATTGGACTCACACAGACTGTGCCATTCGTGAAGGACAAATTTGTATGGGCCCTTCTATTAAGACTGGAGGTGGCCCCACTGAGATGCTTTTCAGGTGCCGGGCTTGCAATCGGACATCTGAGTTATTGGGCTGGGTTAAAGATGTATTCCAACATTGTGCTCCAGCCTGGGAACGTGAGCCTCTGATGAGGGAACTCGATTTTGTTAGTAGGATCTTCCGTGGAAGTGAAGATCCTCGGGGAAGGAAGCTCTTCTGGAAGTGTGAGGATCTAATAGATAAAATGAAGGGCGGCCTTGTGGAGTCAACAGCCTGCAGAGCAATATTGATGTTTTTCCAAGGTACATACCATACTAGTCATTTTAATCACCTTTGCCTGTTAGCTGAGTTCATAATGTTGATGAGATATGTGTTATTGGCTTTATTTAAATTCCAACTTTGACTGGTGCATTTCAGGCAAGCAATGTTGATTATTTTAAGTTAAAAACTGATAAGAGTAATGGTCCTGTGCTTTTATAATTGGAGTTAATGCGTTAATAGGGATGAGGGAGTATGTCTGTGCATAGCTTGCTTTTTCTTCTTCACATGCTCAATTAGTGTGGCTTCAAGAGTAACGAAGGGAGGAGTAAATGACTCTAGGTTTCACTCTCATAACTTCTTGTTTATGTGTCATTAGCAACAGTCTTTATTCTTTACGTTTTAGCTTGGAAATAATCAAATAGATTAGTCGGTTGGCTAGGAAGAAAACTTATGATTTCTGTTCTCTCTAGGCATAAAAAGTTTTGTTTTTGACTCTCCTCTATGATGAATATATTTTTTGGGACCCATCAACAACTGTAAGTCCCATTCCCCACATCAAAATAATCATAGGTATCAAATGTTTTTGTTTTATATGTAAGTTATTCCTGGCCGCCATATCTATTATAGCCATGTTAGGATCTCTAATATACTGTTTTCAATATATTTAATGTCGGTCAGATTTTGTTTGAGATGTTTTTAACTTTTGAGGCTTCCACTTAATTTGTTAGAATCCATTTTCTTATATTATATTAAGAAGTATATGCTACATTAATGTTGAAACATACATCTTTCCTGTTTTTGTGATTTGTTTTTTTATTGGTGTATCTCCTTCATAAAGAGATTGAGGTCGACTCTCCAAAGAGCCTGGAAAATGGAGAAGGTGGGAGGCTGATTGCCCCGCAAGATGCATGCAACCGAATTGCAGAGGTGGTGCACGAGGCTATAAGAAAGATGGAAATGGTGGCTGAAGAGAAGATGAGGATGTTTAAGAAATCTCGGCTGTCTCTTGAGGCTTGTGACAGGGAACTGGAGGACAAAGCCAGGGAAGTGACAGATCTAAAGATGGAGAGACAAAAAAAGAAGCTACAGGTAGAAGAGCTTGAGAGAATTGTGAGGCTTAAACAAGCAGAGGCTGATATGTTCCAGCTTAAGGCCAATGAGGCAAAGCGAGAGGCTGAGAGACTGCAGAGGATTTCCCTAGCCAAAACCGATAAATCAGAGGAAGAATATGCTAACAGTTACCTGAAACTTAGATTGAGTGAGGCTGAAGCTGAGAAGCAGTATCTATTTGAGAAGATTAAACTGCAGGAGAGTTCTTCTCGTGCATCACAAGGCAGTGGTGGAGTGACCCTTCACAGGTGTTGATATATACATATTACAATTACCATGAACTGCTCCGCGGATACAGTCTCCCTTAAAGGAAGATGTCCAGCGAAATGAAAGCCACCCTTTTCGAACAAATCCACATTTAGTGCTTTTTAGTATGTTGAATAATTAACTGTATGACTTAGGTATGCTATTTTCTTTATATGGACTAGTGTGAATCAGATTTTATTCTGCTTTTGTTTGAATTTTAGTAATCTCTAGTGTCTTAACAGGTAAAAAAGAAAATCAGTGAAAGCCTGTGAAAAAAATTTAAGTGATTCTTTGTGTTTATGTACATAGAAACGCTAAATGTGTTTTCTTTCATAGCTTAAACTTCATGAATTTCCTCCTTGTGTGGCTTCATGAGTAGCATATGTGCAATTTTCCAGTAAAGCATTTATTTTCATTACTTTGGGAAAATGAAGAACATTTTGTGAGTACAATTCTCTGCTGGTATTTATTTTCTAACATTACAGAAACTACTAGAGAAGAAGCTGAACTTTTGAGGCTCAGGACAGTGGAGAGTTCCTCTTCAGGTGAATTGCTGGAGAGTGCTTTGCTTGAGCATGCTTCTTCAGAGAATCCATGGAGTCCGGAGCATCTCTGTTGCTATCTGACCCTTCAAATGAAATAGCAGAGCTGATTCCGTGGCACCTTATTGTAGAATTCACACACACATTTGGACTGACAACTCTTGCACTGTTAAAGAACAGGCCGTGGTAGTTGGTTACACTGATCATTTTACCCGTCATGCTCGATGGAACCAAAGTGCCGTTGGGGAAATGACGCATCTTGTTGTAAATTAACGGTGAAGGGATTGTGTGGATGAGAATGAAATTCAGGAGATGGTCCAGGTTGAGTTCAAGAGCAGATAGTTGGTCATCATCTGGCATCAAGAAAGTTACATCTGAGCTTGGTAGAGAGTTGGGAGATTTTTCAAGGATCTTAAGGAGGATGACGAATCCGTGGTACGATTTCGCTCTCATGTCAGCCATAGCTGCTCTCAATTCAGTCTGGTTTAGTTTATTTGTGGATTTAGATTCTGCAACTACAAAAAAGAGTGGAACAAGGATCATAAACCAAAGAGCAGCCATTTGAACCATTCTAGCTTTTGATGCTAGAAGAAAGCAAATATGTGTTGGGATTTATAGCATAAAATAGAAATCTAGTTCATGCTTGGTTAGTTTTCTTGTGCAAATTTGGTAGTGCATAGAATTTTTGCTTGTCATTTTAGAAGGTTGGTTTCAAGTAGCTTATGCACAAGAAAGTGACGTTATTCTTTATGTTAGTACGGAAGTAAATGTCCGGGTCACAAATGTAGTGTTTGATCTTAATAAATCCCGAAAAATCCCTAAATTGAAAAATGTCCTCTCAAATTTGTCTCATTTATTCATTTATTGAGTCGGAACCCTATCTATACCCAGATTGAATATGAGCATATAATATCCAAAGTTTTGGATTTTCTGACTTAAGGAAATCCAAAACTCAGTCGGGGGACCATCGGAAGTTACAAAGATGACAAGATGTTCATATTCTTTGTTTCATTTTCTATTTCTTTTTTTTTATTATTCTTTTTTTTATCAGAAAATCTGCCGGATAGACAAAACATAATAGCAAAAATTATATGCATACAGACAGAATTGGAGACTGTAATCTTTCAAATTCATTTTATTAAATCATTTGGGCATCACCCTTTTAATCTTCACCATTTCCTTGGATAGTTTCCAATTTCCATGGCCAGATATTAAATGTCTCTTGAGGTCTGGAAAATTATCAGTGAATTTTTATCTTTTTAATCAGACAAATTGTTCATTTTAATATTGGGTTGCATTCAATAACCTAAATTGAATCAAAGTTACAACATCCTAATTAGATAAGATAATAATAACTACTATTTTAAATATTTTAGCCCTTTTATATATCTAATATGCGTATTTTATAAATATAGGTGTGAATTTTTTTCCAGTATTATTAAATCACGTTATTCAGGTTATGTATGTAGTACTTGATCCGGATAAATTATGTCGAAACTCTAACCCAATTAACAATTAAGTAGAGCATCGTGTCCATTGAAACATTTGAAAGTAAAGAAAAAACGTTTCTTTACTTTTCATGATGGATGATACCTTGCACCCAGCCACCTTATTTGTATAAAATAATAATATAATTTCTTTATTCTTTCTTTATAAAATAATAACTTAAAAGGAGATAAAAGAGAAATCATATCACTTAATTTGTTTTATTTGAAAACAACAAATACGGGTTTTATTAAGTTGCTGTTAACAACAATGTCGTTAAGAAACAATAATAATAAAAAGGGAAGATCAAAGAAATAAATAAAGTTAAATGTTTATCAATAATGCTAAACATTCTATCTACAATTACACAATTTTTATCCCAAAACACTTGACAGTTGAAGTGTCACTTGATGAGTGGATACACATTAATTGATACTTATCTCTCTTACCCATGTATTTATTTACCGATTAATGTTTGTCCACTGAACATATATACTCTTTTATTTATTTTAAGTACTCTCTCAATTTTATAAATAAAAAATAAAAAATAAATAAATATTCTCTCATTAACTTATCAAAATCTAATTAACCATATCTTAAATACTATTGTTAGACTCTTCGACTCTCTGATTAACTTTTCATGTTAAATGGTTATTAATACGATATTGAAAACAACAGTAAATTTGGATTCGAATCTTCTCGTCATACTTTAAATTATTGTTTATCGCGCACTTTACGAGGTAAAAAGTGTTCTTAAATCCAATTAATCATAACTTAAAAGGCAATAATAACCCAAATCATATTCACTTTTTTTCTTCCACTTCCCCCCATCTATTTTTCTTTCTTCTATTTTATAATTACCCATTTTCCCTCAACCTAAATCACATTACTCCTCTTAATAGTATTTTAAACATACAATATATATATATATATGGAAGAGACATATATGATTTTGTTTTAACTACAATTATTATTTAAAAACATTCCTTTTCTTATAAATCACATGTACTTCCTTATATATCTAGTTGTAAGACAATTCATAAATGTAGCAAATTCTTCATAAACAATCTCACACCAACCACATTGATTGACCAATTAAATTAATTATTATAACACTAACTTAATTAAATTTTGTATCAATAACGTGTATATATATACACACACTTCCTAACAATCCAATTTGCTCATGATCAAAATAAAATAATCAATTTTGGCATCAAGTCTTGTCAAAAATAAAGAAGAAGTAGAAACTAATTGAAGTTGTTGAATGAGAATAGAATAGTTAGGTAAACAGTTATCATGCTTGCATACTTTGTCTCACCTTCTTCTTCCTACTTTTTTTGAGTACCAATTACCAAACCAATGGTTGTTCAATATTTTATGTCCTTTGTAGGACCATATTTTAAGAGGAATAGTCATGTGTGCTTGCTAAGGGCAGTGGAATCAAATAATTCTTATTCATTTTTGCATTTACAAATTTGAATGAATGTAAGAAGAGCCAGAGATTGATATCTTCTTTTCATTTTACTGTCCGGATTGCAACTTCCCTGTTTCCCGGTACAGGGGATGGTCTCCCCCCATCTTACGGTTAAATAGAAAAATATAAAATTGTATATACAGTATTAAGGTTTGAATCCAGTGATGAATCTTCGTTTTGAAGTCTCTGATCATTAAAACAATATACGTTTATACTGAACTAAAATGAATTAAAATCAGGACATTCTTTATTGACTAAGGAGTTTTAAAGTGTTATAACTTGCATGTGTAACTTTACTAATAGTTGTGCATTCGGATTCATGTGCTCCATGGTTGACTAATAATGAAAAAAAACAATCTCAAGTTGCGAATCAATGAAGCTATGACTGATTTCAATTTTAACTTTTTTGTTTTTGGATAAGTTCAAATTATTATATAATTAAGGGATAGATATGGATATATATGGAATCAAATTTTCAGAAAATGACTTTTAACAGTGACAAGGGCAATGCACGGCAATAGAAAGAATATCAAAAAATTAAATACTTTAATAAATAAACTATAACAAAAAAAAAATTGGGTAGAAAGATTTGGTGCATAAACTATAAACTATGTGATTCATGCTTGATTAAGCAAACATGCATGATTAAATTGTAAATTAATTATCAAACCTTTCAAATAATCAGACAATTACAAGATAACAACAAAATTAAATGTCATCTTTTGCTTGTTTCAACTTCAATAATATTAAAAATAAAAAATAAAATAAAAAAAATAAAAAAAAAACCTTCAACATTTCTTATTAATAATTAATAAAAACAAAGTAGGTGACAATCTACTAGTTGTTCAAAGAGGTTTATTGGTGGTACAAACCTTCTATTAATTATTAGCTAACTTGGAACTTCCATTTGTACAATCGTACCTTTTATTTTATTTCATTTTTTCCACTGTTTTTGGCAGCAATTAAATACTAAACTCACACTTGTCTTGGAAGTTAGAATTTCTTTTATTTATTTATATTTTTTTTTGCTTCTTAGAAGTTAGAACCTAGAGTGTCTTTTTTGATAATTTTGTTTATATAATTATGATTTTAAATGGGTAGAAATATATTAACATTAAATGTTTTATATTTAAAATATAAGACTTTTTGAGTTTTAATGTCCGGTATATATCACCACATATTTACCATAAAAACAAATTAACTTCAATCATAATAATATACATAGTAAAAGTGTGATAATCGTGTATTAATATATTATAAATATGTCATATGATATGTCTGCTAGAGAAAAATTATATATATATATATATATAACTTGTATAATCTACTTTGCTTTAGATTGACATTAAAAAATTAAAAGATACATTCACACAATCAATCTCTGAAAAAACCAAAAAGAAGGAATGAAACCCTAGAAGATTCTCTACCATTTGTTAATTCTTAAAGTGGATTCTGTTTGTAATGATTTATGTCATTTTTTTTTTTAAAATTTAATTAATTTTAAAAGGTTATAGTATAAGCTACAATCATTAAAAATAAAATAAAAACATAGTAAATTTTATTTATTTATTTTTTATAAATAGTAATTACCCTTTCTCTCTCCCACTATCTTATACTCACATCACATGGCTTGGAAGTTGGTAGTCTCAATGATGTACCTATTTTTTATGAAGTTTTTGAAGTGCAAAAGAATCTTTCTAAGTAAGGGTACTTTTAAAGTACTCTTTGACATTGTTAAAAACTTAAAATAAAACCCCTCTTTAATTTAATCAATTTTTCTTGTTTATTTTTAAATGTATTTTGATTAAATAACAACATTTTTTTTTTTATAAAAATAAGAAGCATTTTCACTTTAATATATATATATATATATATTACTGAAGTCATTCATTTTTAAACATGTTTATAATGAAAATTAAAATCATATGATTATAATATTTATTTTAACTTCTGTTGATATAGGTTTACAAATTTTATTCCTCATAAGATATGATTAAAAAAAATATTTCAGAGTTGTTATGGACCATCACATCACCATCGCTACCGATAGTGGGTTAGATATAAAGTGATAGTTTTCCATCATCCACACACAAGCACTAATTTCACTTGTTTGAAAAAGAGTTTAATCAAATTGAACAAAATAAAAGTAACTTCTCGTACTGTTTACTTAAGATAGATGTTTATATAATGATTATGATTTCATATTCATAACTCTTACTCTCTCGTAATATTTTACTATTAAAACGGTTGAAACGAAACGAAATATCATTATCAATAGTAAATCATATTATGTTTGATAATTATATATCTAATCATGTGTTTTATTATCTGAATCAAAATTTAAACATAAAACCTTAATAAGTTGAACAAAAATTAGTATTAAATTTTGATGTTGTTAACTCACACAAAAACTTAAAAGAGAAATCACCAATCAAACAATAAATCAATTTTATAACAAGTGAAGAATAATTGTTAATGATGTAGCTAGGTAGAATAAAGTTTTGTGTAGCTAGAAATCAATCCATTAAAATAAAAATAAAATAAATAATAATCAATTTTGTGATATTATTCTCTCTCTCTCTCTCTCTCTTTTTCTTTTCTTTTTTACACTTATTAATTTTATTTTTTATTTATTTTTGGCTGCGTACATGGTCAAGTTATGTTGGGACCCCTTAAAAAAACGACAAGAACGGAACCCTTGTGGACCAAATCAAAGATCAATCTCATTGTCTTCTTCTGATGTGTTGCATGTGATGAGATATTAACACAAAACACAACTCTTCTTTAACTTTAATGTTTACAATTAAGTCAGCTCTAAGTAAAGTGGTTGTATAAGTCTATAGTAGTTTCAATGAAATTCATATCTCATTTATTTATAAAAGGAAAAAAATAAATTAAATAAACGTAACCGAACCTTTTCTCCTAACTATAAAAATAGTTATCTTATTCGAATTATACGGTTAGTATTTGAACTTGATAGATTCAGTGTAAACACCTAATATGATATTAATCTAGTTAATAGTTGTGCATCTCATCTTTCATATTTGTTTTGTATAGTGAAAGTAGCTTTTTGAATATTGTGATAGTATTTGATTTCGGTAAATTCGGATAACGATAAAAAGTAAAAATTACAAAAATTCAAAACAATAAGAGGGACTTTAAGGTAATTTAACATTGTAGGCAAGTGTACAGTTACTTGCATCTGTTTTGGGTCTGAGTCTTTTACTCTCTCCTCTGCTTTTGGCTCCATACGGTTATAATAGAACGTAATAAGGTCTGTGGGACCCACAATACGACATGGATGAAAGTAGCTAATCGAATATTGTAATAGTGTTTGATTTCGATAAATTCGGATAACGATGAAAAGTAAAAATTACAAAAATTCAAAACAATAGAAGGGACTTTAAGGTAATTTAACATCGTGGTGAGAACTGTACATAAGTGTACAGTTACTTGCACATGTTTTTGGTCTGAGTCTTTTACTCTCTACTCTGCTTTTGGCTCCATACGGTTATAACAGAACGTAATAAGTCTATGGGACCCACAATACAACGTCGATGACGTGTCGCCATGTGATGTCTTCGCGCGTTTTTTAATAATATTTTTTCTCTGATGATGTACTGTCGCTGAGCTTAAAAGTGAAGAGAGAAAAGAAAGATAGGGAAACGTGATTTGTCAGATCTAGCTGTCACTGGGTCCCACTTCGTTTCACGATTCCCGATTAAACTTTGCCTACGGCGATTTTTTTAAAATTATTATTTTTGGCTTGACATGGGAATTTGCCTCTAAAGTTGTGTTTGTTTTGAGAGAAAATAGGAAAAGAAAAGTTTCAAATGTTGATAACAGCTAATAATTATATTGTAATTGTATATATTAAACTACTTCAAATATAAATAAAATAAATAAAAGATATTGTATATTAAAATATTAATATGTGTATCTCATTTAAGATGTGTTTTTCAAGCTTGTAATTAGTATTTTATATGTTTCTTTCTTTCTTTTTTTTTTTTTTTTTTTTTCAAGACCATCATTGAATTTTGTAAAGACATTATTAGAACATGGATTAAGTGAAATTTAATTACAAAATAATAAACAAATATTTTTTTTTTAAAGGAGCACTTGCCATAATAATGCCTCTTTTGTCTTAGGATGTTCATGTTCATGTGTGTGTTTTGAGAAATCATTCAATTTGCAATTTGATTGGTTTTGAAATATGTGTTTAATTATTGAAATATAAAAGAAATGTGTCAAGTAGTTCATGACCAATCCAAAAAAAAAAAAAAAAAAAAGCATGATAGAATGAGCATATTCATTTCAAAACTCATTAGTGCTCCTCATTAGTATGCTTACCCCATTTGATGACTACTTGCTATACCAAATCATTGTTTTTCATGCCATCAATTCTTTTATTTCTTTCAAAACAAGCTGTAAAAATTATGATTGGTCCAAAATACTTATCAAAATTCATTGTTTGATAAAGTTTTTAATTTTATTTTTCATTGATAAGATACAGTCAAAATAAGTTAGATTATCAAATTGAAAGAGCGTCATTCACTAATAAAACATAACGGGTAGCGTTGTGGTGATATACCCTTATTGATTGTATATAACTGCATTTAATTGAACGTGATTTTATTTAGAGACAGCTCGCAATCATATTAATGTCCAAGAAAAAGTGATGGAAGAAATGTTTGAAAGTGGTGGTGGGTCTAAATCCAACTATATTTTGTAATAATTGAAGCAAAATAGAGTTGCTCAATATGGCCCATGCAATGAAGCACTTCTCATATGTGCTTGGTAGTTCCCATGACTAGAACTAGAAGTGAATTGTATTTGTAGATTGTAGTAGTCTTAAAAGCTTCCAATGACATTCTATTAAAGTGCCCTAATGAAAAGCATGGGCCTACATAGGGCTGACATCAATAAATTAATTGTCAAATGTAATATAATCCAATCTAATCTAAGGGTAAGGTATCCTAGACAACACAATTTCATCACCCACTCACCATCCTTTGACCTTTAATTTGGATGATTAACCCTAAACAAATTGAGTTAGTAATAAAAGGACAGCTATATGTTACCAAATTAATAACAGATAGATAAGTAGTTATTTTATTTCTTCTATAGTATCGGAAAAATATAGATAAGGTTCGATAACTTCAAAACTTTTGTTTTTTTGACAAATATAGATAAGGTTCGATAATTTTTATGAATATTTACGAGAAATTTTCTTTTCGTTATTATAAGAGTACGTATCTAAGATTCGCATACGGTGTTTATATCGATAGTTCGCGGCAGAACTTTTTATCTGTATTCAAAATAATAATTATACAAGTGACTTATAAATTAGATAAATTAATATTATTGACTAATCAAGAAGATGCTCAAATCATATTGAAAGTGGGATTAATAAAAACAAAGATGGTCAATAAAAAATAAAATAAAAAATGATAGCACAATTGTCAAGATAGTGAGTGCAAAATCTATAGGTAGGAGACTAGGAGTGATAGAAACCCAGTAGTTTACATGCTCTTTGTCACAAAGCCACCATTTGATGACCCAAATAAGGCAAGCATATAGTCAATACAAATTTTATTAGTGTGTGTGACACAAATTGCATATCAAAATGAACCTTCATTAATTGGTCACTTCAATTTTACTTTTATTTTTTTTTAACTTTTTGTTATCATTACTCGTTTTAATTAGTAAAATAAAAAAATCAATAAATAACCACAAATCAATGGTTAGAATATGTAACTATAGAGACTAGAAAGTAAATTTTTTGATTAGTAACAACAAAACAATATTAGCTAGCAATTAGCAATCAACAACAAAATATCTTGCAAATAATGGTCAAACTAATCATGTCTATCGATTAGAGTGGTTAGTTTAATGGTTGCTTTAGTAAGTCCCCATCCTTTTAATTTTATAATATTGGTGGGTAAGGTATTTAGCCGACATATATTTTCGTTCAAGCCCACAAATCAAATTTTATTATAATTCGATACTGTCTTCCGAACAATAGAATCTATAATTAGATCGGTCTTATCACGTTATCCGTATACACTTGTTAATCATTCAGGTTAAAACTACATCAAATATATAACAACTTTTAATCGGACGGTCTCAGTAAGACCCTTCAATGGAAGTTGTTCTATTCCTCCAAACAATTCCTAATATAATAGTATTATTAGTGGGTTGATTAAGATTCTTAATTATCCGGCGCACGTTAGCAACCATCATAATCTCCGACTAATTGCCGATTTTAATTTTCCACCTGATTATTCATTCGATTTTTACTCTTAGTACACGAATAGATGCCTTTTTTTGATATATATATTTATTTCCATTTTTACCCTTTCTCTCTAGTGTTTTTATTTTTATTTCTTTAAATAATTATATTTTATCTGTTGGTGTCCGTATAGTCTGCCCAGAGTAGCAGGAAGAAAATGCAGTGCAACCCCCACCACATCTTTAAACGCTGCTGAATGGTGCAGTCTCTTTCAATTTTCAAAAGCTATAAAAGAGAGAGAACCAGAAACCCAACAAAAAGGAATTAAAATTGTATTATTATTATTATTATTATTATTATTATTATTATTATTATTAATTATTAATATTATATATACATACACTATGGTCTATGGGAAACAGTGAAAAAAAATACTAAAAAGAAAAAAGTTTTTAAAGATGATTTTGTGGTTTTTATTTTTAATCTTGGACTTGGGGTTTGTTTTGTTTTGTTTTGTTTGCTTTTGCTGAAACTAAACCATCATCCTTCCCCAGTTGGATGATGAGACAATAATGTACCCAAAACACCTTAAATTTCAAATGCTGGACACCAAACTCAACTGTCTATAGACACAGAGCTAGAGAGAGAGAGAGAGAGAGAGAGAGAGAGGTGTGTAATAATAAGGAAGAAAAAGAGGAGGTCTCTCTGATTATTGGTTGGTTCCAGTTGGGGTTATCAGGGAAATCATCAAGTGGGTCTGATTCAAGTTTCTGTTTTGATGGTTTTTTATTTGAAAAAAAATTCATTTTTGATGATTCATGTATGTCTCTCTATGCAGAGCTGATAAAAGGTAAGAGACTAGAGAGAGATAGAAAAAGAGCCATTTTTTCTTCTTTTAACCTTCATCTCTCATTAATGATTCTCTCACAGATTGTTATTCCAAAATAACAAGTGGATTTTGGTGTGGCTTCCCGGGGTGGTGTTTTGGCATGATTATTGGTACTTTTTTGTGTGTTTTCAAAAGAGGGTGTGGTTTTGATGGGATTGTATTGGTCTATAGAGTGAAAAAAGGAGAAAGGAAACTTATAAGTGTTGAAACACGAAGTGGAAACCAGTGAAGTGTAAAAGAGGCTGGACCACATTGTATTTTGGTATTGGGTACAATTTGGAGAGCTCAGTTTGCTGAAAAAAAAGAAAAAAGAACTAAGATTTTTGCAGTTTTAGCTGTCTAGTTTGTTTGATGCTTACTCAGTGATTGATTTCTCCTATAAAGCAATGATCTTTGATGAGTTCTGATATCTGGGTTTGGTGAAGAATTTGCTATAGGTAATTAGCTTAGCACTTGTTTAGTTGAATTGCCATTGTGGAGGGGGGTTCTTCAAAGGGTGTGGTTTTTATGAGTTGCTCTGCAGGAGCTGGGGTTCTTGTCAAGCTCTCAAAGCTTTTTGTGAAGATTCACAGGTGGGGTTTTGTTAATATGTCCACTATTCGCAAGCACTCAAGCTCTAATGGAAGATTACCAGAGAATTCCAAGTTGAAGAAGGCAAAGGAGTCTCGACATGGTCGTTATCTTGTCATAAAATGGATGAGGAAGCTTCTCTCTCTTGCAATTTTGGGTTTTATTATCACAGGATGCATTTGGTTTCTTTCAAGTGTTTTTGATGATGGAAACATGTGGAGGACTTATGATAAAACTCCAGATTCCCAAGAGAAGAAAGCTCAAATCTTCCTTCAGTATTCCAATGTCAGCAGCCACCAGCTCCATGGTTTGGCTACTTTGTTTTCTAATTCAGATCAGGTGCTACTTATATTTCTTCTTCTTCAACTTTTATGTCTTTATTAGCTCTGTACGACTGTCCCTGGTCTTGTTTCTATCTTGAAAAGTGGCCATTGAGTGACAATGACTGTTTCTTGTTTTGATTTTTAGAGGTTGCTGAACATGTACAACTGTACAGAGTCCATTATACACAAACTTTGTTTACAGAATTTGATTACTGCTCATGAATTTTTGTTTCGATTCATGTTTCGAACTGAATTCAAGTTAACAATTTAGAGATTGACTAAGGTCTGGGAATGGCATGAAGTGGAAATGTGGCTACAATATAGTAGTCTATTTGTTTATTAAGCTTATTGTCTGTATGGTTGTAATAGTATAATTGAGTTTAAACTACTTCACCCTGCTCAGTGCGCAATGGGGTGTGATTACGAGTAGGTGTTATATCAAAATTCAGGTGTGTGCCATTCCCTATTCAGACCATATTAAAGAGAAAAATGCATGGTTTTTGGATGAAAGCATAGCATTATTTTGAATCTAAAGTTGTGCTCTACATTCTTTATTTGAATGCTTACATTTTCTCATAAGTATCTGTATTACAGATATCATCTCTTGAATGTACCAGAGAACCAAGACCTCAAATTCCATCAAGTAGTGGCATTGCCTGTGCCCTGAAGGTACAGTGTTCAGAGAAGCAAGAGTTTATGAATCTGAACATACGGGCTGCAGAAAATGTAGAGCATAAGGAACAATGCCCAGTTCAAGATGTGAACATCCTCAGGAAACTTGACCCATCAGTGTTAGAGGACATGCCATTTGTTGCATCTACCATTTCACAAATTTCATCCGAGTGTCAAAATTATGGGAAGGTGAAACTGTGATTCCGAAATTATTGAATTTAAACCTATTATGCATGTGCATTTCAAATAAAGGTTGCCATATATCATTCACACAAATTTACTTGTATATTTCATGATAACTAGATTCCTCTTCTAAATGCTATTATCTAATGGTAATTTGTAGTCCTATTATAAGCAATTAATCGGACCACTCTAAAATATTTTATTCTGACTGCAATTAATTTAGTTGAGTTTGAGTCATGAACTTTATTGTTGATATCATTTAGCCTTTTATAGACTCATCCAGATGACATTATACAAAAAGATATGGAGAGTTATTTTCGCTGTCCTGAAACTCTTTTATGTATATCAAGTGTAGCTGAATCATTTCTGTAAGCATATTATTATTGAAAGTCTTTGTTAAAAGTGGTAACATAATTAGTAAAATGTGAAAATTCTTTGTGAGTGATGTTTCAGAATAATTAATCTCTTGTTTGATTTTGCTTTGATCAGAACATCTCACAGAGGACATGGCAGGATTGCTCAAGGGATCATTTTAAGATTTTATCTTTTTGTTCGTTTAAAGGATGTTGGTGGATCCTTTTTGTTGTGATAGGGAGCTGCAAGATTTTTGGTGTTCGGTTGAAATTGAGGAGGAAGAGGAACCAAAAGCATAATCAAGCTCAGTTGCAGCCTGTCCCTCAACAACAGCTGCCACAACTGCCACTGCTGCAGCAGAAGCAGCAACAGCAAGCTCAGAACCCTCCTAGACGTGCAGGAAAGTGGAGGAAGAAGCTGCTAATAGTATTTGTCTTGTGGGGTATTGCAACGTCATTCTGGTTATTTTGGCACTTGAATAAAAAGTTTGCGTTTGGGAGGAATCAGACACTTACCAGCATGTGCGATGAGCGAGCCCGGATGTTGCAGGATCAGTTCAATGTAAGCATGAACCATGTTCATGCCTTGGCTATCCTGGTATCCACATTTCACCATGGAAAGCATCCATCTGCCATAGATCAGGTAATCTTCTTGTCTGACTGATTTAATGCAACCAGTTGACAAGTTGAATATTAGATGATTATTTTGCACAACCATATGAGAGAATTAATTGGAATTATGTGAGTAAGTAATATGTTCATGAATTCAAGAATTCAAGAAGTTATCAGAAGATACATACTCTAACTGTACTCTTAACCTGCGTACTTTGATTTCAAAAGTTATGCTGATCTTGAACTTTGTTCTTTCATTACACAGAAAACATTTGGTGAATATACTGAGAGAACATCTTTCGAGAGACCACTTACCAGTGGAGTAGCTTATGCTTTGAAAGTTCTTCACTCTGAGAGGGAACAATTTGAAAAGCAGATTGGATGGACAATAAAGAAAATGGAGACTGAGGACCAGACTCTTGTACAAGATTGTACACCGGAAAATTTGGATCCCGCACCTGTTCAAGATGAATATGCGCCTGTGATATTGTCTCAAGAAACCGTTTCCCACATTGTCTCTATTGACATGATGTCTGGAAAGGTGTATTTTATTTCTCTTATGATGCTTTCTTATTTTCTTTGACAATTTTTCTTATATGAAGCAACTTCCACTCTTCTTGGACTAATAACAATTTAAGGCCACTGTTATATATTAAGGGTGGGATTGAATATTTCAATGAGGCACACTGCTGGTTGCTTACCTTGTGTGAAATTTAGGACTCTGTAATCGTTGAACTATAAGCTGTTCTGTCTCTGATGTGCCTAATTTTGGATGTCTATGCTATGCATCTAACTTGGTTTATCTCCGAGTGTAGTTGACTTCAAATTGATTACTTGCTAACTTGCATTGTTTTGAATTGATTACTAATTATGATTGTAGAACAACGGATTTGCCGCTTAGGAATTTCTCTTATTGATGTCAATATACAAAATTTCTTTGTTCCTCAATACTCCTACCATTAAATTTCTTAGCATAGCTCAATTAAATATGTATGCTCAAGTTCTGAAATATTTTTGCTCAATAAGACTGCTTTTAGGAGCATGTGGTAAATATTGTCAATGAAGCTAATTTTTCCATTATATAATGCTATTCAGGAAGACCGTGAAAACATTTTGCGAGCTAGAGCATCTGGAAAAGGAGTACTGACCTCACCCTTTAAGCTACTAAAGTCCAACCACCTGGGTGTTGTACTCACATTTGCTGTCTACAACACTGACCTGCCCCCTGATGCTACACCAGAACAACGTATCGAAGCTACCGTAGGGTAAATATATCCCTCATGAATATTCTTAATTTCCATGTATGTTTCATTTGAATAGATTAAATTGACTTTGATGCTCAAATCACTTCTTCAAAAGCTATCTCGGCGCATCTTATGATGTTCCATCACTGGTGGAGAAGCTTCTGCACCAACTTGCCAGCAAGCAAACTATTGTTGTCAATGTCTATGATACAACTAATGCTTCTGCTCACATAAACATGTACGGTGATGTGGTCACTGATACTGGTCTACTGCGTGTTAGCAGCCTTGATTTTGGTGATCCATCACGGAAGCATGAGATGCATTGCAGGTTAGTTTCTCACACAAAGTCTAGTGTAGATATCAGCACAAAGTTGTGGAATCCGGTTTACTTAAATACTGGTTGTTTCTCTGGTTACAGGTTCAAGCAGAAACCTCCTTTACCTTGGACGGCTATAAATTCATCAGTTGGATTCCTTGTTATTACTTTGCTTGTTGGTTATATCTTTTATGCGGCTATAAGTCGAATTTCAGAAGTGGAAAACGACTATCATGAAATGATGGAGCTCAAAGCTCGTGCTGAAGCTGCTGATGTGGCAAAATCCCAGGTGCACATCCATGCTCTACTGATGATTAGCTCTTTGCTGTTATTCAAAATTATAGAAATCGTCTTAGATGAAACTTTGTTTGTGTTTCCTTGTTAAAGTACGAATTTCTCTTTTAGGGGTTTTGTCCTGGCAATTTTGATCTCTAGTGTCATTTTTATCTCCTTATTTCTCTTTAACAATTTACTTGTGCCATTTTCTGTCACTGAAATTTTCTCTCTTTCGTAGTTTCTTGCGACTGTTTCCCACGAGATCAGGACTCCAATGAATGGTGTATTAGGTAACTTAGCGTCTTTAAATTTTATTATTATGGTTTTACAAACCTGGTGAGAATTTGACTGACTGCTACTTATGATCATGTTTCAGGTATGCTGCAAATGCTGATGGACACAAATCTTGATGCAGAGCAAATGGACTATGCCCAAACTGCTCATGAGAGCGGGAAAGATCTTATTTCATTGATAAATGATGTTCTCGATCAGGCTAAAATAGAATCTGGCAGGCTTGAACCAGAATCAGTACCTTTTGATCTGCATTCTATTCTTGATAATGTTCTATCACTTTTCTCGGGCAAATGTAATGAAAAAGAAATTGAGGTAATACCAAGTTGTTCCTTTTCTGTTTACTTGACTTCTTGTTCTCCTTCAATAGCTATTCTAAATATCGTTCTTACATTAACTTGGCTGTGGTGTTTTCTGTCATGAGAGAAGTTCGCCGTATATGTTTCGGATCAGGTTCCTAATGTTGTAATTGGTGATCCTGGGCGGTTCCGACAAATAATTACAAATCTTGTTGGAAATTCAATCAAGGTTAATTATGTTTCTTGCTCTTGCCTTTTCTTTGTTTTCTAATTTCTCTTCTATCGTTTTATATGTTACTCGTACATAATTAGCAGTTGGGAACACTATGTTCTAGCCTGTTGGTTGTAGTTAAAGCACAGTGCCTAATCAGGATAACTTAAAGCAGCCTCCTGTTTTATTTCTTTGCTTTTGTCCCTTGGCTATTTCAATTTTGGGTTGTTTCTACAGACCAAGTTGCTTATCCTACATATTCCTCTCATTTTATGGAACTAATAATAGAAATAACATCTTAAGTTACAGAAATAATAGACAAGAGAAACAAAACAACAAATCTTTCTTTTGAAAATATCTAAGGATACTTGTATGTCTATATAAGGCATGCAACTAGCATGTTTTTAACTGCACATTGGGACTTATGGGTAGCACAGGGCCCCAATTTCACAAAACCAGATATTTATGCAGTCTTCTACCTGGTGTAAAACGATTATGTTATGGTTTCGGTTTCGTAAGTTCGCTTCACTAATTCTTTTATTTGATTGGCAGTTTACGCGTAATAAGGGGCACATATTTGTCTCAGTGCATCTGGAAGATGAAGTAAGGAGCACGCTTGATGTTAAGGACCAAGTGTTGCGACAAAGTTTATATTTAGTTCAAGACATGTCAAACAAGATGTACAACACATTAAGTGGACTCCCAGTCGTTAACAGATGGAAAAGCTGGGAAAATTTTAGAATGTTGAATAACACAGATATAGCGGAGGAAACTGAAATGATTAAATTACTGGTGACAGTTGAGGATACAGGCGAGGGAATTCGTCAAGAAGCACAAGATCGCATTTTCACTCCTTTTGTGCAGGCTGACAGTTCCACTTCACGAACACACGGTGGTACTGGGATAGGATTGAGTATCAGTCGTTGTCTGGTGGATCTCATGGGTGGAGAGATTGGGTTTGTGAGTGAATTTGACATTGGCAGTACTTTTTCATTTTCTGTAACTTTAAGAAAAGGGGACACAACAAAGTGGCAGCGACATGATCCTGCTGTTTCAGAGTTCCAAGGATTAAGAGCTTTGGTAATCGATAAGAGCAGGATCCGAGCTGAGATCTCAAGATATCATATTCAGAGGCTGGGAATATCTGTACATATAACTTCCAGTATGCAATTGGGATGCTCATATATATCTAATACTTGCAGCACAAGGTAATTTAAGTTTATTAAAAAAGTTGTAACAATGAAAGAAATTCTCAACATATGCATGTATTTGTTTTACGAAATTTGAAATATAAAGAATTTATAAAGTTGTAAACTTGTAGTGTACAAGATTTGTTAGATTCTGCTAATGCATGGTTAATTGTTTTGTCCAGTGAGTTGGCACAGTTGGCTATGATCCTTATTGACAAAGATATTTGGAATAAGGAAACTGGCCTTGCACTTCGTCATTTGCTCAAACAGCAAAGGCAAACATTGGGCCTGGATGTCTCGGTAAACCTTCCAAAGATTCTTCTGTTGACTACCTCCATTGATGCTACGGAGCGAAATGAGCTCAATTCTTATGGTCTTGTGGATAATTTTCTGATGAGACCTCTTCGGTTGAGTGTCTTGATTGGCTGCTTCCAAGAAACTCTCGGAATCAGTAAGTTCCGTGTAAATAGAGAGAAACCGGCATCTCCTGGTGATCTACTAAAAGAAAAACGAATTTTGGTGGTGGATGACAATACGACAAACAGAAGAGTAGCAGAAGGTGCTCTAAAGAAATACAAAGCAACTGTTACCTGCGTGAGTAGCGGGAAGGAAGCTGTGAAGAGCCTTACACCACCCCATAACTTTGATGCCTGTTTCATGGATCTGCAAATGCCTGAAATGGATGGGTAATGAATCTGCTGCTCCATAATCTTAGTTTCTGTTTTATGTTGAAAATCCAAAGGTAGCCACTGTACTTCTCGGCTAGAAATTTTCAAACCAAAGTTTATATATTGGTCCCTTCATTTTCTTGATCACTTAGTACTATCAAACTCTAGTCAGACTAACTTTAAATGTAAAAAAATGGTCAATTTATTAATGTTCTCAATGGTCGAGCATTTTCTAGGACAGGTTTCCTGTTGAATAAATCCTCATGAGTAAACATCCAACTCTCAAAGTGTCTAATGTTTTGCAGGTTTGAAGCAACTCGGCAGGTCCGCCGTATAGAGGATGAGATTAATGGGAAAATTGCATCCGGTGAGAATTTGGCTCGATGGCATGTACCTATATTAGCAATGACAGCCGATGTAATTCAGGCCACTAATGAAGAGTGCAAGAAATGTGGGATGGATGGGTACGTGCCGAAGCCCTTCAATGACACGCAACTTTATTCAGCAGTGTCAAAATTCTTCGAATCTAGTTGATGGAGTGGGACATACTTGCAGTATTTTGTAATGATGGTTCAACTAATTGGTGGTTTTTGATATATCTGGATTGACACTCAAAAGCATTTTGGTTGTCTAACTAGTGACGACTGACAAGCCACACCGCTGTGATCTGGTGGACAGACCTGAATCTATCTCATTCTCACCCTTAATGCCGTTCCGAATATGGTAAGCATTTCATTAGTTGTTTTCAATGGACATACATGTATGCATTGGCTCTGTATTGGTTGCATCATTATATAAATTGATTTCACTCTCTTAAATAAAGTTTCCTTGCCCTACTTTGTACACAACCCTTTAGTTAGGAAGTCCTTTTTCATAATAAGAACCTCTATAAACATTTATTATAGAACCATCTCAAAACGTAAGATAAACTTCCATCCCGTTAGTAAGTGAAAACCGAGATTAAGAACATCTAAGTCGATCATGAATCTTGAGTACTGAATGGATTTTTGTTTGCAGGAGTTCTAGGTGTGGATTCATGTACATGTATATTACCTAGGGGAGGGTAATCAATTGTTGGCCTTTTTGTTGTATGTGCACGGCATCATATGATTGCTTTCCAGGATCAATACCAAATTGGTGGCCTTTTTTTTTTTTTTTGTATATACCGATGATTATTTGGCTGTAATTATGCACTACACTCCTGTCTATATTTCCGACATTATGTTCTATCTTCCTTGAAGTAGATGAACAATGTGATGGTATAATGCTACATTATCCATCTTTTGAGATTCAATGAGATGAATGATTCATCCTTCCATCTTCTTTCCACTGTATCATTTTCATTCAAATCTGCTTACTTTGAAGGATATATGAAGCATTGAAGGTTTACGCAAGTGGAAGCTTAGGATTATTTACAGAAGAATGCTCAACACTGACGTTGAATCGACCATGAGCGGATTATCCTCCTGTTACGCTTCTTTGCTGAAAGACGACACTGTTATCGTTAGGATAGCTATGGTGGTTTGTAAATGAATATATACCCTGTTTGTGGAAAGCCTGTATCATTGTCCTCGCTGTACATTTCTTATCTTCTATTTTTTTTCTCCTAGTAGTATCATTGTAAGTTTGTAACATATAATATTGATAGAATATAGTAAATGTTTGGTTTCTTAGTTCATAAAACTGTTCTTTTACTTATCTAGTTATCTATACCAAGCTAGTTTTTAGTAACCTGTTGGACTTATGATTGATTTCAACTATTTTCTCTTCTCTCTCCCCAAGTGGGTTTTGGCATTCACTTAACATTCTCTCTCTTGGTAATTCACCAAGAACCCATCAATGGAATAAAGTTGAAAGGATTTTTAATGGTTGTGGCAACAATATATCAAAAAAAGTTAAAAGGGTAGTTTTGTCATTAGAAACTATTACTCTATATATATGAAACCACTTAATATTTGTGTCTACAAGACTTGGTTCTCATTTGAAACTTTGTTCATCCATACACTGTGAACAAAAAAATGTCAATTGTCTTGCTGAGGATAATGCTTGCTCTGCTTGTTATGTCGATGATCACTCGAAAATCCAGTAAGCTACTAAATTCCCATTTCACTAAGAATTTATTCATTCAAGATTTCAAGTACAAAAGTTGATTAAGTTTTAAGTTCACATTCCAGTTCTATTCTAGTCTTTACATTTCTTGTTCATCTTTTTTTTTCTGTTGGGTGTGTGTGTGTGTTAGACGGGGAGTTTGAGCAATGGTGCATAGCCGACGAGCAGACCCCGGATAATGAGTTGCAAGGGGCTCTTGACTGGGCCTGTGGAGGAGGTGGTGCTGCTGATTGTAGCAAGATTCAGGTGAACCAGCCTTGCTATTTTCCCAACACAGTGAGAGACCATGCCTCCTATGCTTTCAACAGCTACTATCAGAAAAACAGGCACAAAGGTGGATCTTGCTACTTCAAGGGAGCTGCCATGATCACGGAACTTGATCCTAGTAAGAACTTTTTATCCACAGATTTCTTATCAACCAACTTTGTTTTTTTTTTTTTTTACAAGTTTCAAATCTCGCTATAAACAATTATAAATTTCAAACCTTTTTTTCATGTAAAAATGAAAGAATTTAGGCAATTCCATGTGTATATAAAGTATAGGCCACATTAGATTTGATAAGTTCATTTTTTTAATTCAATTTATTCTAAAGGGTCTGCTGCAAAAAATGTGAAAGCCAATCTAATCTTCCTCTCATCACGCAGAAAATATAGGAAGAAAACAAGAGTCACGTGGGAGCCTACTACTCATGTCTGCTTTATTGTAGTTTTATTATAATATGAATGTGATCTTAATGGTTGCACACTGGTGTCAAGTGTCAAAGACTTATTTAACTTCCTCTGAAAAGTAGATTGAAAACTTTAATTCTATGTTTTTGAATGCAGGTCATAATTCTTGCCACTATGAGTTCATGCCTTGATTCATCAGCAATTCTGTATTAAATGAAATACAGGAGTAAAAGTTGAAGATCTAAGCTCAATTGTACCCTTTTTTTTAGTATGAATCAAATAAAATACCTGCACAAAGTGAGGTTGAGATTATTTTTGACCCTATAGTCTTTCTAAGAAAGACATTGGTCGACCGGAGAAATCAGCTCTGTTATCTTTTCCTTTTTCAACTTCATTGTAACACAGAACTTGTTTGATCTAAGTACAAATTATTGTGTTTGCTCATTCGATATGATTCCAAGATTCACAAACAAGGCTGTTAAGTTACAAATGATTGTACTATTTTGAAATTTACATAATGAACGATAAGTGAACACGGGGAAGAAACTATGATGAGAAATTTCTTTCAGCAACTGCTCAAACTCGAACCATAGAAGCGTGAAGCTACGAATGCAGCTACTACAGAAGATAGCCCACTCTTAAGTAAAGGCCAAAGTTCTTAGAACAGCAAGCTTGCCCAAGCAGCAATAAATGCGAAGCCACCAAATGGAGCTAGCCTTGAATACTTCCTGTCCTCAAGTAATGCCACCGCATAGCACCTGAAAAAATTCCAGGGTAACTTCTTCAGCTTTTACACATTCGATTATATTGGTGAAGTGTGAACAAACGATATAGATTGTTTATTGAACGCTTACTGTGAAACAAGCAATTTGGAAAACAGTAAGGCTTCTTGAAAGATGAAATCAAGATTTAAGAAAATAAAAGTTGGTTCATCTTAGGAAAAAACAAAAGAAAAGGTCCATTTAATCTCCATTCTATTTATTTTATATCACATATAAAACGAATTCTGAGCACAATGTGTAGAAGATAAGAACTGTATGTTGATTAGCACTGAGTTAAACATCCCAATATTTGACATATAGCTTGGTAAAAGATAGTCTTTAAAACTCTTAGAGATACACGCACGGTTGTCATAGGTGTTATATGTGGGTGTGCAGTTCAATATGAGCTTGTCTTAAAACTGATTAAAAGCTTGTTGTAAAAACTAAAAAGTATTGAAAACTTTGTAGACCTATCTCTTCTCTATAACCTAATCAGAATTTCACTCATCAGCAAACAGCGACAGTAACATAACCAAATGTAAATTCAAAGCACTTAGCTCGTTTTAAAGTTGTATTCAGAAGAAGCTCAATTAAGTAGAAACTAGAGAGTAGATTCTCCATAAAAGTCCAACGATCTTTCCAAAACGTGAATAACAAAGTGCAGAAACGATCACTTACGTCCCAGAAAAAGCGATAATTCCAGTTGTCAAAAGTCCTCCAAACTGGGACAGAAGACGGCAGCCAAAAATTAATAATTTCTGAACTCCTTATAGATTTATCAGATATAAACAAACACAATCAACGATATAATTAACAGAAAATAAATAATCTAAAAATATACAATATGATATAAATTCAAAGGATCAAAATCATCAGAACCTACAATGAGATGCAAGTATCTTGCAGTCTTTTTAAACAATCTAAACCTCTCTGATAATTTATGCTTCTCAGCTATAACCATCACTAAACTGGCGCGCAGCGGTTCTCACCCCAACCTATACTCCCCAAGATAAACAACCTTTTTTATCCATACATAGTAACGTATACGAACATACAAACCTCCTCTACCAAATATTTATCAAATGTTTTCTCAATCAGCCCATCCATCTATGTAGTGCAATCAATATAAACTTAAATCTCCATATGAAAAAAAATATAATAGTTTTGTTTAACTCAAGATCCTAGCCTCTATTATTGATAAAACATAAAAAATAAAAAATAAATAAAAACTAAAATCTTCGGTTAAAATGTCTCATACAATTCAACACATTTACATATAGATTACAATCTATGGAATCAAAGCAGTTTTTTGGTAACATAAGCACAGAAACTTGATCAAAGCAAAACTGACTTACAATGTTGGGATGCTTGGTGATTGGAGCAGCAAGCATGGCAGCTGTGTGAACCAAATGGTAAAGAGAAGCCGTCTGCCAAACCTTCATTGATCCATCATTTGTGATTGCAGCAAATAATTACTAAAAAAAATCAAAACTTTATCTTTAAAAAAATGTAAAGAGGAAAAGAAAGACATTGGAATGGAAAAAGAATACCTTTGTGTAAGTGGGATCTTTAGGTTTGAATCCATGAGCACCATATGTGCCCAAACCAAGTGCTGCAACTCCTGTAATTAACACTCGAAAATCACAATCTGGGTATTCAATAAAAAAAAATTCTTTATAAAAAAGATTTAATTTTTTTAATACCGGATACAGCAGCAACTTTGTGCCATAGCCTAGGATCCATATTTCTTCTTCACCACTCTCTCTCTCTCTCTCTCTCTCTATGTGATTCTCTCGAAAGTCAATTCCAGTCTTTCAACAGTTTTGCTCATTTTCCAAGGCAGCCTTGGCACCTAAATAGAATTTTAGGGCCGGAGCTCGAAAGCAATTATGGGCCACGGCCCACAAATCAATCTTTGAAAACTTCTATGTGGGCAAGCTAATTCATTTTGCATCAAAATAAATCAAATTGATGTCCCTCAAATTTAGGGCTAAGCCCGTTGAGAGGGTGGGCCGGAGTTGACTATCAAGGCTCACGGGTCCGAGGGTAGAGTCGGACTTAAAAAAAATAAAAATAATAATAATAGTATTACATGTAAAATGAGGTAAAGTTCATCGAACCGTCCAAACCTGTACGGCCTTCGGAGAGGGTTCATGGGTAGGGCTGGGTCTGGCCCTCAAGCTAAATCGGGCCTTGAAATTCGTGATCCAGCTCGACACGTTATTTGACACCTCCTATGTCTATATGTATCAATTACACAAGTCTATACAATCCAAAATTGATTGAATAAATGTGAGGAAAATAAATTTGGAAGACTTTGAAGTATTGAACTAGGACCCATATATAGCCATAGTCTTGTCTCTTTCAACAATCAAAGATTTACCTAATAATTTGCTGACTGAATTCAAATTATATTGATTACACCATTTTCAAGTCTATATTCTATGGTAATAACCCTTCTAGAAGGACAAGCAGGAGACTAGCTAAACAATGATATCAAACTCTTTGACGCACTTCTCACTTGTAAAACCGATAAATTTATACGAAATGTAAAACAAATACATGAAGGAGGTAGAACTCGAAAACTTTTAGAAAAAATTAATTATCATACCAAATTAAGTAACCACTAAATCCACTGAACATCAAAGTTTAAACTATCATATAAAGTTGTCCCACGTATAATATAACTTATTAGACAGAAATTATTAATACATGCATGCAGCTTTAATCAGTGTACAAATACAATAAGTCAACTTTCAAATCCATTTTCATGATTTTTTTTTTTATAATTATTATTTAATGGTCAGTACTACTGACTGATTATCAAACAAATATTCTTCTAATAAACATACAGGAAACTGATATAAACTTGAATGGTTTACTTTGATTTCAAAGTCATAAAAGAATCAAAAGATAGAGAGAAAACAAAGCAAAGCATATGCTAACATGATGATCATAGCCTATGCATATAATATTCCATTGCAAGCGTGCTCTTGAATATTAATAGTTTTTTTTTAATAAAAAAAAAAAGGGTTATCGGCACTAGCCACCCTTGAACTTTATGTGAGTTTGTATTTTACTCATAGAATATATTTTTTAGGCGTTAAACTCTAATTAATTGATAAACAGTTTAGTTTATTGCCCCCTGAACACTTGTTTGAGAAAGCATCTACAGTCAGGTTTTGTCAATAAATAATAGTTCAGGGGTTTGGCATCTAAAAAAAGTTAATGAGGTAAAATGTAAAGTCACGTAAAATTCAAAGGCAACTAGTGGCAATAACCCTAAAAAAAAAATGAGACTTTAATTCTATGGTCCTTATCTTGACTGTGATGTTAGTGGCAAATGACAACTTGATGTAAATAAAAATTTTCTTGGAAATTTTGTTTTGACAGACCGATCGTGATTGAAGGGGAAAAAAAAAAATATTTGTTTTGATATTTGAAAGTCATATTCTATGTATGTTCTTACAAGTTGTGTTGAAAAGACACAAAGTGACGTGTGATTTAGGTTTGAATTTTATTTTATTATTATTATTATTATTATTTTTATTAAATAGACTAACAAAGAATAAATCAAGGCGAAATTGAGAAGACCTAAATTAATTAATTAGGTATACTAAATATCAAAAGATCCGATGAGTTAGTTAACTTATAGTTCGTGTTCTTAATAATATCAAGCGCTAAATAGATCCGTATACGTTTTCTAGATATCCGTATATGATAAAAGGGTTTTGTTTTACCACTATTATGATAAGCGATAGAGAAACATAAAGGGACCCATATGAGACCCAAAATGTGAAAATGTGGACCCATACATGACCCAAAAATGAAGAACATAATGGGTTGTTTAGACCCAATGGAGGCCTACACAAAACAATTCCAATTCACCATTTTTTATTATTATTATTTTTTAAAAAACTTTGGTGAAACTAAACTAATTAAGAGGTTAAAGACAAACAAAACCTGCATAAAGTTATCAATGGAGTTCATAATCTGTCAAAAAGCTCAAACGCGGTCGGCTGTGAGGACAGTGAAATGTGCATGCAAAAAGTCAGCAAAGTCTCCTTCATCATAGCTTTGTGTTTGTGTTCGTGTTCTTGCTCCATTATTAGTTTGCAGCTGCATAGAAATTTGTAAAATCTTTGAAAATGTTGTTCCCTTAAATTCCCATGCGTGAATTAATATATGTATACACAACATGGGTCCTATTTATATATATATATATATATATTTGATTCAATCAAACTTTTCTAGGGTTTTGGCTTTTGGGGTTGGGGGGACACACCTGAGAACTTGACTACCAACAGTACCTCTTTCTCTTTTCACTAAAACTTGGAAATTGAATACCCATTTGTTTTTCCATCTGTTTTTCAATTTGATCTTCCCCGCCGATTACTCATTCTACATTATAATATATATTTTTAAATCATCTTACCGTACAAATTCAATGTAAAATATATCACTATTGAGTATATTGTAATTATATATGTGTTACATTTACGTAGTTTTATATAAATGGGTGCTAGTCAATTTAACAAGTGTAGTTTCTTATTATTGTAGAAAAGGTTTCGGAACTCACGTTATGATTAAAAGTATGCAACGGTGGTAATTATTACAAACTAGGGGGGGTTGCATGCAAACCCATAGTAATAGATCAAACATAATATCCATCCATCCATCCACCCAAATAAAAGAATAATATCAAGAATTGATGCTAAGCATGTGAGAATGTCCCTTCTTACTCATTTCCTTAACACTTTTTGAGAATTCTTTAATTCAAGTTTTGATTGTATCTTTTAGGAGGGTCACTAATTCACTATTGATGATAAATAAAAGAAAGAAAAAAAAAAAAATTGATGATGGTGATCCAATGTTGGATTTGTTTGGCTTGACACTATGATGATTATATATATATATATATATATATATATATATACATATATACCCTTGTAGAGGACAATTAAAATTTGGGGTCATTTTAACTTGTGCTTAAAGGTGCAATAAAGTTGAAAGAGTGGCACAAAATGCCAAATAAGAGCATCAATAAAAGGGTGATTGAAGATAAGAGTGTGTGAGGTCATCCCACTTTGAAGGAGACAATGGAAAGACAAGATTCTTGTTTTTCTTATTACTTTGGACATTTGATTCCATTGGAATCCCTAATGGGTATGCATCATCACATTAATTAAGGGAAATTACACCCATAGTAATCATAATTAACAAATGTCTACTAATAACTAGAAGTTAAAATTAATGTAGAAGTTCTAATGAATTTGATTAACTAACTCAATTACTATAAATAAATACGAGATGAAAGATATATTTAAATGTTTAATTGGTCATTTGTGATGAATTGATACATAAAGAGATAGATAGATATCTTTTAAAATCCATTTATACAAGTGATTATATATGTATTATTGTTACTTAAAATGAAAACAATAACACAATTTGCTAAGATTCGTCTAGATATGATCAAATAAATATTTTTTGTTGTAATATTAAAATGATTCAAATTAACTGTTCAAAAATAATGTTTCAATTCGTGTCTAACTAACTAAATTAGAATATATGTCTACATTTATAAAAGAAGTTGAAAAATAATTATTAAATGTAGACATATGTCCCAATTTGATTATTTATATATAAATTGAGACAATATTTTTAGAAAACTGATTTGAGTCTAAATTTAAAAAGGAGTTCAATGAACTTAAACACATGGAATAGGAAATTTAGTAAAATAGTATTAGGATATAATCAAATGAGGGATATAGGATCCTAAAAAGGCAAAAGGTAATGGGATTAACACAAACCCCTAGAAAAACATCATTACTATTATATTAATTAGAAACAAAAGTTTAAAGATTAGATTAGATTATATTAGACTAGAATCATAATAAAAGGGATAATCTATGGAAGAAAAAATTGAATGACTCATAATTAAAAAGTATATATCAAATTAAAGTGTACCTATTGATTATAACAACTGATTTTAGTTTTTTTTTTACTATTTAAAAAAAAAAAAAAAAACTTGTACCAATCGAATGAGGAATTAGTTAGAATCTAGCAAGATCGAAAGCTACAAGTATGATCCGAAATACTATTCCTAAATAAAATGAGTCTTTTTACATTTTGTCTACCAGTATGATTCAAGCAGGGAAGTGTAATGACTATTTTTCCGAAAGTGGTTGTAATCAACAATTGATTGTGGAGTTGATTATTCAATATGAGATCAATAATTGGTTTAAAGAATAAACTTGTACAAACTCTCAAATTTCCTCAATTTTATCCTCATAAATTATGGATATCGATAATTGATTTTAACATTAATAGTTAATACGAAGTACCAACCTTTAAGTTATTTTAATAAAAATAATTAAAAAAACTAAAAAAGGCAATGCATGTTGGCTGAAGTGTAAGGCACTTCTTCTAACGTCATTTTATATCTCCTTAACGTTTGTTTCTCTACGGCTCTGAATCACTCAAGTGGGTCCCATCTAATTTAAACACTTTATTCATTTTTACCCTCCATTTTCCTTCTAAATTATATCGTATGCCATATACGTTGTTTTATTCGAATTCTAACCGACTAGAGAATTATTATTATTATCATTATATAAATATATTATTTGTATTTTTATTTGTATTTTATTGATCTTATAGTGTGACTAGTTAAGATAATGATGTATTAAGAGATGTGTTGTCTTCTAGTGAGGAAGGTGACGAAATTGAATTTGCAAATGTCCATGGTTAGCTAAATAAATAAAAATAAACAATTTTAGAAGGGGGCATATTAGAAGATATAGCTATCAAAGTTTTAATAAAATGGTGGGTTGATTTTATTTTATTGAATAACTTGAAAGCAACTTCATTGACATTGTAACTATCATTGATGTAAGAAATTGAACCAAATTCATGATTTTATTTAAATAAATTGATAGAAAATAAATAAATTCATTGTTTTATATTATATTTTTGTGTGACTCTCTTTCTTTTTTCTAAAACTATCCGTTATCGAATTTATTAATTAAGATTAATTTTAACTTATTTTAAATTGAATATTCGAATTGAATCTTAATTTAATAAAGTCCAATGTAGATGCACATAGCAATCACAATGTTCACATCTAATGTGTACCATCACTCTTTATCTAATTGAATTATACCAATTTATAATTCTCTAAAAAGAAAAAAAAAAAAACATTTATAATTTATTTTGGGTAACACAATAATGCTCCATAAACAACCACAAAAAGGAAGAAGATGACTTGCATTTATTTGAATTTCCCTTTAAGCCAACTCAGCTACTCTATTTAGTTTTAGTCCACATCAGAATATATTATTTAAATACACATGATAAATGTATCATGTTATTATTACTAAACATTAGTCGGTAGTTGCGTGCATCCATTTGACCACATGATGTAAATACATGCAACAATTTAAGTTGCCATTAATTAGTGGTAGCTATATATGATTAGGAAACCCGTACTTGAAACATTGCCGGACTGAATGAGTATCATTTAATACCAAACCGTACCGACATTGTCGATGTTTTGTTTTGATATTTTATTGTTATTATTTGAGTAGAATGTATTAGAGAATTTTCAATTAATGGCATTAGTGTAATTTTGTGGATAATTAATGGGCATTTACTTATGAACTATTTCTATAACATTATAACACATCTGTTTTTTTTCTCCAAGAAAACTATACTATCTCAATCTTTCTCTCTCTGTTTCTTACTTTCTTGCAGAGAACCTCACAAAACACTGAAGACAAAACAGGTTCTGGTTCTGTTGAAGTGAAGTTTCCAATTGAGATTCCTTAACCAGGTTAGTGGGTATGTGAAAGAAATGGTTTTGATGTTTGAAAGATAACTTTTTCTTTAACTGATATTCTCTTTATCTTGCTGTTGCTGTCTTACTTTTGAAATTCTTGCACAAAAACATGAGGTCCAATTTTGTGGTTTCCATGGAGGACATGGTTTTACTAAAATTGGGTTGGTGAAGGATCAGTGAAAGGTTTGTTTTTTATTTTTTTTCATTTTTAGCTGGTTGAGTGAGGAAGTCTTGTTTGTATGTATGTGTATATGATGTGAAATTTAAGAAAGGTAATGGCTACCATTTTACAAGTCAGTGTCTTCTGCTTTTATTTGTGGTTGATATTTGAGTTCACTACAAGTAATACAAATTGTTACAGGCTTGTAATTGTTTGCTTGCTACCTGTTCAATTTTTCTGCTTTTGGAGATTGATTGTTTGTTGCTGGCTTGGCAAAACACACTTGAATGAGTGTTTGACCTGTTTTCCTTTTCTTAAAAACACTCTGGCTGATGATGATCTGGTGGCTTATTGAATGTGGTCTGTTGAGGTTATTTTCTTGTATTTCTTCAGATGATTGATATATTCGTGCTCGCTTACCGTTGTTTTTTCGTAGTTTTTGTCCCAAATTGCATAATTTGATGAATAATGATGGGCTTATTTTCTGGTATAACATATAGTTGACTTGTTAGGAATTAAAATGAGAAGACAAGACAATGCATAATTTGCTTTTTTGTTTTAAGTAGTAGCAAATTTGTCTAGGAAGATCATTTTTAGTGTTCATTGATATACAATATTATGATTTTTATGAGTATATGTGTGTCCTATACTCCTATATACAGGATTTAAGATGTTGAAGTTGCCTTGTGATTAAGCAAGTGCATCGAAGCACGACAGATTGAATGATAAGTGAAATAGGCCTTTTGTTGATTCAAGTCTTAATCGCTTGGTGATTGTAAAAAGTTTGTACAATTGTTTTTAATAGCCTAAAGAGGTTGGAAATCTTGAAGATCTTCTAGGAGATAGAAAATTGTAAGTTCTTTAAAGGTTTATCGAGGGGAAGAGGTGTTCTGTTTCCCTACGTTTTTGGATCGGTATGTGTAGTTATGAGTTAGAGATAGAGAGGGAGATACAATATGTTTGATTTGCATACTTAAAACTTCCAGATTGCAAAAGGTTTGCGATCAATGGCATTTTCCGCGACATACTACATATCTATGACTTTCTTGTCTACTTCTTCACTGTCGACCACTTCTCATTCTCGGTGTTTGTTTCATTATTGATCCAATTCCTCTTATATGCAATGTACTTCTAGGCTATTCTTCTTGTGAATCATTTGTGCTTTCATAGATTTAGCTATTGAAGTTTTATTTTTCGCTCCTCTTTGCAGATTACACTGATTCTTTGTCGTGCTGCGGTAGTTATCTACAATTCACATAAAAGGATTTTAATGATGCTGATCTCACTGTAACCAAGGGGACAGGAAGACTGATTAAGTCGTAAATGAAAGCATCTCATCAATACAGAAATTCAAGCATGTCCAGCAGATCGTTCTATCAACCAGTGAAAGAAGTTGAACCATACTACTTCTGCTACAATGACAGCAGCGTAGTAACCCAGTTTTCCATTCCAAATTGTTATGAACCATATTGCACCTTGGAGTCATCCTCAGCGAATAATAGTTACAACATATACAATTCCCCATCAACTGTCAATTTTTCGCCCACTGGAAGTCCAATGTCGCAGCAGGAGTCTCAGTCCTATCCACCTGATCTTCACCATTCCCCTGACAATGCCTATGGCTCTCCTCTAAGTGGCTCCTGTATTACAAATGATGCTAGTGATCTGAGGCACAAGCTCAGAGAACTGGAAACTGTAATGTTAGGACCGGATTCTGATATTATCGACAGCATTGATAGTACCTTTCAGAATGGAACTGACACGTGTTCATCGGAGATGAATAATGGAATACAAATTATGGGGGCAATCTCAAGAAGGGATGTGAAAGAGGTCCTTATCGCCTGTGCAAAATCAGTATCGGATAATGACTTGTTGATGGCAAATTGGTTGATGGATGAATTACGTCAAATGGTGTCGGTTTCTGGTGAACCAATGCAAAGGCTAGGAGCATACATGTTGGAAGGGCTTGTTGCCCGACTGGCTTCGTCAGGGAGTTCAATCTACAAAGCTTTGAGATGCAAAGAACCAGCAAGCGCTGAACTCCTCTCTTACATGCACATTCTCTACGAGGTCTGCCCCTACTTCAAATTCGGATACATGTCTGCAAACGGAGCCATTGCAGAAGCTATGAAGGATGAAGACAGAGTTCACATCATCGATTTCCAGATCGCTCAGGGGAGTCAATGGATCACTCTTATCCAAGCGTTTGCAGCTAGGCCTGGTGGGCCACCCCACATTCGCATTACAGGCATTGACGATTCCACATCAGCTTATGCACGTGGAGGAGGGCTAAGTATAGTGGGATGGAAGCTCTCTAAGCTTGCCGAGAAATTTAAGGTGCCATTCGAGTTCCATGCTGCAGCTATGTCTGGTTATGATGTTAAGCTGGAGAATCTTGGAGTTCGACCTGGTGAGGCTGTCGCTGTGAATTTTGCGTTCATGCTCCACCACATACCTGACGAGAGCGTCAGTACTGAAAACTATAGGGACCGGTTGTTGATGCTGGTCAAACAGTTGTCTCCCAAGGTAGTGACCCTTGTTGAGCAGGAATCTAACACGAATACTGCTGCATTCTACCCACGGTTCCTGGAGGCATTGACCTATTACACAGCTATGTTTGAATCAATTGACGTGACCCTCCAGAGGGATCACAAGGAGCGGATCAATGTTGAGCAGCATTGCCTAGCGAGGGATATCGTTAACATAATAGCTTGTGAAGGACCCGAGAGAGTTGAACGCCATGAGCTTCTCGGGAAGTGGAAGTCTCGATTCAAAATGGCAGGTTTTAGGCCATATCCTTTAAGCTCAGTGGTTAATGCCATGATCAAGACACTGCTAGAGAACTATTGTAATAAATACAGGCTTCAAGAGAGAGATGGGGCTTTGTATCTCGGTTGGATGGATCGAGATTTGGTTGCTTCATGCGCGTGGAAGTGAAAACTGAATTCCCTTTTGATCTTCTGATGAGAACCTAGACAGAAGCTGAAGAAGAGCTCATGTTTCTCATGTTTCTCATGTTTCCTCGTTTTTTTTTTTTTTTTTTTTTTTTTTATATATTAATGAAATGATCATCGATCCCCTTGTTCAGAAGGGACACTGATTCCTGGTGAACGCTGCATGTTTCGACAATGAATGTTTCGAATCAAGTAGTATTCCACAATGTCACATTTATCAGCAAGTTAAGTTAATCTGAAGTTGTTGAAGTGTAATCCTTTCAACAATTTAATTTTGATGGAGAAAAGCTTTTGCAAGTTTTGAAATTAGTCCAAAACTAGGAAAAATCATCATCTTTCACCATAAAGAACTCTCTTTTTTCATGAACCACAAGCGAAAAATCGTGCCATATGATTCAATGTTGCAACCATTTGCACCAATAACAAACATGCCTAACCTTCCATAAGTGATAAGCATCTATACAAAAAAATCCTTTAACGGATCAGATAAATCATACACATCTTTCTAATAAAAGTTTGTCTCGATTAAATCCCTTTTTGAATCCCTTGAAGAGGGAAAACAAGATGGACAGATTCAAGAAGACCAAGTAAAAAGAAAAATCATTGCGAAAAAGCTATTAGCAATGGACTAGCATTAGCAGCTTTAATACATCAAGTACTTCTAAGAAAATGAAAAATCTACATCTTTAATTTTGTTTCATATCTGACAACATTACAATAGTTTTACACATCCAATAATTTATCCAATCTTCAGTATCAAGCACATTGTTTCGATTTATCTTAATCAGAACCATCAGTCAGGTGGTTAACCGTCTCTGTGCAGTAGAACCGGCAACTTGAATTCAGCTTCGGACAGGTTCAGGATTCGGTGTCTGTTGTTTCTCACTAAAACTAGTTTCAGGACATGGGGTGACACAAGTAACCGTATCAGGGGGAGCAGAAACGTTTTGTTCAGTTTCAGTCCCCGACTCACCATTCAGTTGGTTGTTTGATCCGTCATCACGACATAAACTATCATGCTTCTTTTCTTCGACAGTATTGGTACCTGACTTGCCATTTTGTAGCTCAGTTGACTTGTTTACCGGACTTGAGCTAGATTTGTCAACTATCTCCAAGCCACCATCAATACCGGTTACTTCAGATTTTGTTCTTGACTTGCCGTTTAGTTGCTCACTTGACTTGCTCTGAGTCCCTGGACTAGAATAGACAACCAAATCGAGGCAGAGAGCATTGTTTTCTTCTAATTTTGTACCTGATTCATCATTATGAGATGCTGTACGGCCAGTACCACTGTTTTGGCCTGCTGTGTTATGAGTAACAGTGTTCAGTTGCTCATTTGACTTGCTCTGAGTCCCTGGACTAGAATGGACAACCATATCGAGGCAGACAGCATTGTTTCCATCCAATTTTGTACTTGATTCATCATTATGAGAAGTTGTACCACTATTTTGGCCTGCTGCGTTATGAGTAACAGTCCTCGATGGAGGCATGTCATGGTCATGCCGTCCCTCGTAAGTTGTAATAACCAATTTTTGATCATGAGATGCCCTTTCAACATGTTTCTTGACTGGGCATCCGGATTTTGAGCACCTGTAGTAATTCCTGACAGCAGATACCAGATATGAAGGTGAAGATAAGTTTTTTACAATTGAAAGCATCAATTGCTTTTGTCTATAATAAACAATAAGGAGAGATCTCATCTTATCACCTTTAAAAGCATAAAGACCTCCATAATCAATGAGCAGAGATGCTATATAAATTTATAAAGTAGTTATGTATAAACTGTACAATTGAAGCATACCTTGGATTTGGATTGCCTTTCACTAATTTCTGCCCATATTTACGCCAGCGGTAACCATCATTGACGATATCAACCTCACTATAAGACTGGACAACGAGACGTGCTTCACCAGTTGATTTATCAGCAAAAGTTGCACTAGCATTAGGATTTTCATTTTTCCTGTTGACAATTTTTTTTTTACTATTTATCATAAATATGTTCAAGGATCTACAGGCACACAAGAAATTCAAATAGCTAGAGAACTAACATACCGGCGTTTTGATCCTGGTTCATCTTCATTAATCTCATCCTTCATCCTATTTGATTGCAAAAGCGGTTTCACATCATTACTTGTTGCAACTGATAGCTGAGGGTTAGCTGTTGGACCGTTCTTATGAGGTGTCTGCCCATGAGTATCGGATGGTTTGTCTACAGATATGAGGTTACAAATTAAACCAAACAACTAATTAAGGGCAAAACCGGACATCAATAATTCAAGTGTCTTTCTTACCTTTGGCAACACTTAAAGAAGGGTCATCTGGTCTCTCTTCAACAATGGAAACGACAAATCCAACAGCTAGTGGGGGATTTGGAGCCCTTGGATGATCATGCTGACCAAAATAAATAGTATCTGTAATACGCCCATCATGGGTAGAATCCAGTTGCTTTTTAACTCGGCAGTTTGGATGAGTACATTTGTAGTAGCTTCTTATAAATTCATTCGCTCTAACAAGCTTTTGTCCATATTTCCGCCAGTTATATCCATCCCCTAAAACTTTCTCACGTACCATAGGAGGAGTGCTCCCTTCAGGACCAGACTGTGATATAGGAGTGATCCCTTCTTCAGGACCAGACTGAGATGCTGGAATGATGTCAGTAATCTCCGATGCTTTCTCAGATTTTATGGAAGAAATGCTTCCTTGTTGATCAGATCTCAGTGAATGACTGGTATCAGGTTCCACTGATTCTTTCTTTCGCACATTCAAGGGAGTGCTACCAACTTGATCAGATTGCAGTGAGCGAATTCCACTAACATGGTCCTGTTCTAATGCATGACTCCCACAATCAGGGCTTTTTCCATGCTGCGATTTATCAGGAGCAACTTCATCTGGTACATCCTTCCCCGGAGAAACCATGTCAACCAGTGAATTTGTATGTCACTATGAGAACAATGACCTGCTTCACCTTCGACTAGAATAAACCACAAGTCCCAGAGTTTATACCTAGAAAAAGCATAAAAAACAACTATGTTTGAGCCACGGTTATATAACAATAAAAATTATACCTTTTTGTGTCAAAAGACACAACCTTGTAGCTCTCAGTAGTAATCACTCAATTTTTGCATCAAAATTAAGTTTTTCAAAATGCTATGGTAGCACACTTCCAATTTTCAAATTTTCATACCAGTTCAATTCATCACATAAAAATCTAAACTTTAAACAAAATCAACAATCAACTAACAATTTAAGCCATTACTAATCGAAACAAACAAGTAAACTTACTTCCACATGCTTCTCCTATAGACTGTTATCCAACTAGGATTTAAAAAGCACTTCGTTTTCCCTCGGAATTTCCAATTCTAAAGCTAAAACATAACATGAAAGTACTTCCAAGTGCCTATTTTCGACTCAATCCATCTCTACCGATAAAACCGCTAAAAAGAAAAGATTATGTATCATCAATCCTTACACAAACAAATTTTCATCAAACTAATAACAACAAGAACAATAAAATAATTCATGCTCTGTAGTCTGTACGCACACATTTTCTGCTCTTTTTACACAAAAAGGAAAAAACAACAAACAAAGAAACAAGTAAAGTTATCAGATACTAACTGCCAAGTAATCAGAAGCTCGAAACTTTCGAAACTTTCGAAACTTTCGATTTCCACGCATTTTCTCAGCAACCAAACAAAGCCTACACGAAGTACAAGCTAAGAATCGACACGTGTAACAACACAAATAAATTAACAAGAGCAGCAACAAAATTCACTAAAAATCATGAATTTAGATAATAAAAAACAAACAAATATTAATCTATTGCAGTACCGGTTTCATTTTTCGGAGTTCAATGCACAAGACAAAGACAAGCCTCCCGAGCCCTAGCGAGAAAAGAGGATGTAATCAGGTGCTTCGATTTCACGTTGCAACCGTTGACTTTTTGACTCGATCGCCACCGCCGCCGCCGTGGATCTCGCCGGCTCGATTCGAGCGGCGAGTCAACGCTAAACTGATGCTTGTTAATTAAAAAAATCTCTAGAGAGAGAGAGGTTGGTGGTGGTGTTAAGAGAGAGAGTCTAATCCGTAAAATCGGACTCGAAGAAGAAGAGAAGAGGTGCGGAGGAGAGAGAGACGATTGGGTGTGAATAAGCACAGTGAAGTATCTGTCTTCTCTTTCTTGTTTTAAGGGTGTTGATTTGATGGGTTGGGTGTGGTGTTTGATCTTCTGTCATTACAGCCGTTGGATGACGTTTTGGGGTCAGATGTAAACATTTATTCTTCGGGATATTTTTGTCTGATCTCACGATTTGAATAATTTACTTTTCTTTTTTAAAAACCCTTTTTTTTTTCTCCTAAGGGGGACACAAGGCATAATATTTCGGGACTTAACGAGATCAAAACACTTCGAAGTTTGAAGATAGCCCGAATTGAACCCGAATAACAAAACCTTAAATTAAGTGATCTTTATGGATTTAACTATTATACAAGACTTGCATAGTTAAAGAAGAGGTTATATTGAACTAATTTGTAATCAGAGATGGCAATATTCTCCGTGGGGATGGGGCCCTGTAAGGTTCCGCACCAAACCGGACGGGGATGAGGGATAATATTTGGGGACGAGGATGAGGATAAAGTCTTGTTTTCAAAGGTGAAGCAAGGCGGCGACGAGGGAAGCACTCCCCACCCCATCCTTGCCCCGATATATATATTTATAATATAATATATAATATTCAGATTTTTTAAATCATTTAACATTAATTTTCAATTTTAGTGGAACTACAAAATTAAAGAAGTAAATGTGTTGTTAATATCATCATATGATCAGGAAGTGTTATTTTTTCACAAAGTGTTTAGATTATGCTGCATGTTCATTGTCAAACTAGTGTTTTATTATGCTGCTTTTAATCGTATATTGACGATCGTCTAGAATTCTTCTTTATTTATGTATGCATCCAAGGCTTTGTAAAACCAATAATGTTTCTATTATAGTATAAATGTACGTAATAAGATTTTCTATAAATGTTTCAAAAAAAATATAATAATAACATAAATATATATTTTTAAAACTAAACCTTAGAAGTTTTTTTTATTTAATTTTTATAGAATCTTTGATTTTATACTAAATATGAATTTATACTTTTTCTTTATTTAAAGTTGTAATTTTTAAATGGTATAATTATACTAAACGGAGAATGAGGCGGGTATGGGGAAGGCCCCTCTAACGGGGAATCCCTCCCCCCCGGCCCCAATTCTCTTAATGCAGGGATAGGGATAGGGATGGTTTTGGAAAGCGGGGATGGGGATGATTTTGCATTCCCCGACCCCGACCCTCCCCGTTGCCATCCCTACTTGTAATTATAGTGAAGTATATTAGTTGAACCAATCGTGTATATTTGCTAGTAAATGCACAAGGTAAGACTTGAATCGTATCGATAAATGACGAAAGGATACACAACTATTCAATTAAGATTAGATGTGTCATCTTACTTGTCATTTATGGTGTATTTACTAAATAAAAATCTCAAGGAAGGAAAGTGGATTTAATTATTGATTTGTGATTTACGGATTTTATTGAAAATAATTACCGGAAAACGGAATTTAATAATTCATAATTAGTAAACATATGTGATTCGTTTCCGATAAAAGTTGATTCATTTTGATTTTCATTCATTAGTAAACGTGTATGGTTTTCTTTCAGATTAAAGTTGATTCACTTTGATTTTCATTTAAAATAATGGTATTTTATCTAAATGGTGTGGATCATTGATTTCTTTGTATTTGAATTGAATGATTGAAATTATTGAGCTTTAGTAATGTCACATCATTTGAGCTTCAAATTTGATGTTCAAATTCGGATAAAGTAACAATATTCTTTCAATTAGGATTAGTAAAAATTAGTCATGAAAATACTCGATGACATCAAGTCGCCACAAAAACGATCCGAGGTTTCTCAACACTTACTAGTAAATATGCCACAAAATGTAAAAGAGTTACTTTATTTACAATTTAGACCCGAAGGTAGTGTAGAATTAAAATTATGACATTTTGATAGAGAAAGACATATTAAACAACGTATTAAATTCATAGGTATCACGAATAACAATACATTATTAATAATAATTAAATTAAATTAATTTTAGACAATAGTATTCACATTTAACAAAATTATCTAGTGTAAAAAGTGATACAAAATCATAGGTCAGACTCGATCGACAATACTAAAATAGAAAAAACAAAGTCTTTTTATTTTTATAATTATATTACAAAGATTCATAATAATAATTATTATTATATTACAAAAAAATAAATATAAAAAATACGACAGTCTTATATTGGGCTATTAATAGGCGTAGAGTCTGGATCAGGCCACCTGGCCCATGCCTATTAGTTAAACTGTTAGAGTGGCCAAAGAGTAAAGAAACAAACCATAGGAGGCAACAAACTCAATATCATGTAAAATCAGGGACAAGAATGCAAATCCCTTAACTATACGGAAATACGAAATCGATATACATACATACACCGACTTTCCGGAAACGCTATAAAAACGACACCGTATATTCATTTGTTTGTGCTAAAAAGGTAACAGAAAAAAGAAAAAGAAGAAATCAATCTTTCGAGTTTCGATCCCAAATCAATTCAATTCCTATCTCGATCAAACCCTAACCCTAACGCTCTCGCAAAAAAATCTGAACGATGCTTCTCTCCCCAGGCCAATCTCCACGCCATCTCTCGTCACCATCTCCATCTTCGTATTCGGAAAACGCTCACCAGATCGTCGATGGTTCCTCGTCGGCCACCCCCCAAAATCCCCCGAAAAAGCGAGCAAAAGTGCTCGACGAGGACACGTATGTCGCCGCGATCGAGAGCATCATCGAACGTGACTACTTTCCCGATCTCTCGAAACTTCGAGACCGGCTGGAGTGGCTCCAGGCGACCCGAACCGGTGACCCGGTTCAAATCAGAGACGCCCAGTTGAAGATCATGGAACGTCGCGTCAAAAAGGTAACGAGTCTCAACACCGATGGTAGAGCTAGAACACAAACACAAACACCCGGTTCCACTTTTACTAGAAATTTTACTCCTTTTGATGAATTTGATGCGAATGTTAAAACTCCAAGAGTCGGAGAATATTTTTCCGGTGAGGGAGAGTGTAGGGACGATAAGGGTGAGGTCGATGTGTCCTTGAATTTAGATGCTTTTTTTAGAAGGTATACGAGCGAAGATAACGATAGTTTTTCGAAAATTTTAGAGAAAGTAAATAGAAAGAGGAAGGAGAGATATGATTTCTTGTTAGAAGGAGAAAAAAGGGATGATAATTTGATAGAGGATGTGAAAAGGGATCGAATTACGGATGGATATGGCACGTCGGATCAGCCACCAAGTACTTTAGAAGGGTGGAAATACACGGCAAAGAATTTGTTAATGTACCATCCTTCTGATCGTGGTGAGGCTCCATTGACTGAAGAGGAACGTGCAGTGAGACTGAAGGGTTTAACGAAGGAGGTTAACTTATCGAATACTCGTTTTCATGGTAAAATTATGGATTATAGGCCGAAAGATGATGGGACGGTTGAAGTGCTTTATACCCCAGTTGCAGGGACCACTCCGGGGCCAGTGTTTGATAGATATGGGGATAAGTCGAAGAAGTATGATTTGGAGGATATGAGGAAGACCCCTGATAGGTTTTATGTGGAGTCGGGAAAAAAAGCAGAGAATGGGTATAGTTTTGTTAAGACGCCGTCACCAGCGCCAGGCGTTGATGAATCTCCATTCATTACGTGGGGTGAGATTGAAGGGACACCAATGAGGTTGGAGACTGAGGACACACCAATTGATATCGGTGGTAGTGGTGACGGTCCTCATTTTAAGATCCCCAGTGCACCTTCGAGAGATGTGAAGGCCCATGAGTTGTCAAGAGAGGCTTCGAGGAAGCTGAGGGAGAGGTCGAAGATATTTCAAAAGCCGCCATTGTCACCGTATAGAGGGGGAAGTGCTAGTCCCAATGCAAAGTTGTTTTCTCCTGCTGCTCAGAAGTTCATGAGGAATGCAATTGCCAAGTCTTCTTCTTCGTCTGTTGATGATGCCCTTCGTGCCAGCTACCGAGGTTCAAGCCCTTTGTTGGGTACCCCTAAAATTGGAAGGAGCGTGTCTAGGCTTGGAACAGATGGGGGCATGAGCACCAAGTCTCCTTCTGTAAGGGAGGGCTCTAATCCTCCTTGGTAATTTCTGGTGATACTATGATATTCTATGTTTCTAAGCAATGTTATGTTGTATTGTACGTAAAATCGTTTATTTTTACCTTTGAAGGATAAGTTTGGTTGATGAATAGCACATAATACTAAGTATTGAAAATGTGTTATTTTAGGTTTCCAAGGATAATTTCTTTGATGTTGATGTTAATGTTATTGCTTTATACTTGTCACTGGATCTCTTTAGAGTATGTGGTTGGTTGATCTTGTCAGTCCAAGAAGATGTGTCCCTTTACAACCTTTTACCTGGTAACTTGTTCCTGGTTTGTCTTGTGTGCCGTTACTTCCATTGGCTTGCAAGTGCATAATCCTCCTCTGATCTGTACCATGTATAGCAGCTAAATTTGCAGGTTTTTTATATTCCCTAATTCTTAAATATTCATATCGAAGATTTTGTTTGGTTAAAGTAAATTGTTGATCGGGTTATAGGCTCCATTTTGCTGCTATACATTTAAAGTCGAAAAAAATTGCTAGTTTTGACTTTTGGTTGAAAGGTGGACTATTTTCTTTATGAGCAATCGGCAGAGCATCCCCATTTTTTCTATGTTTGGATAACAGTCCCTCAACTTCAAGAAAATCAAACCTTGGATGGCAGATCATGGTCATGTTGATCGAAATTTCACATGCATTTGAGAATACAAAATATTTCACATGAAAATCAAGAGTAGTACAATGTCACTAGATGTGTGTATATGTATATATATATTATGAAGATTTGTGTAGTTAAAAGTAATGTCACCAACTTTTATACACAATTCATAAAGTTAGAATTAAAAATCAGTTTTGAGGATTGTTGAAATTCGAATTATCTTGTAATAGGTACTGAATATTAGATATTATGAGGGATACATGGTCAAATGGGTTTTATTTGTTACATTATATTTTATTTACTATAAATCATAAACTATATGTTTATTTAGATGAAATTAGTTTACAATATACCAAATACCCTATAATAAAATTAACCACGTGCAAATGATATATCACTTCTTTAATTCAATATATACAAATTCATATATGGCGTATTTACTAATAAGGAATCCTACTTTGGAAAAGGAATTAAGTTCTTGATTTTCGAATTCATGTGTTTACTAATTTTTTTGGGAATTAAGTTCCGTAGGGAACTTGATTCCCATCACTCACTCTAGGAATCAAATTCTCTTTCCTGATTAAAAAGGGAATTCATATGTTTTTACTAAAATAACCCCACTTATTTTTTTAAAATAACTATATATATTTATATTTATATACTTTGCAGTGATTTTTACTTTATATGAGTGTGAATTGTTAATTACAAATATATATATATATATGTTTGATGAAGACCAAAACATTATACTACAACAAATAAAATAAAATAAAATAAATGAACCGACATGAATTCATATTGCTTTTGCTTTGTATTTCTATTGTTTTTTCTTTAAATATAAACTTTCTTTATTAGTTACGGTCATACATCTCATATATATATATATATATATTGTACATAATGGGTATTTTTGTAATCAATTTTGTATAAATTTGATTTCATATCTAATTCTAAGAAAGTAAGTAAACATATTAATGGAATTTAGTAACTTAATTCCGATTCCCTTCCATTCCCTTTTCGATGGAACTTGTTTCCGATTCTTCTCATTCCCGATTAGTAAACGCGCCCATAATTTTATAATTTAAAACGAGATTATGTTATCGTACAAAATTTGTATAGTTAAGGAAGCCATTATAATTAGTCATCGAATAATTATAATCTAAAAGTTAACAAAAATAAAAAATTAATTATATGTATTATTTAAAAAACGCAACATCAAAATTTATTAAATCGAACTTTTCTTTTTTTTTTTTCAATAAAGAGTACTACATGAAGCCACGGCCCCATGACTTGTTATGCTTGTGTTAGGACTTAGGATATGCTTTTAATTTAGTAAGAGACGCATTTTGCTTGTTTTCTCATTAAAAAAACAATAAAAAGTTGAATATGATCTCATGTATCTAACAAGATTGAATTTGGATTGTGCTTCTTAAGAGAAATGTTCAACCATTTATATGTACTTTCGACCTAAAAAAAGTCATTGCAAGCCATAATATAACAAGTAAAGATCTTATTGTTAATTGATTCGAGTTCTTATTTGAACAAATTAAATATAGATATGTGATTGATAATTAAGAAAAAAATCCGATGAAAAATTAATAATATTTAATTAGATCATCCAAATTATGCTCGATCAAAGGTAATTATATCATTAGATCATGATACTATATATTATAATAAATATCAATGCTGGTCCTAACTATTGCGAAGCCCCCGGACGAAATCTAAAAAATGGGTCACATACCAATAAAATCATCTCCACTTCATCCTAAAATAAAAAATTAAATTAAAAAAATCCATCGTTTTTATGTCTCTGATTGCCCCCTCTTTTTTGTTAATCTTTGGTGGGTAGAGAAGAAATGAAGAATATATGTAATAGGTGATAAGAAAGTGTGAAACTTTAAAAAATTAGGTTTTATACTATAATAAAACGAATTGGGCCCGGTTATATACTGTATATTGCAAAAAATAAAAGTCCCAAAAAAATTAAAACCCGGTCCAATTCGTTTTATTCTAGCATAAAACTCAATTTTTTAAAGTTTCACACTTTCCTATCACCTATATATTTTTCATGACGAATAGTAGGTCAATGTTCATCAAAACAACAATAATTGATTAAAGAAAATGGAGAAAGTAATTAATTAATTAGAGAAGAGATCGCAAATCGCAAAAAGTAGAGAGGCTCACCGGAGGAGAACGCAAATCGCAATAGCAATCAAGAAGAACAATACAGTATGTCACAGGAGAACTAGGTGTGATAACTATCGTGAATTACTTGTGAAAGAAGACTGAATTGGGTGTGAACAGCCAGTCAGGTCATGGAATAAAATGAGGTTGTTTTGAAGACCTAAGAAGCTGTGCTCGGACATAGTAGGCTCTAAAGAGGCCCATCACTTTAGGTCTTCAAAACGACCTCGTAAGCTCACCAATCCCAGGTTATTCCTAACAATTAGGAGAAAATAATAGATGTCACTAGGCTCAAGCATCACCTTCCTCACCGAGCACCAGAAAATATAGAAAACCATAGATCTAGATCTTCAAAAAAGAAAATTTAGTAGATCTAGATTAACAAAAAAAAAAAAAAAAAGATGTCAATAGACTCAAGCATCACCTTCCTCACCAGGTACACTTTTACCGATTACTTTAAGTTTTTATAGTTTATTTATTTGTTTTGATACAATTCTTCTGATTAATTGATTGATGTATTAAGGTTTCAAGCTGCTATCAAATATATCTTTAATCAGGATATATATGCATGTGTGTATATATATAAAATTAATATTTTGTGTAATGATTTTTTTATTTAAATATTTTTTATAATATAATACAAAAAAAAAAAATTGAGTTCAAATCTAAACCTATAAACCTATCCAAACCAACCTGATTTTTTTTTGTTTGGTTTGAATCGGTTTGAAAAATCAAATTGGTTTGGTTTTGATTGAAATATAGTCAAACCGATCCATATTGGTTTGATTTGACATTGAACTTTAACTCAAACCTAACTGAAAATGCACACCCCTGGACAGCCATAGCCACAACCTAATTATATGAATATATACTTCTTAAAAAGGTAAAGTATCATTTTTTTCACCCCCTATATTTCATGAATCTCTTGATGTATTATAAACTTGAGAGGCTTCTTTAACAGAGTTCCATGTTTGGAGACATTTGCTTTATCAATAGAGTGTCAAGTGGGAAAAAAAAGCTTAAATGTATCTGGTGGTAGGTGTCGGCACACGGCTTTCATATTTCCCAGATCTCTGCTTCAACTGTCCATATCTTCAATCTTTTGACCACGAATTTCGGTCTTTAATGAACAACAACCGGCAACTTTTTTCAATTTCCTCTGAAATCTAATAATATTTTCTAAAAAATGATAGAAAAATAAATAAATTATAATACCTTTGATTGGGATATTCTATAAGCTAAGTTCTATATTTAAAAGCTAGTAAACAGCTAAATACGTCATTATTTGATGAGATTTATTGAGATCAAACACTATTGAACATCAACGTGATCCTGGATAGCAATTTTTACAAACTTTTATCACTACTAACGTCGTCCATATAGTTATTTTCACAATTCGCACTCTTTGCATTTATTATTTTTTAAGAACAATGTGTGACTCGAAGATATAAATCCTCTCCCAATCTTTTGTGTTCTAATCTTTATATAGATTATTTCTATTAGTTTTAATATATTTACATTAATCTAGACCATTGATTTAGATGAGAAGATAATCCAAATCCGTGACTCGAACCCCACGTCACTACAATATTTGCCCCTATCCAATAGGAAAGCCAAGCAAGCAAGCAAAGCAACCGAAAGGTGTCGAGAAATTAACGCGGCAAAGGCAACAAACATAACAAACAGCGTGATACACTTGGATTCTGAGAGGTAAAAAGTCACGTGCTGAAAAGTGAGACTTTATAAAGTAAAACGACGTCGTTAGATAGATAGATAGATAGATAGATAGATAGAACAGAACTGAATCTACATTGGCGGTTATAAATTCTCCGGCTTTCTTGGTTTCGTTTCGATTTCTTCTCAAACCCAATCTCTCTCTTTCTCTCACATTGATACGCTACGTTTCGTTGCTGTTCAAGGTACTCTCTCTCTCTCTCTCGTCTTCAATTGTATTGATTTATGTTAAAGAGTGATAGAGATTGATTGATTGATTGATTTACTTGAAAGCTTTGAAACGTCGTCGTTTTCTTCTTTAGAGGAATCTCCATAGCTATTGTTGTTGTTGGACTCGTGGAGTGCGTCGATTGTTTAATGTCGTGAATTAGTTCAAAATGTCATCACAACTAATCGTGACGATCGCCGTGAGCTCTCTTTTGTTGTCACTTTTGATTTAATCAACTAATCGTCGATAATTCTTTGCATTATCTTTCCGATTTTGTTGACTAATTCTACTCTAATTTGTGTATTGCAGGTTAGATTAGACATTGATGATTTGTTCATTTAATATTAGAATCATTAATTGTTTTACGGTTTACAGATACAAGAATGAATATAAATATGCGATTTTGTTGTGTTAATTTTCATAATTTTGTGTTGTGAATGAAAATGTTGATATGAAACAACAACATTGTAAGTTATAACCGTGGTTAATATGCCCTAAGATCAATTATCTTTACATTGGCTTTAACATGTGATTTTAAAGTTCTAAGTTAACATAATTCTATAATTATTAGAAGTTTTTGATGGTACATAGTATCTAACTGATTGTGCTCTTGAAGATGCCTGCTGCGGATTCCAATTCGTCTGACAGAGATGGAGAACCCTTTGTGGAGGTTGATCCCACTGGTCGTTTTGGGCGTTACAGCGATTTGCTGGGTTCTGGTGCTGTGAAGAAGGTTTACAGGGCATTTGATCAGGAGGAAGGCATAGAGGTGGCCTGGAACCAAGTGCGGTTCAGTCATTTCAGCGAGGATCCGGTGTTCATCAACCGGCTTCACTCAGAAGTTCAGCTACTGAGAACATTGAAAAACAAGTATATCATTGTCTGTTATAGTGTGTGGTTGAACGATGAGCACAACACATTGAACTTCATAACTGAGGTGTGCACTTCAGGCAATCTAAGAACCTACAGGAAGAAGCATCGCCATGTCTCGATTAAGGCCTTGAAGAAGTGGTCGAAGCAGGTGCTTGAAGGTTTGGAATATCTCCATACACATGAGCCTTGCATTATTCACCGAGACCTCAATTGCAGCAACATCTTCATCAATGGGAACATTGGTCAGGTAGTTAGTTTGCACATCCTTCGATTAATACGAACATGATCATTAGTCGTTTATAATCACCCAAAACAAGTAAACTTTTTCTTTGGATTATAGTTGAGGCTTCATTCATTTGATGGAATACAAATTACGTGTGTATACATGGTATTTGATAGGATAAGAGTAAATTTGGGTGATAAATGGACAAAAATGCATTGTATTCTTATGATACTGTATTGTTGGTGAATTGAAGTGTGAGATTTGTGTGTTGTTTTAGGTGAAAATCGGTGATCTAGGGCTTGCAGCAATTGTTGGGAAGAGTCATGCAGCTCATTCAATCATCGGGACACCAGAGTACATGGCACCAGAGCTGTACGAGGAAGATTACACTGAGATGGTGGACATATACTCTTTCGGACTGTGCTTACTCGAGATGGTGACCATGGAGATACCTTACATCGAATGTGACAGCGTGGCCAAGATATACAAGAAGGTCACAGCTGGAATCAAGCCCCAAGGCCTGAACAAGGTGAAGGATCCAGAAGTGAAGGATTTCATAGAGAAGTGCATAGCTCAGCCGAGGGCTCGACCTTCAGCCTCCGATCTTCTCAAGGATCCCTTCTTTTCCGAGCTCAACGACGATGAAGCTGACCCAGATGCTTGATTGATCACTTCTCGAATGAACAATATTCTTAAAGCTAAACTGTAATTCTCTTTCCTGAATCTACACTAGTAGGCAGGTTTCGTGGTTTCGTGCTATTACACGTATGCTTCCAAGCTAAATCTCGATTTGTTTCTCCTTAATTGATACCTCCTCTCAGGAATGTATCGTGTATAAAGTAGTAGTGATTGCTACATTGTGTTTTCTCTCCAGTTGTTTTGTCATTATGGTTAATTGGGTTGTAATAAATGTAAATCAGTTCTTTTACTAGATGTGGTGTCTTCGTGATTTCTTGCATTCTCTTGAGGGACTCTAAAATCTTTTACCTTGAGAAAATTCTCTTAGCGACTCTGGAGACAATTGCTTTTGATGTTTGGAAGGCTAAATAAAATTTGAAAATTTTTCAAGCGACAAAAACCGAAGGCTATTTCAGAATCTAGAATGACAAGGTATTCTTATTCTGCTTCTGCGACTTGAAAGTGTGATAGGAAACATAAAACTTTTTAATTATTTTAAGGAAATGAAAAAGATTAACAGCTCTAAAGGATTGTATTACTTGCGTTTTAAGGATCTAGCTGCAACTAGGTCGATAATGAGTGAAAATTGTTTAGGAAAAAGTCTTTGGAACCCATATAGGTCTTGGGTAGTTGACTATATGTAAATACTCAGCAGATAAATAAAAATATTATTTTTAATTAGAAAAGTTTTTTCTTTTTTTTTTTTTTTTTTTTTTTTTTGGGAGAAATATTCATGTTATATTGTTTAACAAAATATCTTTCTAATAAAATATCAATTAAAGCAATGGTGTATACGGTATACATACACAATAATGTACGTATTTTGTCACACGTGCATTAATGCTTTTATTTTTATTTTTGTTTCTTATAGTACATTTACACAAATAAATAAATAAATATATATATATATACATAGTACATGTAGGAGTTTTGTTATGTGGAAAAATAAAGAAATAAATAAAAAGAATCAAAAAGTAGATTTTGGGGATTGAGGTGTGCTGGTAGAAAGCAAAACAAACGCCTCTCGATTCCGAATTTTCAGAAGCCGTGCCGTTTTGGGTGTTTACTATAACCTTTTACAATTTACAATAACTTGATCCGCACTTCATATCCAACTTTGCATTTTCAATTGTATTTCTTCTTCTTCTCAGTTCTCATTCATTCCTCCTTTTATATTATATTTCCCAGATAACCCTCCCTCTCCTCAACTCTCATTTCTCAATGTTATCCCCTTTGAACACTTGCACAAGAAGCAATATTCTCACTTTTTTTTTAATACTAAAACCCCCACATCTATCAGAGACTTTTTTTTTTTTTTTTTTTTCTTGGTGATGCATCAAAGTTAAACTTCTAATATGTAACGTGTGATGAAATCTCCGATCTATGAAATATAATGGGCGCCCACTGAAGTTCATATGAAGCACACATTATTAATAGTTTTAACGTCTTACAAATAAATCACTTAAAACTTGGGAATGATAAGATTGAGGGCACGTAAACTAATCAGAAATCCTAATGAGAGAAAAAACACTTGATTCTTGATTTGTGATTACTAGAATCAAGTTACGTGAAGATCTCACATACAAATTAAGAATTAAGTTCCTACTAGAAAAGGAACTTCATTCATACCTCCCACCCAAAGAATTGGAGTTCTTTTTTCTGATTCTTTTTCCAATGAAACTTGATCCCTTTTATTTTTCATTTCCGATTAATAAACGTTCTATAAAAGGAAATGTAGCTTGCTATACATGCAAGGCTCAGGTGAGGGAAATGTAAAACAAATGGCAAGTTAATGAATTCGAGGCCATCTAGAGATACACAAGAATTCAACTTCTCTAGACTCGAGGAACGTTTTTGAAGCCTTTAAAAGTTGGTTGTTGAGTCAAGCACTCGTGTGCATTTGACTTTGACTATCAAAAAAAAAAAAAAAAGACAGCAACTGCACGCAAGTTGCAACAGAGTTGTGTAGACAAAACTGATCAAACTACCTCTCATTCTGTTTCGTTTTCAACAGGTTTTCTGGATTGTACAAGCCCTGATAATAATAATAATAATACACTTCTTGGGATGGGTTCCAACTTCCAAGCATTTATGGTCATTTAAAGAGGAAGCAATGTCTTTTATTATTTGCCTTGTTGAGCAGTAATTTACTCTCTTGTTTATGAAATCATTTTTTCTTTCATGAGCTTTGTGTTTGTGTGTGATGGAAGTTGTGAGCTCTAAGGATAGTAGTTCAGTGGCCTCAAGTCCTTTCTCTTCACCTAACATCAGTGCTCTGCTAAAAATCAAGATTGTTTCATGGTAAGTTTTATCGGGTCTGGTTTCTATTTTCATTTCTTGATGACATACCTTGCAATTCCTTTGAATGATGATGATTTGCAACTCTTGTCTCAGGAGCCAAGAGACTGGTTTGCCTGTTTCCATTCGGATTCGTGTCGACAACAGAACTTTCAACCTGCACAAGGTAAGATGGATGGCTTAAATTCAGATTACATCTAAAGAAATTGATTGATTCTAGATAACTAATCTTTTAACTCTTTTCTTCTTTCCTATTTTGCAGTACCCACTGTTTTCAAAAAGTGGATACTTCAAGAAAAGATTGAACGAATCGGCTGAGAATGAGCTACCGGAAGAGTTTCCTGGAGGACCGGAAACCTTTGAGATGATCGCGTTGTTCATCTATGGTTCGTCCACATTGATTGACCCTTTTAATGTGGCAGCCCTGAGATGTGCAGCAGAGTTTCTTGAACTGACAGAAGAATACTGTGCCGGCAATCTCTGCGAGCGCTTTGATCTGTATTTAAACCAAGTTGTCTTGCAAAGCTGGGATGATACTCTGATTGTTCTCCAAAGATGTCAAACTTTGCTTCCCTGGGCGGAGGAGCTGCTAATCGTGAGCCGGTGCATTGAGTCTCTAGCCTTCATGGCCTGTATGGAGATTCTTGATCCGGAGAGGAGACGGGAAAAACCGGTTGTGACTTTGGAGGCATTGGTTGGTCAAGCGTGGTGCTGTGAAAGAGTGAAGGGAATAGTGAGCCAGGACCTGTGGATCAAAGATCTCATAGCTCTACCGTTTGGATTCTTTAGAAGGATAATCGGGTCCTTGAGAAGGCAAGGAATGAAAGAAAAATACCTGAATCCTATCATTGTTTTCTACGCAAACAAATGGGTGCTCTCCAAGAAGACGCGCCAATTCTGGGAGAACTCTAATGAGAAAATCGGGAAGAATGACACAAACAACAAAGCCTCAGAAATTTTACAAGGTATTCTTGATTTACTTCCTTTGGGAGAAAAGACTAGCAGAGCAATTCCTGTAGGGTTCTACTTTGCATTGCTTACTAGATCTCTTGAAGTTGGTTTGAGAAACGACATCAAGACAAAATTGCAAGAACAGATTGCATCTGTTCTGCACTTTGCCCGGGTGGAAGATTTTCTCCTTCCAGATATTAGGACAGAGTCGATTTCCTCCAGCTCGGAGTTGGCTATAATGGAGAGCATATTTTCAACATATGTCTCATTTAATATGGAGGCAAACCACACTTCTTCGGGAAGCAACTCAGTAGTTGGGGAGTTATGGGACAGTTATCTCTGCCATATAATTGCTGACCCAAAAATGGGGCCTAAAAGATTCATGGAACTCATTGAAACGGTTCCAGTGACATGGAGACACAGCCATGATCAACTCTACAGAGCAATGAACATCTTCCTACAGGTAAGCTTCACTAACACAATTCAAGTAAGGTCAACTTGAAAATCACTTGCACAGAGATAAGATCATATACCATAAAACCTGACCCTATTTTGGCACCAAACCATTAGCATGTCCACAATTAACCAAACAGTCTGATATCTTATTCTGGGATCTCAGTTCTAGTCATCTATCATCAGGCTTAAATCACAGATAAAATCGATTAACCTTTTACAGAAAGATTAATTATTGGTTAAATCAGCCAACCGATAATTTCTAGATTGATGTTTTTCAGGCACGCAAGCATATATCACAAGAGGAGAAGGGGTCAGTATGCAAATACCTCAACTGCCAGAAACTATCACAAGAATCATGCATTGCAGCTGTTCAGAATGAGATGATGCCGCTACGTCTAATTGTCCAGGCTCTTTTTGTTCAACAGCTGAACACTCATCAAGCTTTCAAAAATTGCTCAGACTCGTTCAGGTACACGCATTGCGGAGAGTTCTCTGGAAGCTTGTCTAGCTCAAGGTGTCCAAACTCCAAAAGCCAAAATCAGGGAGAGAGCCCATATACAGATGGAGCGGAGCCAGGCAACAGACCTTTGAGCTGCCTGCTAACAAAAGACCTTGGAATGCATAGTTGTGAGTTCTCAAGAAAGGACTACGAATCCACAAGTTTCAAAATTCAGAACCTTGAACAAGAGCTCGTGTCCCTGAGAAGGACCCTTCAATTGCAGAACATATCAAGTAAAACAGAATCAAATCCAACCAAACCACGAAATATTAAATTCTATGGTCTTGAAAGTCGATCATTGAGCAAGAAGAAGAATCCTCTAGGACAAGTGACAGGCTGCATTGGGCATGTAAATTTTGCTTCACAGAGAAAATATGCCAGTAGGCTATTGAAGGTCTTTAGCCGGATCTCCTTGTTTGGAAGCAGAAAATCAAAGAGAAAGCCGGGTACACCCGGCATATGGGCCAAATCAATCTAGCAGAAATAACATAGCATGTATTGTACGCAGAATAGTTTTGAGAACAAAGATCAAATAACTGCTCCTTCAAGTTATGTAAAATTTTATATTGATAGCATCTCAACTTCTGCAGGCAGTATACATCAATGATCAAACTTAAACCAGCATATTGAAAAGTAAAACAAACGAACAAAAACATCAAATACATTACAGGCCATGTATTCTCTGCTTATGATGTTTAAGAGATTAATACAGTCTCAGTTTCTTCACAAAGATACATTAATCTTATTAACTCATTCCGATTTTCCATCACAACAATGTGTTTGAACAACAATTTGTTCGAAAATCTTATATCAGGTAAATTGGCTATCTGACATTTGTATCTCATTCTCTCCAATGGAAACTAAATACACCAATCTCAACAAGCAGCGAAGCATATATTAACGAAACGTACAAAGTTAAATATTAAAATTCACTCAAATCAGGAAGGGATCTCTACATCCATTTTCTTTTTTTCTTTTAGCAGAAATACATCAAATAATCCTTCAATTGGAATATCGAACTACAATAATTAAACATTCTGCTAATATAGATCTCCGCCGGATGCATGGTGGAAAAAAAATTAGTCTCTACAATACGGAAACACCAAATTCCATGAACAGGTTATTGACTTGCCAAATACAGTCTGTGTGTTCTAATGCTAACACTCACACCACAGATATCTCTATATATGCAAGTCAAAGATTTCTATAAGATGAACATTAAAATGGAAGCAATTTGCTAAATAAATAACGTGTCAATTCTAAGTATGTTCATATAACAACTTTCGATCATCTAACTTTCATTCGCCTCTAAATAATTAAAGCTATGACTATAACCCAAATCAAAGGTTGCAAGAATACACCAGCCTTGAAACCTAAAACATTTGATAAAGAGAATCTTCTTTTTCAAGCACCTTGATTGCCTCTGATGCATTTCAAAGACTGACAACGATGTCAGTCTTGTGCTGCCTGTCAAAACAAAATGGAAATCTCTATTCAAGCACTGAAGGGCAATGTGAGGGGAAAAAACACAGAAATGAGATCAAGTACAAGGTGATCACATTATAGGGCTATCTAGTAGAATTCAATTAATTTTGAAACTATTACCTCTGTGAAAATGCATGATAACTATTTTATGCTACAATGCTGTTACCACCCTGCTTTGCAACATCCTCGACAGTTCCAAGAGATGACTGTGGAACAGCCTCTTCTGCCACTTCCGTATTATGGGTATCATTCTCACCAGCTTCATGAGAACACTGTGAGTCATTGATCTCAGCTGTTGTATCACAAGTTTGTGAGTCATTGACCTCAGCAGTTGTGTCACAAGTTTGAGAGTCATTGACCTCAGCAGTTGAGTCACAAGTTTGTGTGTTCTTGACCTCAGCAATTGCATCAGAAATTTGTGTGTTCTTGACCTCATCCGCTGAATCAGACATATGAGAGTCTTGGACCTCGTTGGTTGCATCACAAATTTGTGAGTCATTGACTTCATTAGTTGCATCACATGGCTCAGATGACTCTGTAACATTATTTTCTGACACTTTAGCTCCTTGAAGGGCAACCTCACAGGCTACATAAGTGAGCTGAGAGCCATTGACACCATAAGTTGCACCGCGGAGCTGGGAGCCACTGACCTCATCAACTGGATCATAAAGCTGAGATTCATCAACTCCATTCGCTGCATCACACAGCTGTGTGTCATCAACCTTGTGATCTGCATCATAGAGACAGAGCCCTGCATCATCACTCTCCCCAACTGCATGAGTCAGCTGTAAATGATTTACCTCACCATCTGCCTGACGTAGGTGCATATGATCAACCTCAACAACTCTTCCTAAAAACTGAGATTCATCCTCACTAGCTGCATGACCTTCCATGGGATCATTTTCTCTCTTCCTTTTTCCAGAACCCTTTCTTCTTACTCTTTCCTTTCCCCGTGTCCGTTTCCCAAGTTCAGTTTGTGGGGTAACTGCAACTACAACTGGACTTCCAATTTGGTCCCTCAAACATTCCTGTGCAATACACCTTATCCTAGAAATTGAGTCAAATTGTTGCTGATCCAATCCTTTTGTCGAGAATGTATCAGCTAAGTATGCAATATCCCTCAAACCAGAAATCTGCAATGGTAGGAAAAAATAAATGTGTTACATTTATTGCAAAAAAAATAAAAACCTAGAAAATTACAATTAATTTATTTAAGGACCTTTACCGTTCTCTGAAACTCGGATGAGAGAGATATAGGCCGTCCCACAACTTTACGAGTAATTGTGAAATACCACTGCATGTAATCATTTTCATCTGCATTATCATCATCTTCTACGACATGTAGTCTACGTTCCGCCCATTCATTAAGCTCTGCCTCCATTTTTGATGACAAATCTACCCCGCCATCAACTCCACGACTCTTTCTCACCCATCGTAGTACATCTTCAGGGATTGATTGAAGCATCCCGTATTGCCTTAGGCAGCGATCTGGAAGGTGTCTTTCTGCCTTGTCAAAGCATATCAACATGGTTTTTGATCTCCCCAAAATCAGAGTGCTTTTAATATCTTCTGGTATTACTGTACTGTCCATATATTTATAAGGAAGCCAGTCCACCTATAATCAAGACAATATTCACTGTTTTATAGTATTCTAATTTCTAGACAACAAAAAAGAAATATGTATTAAACGACACATTGAAGCTTACATCAACTGGTTTCAGGGTGTCAAGCGCCTTGCGATAAAAAACTACATCACGGTTTGTAGAAGGACCACTTTGTTTTCCTTTCCACCTCAGAACAAACGGGAAATGATCATGGATGGGATCCCGATTCAGCTTTGGCCGGCCTATATTCAGATGATAATAACTCCAACACTACAAAGAAAGATAATTTATCAATCTCATCATTTTATTTGATGACTATAAACATAGCAAGACATCCATTGCTTCTTTCAAACTTTCCACTAAAAAGAAGGAAGCGAATAACCTGTAGTAATGTCAAACAACCACAAATGGTACTTTGCGATTTCACAGAGGCATTGCCAAGTGCTCTATACAAGAATGACAACGCCCCAGCACCCCACGCATACTTCCCAGCTTCATCAAAATCCTCAAACAACGGGAGATACATAACAGGCACTTTATTCCCCGTGGTAGTAGAGAATATCGTACTTCCCACGAGGTACAACAAATAAGCTCTCGTATGCTGCTCAACTTCCTCAATCGATGCATCCTCAGGACAATTCGAAAAGAACTCCTTCAACCAACTTAACTTCACCATCCCACCACTTGCATAATTAGAATCAGGTACTCTCCCCAGATATCTGCCACAAACCGAACTACAAGTAGTATGTGTTATCCCAATCACAGGCTTCCCATCTATAGCCAATCCTAACATCAACGCAACGTCCTGGAGAGTCACGGTCATCTCCCCAAAGGTGAAATGAAATGTATTCGTCTCCCTCCTCCACCTCTCGACCAATGCAGATATAAGCGGATTGTCTAAACTAATCGCTGGAATTTTTCTCAAGTAACCAAACCCTGCCCTCTCCACTAACTCAATCTGTTTCGGAATCAACCTCCACTCCCCTAACTTGGAAGTGTGTTCGTGACACCTAAGCGCACCGCGCTCCTACACAACAACAACGAATTCGAAATTCAATCTCTCATCATAGGCTCAAATTAACAATCTTTTTCAATAATTCAATCCAAAAAAAAAAAAAAAAAATCGATTTCTACAATGCAACAGAAAAACGAAAGAGATATGAACCTGGCCTTCCCAAACAGCAGTGGAGACATGCTTTTCCTGATCGTAAAGTACGCAAGGATCAATCGGTCCAGGATTGGTCGTTGAAGATGTGTCCATCAGCATTTAATTATCACGAACTGAAACCAAAAAATTATCTCATTCGATGAAGTTGTAATTAATCTTGACAACCGTTTGGTTTCAGAGAAAGCGAAGGAAAACGAAGGAAACGAATGGAAAATTTTCGATTCCATGGTTTTTGTATCTGTGTTTGAAAATTTTGTGTTGTTTGTTTATTTTGATAGTAGTAATGAACAGAGTTAATAAATTTAAAAATACAAAACGACGACGGAGAAGAGTGAAACTAACCTGAGAACTTGATAGATTTAAATGCAAAACGACGCCGGAGGGCAGAGAAATCGCACCGGTCTCTCAAGTGAAGAAAATTGAGCAAGAGAGAATATTGTATCTGAAATTGAAAACCCTCAAAACGACGAAGAAGGCGTCGTTACAGATAAGAGAAAACGATGAGTTTTGAGTGATTTTTGGCGTATTGTTGTTGCTGTGGAAAAACCTAATCCCAATTTTTCTTGTTAACTCCCTCGGACACGTGGCATCGGTTCGATGAAATTTTGGGCCCAAGCCCATGTATCGGCCCAAGTTTATATATATGTTATATGGGCTATTGTTTGATCCAAGAATTGAAAGGAAGTCAAATGATTAGACGTGTTCACATTCAAGGTTATAATAAAACTTTTACGGCAAGGTGTGGTTGATCAAACGGTATAAAAATAAAAATTTTGACCATAGGATTTGATCGCCCACTACTAATATAAAAATAAAAATGTATTACCGTATGTGTTAAGAAATAATGTGTTTACGGGTTCTTAATTTTTTTCATTAATAATAATTAATTCTTATAAAAGACTTCTTACATATTAGAAGAAGTAAATTCAAACATTCAAACGCTTATTAAATGGACTATTAAATAAACAAGTGACTAATGTGATACATATTTTCAATCAAAGACTTTTTCTCTATTAAATTAAAGGATGATGATATTACCATCTATAAAAATAATTTATGTAAACATATTTTATTTAAAAATATCTCAATACAAATTGAATTGACCAATAAAGATAAATTATTTTAAATAAAAACTAAATGTAATACAATAATACTACTTTATTCAAATGATATGACAATACTCTGATTCATTTATTTAAATTATATTATATTTATATGATTTACATGATTCATTTATTCCTTCTTTTTTTCCTTTTTTTTTTTTGGTGTAACACTCAAATAAATCATAAAAAGAGAGAAACATCCATAAACAACCGATAACTAAGATTTACTATTAGTATTATAATGGATGTTTATAGTAATTATTTAATTTTAAATTTTAAAAATAGATGTATTAATAAATATGAGTTTATAAATCATATTTATCGATAACAATATCTAAACAATAGAAAGAAACTCTATTTATATATACACATAATAAAAAGCACATTGAAAATAACAAATTAAAAAAAATAAAAAAAATCAGAGAAGATTTCAAATTAAACAAGTTGGGACAAGCTAATACTAGAGACGATTATAGTACAAACAAGCCCAATTAATAAAATATAACAAGCTGTTAATAATCCAGATTAGATACAACCATTAAATAGCTGGAGCTGCCTCATAGAAGGGTTGGTCCTCTGAATCTTATGAGACTCCAACACACTTCTTGTTGCTTCAATGACTACTTGTCCATTCACATTCACGTAGTGCTGGCGACACACCGGCATGTACACGTCAGCTCCTCCAATGAGTTCGGTCTGCTTCTCCCCCGTCTTCCGCAACGTAAAGAATGCCTGTTTGCCGCAGAGCTCACAACGGGCGCTCAACTTGGTCACAGTTTCGGCTAGGGGTATTACGTCAAGAACCGATCCAAAGCTTCGTCTGTATAAATAAAATCGTGTTCACGTTAAAAAAAATTCGCTTTATAAAGAATTAGTCATATCATGATGATTTTTAAAATCTTGACCTCAAATAATCACCGTCGAGGCCTGCGACAATTACAGTTTTGCCATCGTGATCAGCAGCCTTGCAGCAGAAATCGTAAAGATCTTCGAAGAATTGGGCTTCGTCAATACCAATCACATCAAGCTGCTCATACGGAATCAAATGTTAAATTGAACATCAAAATTACAAAAATTAAAACTTTTTTCCAATTTTTAATACAGTAAATTGATGAATTGCTTTGCAACTGATCACGTAATACCATCGACCACACAAAATCAAATGTTAAATTGAACATCAAATTCCAAAAATCAAAACTTCTACGATTTTTAATAAATTCAATTGATGAATTGCGTCGCAATTGATCAATAATTTTTGTTCTATCAAATTCGTTTACTTAGTCAAAGTAACAATTGAATAAACAGAAAATATCGTAAACTGTTCACACCTGAGTAGGGGATTCGGGTTATTTATTGTAATAATTATAAAAAAAAAATGATTAAGCTAAAATTAAATCAAATTAAATCCAAACAAAATTACCTTCTCATAAGCATCGTCGCCGAGTTTGGCCCGAAACGACGTCAGATCTGGAAGCGCCCAGCACGGAAACTTGATCCCGTCGTGAGTCACCACCGAGTCAATCGCGTATCTAGTATCCTTACTTGATTTTATCATCGCAACATTTCTACACTCACAATTTTACAAACAATAAATAAATAAATCAATCAATCAAATAAGTGATTTCACTGTTTAAATTAACATAGATATGGCATAAAATAAATCAAATCAAGTACCTGCCGTTGTTTCCTTCGGATCTGATCCGACGAAGGAGAGCAGTGGTCTTCCCGGCAAACATGGGGCCGATGATGACGTGGACTTCGCCAGAAGCACGGTGGGATCCATCGATCGGATTCAGCATGGTTGAGGGCTTGAAGGAGGCCATGATTGAGAGGAAAGAAGCAAAATTAGGGTTAAAGTGCAGAGATCAGATCGGATTCAAGTCGTGGAGAGAACGGGTCCTCAGAGTTTGAAATATATAAAGGTTTTTGGAAGAGTACTGTGAAAGTTTCGTTTTTGGAGCGTTTTTAAGGAGTTTTAAATTTTGGAGGGAAGAGAAATTGGTTTTCATTGGAGGGAGAGACAGAGACTAATCTTAAATTAAAACTAATTGTTTTTTTTTTTTTTTTAATTAAATTATATATGATGGATATTTCAAGAAAAATATTATATATGATGAAATTCATTGAAACATTTTAATTTTAGTTATTTTCCTTTAATAAAAATCTTTTTTTTTTTTTTTGTTAGTTTGGTAAAGAAAAAACAACTTCATATTAATTTTGAATTTTAATTAATTAGTGTTTGAATATACAAGAATAATACAAGTGAGATTAATTAAAATAATTCTTTTATTAATTTAAAAATAATACGTATATTTTTTAAGTCAATCTCTAACTATGCTAACATTTAAAAAAAAAAAACCAATAAATCTACAAGGCCTTATTGTTAGGGTTTTGCTAAGTTACCATTAACAGCAATATTACTAAACAGTTTCCAATATTTAGATTTTGGTGTATAAAAGTTAAGGATTTGAAAATAAAATAAATAAATCATCTCTCTAACATAAACTGCCCAGTAACATTACTGTTAACAAGGTGGTTGCCTAGGTGATCCAAGGATTGAGATTAAAAACTCAAGTCTTTGGTTATACTTCTGACAATTACATTGTGGTCAACCCTTAGGACATTTAGCTCTGCTGGTGGAAGGACAGACATGGGGTTAACGTCAACGATTCGAATCCTACCTAGGCTGGGGCGAGTACTGATTTACCTGCTTGCATTCTTGTGGGGGGTCAAAGGTGTGGCCCGAGGTTTCTTATATGTCATACTCCGCGAAACCAATATACAGGCCACGGCAGATCACGCAGTTGGGGATGACAGATGGATAGATGTTTAGACGAAGTCTGAGATCCTCAATACCAAAACAATAAATATAAATAAATAAATTACTGTTAACAGTAACTTAGCCAAACCCCTCATTGTTATCTGTTAGATTTCAATACAATGAATAAAAAAAAAAATATTAATAACAAATATAAATAAATAAAAAAATCGTGAGTCTTTTATTAATTTATAAACATTGATTCTTTTACTAAAAAAAAAAGTCCATCTCTAATTATGGCCAACATTATAAAAAAATAATAACAATAATAATAAAAATAAAAACCAATAAAACCTACAACCTCACTATTATATTGAATCTATAAGATTTGTTAGATTTCAATACAATGAATACAAAAAATTATAATAACAAATAATAATAAAAAAATCATGTAAGTATATAGTTTCCGTATACTTCCGTTCTATATTTATGTTGGGGATTGAGAATTCAATATCTCCTTACTCGTAAAGAAACTAGTATGAAAATGTCTTTCCGATTTAGAATAAAATTAACTAATGTTAGTAGTTTTAGCGTTTGATCTAAGAAATTTTCGATAAACCGTGACCCATTCTTTAATGACACAAAGCTACATACCAATAACTGTCTAGTTATGGTGGTATGTTTCTCTTACACAAAAACGAATAATTTATCACAAATCCCTTCTTAACACAAGTGTCATTTACCTTCACCTTAATGATATTGTGAGATTAGATATCTCACAATTATATGAATAGATATCCGAGCGGCGGATATATAGTATTATCACGGAAGGTACCCATTAGACCCTTTAATTGATCGGTGCCACACTTTTTTATTTATTTTTAAATTGAATATTTTAAATTTAAAAATTACATTCTTATATTATTTTCAGCCGGGACACATTCTGTAATGTAGAACACGACTAAAACAGATGTTTCTAGCAAAAAAAAATCACTTTTCTTGTCAAAAGTTACAAAGCATTAGACATCCATCAAGTTACATGTGCCATTGGATCAAAAGCAAGGACCCAAAAAAGTAAACCTCAAGCAGGCCCATGATTGGATGATGAGGATCAAGGGAACACAAAGCATTTAACTTTTTACACATTTCAATGCACTGTCTTGCATGTGATTATTTCTCTCATCTATCATCACTTCACAAACGATCCATCACCAACTAGTGGTGGTAGAGTGGAGGCCTACCCATGTAATGTAATGTAACCCACTAACCTTCAAGTCACTGGATAATGAATAAAACGTCCAAACTAAACCTTGTACAGTTGTACTCTTCTCACACTTCCGCATTTGTGATTGAGATTTCGAATTTCATCCTATTCGTAAAAAAATAATTGTGTTGTAGACTTGCGGGAGTAACTATCCGAGTCACAACTTTTGATATTAGTGTTATATTAAAAGAAAACGTTAGTATTTATGAATAGGATTTCGAAACTCACATTATTCATAAAGAAAAAAAAATTTTTATCAAGATATATTTTTGCAGCGTTGTGATAGTAACTATCCGAGCCATGTTAGTATTGATTGACCCGGTCTTGGTATTGGTTTGAACACTTTGTAATGTACATCTCATGGCAAATTACGAAACCGACCTTGATTATACATTCTAGTGATTAATTTTAGTAGGGTATTTTGGGTATTGAAAGTATTAGAATATGGTGAAATTTGAGGGATATAGCTGGAGGTTATACAACTTATAAGCCAGCTAGCCAGTGGAAAGACCAAAGTACCTTTCGTGGGGTGCACGAACCAAAATGGATTTATTTTTCTAATTATTATCAATATTCTCATATTCTTATCTTGTGTTTGGTAGCATGTCTTTAAATTTTTTTGAAAGTTGAGATTATATATAAATATTTTGATTTAAAAAATAGCTCGTAAAATTCATATCCTTATTCTAATTCCGACACGAATGAAATTTGAACTCAACATTTTTTTTTATACGGTATTACAAGATTTTACCGGTCAAACTATACGTCTAAACAATACCACATTTTTTTTTTTTTTTTTACATAAATAAAATAGTAAGTACATTACAAGCTAAGAGTATAAAAAGGTTTTTAATTATCAACCACTGTATAACAATAAGGTAGAGGTCAAATGTGAATTCAAAGAGATAGCACACATATTAGGAAAATGACATACTACTAGCAAAACAAATAAATATTTTTTAATTATGTTTTTATTAATTTTAGAGCACATTGTTTGGTTGGTGAATATTACAACATTAGTGTAGACATTTAAATGGGTTGATTTATTAAATATTCACCCTATAATGTTAAGGAAAGAATACAAAAACAATTGGTGTGAATACCCATTTTTTTTAATAAAAAAGTTGGTATTGATAAATATTGATTGGTTATGCTAAAATAAATAATTTTTTTTTTATTTTTTTATTTTTTATGGTATTATACATATTTTATAGAGACTTGTTTTTATTATTAATTTAAATGAGAAAATAAATGGTAAATTAACAATTGATTAGAGTAGGGGTTTAGGTTTAGCTCTTTATTTTTACACATGTAAATCCCCAATTTAACCCTACATAGCTATATGCCTGTATCTTAAGTTCTACTCTACCATGTCTTGTTTGAGTACTTTGAAATCAATAAATAAACAAGAGAGACAAAAAATTAGAAAAAAGAAAAGCATTCACACCAAATATTTCTATATAAATGGCATACCACTTAAAACACCTTCAAAAAAATCATAGTCAACCGATCATTCAAAGAATCAAAGTCAACACCATCAATGGACTCCAAGCATTGTGATTTTTCAACCAAAGAGTTAAATAGCAAAAATTATGATTTTTTTTTTTCAACGATTACAATTAGGATCAATTTGGTATTGCTTTAAAAAGGTTAAAATTATATTATTTTATAATTTTAATATAAAATAGTGTTTGGTAAAATTTTTAAAGGTGATTAATTGATAATCTGACAAGTTTTGATAATGATTTTGAGAAGTAAGTGAGATTACTTTTTAAAAGTGATTATTGAATAATCTATTTCAACATCTAATAAATCTTTTAAAATATCATTATCATCCTTATGAAATCGAGTTAAAATCATATATATATATACACTTTATTTCATCTTAAAATTAAATATTATATTTAAATATTGTTTTGATTTGTAAAATCTTTTAAATTTGTATTTACTATTCTTATGGATTTTTTTTTTTTCTAATTTAATATATATAATTAATGGAAAAAAAATGAAATAGGGTCTTAAACTCACGTATATATTAGTCATTATAACTAATCTCAGCACTTCTGCGATAAAATCACCAAACATGTGTATACCACTTTTGAGATATGTTGTAATTTTAAAAATATAATTAACCAAACATCTGCTGATTAATTTCATAACCGATTATTTATTCAGCACAGATAAAAGTGATTATTATAAAAGTTACAGCAATACCAAACTGACCCTTATTTTAAGCTTTAGAAATGGGTACAACTAGAATATTTTTCACAAATCAAAGGGCTAAAAAAATAATAATTATGATTTTTTTTTTTAAATTATTACAATTAATTCTAGATTTGAAGAGGCCTATAAAACTCGAACATAACACTTCAATAATATAAGTACGAGTCACATACCATCGACATCGGACAAACTTAAAAAAAAAAAAAAGGGGTTGATGAGTTTTTTATTTTTATTTTTATAATTATTATACTATTCGAGATTTGAGAATGGTTAAGACTCGAAATTATAACCTTTTGATGGAGATACGAGAGGTTTACTTCTAAATGAACGATTGACCGGTTAAATCTTAATTATCACAAAACCAAGTTAAAAAACTTTTCATGTATAGCATGGAGATTATTCAAAGATACAAAAACAAAAACAAACAAACAATAAAACAAAAAACAAAAAACAAAAAAAAAACTTCCCCATTTTATCTTTTCACTTCCAAATCAAATCATTTCATTTTTTTTTCTTTACCTTTAGAACATTTTCAATTACAAATTAAAAAATTTCCATAAAAAGAAAACATTTAAATTAATTGAATAAATAAATATAATCACTCTATTTCTCTCTCTATATATATTTCCCACACCAGACCTCTCAAAACCTTCTCTCTTTTCTCTTTCACATGTCTCTCTCTTTCTCTCTCTAGATAAACTATACACACCATTTCGGATTATATTTATATAAATTTGTATTGCAAATTGTTCGGTGATTGAATTTACATTTGTTTTTAAACAGAAAAGAAGAAAAAAAGAAAAAAAAAAAAAATACAAACACAATTGAATTAATTACTGTAAACAGAGATTTTTTTGTGTAGTCTCAGAGGAGGTTGAACATGCCTCCTCTTATCAGATCTTAGTTTTTGACAAGATTTCGCATCTGGGTCTGCTTTGATTGGTGCGTTTTGTTACGATTCTTGATTCGTTTTTTCGATCCCCTGAATATTGTTGTTTTTTTGGAATTATATGAATGGTTTTTTTTTTGTTGTTGATTTTTCGATGTTGTCGTCCTTTCAGGTTTTGAAGCTTAAATTCTGGGTATATCGATTGATCGATGAAGGATCTGTTGATTATAAATTGAATCAGAGGATAATATCTATATTGTAACTGAATAAAAAATTTGTGACTTCACTTATCATTTCAATAAAGGTACCTATTTTTATTTTGTTTGTTTGGTTATTTCTGATCAGCATTATACCTCATTCACTTAAATTCTGTTTCGTTTTCATGAATTTGATTCACCAGTGCGATTGTTGTCCAATTTTTAATTAGAATTCTTCAATACTGATCGGATCCAGTGTGTGCTGAAGTGGTTGTTTGATTGTATAAAAAGTTGCGTGCTTTGTATTGAATTCAATACTAGCGTGATTTGCGTTTGTGTTGATGAAAGTGTTAATCTTTTTTATGTACAGAAAAAATGCAATCTGATAATGGCAAGTTATTTATCGGTGGAATTTCTTGGGACACCAATGAGGAGCGTCTCAAGGAGTATTTTAGTACTTATGGGGAGGTGGTGGAGGCAGTGATCATGAAAGATCGGAACACAGGGCGTGCACGTGGATTTGGTTTTGTTGTCTTCGCTGATCCTGCTGTAGCTGATATAGTCATCCAGGAAAAACACAACATTGATGGGAGGATGGTGAGTTTTTAATGATCAAAGAGTAGACCTTTACTTTGTACCATGTGGTTATCATTAATGTTCTTTTTCTTTTCTGTATATTGTATAAAATAGAATGGAATTTGTTTCTTATAGGAGTTATGAATCCAGTATTGTAATTGCAGGGAATCGTTTAATTGTGGTTCTGTGTTCAACTAAATTTCAAATTGAGCCAAGAGTAAAAATCATGCCTTCTCTTCTTATACCTTTACTTGTTTATGTTTACAATGACATCAGTTTCATTCATAATTCATACAGTTTATAATTCATGCTTTAAGTTGAGATGCAAAAGTTTGTAGATTCTCTGTTTTTGGAACTAGTTTTCATCTGAGTCTTTTTTATCATCAGGTCGAGGCAAAAAAGGCTGTTCCTAGGGATGACCAGAACATACTGAGTAGAAGCATCAGCAGCATTCATGGTTCTCCTGGTCCAGGTCGTACAAGAAAGATTTTTGTAGGAGGTTTAGCATCCACAGTCACGGAGAGTGACTTTAAGAATTATTTTGATCAATTTGGGACTATCACAGATGTTGTGGTGATGTATGATCACAACACCCAGAGGCCAAGAGGGTTTGGATTCATCACTTATGATTCAGAAGAGGCAGTAGACAAGGTGTTGCTTAAGACTTTTCATGAACTGAATGGTAAAATGGTCGAGGTTAAGCGAGCAGTTCCTAAAGAGTTATCACCTGGTCCCAGTCGCAGCCCACTTGGTGGATATCCCTATGGTGGTCTTAGTAGGGTCAATAGCTTCCTTAATGGTTACACTCCTCAGGGATATACTCCTAATACCATTGGGAGCTATGGACTTAGGATGGATGGTAGATTCAGTCCGGTTGCTGGTGGCCGAAGTGGGTTTCCTCCATTTGGTTCTGGTTATGGAATGGGTATGAATTTTGAGCCAGGCTTGAGCCCGAGTTTTGGAGCTAATGCAAATTTTAACAATACTCTCAGTTATGGAAGGGGTTTGAGTCCTTACTACATTGGCAATACGAATAGGTTTAATAGTCCTCTTGGATATGATGGGGGTAATGGGGGTAATGGGGGAAGTTCTTCCTTTTTCAGCTCAGTGACTAGGAATTTGTGGGGAAATGGCGCCCTTAATTATAACACAAACTCTACAAATTCCAGTGCATATGCAGGATCAGGAACTGGAAACAGTGGAGGAAGTACCTTTGGGAATACTGGAGTCAATTGGGGTTCTTCAGCAATTTCTGCTCAAGGTGGAGGGAATAATGTTTCTAACAATAATAATTTTGGCTATGGAGGTGGTGATAACAGTTTCGGGTTGGGGACAGCAGGATATGGAAGAAATGCCGGAACTAATTTGACCCAAACATCATCGTATGCATCATCAAATGGTGGATACGATGGAGTCTTTGCAGACCTTTATGGTGGTGGTTCAGTCTATGGGGATCCCACATGGAGATCATCATCATCTGAGCGAGATGGGTCTGGCTCCTTTGGCTATGGGCTAGGCGGTGCCACTTCTGATGTTTCTGCTAAAAATGCTCCTGGTTTTGTTGGTGGTTATAGTGTTAATAAGAGACAGGCAAATAGAGGTAAGAGCTTCTCATTCATTATATTCACACATCTATTTTCTCCACTTCTTTTTAGTCACTCTTGGAAAGATTATCCACATAGAGAACATTTAGCTGACTTAGTATAGTTTTTGAACCATTATATAATGAGAAAATTAAGCTTAAATCTAGTAAAAATTAAATAAAGATAGCAAACTTTGCTTTAGTTATTTTGCCCATTATTTTTTACCTTTGTATCAAAGGGAAAACTTTGTGATTGTTAGCAGAAAACCTTCTTATGTATGAAACTTCATGGTATCGATTTTGTGAGCTATTATAGCAAACCTGATGTAGTTTCCTATAGTTTATGTTTTCTGCACTGCTTGAAGTGGTTGTTTTCGTGCAATATTTTAAGTGGCTACCTGAAATATATATTAAGATTAAATTCTTCTTTGATATCAACCTCTTTTATTTGACGAGAATCATTGTTTTCAATTGTTTAGTTCAATATAATGGTTTAGCAACATATATTTCATTTAGGATATATCCTTTTTGTGAAGGTCGTAGTTGAGGTAAATAAATGCTACGACGGTAGGTGACTATTTTATATGCAATGAATCCCTTGATGTGCTTTTGGTCGTGGCCTGAGAAACTTAATTAAAGAACTGTTGATGCTATGCTTTTCAAAACTTAATCTCTGAGTTAGCAATGTACTTCCTATGCTCTGATATAATCTTGTTTGAGAGTGTGCATCTGCAATGTCTCTCATTCATTTTTTCTTTTGAATGTATTATTCTTTGTTAAATCTGAAAATTTCTACATCTCATCACTATATAGCATGTATATTTAACTGACAGATAATTATATACATGTATATTATATTAGTCTAGTAAAGTGTGATATCAGTATCCGAAGCATATTTTTTTTTTTGCTTTCTGTACTTCATGTTATGCTTCCATTGACTGGTGGGGTGCAGATATTAGTATCATTGTGCATTAAATGCCATTGTGTATTGATTGCTGTCTTCTGTAAGAATGTGTTCTCATCTTGTATACCACCCGTTAATCATAACTTGTATAAAGGTTTCTTGGCCACCTCAAAAATTCACACTTGAAAACACTGCACTGCTATGATAACAAAAATTTAGCTCACTTCTTTGACTAGTCTTCCTTTCATGGCATGCATCTTATCTTCAATGCTTATGGATGGTAGAAATCATGGGTTAGGTTTCTTACCGTTATACTTAAGAAATTGTTTTTGTATTTTATAACATCAAATGTTTAGTAACGAAGCATTCTTTTTTTCTTTTTTTTTGTCCTATATTTTTTTTTATTAACCAATATGATTTTGTCAATATACAAAATTTTCCCATTACTGTCTGAACAAAAGCGTAGGTCCTTATGGTATGGTTTGTGGACATGTGTGTTGTATTCATTTAGAATTTAGAATTTTAAAACATGATTAAAACATTTAGAATTTTAATCATGACAAGATTCCCATCTTTAGTTTCTTGACCAAAAAGCTTAATACAATCTTAATTCTAAATGTTTTGGTGTCGGACACAGGTGGATAGAAGGGTTGTGTCCTCAAGTACTCTCAGTGGGCTATTTTTTCAATATTTGAACTTTCCCATCAATATTAGGTTTTATGTTAGGTTATTGCAATTAAAATGTTTCTTTTATAAATGTCCTTGTCTTTGCTATGTAATGCATATCCTTGAATTTGATGATTCGCTGTGTCCTGTCCTGCTCGTATTCTGTCCCTTGAATTCCATTGGTGCATTTAACTTAGTTTGGGCTTGGGTACTCACCTAAACATTTAGAGAATAAAGGGCATAGAGGTATGAAGATTTTGGGTTTGAAATTAAATTGTCAGAACCATGAGCATTGCTTCATTCTCTAGCTATGTGAATCAGATTTAGCCTTGGGATTTGTCTATTAGCAAGTGTAGATGATGTGAAGTGTGAACATGGTCTTTGATATTCACTTGGACACAGGCATTTTGAGTTAGTAATTAGTAAAAAATGCAATCCTGTTAAATGTAAAATTCATCTCAATATATTTGGCAGAGCTTTCTCATCCCTATTTATTAAAGTGAACTGAAGCAACTCCTTTTTTTCTTTTATATTTCTTAATTATTATTATAATAAATCAACCAAACCCGCCCCCATCCTAGTGTAAATGGGATTTGAAACCAAGGCCTCTTGTACAATAACAAGAGACCATACTAGCTAGCTTTGCTAGTGCCCACGAAACTTTGTAATTGAGTCTAGTTGGTATTTTAGTCCATAACTCTGGTGGTTTTATCTACATTGTTGTATTCTTGTTGTATTCCTTATGGTTTTTTTATAGAAGGCAACGAAGAACAATACTATCTTGTAACAAATTTGGAGGCTGTTACTTATTTATGAATTCTAAGTGAAGAAATGAGCACTCAAACAGTGCCTGTATTTAAAGAAATGATAACCATCTCTTATCTAGAATATTAATTTCGTAAACAAATTTCAATTCTAGAATCTTTATCCAGAGCTGATATTAGCAGTATTCATGTTAGTTTAACAATCATGTTAGATGTTTCGTATGCTGCTCTAGAATGTCAATGAGTTGGCTTAGTAGATTGTCATTTCCTCAAGTGTGGGGGAAGCTATGTTACTTGTAGCCACTCTAATCTTTTTAAATTTCTTGTGGTCACATATTATATATTTATTTTCTTTTTAAATTATGGCAATAAATTCAGCTAATTATGATCCAACTTTTTGATACTTATATGTTTCTATCTGTGACTAGTTTCAGGAATTGCTACCTAGGAGGATCATTTTGGTTATCACGAAATTATAGGTGAAGATAATCTTGTGAAGCAGGTGAACTGTGAATTTCCCGCATCCTCTTCGTTAATACGTTTCAGTTAGAAGAAAAAGTTGGTCATCTAGAGCTAACCAGAGTGCCTGTTTTGAAGATTACACTTAGAGATAGGAAGTCACAAGGGATTTTGTGTTTTAAGGCTTGAGTTTGAGTTGATAGAGAAGTTAAAAAGGGGATTTTGTGTTTAAGGCTTGAGCTTTGAGTTACCATTTTAGGTTTTTAGTTTTTGGTATTTTGAGTGAGATGTAAAATCAGATTGCGGCATATAGTCAGAAATGTATTATGCATCTCCAGTGAGGCGGCGATACGTAAGGATATAGACTCTTTATTATTTTATTTTTCTAGATTTTTATGTCCTGTAATGGCTCTGGAAAAATTGTGGGTTGTTGTCAGGTATGCTTTGTTTTTTCATGTTCACATTATTAGGGTTTGTTTTGCAGCATATTGTACCTGAGGTTCTTGTTGATTTACTAGTGTGAAACATTGTAGGGATACCCATCTAGGGCTCCCTCAGAATAAGTTCTTCACATTCTGATTCTTTTATGAATATTTTATGCAACAAGTTGAAAACTTTATTTGTTTGTGAAGTAGAGACTATTTCAATGGATTTTTATATCTCAATACAATATTCAATAGTGTTTATTTAGTTTTATTTCTCTTGTTCTTTCGAAATATTAATTTTTCCTTTTAATTTTATTATAAACGATTTATAGAGTTTACTGCTTTCTCTGCCTGTAAATTTCTATCCTTGAAAAAAACAATCTATATATACTGAATCAAGGACTTTTTATGATAGAGACATGTAAAAGTGAGACCAGTTTGCCTGCTACACTTAAATTTCTGAATTCTGCCTTTTGATGATTCTGATAGAGATTTGAAAGAGCTATTATAGTGGGAAGAAAAGGCAAATAAATAAATAAATTTCATTGTCCAATAAACCATATGCGTGAGAGTTGAAAAGAGAAACATAAAAGAAAAGTGGGAACGGAACATCTTGCTTTCTCATTCTCTCTCTCTCTCTCTCTCTCTCTCTATATATATATATATATATGTACAACATTTGCTATCAATCAATTTTCAACCCTTTACAGGCTGTTTTTAAGTAGAGAAGAAGAATATGTCAATATATATATATATATATATATTCCCACAAAAATAACAAACAAGCACATGATTAATGCACAAAACTCATTTTCATGGGAGAATTATTGAGTTGACATCAATTTTGACAGTTTGCCATGTTGTGTGTGTTCTTTGGAATAGCTTTTTTTGATGGATGGTTTATATGTGTTCCTGGCTTCTTTTCATAAATAGATATGGAATCTTTTAACTATTATCTTTATACCTTAGAAAGAGAGCTTCGAGTTTGGTTGATAATGATGTATGTACTTAAAACATGTGTTGCTTGCTTTCTGATTGAGTTATATTATCATTTATCATCTATTTTCAAGTCGATGAGACATGGTTTGATTTCATGAGCATATAAATGCTTCCATGATCAGTAGCCACCACCCACCACCCCAAAAAAAAAAAAAAAAAAAAAAACCCTTTATTTTGATGTATATATAATATATGTAGCAAAACTATATGATATAATCAAAGATTCCACAAAAAGGTAAAGAGCCATGATACTACGGTCTAAATAATTTACAGGTAAAATAATAGACACTGAAGTCAAGATGGCCGAGTTGGTCTAAGGCGCCAGTTTCAGGTACTGGTCCGAAAGGGCATGGGTTCGAATCCCATTCTTGACAGATCTCTTTTTGCAATTTGTTAGAGGGATCAAATGGGTCGGGTAGCCCAAGCCCGAGCCGTAAGTTAACAATATGGCTCGTTTCCAAGCACTATAGTCTGATAGGCCCGATCACCGTCCCGCGAGTCTTGAAGGTCGCGACCAAATTCGCTTTGGACGGGCATGGTCAAGCCTCACAAAACGACCCTCAAGGTGTCAGTTGGACCTAATAATTATGGCATGTCCCATTTGAGGGGGTTATAATAGACTTATTTTACCATTTATTTTATTTTATTTTATATTTTTATCTCAACATGAAACTTTGGTTTGATTTAACTACTTGACTATTTTACATGGGGGATGGAAAAATATGTTAAAAAATGGTGTCTCAATTTGTGTATAACCGATCAATCAAATTGGATAATGTATATGTTTTTTTTAAAAAATAATTAAATATAAATGATTGTGTATATATGACCAAATTTGATTGGTTAAACATAAATTGAGACATTTTTTTTATAGGTGATTTGAAGCCATAGAAAAATTCTCAAGATATAAGATGAAAACAAAATAATAATAAAATAAAAATTGACCCATATATATATATATATATATATATGTGTGTCATTATAAGAATCCCAATACACATATTTTTCTCAATTAATAACATTTTACATTTATAATAACTCTTTTTTTTTTTTTAAGTAATGTTAGACATCCTTTTTTTTTTCCCAAATGATGTGAAATGTGAGGTGTCAATATCTTATAAATCATGAGATTATGTAGTGACTAATGTGATATTAATATCTCATGTACCATATCATTCGGAACAAAATTTGAGAAAAAAAATTGGAACGTCTAGCATTATTATTATTATTATTTTTTTTTCTTTAGACAAAAAAAAAAAAAAAAAATCAATAGAAATCAATACAGAGACTACACATACATCTTTCTCAATTTCAACAATATGTCAACATCCATGGATCATAAAAAAAATGAAACTTGTTGCTTGTTCAAAATTGTTCTTAGTATATACTAATAGATCAACACTTTACCAAGATTTAATTAATTCATTAACTATATTAATTGTTCAAATTAAGAAACTCTCTACTATGAATATTCCCAGCACTACTTGCTTTATCCGACGCCATTCCACCAATCAACCCTTCTCTTCTCAATTTATCTTCCTTAGCTTTCCTGCAAAAAACCACCCATGAATTCACTTCCAAAGCTATACAAACACCCACCAACGTTGACAAACACAAACAATAACTCAACTTCGCATACGATCCTCCTTCTCCCATTACTTCAAATCCTTGAAAAACATTAACAACACCAAGCACCACACACGCGTATCCAACGAAATGGTGGTACGATTTCCAGTACTTCCTGAACTTGTTCGTAGTCTTCGGCCTAAACAGCAACGCCAACGTCTGCAGCCCCCCCAGAGAAATCGCTGTGAACCCCAGCTTCCTATGCATGCTGTAAACCACCCCCGGAGATAGTTGTCCGAGTCTTATCCCCATTGCGAATCCTACCGTGCCTAGGAAGAATCCGGTGAGTTGGATACCGGAGTGAACGTAGAACCAGGACGGTCCTAGTGATTGTACGTGGCGGAGGTAGCGAGCTGTGACTGCTCCGATAGGGAGGAGGACTCCCCATGCGATGGCGTTTAGGGTACCGTGGATCGTTCTTAGGGTTTTGATATTGCTGTGTTGGGCCGTGCCTGTGATGCCTCCTGACTTGACGTCGATGGTGGCGGTGGAGGAGAGGTCGTTTGAGGTGGTGGGGTGGATGGTTGGAGAGTAGCCTTGGACGTAAAGGCCACGGTTCCATACAATGTGGATTTTGGTTTTGTTTGGTACTAGTTTTAGGGTTGCATAAATTTGGATGGTGGCGCCATCGTGTACGGTGGCCATTTTGCCGCCATAGAGGGTGGAGGAGGAGGAGATGAGGAGGTTGTTGTCTAGTGGTATAGAGAGAAGTGGGGTTTTTTGGAGCTTGACTGTTGGGTCTAAAATGTAAGGTAAAAGGAGTAGTTGGCCGGAATTTGGGTCCGGGAAGGCGATAAGGGCACGTGTACCGGTCATTTCCGCTGAGGTAGGGTTGATCCCCCAACCAACCCAACCGGAGGGTGATATAAAAGTACCGAAGAAACAAAGGTCAAGAGTGGCATTGTGTGCATGGAATGTCCATGCAAGCGAGGTTTGTTGTGTAGGGAGTGTCATGCATTTCTGGAAAGTTTTTGTTGATGTGGTGGTGGTGCAATGTGCTGAGAATGCAATTTGGAGAAGAGAAGAGAAGAATAAAAAGAAGAAGAAGAAGAGGAAGAGAATATTCATGCTGGTGGAAGAGAAGAGAAGAGAAGAGAAGAGAAGAGGGGCTTGAAGAGGGAATTAAAGCAAAGTTTTTTGTTAACATTTATGTGTGTTTTGATGATAATGTTGGTTGTTTCATGATGGGGTATTTGGGAAAAAGATACAAAGAATTCAGAGAAAAAAATAAAAAAATAAAATTTGTGATAGTGGTGCTTTGCTTTGAAGGCAAGACAATATCATAAGCTATGGGTTTGATTTGGTGAGATGTGATGTGTGGATGTGAAGTTTTGATTGTGTTTTTTCAACTAGTGGGTGCATGATTTGTGAGACTATCATTGTCTCTTTGCATAATGTTAGTGTATGGAATGGACCCATATTCCTAATCTACTTTCTTATAAGATATTTTATTTTTGTGATCTTTCTTTTATGTTGTTACTTGTTGGAGAGTGGAGGATTGTGTCACTATGGAGTGTATGATCATTTGTGGTACTTGGCTTTGAAGCTAAGTCCTTTTTTATTTTCTTTTTTTTTAAAAAAAATTGCCCATAAAATGATTTTATTAATTAAGTTATTTATTTATTTATTTATTTATTTAAAATTTTTAATATCAAGAGTGTATATATATATATATGTGTGTGTGTTAGCCTACCAGATTCCATCAGTCAACTATCTAGACTTTGATATTAATGTTATTTCTCTAGTCGGATGAGACTTAGTTTTTTCAGTTTTGTAGCATTACTAATATTAGATAATCAGTGAAGCCGCATGGAATTATTTCCGACTTTACTAGATAAATAACATTTCTCTATATACATAATATTACATATACTCACTTATATCCGATCTTTCTTTAATGTTGTTGGAGAATGGAGAGTGAAAGATTGTGTCACTAGGGAATATGATCATTTTTGTGGTACTTGGCTTTGAAGCTAATTAACTTTTTGTCTTTTCTTTTTAAAAAAAATTGCCCATAAAATGATTTTATTAAAAAAAAAAATTAATATCAAAAGAATATATATGTTTGTGTGGTTATGTTATTTCTCTAGTCCGGTAGGACTTGATTTTTTCAATTATGTAACATTACAAATTGTCTACAAATTGTCTATATATCATATTAGATAATCAGTAAATCCGTATGAAATTATATCCGGTTTTACTAGAGAAATGTATTTCTCTCTATACATATACTCAATTCTTAATGCGTGCAATCCTAATATCAAAATCTTTAAAATCGAAACCTAAAATTTACCCATAAAACCTAATCCAGAGATGACTTATATAACACCTCAGACTACCTCAGTTGCTTTCTTCTATTAGCATGATTAAAAACACTAATTACAAATTTCCTTTTTGTTTGGGTTATTTAAAAGTCATGCAATCATAATAAGGCATGCCAATTGAGATCATTACATGATCCAAATCCATTTCTTTAATGTTTGTGTTGTAAACATATCTCAATGACAGCTACAAAATAGACAATTCATCAAACATTCATTGATGTACAATGTGTGTCCCACTATGATATCATTTTGAAGGATACAATCAAGATGAGTATGAGATTGATCTTTTCCTATATATTCAATTTGAGATATGTAGGCAACAAACATATCAAAATGTACCAAGAATATCAAATTTTGTTTTTCAATAATAATCTCCAAAAATCGTGGGCGTCTATTGGGATCCAACGAGATCGAACACTATAAGCACATTTCGGTATTCAACTCTTATTACAAGAATAATAGAAGCACGGTTGGTCCTGAGAATTCAGGGGCCTGAGGCGAAATGAAAAATTGTGGCCCTCGACCTTTTATATATGGTTTTTTTTTTTTTTTTTTTTTTTTTGTAAATACTTATAAAAATCAACATAATAACCCAAAATCAAGACGGTAACACAATAAAATAACAAATAAAAAATAATAATTTAATAATTGCATCAAAGAATATACAATTAAACTTTACTCGTCTCACATTTTAGAAAATAAAACAAACCAAAATCCTTAAGGATTCAAGACTCATAATTTGATTGAAAATAAAAGATCAAATTTTACTAGAAAAGGTAAGTTTGATTTATTTCTAAAACCTAAACTTTATTCCTAATCAAACTAAAAAAAGAAATCTTCCTAAATTGAAAAAAATATCAAAATCCCATTTAAAACAGAAAACCAGCAAAACGGAGGTCAAAACGATCATTTCTGGCAAAATAGAAGTTATAATAAATGTAGGGCTCGTCGATACGATTCCAATGACATATTATCAGCCCAAAACGGACATTGTTTGACCTTTCAATAGCCTTTCAAAAGTGTTATATATCAGTTTGACAAAGAGATTTGATGTGTTTTCGGTGGGCCTTCTTTTCAAAGAAAAAAACATATATAAACTATGGGTTTTTAAGTCATAAAATGGTGGGCTTTTAATTATAATTGTTATGTGGACCTTCGGTCTTATATTCATGAAATCACAAAGTTTTTTTTTTTGAGCGGTGATATTTGCACCCTTCTAAAACTTTATGTACAGCCCAATTTTTTTTTTTAATTCCAAAATTATCCTTATGTTAAATTATCGGTATTTTTGATCAAAATATATTATAACTTGTTTTTTATTTGTTTGTTTGAATTCGTATTAACTAAACTAAATTTAAAAAGTAGAAAAAAAAAAAAAAACGAAAAAACTATTAAAGAACCTCAAAAAGATGGGAGATTATTCAAGATTTGCATCTTCTTTTTCCATCTCATATAAGACACATATTACTACCAAGTTTTACATTCCAAGGATTGGTTTCAATGGAGTAAGTTGCTTTTTCCCTGTGTGATTGTGCAATACACATGTTTTTAAGGTTTTTGAGTTGAGTACTTTGTCACCCAAGTTTGTCTTGATACCAGCTAATGCAAAAAGAATGGCAAAGAAGTGATTGCTGGTGGGGTTTCTCTTAATAGTTAAGGACGACCTCCATGAAATGTTAATGCCTTAATGGAGAAGACGATGTGGACCGTAGATCACTATATGTATTTCATTTTTTGTTTTATTTATAATATTTTTCTAAAATTATAAAAAAGTATTTTTGGTAACGTGTGGGGTGTGTTTACAAAATATAATTTAAAATTATATTTAATGGGGTATACATACAAAAATGGATGCATATACGATTTTTCAGGGTGTAAATATCGCCGCTTTATTTATTTTTTTAAATTGAAATTTAGAAATTTTGGGACCCATTACTATTGCGATCCCTAAACGGTTACCTATTGAGTCTACCCTCAGGGCCGGCCCTAAGCAGAAGTGAAGAAGAAATACATAATAATTTAAATAGAAATTGTGTTTTTCTATCAAGTTTTTATATCTTAATTTGGTCATATTCTTTAAATAAAAATAAAAAGTATATTATCAATTTTTTTTTTGAGACAATATTATCATAAAGGGTGTAATTTTTTTAATATATATAACGAGTCTCAAAGATCCTTATTTTAATTTCGGTAATGACCGTTATGAAATTATATCGATTTTTATGAATTTTGATCTAAATTCTTTTGTGGATAATAAGTTTATTGAAATCTATCTATAAATAAAATTTAATTTTTGTTTCAAGAATTGGAACTCTATATATATATATATAGCTTTTCTAGTGTAAGTTCTTCCTGATATAAAATATATTAGGATTAAAAATGTGGACCATAGATCATTGAGAACTTTTGACAAGTACATACATTTTAAGTCAAAGTATGTAAATCTAATAGCCCATATTCTTCGTTCTGATATATTTTAGGGCTAGTGATTTATAAAGCCACTGATTTGGTGAGACATTTCCTAAATGACCATTAATTTTTCAAAATAACTCAAATTATCCATTTTATATAAATAAAGTATCAATTGTTGCCATTTTGGCCATTAATTTCTTGAAATCCGTTTGCTTATATCATAATCTGTTAAAAATCCGTTTGCTTATATCATAACTTGCTTATATGATTTTTAATTCAAAAATATTTATTTTATTTTCTTTATGTTTCTTCAACAAAGCCACAACATCCCTTGTTTTGTATTTATTTTTCTCTTTCCTATGTCTTAAAGTCTCTTCCTTTTTTGTTTTCTTTAACTCATTTTTTTTTCTTTTCTATTTCACTGCTGCAATTGTTTTATGGCTAGGACCTAAATGTGTTGATTATTATAATAATCATATTATACAGTTTTTTTAGTGAATTAAAAGAAAATAGTTTGTTGTAATCCATGATTTGTTGAGTGCTTTGTGTGAGCCTTGTCAAGTAAGTGTAAACAATATCTCCATTCAAATGTTTTATAGAGCATCATGATTTTGTATGTGCATCATGAGTAAGCTTGAATGCACAATTTGGAAATTCATCTACCAGAAATATGAAATTTTATTTGATTGCTTTAAAAAATGATTAAATAATAATTAATCAGGAAATAAGTTTGATGTCCCAATAAATTAATTACAAAATAATAATAAGTCTGATGTCACCTATAAACAGAAAATATTGCCCATAAAAATAATAAATTAATCAAATTATTAATTTATATATATAATTAAATAATCAAAATAAAAAAAATTGCCCGTAAAATTCTTTATAGGTGCCATGTTACAGATAACGGAAGGCTAGATTTTGATATAATGACTGCCAATGAATAATGATTCGTCAAATTGATGATTTTGAAACAATTTAAATAGTGAGTGACCTTTTTGGACTCCACCCACCAATTAATTATGTCTAATGCTATTTTTTCTATATTTTATATCAGAACGAATTGACAATGGAAAAATTGTATATATATAATTGAAAATTTTTCCTATCAGTGCATCATGATATAATTATATAAGGACATTGAATATGAACCACTTGTTTTACATCCTTTGATTTGATATGTATGCAGTTGTTAAATCATTGTTATAAATGAGTGACTCATATTCAATATCCTGATAAAGTTATATCAGGATGCACTAATATGAACGAGACTAATATATAATCATACATACCCCTTGCAATAAATAATATTAAGATTATTAAAGTAGAAAAATTAAAAAAAATCAAAGTACAACTGTGCAAGTCCAAGTCAAATGCCTTCTCTATAGAGAAAACCAAAAAAACGACGCTATACGCTGCCGTTTCATATGTCAATCTGCTTCAGTAGTAAGCTGCTCGCAGTTACAATCTCTCTCTCTCTCTCTCTCTCTCTCTCTCTCTCTGGGGTTCTCTCTAATTCTTGCTTTGATTGAAAGTGTAAAGATAATATAAGAAGCGTTAATGGCAGTGAGTTTGGAAGGAGAGAAGTTGATACTTGTACCTTACATGAAAGAGCACGTCCCCAAGTACCACCATTGGATGCAGGACCCACTTCTCCTTCAAGCCACCGCCTCTGAGCCTCTCACTCTCGACCAGGAATACGAAATGCACCTCTCCTGGTGTCAAGACCCTCTCAGTTCTCTCTCTCTCACTCTCGCACTCTCTCTGTATTGTTTTTTTTTTTTTGTTTTATGATTAAAGTTTTGATTTTTCGTTTGATTGCATTTAGTTATGGTTAGTTGGTTTCTTCTGTTTAATTGCTGATTTGTGTCTTTGATTTTATGGTTAGTTGGTTTCTTCTTTTTAATTGTTGATTTGTGTCTTTGATTATGTTTAGTCAATTGGGTTGCTTTTTTTCTTTCTGTTTTTCGATTAAAGTTTTGATCTTTGTTTGATTTCATTTAGTTATGGTTAGTTGTTTCTTATTTTTAATTGTTGATTTGTGTCTTTGATTATGTTTAATCAATTGGGTTGCTTTTATCTTTCTGTTTTTCGATTAAAGTTTTGATCTTTGTTTGATTGCATTTAGTCATGGCTTAATTGTTTTCTGTTTAATCAACTGGGTTGATTTTGTTGTGTTTTTTTGATGAAATATTTGCAGAGCAGACTTTCATTGTTTTGGATAAGGCTTTTGTTGAGGGAAAGTTTGTTCACAGAGATCCTCATGTGGAAGGTTAGTATTCTGTTCTTTGCTTTGATTATAACAACTCAAAATTGACAATGTAATGTTATGTGTTTTGAGATGCATATTTTGTTATTTTTTTTTGAAATTATGAGTTTATTTTTTCTTTAGTATGTCCTTTGGATGTCAAATAATTTCTGAAAGAATTAAAATGTTGAGTAATCAACACTAAATTCTGTTAGTTCTATGATATGAGCCTTTTGCTAGAAGTTTTAGAATCATTTCATCTTTGATGTTGTTCAATATTATGACCATTGTAACGAGTTTTTCCTTTGTTTGGTTCTATTGTATCCATTGACGGTAAGGAACTTATAGTTTGATATTTCCCTCTTGGCTTCATATCTGAAACCGCTTTTATATCATTGATGTGCATGGTTAATTTGTATGATGAGTTCATCATTCACCAGTGATTAATAGTGTGTTTTTTTCCAGCCATGGTTGGTGATGTGAATATTTACATGAATGACTTGGATAATCCTCAATTGGCAGAGGTTGAGATTATGATAGCTGAACCCAAAAGGTATTATGAGTTTGTCTTCCCATTTTGCTTCTGAAGTAAGTTTGTACCCCTACTTTAGGCAAACTCATATAGGTTATCTTGTTGTTTTGCTTCTTCTTAATAACACGACTCATATTGTATTAGGATTGTGCTAGAAGAAACATTCAAATAAAAAGGTAGTTGATGCATGTAGATCTACAATGTAAATTAAACTATGCTGATTAATTCAGGCAATGGAACAACTTAGAAAATCTAAAACTAAGAGTGTAAGAGATATTCCTTTTGACAAGTTGTTTGGTAACTTATAGTTCTTTTCACTTGTGTTTCATTCATGTAAACCCGGCATCTTGAAAACTATGCACATAGTATATATTGTTCCTTCAATCATATTTCCTGTCATTTGGCTCTTGCTAGCATAGTCGTGGTAAAGGACTTGCCAAGGAATCTGTCCTGATGATGATGGCCTATGCAGTTGAGAATTTTGGCATCCAAGTTTTCCGTGCTAAGATTGGAGAATCAAATGGAGCATCTCTGAGTTTGTTCAGAAAATTGGTCTCTCTCTTTCTCCCTCCCTCCCACTCCTTATCTGTGTGTGCGTCAAGATATATGTATACCATCCTTTAATTAGGTTGACACTTGACTTAAGTCCTTTATGATTGTTGTAGGGCTTTGAGGATGTTTCCCATAGTGAAATCTTCAAAGAGGTGAGCGCATTTTGACTTTCAACAATCAGAAAATCTAACTACATCATTAACAGTATTTTCACGAGCTTGTATTTCTTTACTGTCCTCTCTGATATTAGCTTGGTATGGTCTATGAACATTTTATCGATGGGCATTTGTCGACAAATCAGTTAATTACTCTCTAGCCTAAATTGTTGATTGAAATCATAGGGAACATCTAATGGGTCGATAATTCGATATGTCAAGTTCGTTGTGTTTTAGATCAGCCTGATTGGTATTTTATCTCGTAATATAGTTTGATCAAATTTTGTTATGTTCTACAGGCCCCCAGTCAAGTAAAAATTAATTTAAAAAGAAAAAAATAAAAATCATAGGCCGTGGAGACTTATAGATAATGTTCTTTGATTAGAACTTTTAAATAATGCACACGGATTGTCCAAACTAGTTGGTTAATACTGACTGGTTCAAGCTATCAGATCCATGTTTTATTTTCAGTTCACCCATCCTCTGCTTAAATGTTTTCTATATGAAATACTTTTTCCTTGGACGTATTTAACAGGTGACATTGGAGTTGCCAGTGACAAAGCCAAAGCGGGAGGAATTACTGTATTTGATTGGTAATGCGGTTAGACATACATAACCTTCAAGGACCTATCTATTTATTATATTATTACTAATAAAAGAAACTCCACCATTGCTCCGTTTATGCTGAGAAGCCGAGGTTGTTTAGACTGTATGATATGATGGCACAATTCATCTTGTTAAACGCACTGTTTTACCTGTTCACCTTAGGGCTTGCTGGGAAGGCAGTTGTTATTGTAAGATTTTTAATTTATTAGTTGAATAAATTAACCATATAGAAAGATCATTCTTGCTGCTTCATCATCATGTTTCTGTTTGTCACTTGTGTGTTCTGTTTTCTTTCTTTCTTTGCACCAAACATGCCGAAAATAATATTTCCACTATGTGGATTCTACATTAGATTTATATAGTATTTGGAATTCGTTTGTAATAAATAAAATGGCACTAGATGTTTTGAAACAGATGAGTTTACAGAACCAACCATACGAACATCCTTGGTGTTGATGTTAAACAAGAGTGGTCTGAACTCAATCAAAAGGGGCCAAAATCTTGATTGTAGGGTTACAGGCATTCTGAAATTATCCTCCACTCTCTTCTCCTATGACAGGAAATCCAGTGTCTCCGATGATTCGATATTTGGCCCTGAAGTTGAATGCATCTGAGGGATGCCGTTTGAAACTGTACTACCTTCTTGCCAGACAAGATTAAAAGTAGTTCCATTAAGTAAAGGCCCCAGAACAGCAAAGATAGTCATCTGATTATTGCCATATGTTGCGGAAATATTGGAGACGGGAATGGTAAGGGATCCAGGTTGCATTGAAGGGTTGTAACTGTTTATTGGTGTTGGATAAACATTCATACTCCCATCAATGCGGCTGAAAGCAACAATAGCTTGTGATCCAATCATGCCGGTTCCAGTTGGGTTGATTGCCCACGAAACCCACCCTTTAGGAGTTTGGGCAGCTCTGTAGGCAATGTGAACACTTCTAGTAGATGGAATGTAGCTCCAGTGAAGATGAGCCTGTAGCACCGGAAGGTCCCGGCAAGAATGAAAGACTTGGTTACTTGGAAAGGTATATTTTTTGCAAGTTTTAGCTGCGGAAATGGAGAATAATAAAGATAGAAGAATGCAGCATATAAAGATGGTTCTTGAGGATATTTCCATTCGACATTGGATATACGAGCGCATACTGATGCTCATGTTTGGATATATTTCAGTAAACAGACAATTGAAAGATTTTTGTGGCAATGCAGGGTTAGAATGCTAGATAATTTGTAATATGAGATATTTACAGAAGAAGCTGAAATTTTGATGACATTGTAGAAAAACTTGAAAGCTTGGGCATATATATGAGTGACACAGTAATATTTAGAACTGCCCAGAAGTATTTTTTACTTTGAGAATTCTAGTTTTCCTTCTTGATGAGTTTATTAGATTTTTGTTTTTCTGTTTCTTTTTATAGGGAAAGTAACAACTTTAGATGAAATCAGGTCAAGAGTTGTTGACTGTTTAGAGAAATCATGGAATTGGGCAATGAAATCAAGGCAAGTGCAGTCATGTAAGTTTTCCCTTCTTTTACTTGCATGGTGATATCTCATTGTTTTTGCTTTTCTCCTATTAGCTAACTGCTTGTATTCCTACCTAAAACCAATTCAAAAAGCAAGGCCTAGTCTAGCAACTTTACTTTATTAAGATGAACTGACTTTTCTTTTCAAATAAATGAAAAAAATACTTAAACTTTACTTAACACAGATGGAGCAAACTTTTAGTTTTCTTCTTTTAAGTTTTCTTCTTTTAATCAAAGAAGAACTTATGGGAGGTTCTAGAAATGAGGAACATATTTTCTCATTTTGGAAAAGTGTTTTTATTTTTATTTTTAAAACGAACAAATTACACCAAACTCTTTTACATGTGAAAACAACTTTATCTTTAATTGACACCTATCTCCCTTATCGTCAATCAACGGTTGTTAGATTTAACCTTTGACCTTATTAGACCATATAAAAATCCGAAATCCCCTAACATGACATGAATATGTCTAATTTATTTTTATAACCTCAAAAAAAAAAAAGACAAAAACTAAACTTTTTTTTTTTTTTTATAAAAAAAAAAAACAAAAATTGGAAAGTTTTATAAAAAAATTCAAAATTTTTTTTCTTTTCTAAATAGATCTCTAACCGTCCATTGTAAAGATGGAAGGTGGAGATTAAGAATCGAATAAAAATAACCAAAAAAGAAAAAAAGAAATTCTGATATTAAATATTTAAGATAAAAAAAATTATAAAGAAAATTTTGTTTTTTTGAAAAAAAAGATAAAATATTAAAATCAAAAATTAAAAAAAAAAAAAACCAATTATTTTTTATTTTTATTTATTTAAAAAAAGAAGCAAAAAATGGAGCTCCATCTAAAGTCTAAACGAGTAGCAAAAAATGAGGAGGGGTGGTCCGGGTGGATTTATTTAGTCCATAATTGGTGGAAAAAAGTATCCCAATCCTTCTGTTGAGTCAAACGTGGGCTTTGAACTATAATCCTAAACTTATTGGGCTCAGCAAACGTGCCCTTAAATCTTCAATTGGCATCACGATGCATTGAACCATTGGACTAAATTAGAGAACAATTAATGGATGAATAAATTAATTAAATAATTAAGCTTTCCTTTCTCCAACAACCTATTAATTTTGGAGATAATGCATAAATTAATATTAATATTTAATACTCTACTGTATGCTATATCTATATTCACATGGAATTAATTAGTTATAAATTAGCTTATTAATTAGGTACTCTGTTTTATAGTTTAGCTTATTAATTAGTTATAAATTAATTAGGTTTATAGTTTCGAGGAGTTTTTTTTTTTTTTTTTTTTTAACCCTAGAAAATCTCATACTAAGTTGCTAACCCGATCCAACCAACCCGAATCTGTCCAGTAGAGTCGGGTTGGCAGCAGTAAATAGCATGGTATATCGGGTCGAGTCGAATTATAACTCGAATTCGACAAACCGACCTGAATTACACAATAAGTATAATAATTAATTATTCAATGAAAACCTAAAAGTTACTATGTGTGTCTTTCTCATAGTCTCATTGAGTCATTTCATAGCTCTCTCTCTCTTTTCTTCTCTCTCAGCTCTCTGGTCTCTTCTCCATCACTCTTCTTTCCAATTCACAGCAATCTTTGAAAGGGGTTGTATTCCATGCATATTGGATTGCGTTCTTTGAAAGTAAGAAAACGAAGAAAGCCTTGTTTTTAGGAACAAACATTCTCTCAACCATCTATTTTCTTTTGGTTTGTTTTTTACTGTGATGCAAAGGTGATGGATGGCCGAATAATTCTTGACAAGACTGTCGGTGATCAAGTGTCGATGTGGAAAAGCAGTAGTGTCTCACTGATAAGATAGTCACTGACCATGATTGTTTTGGAGAAAGGTACTCTTACTACCTTATTGTAAATGTATTTGTTTGTGAGAAGACTTGATATGTTCTTGGTAGGAAACTCTTTGTATTTATGGCACATCTAATTTGGGTTCTTTCATGCAGATGCTTACTCATGAATAGGTAGAGAATTTAATTGATTTATTTTAATGTCTTCGATCTCTTTGCTGTCAGTTTGTGATGGTGCATGTAGAGCGGTTGAGCTGAAGAATCCCACAAATGAGCTTCTGGTTTGTAAAATTTCTAGACATTGTTTTGATTTGCTTCTGTCATGTGTTGAAACGGAACCAGATCCTGTGAGTAGAAGTTTTCGTTATAAAATTTCCTTCAACTTCCTGTTATATTTATTTCAAATACTATCTACTTTTTGACATGAGAGCTTGTTAAGAATTTTTTTTTCTATTTTTTTGATGAAACGGAGCTGATTTGGTAGTGGAATTTACTATTTTTTTTTAGAATCTTAGAGTTTTTTTATACATTATACATATTAATTGTATCGGTATTCTTCTGATTTATTATGTTTCTTTTGCAGCAAGAGTCTATGAACTGGCATACGATTGTCGGATCCTTTCTCATGTATGTAGAAAACAAAGCCTGTTTTTATATGGCAGAAAAGAGCTTCTTCTTTGTGCCTTTTTTCGTTTCTTTTCTCAAGAACTTCAAATGACAATGTTTGATATTAAAATGTTTTGATGCGAAAATTAAAATTGATCTCAATAATAATGAATCCCCAGGTTACATGATTCCAATTTAGGGGATAGAAGTCATAGAACTAATGAAGTCGACGCCGTTAATGTTGATTTTCAATTTTATACATTTATGCAATATAAATATTTTCTAATTAGGTACTTGTCATGAACATTCTATTCATCATTACACGTATTATAAGCTATGAGAAATTTGATGCTATTGAGGAAAATTAGTCAAATCATTCAAATTGAATTTTCCTTTATCAAAATTCATATTCAACTAAAATTAATCAGTTCAAAATTTTTATTATTTTATTTATTATTATTATTATTTTGCTTGAAAAGTTGAATATATCAAAAAAAAAAAAAAAAAAAAAAAAGAAAGAGAACAAATTACACCAAAACTCTCTTGAGGTTTGTTTTTTTATAATACATAGAGACAACTTTTCTCGTTAATTGAGAGTTATTTTCCTTTCTGTTATGGTTTGATTGTTAAATGTGAGAGTTAACCGTTTAAAAATGTGAAAAAATAAAAATACCCTTGAGGCCATTCTTTATTTTAATTTTTTATTTCTCTGCTTTTCCAAATTAAACCTGCGGATACATATAATTCAGAAGAATATGTGAGTTATTCATATACAGCATCTCTTTCTTTTATCAAAGGTTATTGATATGTTTCCACAAATAATTGAAATTCAATTTCTTGATCTGTATCTTCAATTTTTGGAAACTTATAAAGTTCTTCTGTTAAGCCCTGATCAATGAACCTACAAAATCCTTCAAATTGTATCTGATTCAACCCGGGTACACAGGAACAAGTTCCATACAATCATATTTGATACACTAGTAAAATAGAAAAAATCTAAATAAGAAGAAAAACTCAAAATCTAATTATAAAAAAGAAAATAAATATATATTTTTTTTCAAAGAAATATAACTAAATTTTTTTAATTTGTTTTCAATAAATAGAATTTTTTAAAAAGGATTGGCTTCATTACCTATAATTAAAAATAGTAATTTAACAAAAAAAAAAATAATGAAAATGGAAGAAGGTTTTTTTTTTTTTTTTTTTTGAAACTAAAAAAAAGTTAAAAAAATCTTTAAAAACTTCTACAAAAAAATTTGATATCCAGACAGTAAAGATTTCTCACAAAAAAAAAAAAAAAAAAGAAAAAAAAAAGGGAAAAAAAACGAAAAGACGAGAAATTGATGTATTGGATCCTGTAGTACATGGTGCAGAATGTAGTACTAGTATGCATGGCTTTCTAGTGACATGATAGGATCTGTGATTCTGTTCTATTTGATTTTTTTCCTTCTGGCCCTACAAATCATGATCATATCAAAGCTTTGGATGATATGATGAATATTGACAGTCAGGTTGTATTAATAAAGAATTAATCTGTGTTTAGATTAATTTATGAGAGAGAAAGAACAAGTCAAAAAAAATATTATCCTCCTTTTGAAGAAAAAAGGAATGAAAAATGAAATTGTAGGCATGGTGAGCAGGAGAGGTGCAGAGAAATTAGGTGGGTTCATACATTTGATTCTTTCACACGGTCTGTGACAATGATTGGTGAAGAAGGTTAAGAAGATTAGTCTTTATAGTGATACTTTCCAACTTCCATGCAAAACAAAACAAAGGTTTATACATTTTTCATGGCTGGTGTTCAAATGGTCAAAAAAGACTGCTATAGACCTCGAAGATGGTTTATCTTTAGACTTTTGGACATGGTCACCTTGTTGTAATTAATACAAAACTGTCAAATTTGAAAATATACTTGCAAATTGGAACCATAAATGAATGCAATATCAGATGAAATCACTTTTGGAAGACTTTGGTGGGTGTTTCTCTTTTTCTTTTTTATTTTATTTTATTTGAATTGTCACTCTTGCTCACAGTGATAAAAACTTTACACTGTGAATTTTGGAGTTTGGCATACTTCCATTCAAGTCCTAGTTAGAGAGAGAGATTACTGTAATGGGGTCTGTTAATAAGTGAATTTTATTTTTAATGGAATAACTTTTGCGTTATCAAAGTGGGTTAGTGAGAGAGAGAGAGAGAGGATGATTGGTTGATCTTTTCAAGGTTTTTCCGGAAAAAATTCTTGTTCTATAGAAAGTTTTCTGTAACTAATGAGTCAAAACCTGAAATAAAATGATGATGATTTCATCACTTAATTTTTTTTTGTTTTTAATCTGAAAAAAACTCACTAGGTTGGAACTTATCCTAATCAAATACAGGTTATATGCATTGCTATTCATACAAGTGGGAGAAGATAGGATTATGGTGACATAATTGAGGAGATTAGTTGCAACTTTATGTTCATTTGTTGATTTTTTAGGTTGGAACCCATAAAGTCTATTTTATCCTACATTCCTAATTTCCTACTTAACTCTTAATCTAATTCTTGGAAGCTGTCTCCAAAAGCGCACCGAATAATAGCCATTTTAAGATCATATTTACGTGATTAAAGTTGAAGTGATTCGGTGGTAAATCTTTCACATCTATATCTATAAAATTATGAATTTGAGTCATATTCTCATCCTCTAACTCTCAAATTTGTAGGTTCAAGTCTTGAAAAACTTCTTCATCATTTGTTCAAACGATAAAACTCGCTTTATTAATTTTTTTTTAGGGGCTCATTTTACCGTGAAAATTATCAAGTGTGGGATTTTATACATTTTTTAATATGAGATATCAATTTGTATTTGTGTAAATCGAACTCTAAATCCATTATGCATCGGTGCAAATTGAGATCTTACACATAAAAATATAATAGATCCCGTATCTGAAAGTTACTACTACACGACTACACTCATATAAAAGTTATAATTCAAAATTTTACAATTAGTCAATTATGATGGCATGGATATGTAAGATTTACATCATGCCTTTTTTGGATTCTGGCATGTAATTAATTTCAGTGGGGGCCTATTTGGACATTAACAAGAAACAACCTCTCACATCATCTGTGTATTTTTTTCAAGATATTTTTAGAAATTCTACAAATCAAATTCAATGAGTCCCATAATTAATTTTTTTTTTTTTTTTTTTTTTTTTTGCTTTTTTCAAAAGCATAGATTTTCCAACAAGGTAAAAGACTTGATTCTCTTCCAATAAACAGAGATGATTCTTCTATACGTCTAAATATATACGTCCGTCCTTTTAAATAATATAGATTACGTAAATGATATTGAATCGTATACCTTCATAATTTCATATTACATGATATAATATATGGCTCGGAAAATAAAAAAACCTACTAGTTTTTCAAGTGACGCTTGTCCTGTAAATTATAATATTCTAGGTTTCTAGTTTCTAGAAAGCCGAGAGGAGGCTTCACGTTGGTCGTCCAAAATACGACGTCGTCGGTGAACGGATTCCACGTGATTGATTAGAAAATAGATATAACCATGTGAACACGGAACGTTGACCTCATCATGCTGTTACAATACGACGACGTATCATGTTAATAATGGTAACGTGAAGTATGGTCAAAAGAAGCCATTTCTTCAAACACTGAGTCAATTTTGTATGAAAGAATGGATCCTCCCATCACTCCATGTGTGAACCAAATAAAATAATAATAATAAAAAAAAAAAAAATAATGATTGTTTTAATTGTTCGATATTGACCTAGCTGAGATCAAACCGCCTTAATTAAATTTTTATAAATTATTTATTTAATTTTTTAAAATTAAATACTTAATTTATCTAAAAATTATTTAATTTAATTTTATATTAATAAATTTTAAACTGTATTAAATATATGATAAACTTATTTTTTTTTTAACCCAATCCTATACCATATCAAATAAGAAACGTGATTATTTTAATCCAATTCCATACAACATCAAACATATCACAACATTAAATTTAATTTAATCTAGTTAATTTTAAACTAGTTTCGAAAGACCCGTGACAGAAACAATAGTAGGACCAAATATAATTTTATTAAACATACTTTTTGTTTTGTCGATAATCAGGCAAGTTGAAGATATTTTTATTTTTATTATTTTTATTTGCTTGATGGAGTAGGTAAAGAATTTGATCATTTAAAGCTTTTAGAGTTCAACAATAAATATAATATTAATAAGACTTTGCTTTTGGTCTTAGAATACATGTCAGTTTCCTAGAAAGTTGCAGACGCCGCAACAAAGCGTGTGTGGACAGAGAGAAAACAGAGTAGTTGGACATGGGATCCATCTCCAACTTTTTCAAAGCTTTAGAAAAAATATTAACTATGACAAAACAATGAAAACATACCCATTTAGACTTTCCTTCCTCCTTCACAAATAGGTGCTTATATATTATAATTATATTTGTAATAATCATAAGCACTTATTTTCTTAGCAGAATCAGTCAACACCCCTCAAACTCTTCCAATTTCCTGAGTCCGGACTTCTTCTTTCATATATTCTATAAATTTAAGTTTTTTCAAGTCCAGAACTCAAACGTTTCACAGCCTTTGGAATCTGAAAACTTGGGTTTTGATTGATAAGAAAAAAAAAAAAAAAAAAAAGAAATCCAAGTATGGACAGAGTTTCAAAATCTGCCCTGTTTTGCTCTGTTTTGGTTGCTCTGTTTTTGACATCCTATGCTCAGCAGAATTGCAAAAGCTTCACTTTTACAAGCAACAGACTATACACCACTTGCAGAGATCTTCCTGTTTTGAGCTCCTCCATTCACTGGACTTACCACTCATCAAACAATACCGTTGATCTCGCCTTCCGTAAAACCGGAACAAGCTCTTCTAAGTGGGTGGCATGGGCTCTGAACCCTTCCGGGCCGCAGATGGCAGGCTCACAATGTCTTGTAGCCTACCAGCGTTCCTCTGGAGCTATTCGTGCATACACATCTCCGATTGGTACAGGAACCCCCCAGTTGCAGCAAGGAAATTTGAGCTTTCCAGTATCGAGCATCAGTGCTGAGCTTACCGGTGGTGATGAGATGACCATCTATGCAACTCTGCAGCTCACCAGTGAATTGTTGTCCACCAACCAGATTTGGCAAGAAGGTCCATTGAGTGCAGACACTCCTGGCCAGCATCCCATGGCCACAGAAAATACAGCATCTACTGGAACTATCAATTTTCGTTCCGGAGAGACAACAGCTTCAACTGGTAGTGATGTCAACTCTAGACTAAGAAAGAGAAATGTAAGTCATTCAATCTTATGCTGGTTCTGATGATTACTAACATGGTATCAACATTTTAATTGTTCTAGGAGTTCTAGGTTCAAGTCCCCTCCATGTGCAAGCCTGTTGGGTTTGGCGCGTGAGGGGGTGTGTCAGACTGCTAGATTGGATTTTAACTGTAGTTGCTTTTTTTCAGACTCATGGAATACTAAACGCGGTGAGTTGGGGAATTCTGATGCCTATTGGCGCGATGATGGCTAGGTACTTGAAGGTGTTCAAGTTTGCAAATCCGGCATGGTTTTACATCCATGTTGCCTGCCAATGTTCAGCATATATTATCGGTGTTGCAGGTTGGGCAACTGGTATCAAGCTTGGAAATGATAATCCTATCACCTTAAGCAATATTCACAGGAATGTTGGTATTGCCCTCTTTGCGCTTGGAACGCTTCAGGTAATTGGGAAAAATTTTCATTCTATTGTGTTGTGTCACATGGAAAATTCGATTAGTGTTCTTAAACGTTGCGGTTATGCAGGTGTTTGCTTTGCTTTTGAGGCCAAAGCCGGATCACAAGTACAGATTCTACTGGAACATCTACCACCACCTCACTGGATACACCGTGATTGGTTTGAGCATATACAATGTCCTCGAGGGTTTGAGTATTTTGGGCCCGGGAGACTACTGGTGGTGGGCATATGTTGGCACCCTCATAGGTTTGGGCTCTCTGTCTGCTCTGTTGGAAGCCGTAACCTGGTTCATAGTCATAAAGAGGAAGAAGGAGAGCCGCGAGAAGCTCCCTCACAGCATGAATGGAGCTAATGGTCATGGTCATGGTGCGCTGTAATTAATTTGTCGTTTATTTACAACATTATATTATTTTTTGTAGTTACTATCAGTGACAGTATTTTGGATTTGATTCATATATATATTCTGAGAGCTTATCATTTTTTGTTTTTAGATTTGTGTTGTAATTTTTCTCAGTATGTAGATAAATAAATAAACATACATTTTTGTTATTGACATGTCACATAAATCCAAATATAGATGATTACAATTAAAATTCAATCAAAAAAATTTCAATGTCTTGAACGCGGACGGAGATTATATTTCCTTGCCGCCATTGAAGAAGTTGTAAGGGAATTCTCTCCAGTTCCCTCTGTGAGAAAATAATCAGGGTCTTGGTGATTGTTTGCATCATCTTCTTCTAATAAGTCATTAGTGATCCATGAAGGCCAGTGCACACTGCTGTCGCTACTGCTGCTATCCATTTCCAAACACAAGTCTCTCTCTTTGCTGTTGCTTCTCAAGTTTCTTAGTTTTTCCATCATGTCAACCAGCATTCTATGGTTCAATTGCTCATAATCCCTGCAACAAGAAGCAGTGTTAAATTAAGTTGCCGAAAACTTGATTCATAAAATATCAAGGGAAAATAGATAAAATCACTCACTTGTATGTATAGATAGCATGTAAGAGTTGCGCGGAAGTGAGAAGCAGAAAGAGCAGCCGGACAAAGTTGATTATCCATAGTTGTTGTTCGATATTGTTCGACAACATTCTTGGTATTGCGAATTCCAACATGAATGCAGCGCATAAACCTATGGAAAGTGTGCAACGATAAGTTGTAATGTACTCTTTCGATTAAATCTTGTTACATGATTGAAAAAAATTAGGAATATAGATGTATATGTATACATACCCAGATAGAGCTTTGGTCTGACGGTGTAGGTTTGCTTAGTACTGGTGAGCACATAAACGATGAAGGTTGATATGGAGTAGACGAAAAAGGCTTTGATCATTCGTGATTCGAAAAGCAGCGCGTTGTGCAAGGCGAAGAGTTTATCTAAAGCAACAAACATGCTCGCTTGCTTTTCTTCGAAAGCTTCCTTTACGTATGTACATAAATACTATTAGAAACACAAAAAGAGTAATGTCTGTTGAGATTTCATCATCATAATTATAATTAACAAAGAATTACAAACCTGAGCTGCTAATATTGTCTTTGAATTCGCTACAAGGCGTTGATGAGCTTCTTCGAGCTGTTCTTGCCGTTTAATAAGTGCTTCTTGTTGTTTATGACCAAATTCAGCTAACTCTTTCAAAGTATCCCTACAAAAACACAATACACAACATAAGATTTGTTTTCCTGAGGAATAAAAAATGTCTGTTTGCGTTCGAATTCATTTACCTGCTCTCAGTGAATGCTTGTGACTGAAATTCTGTCAAAGATTGAAGCCCTTCCAGAGCCTTGGATTGTCCATCCATAAGTTGTTTCTGCTTATCCAACGAAACACCTGCAATGTCCCCGATTTCGTTAGCCTTGCTTTGCAAGTTACTCATCTTATCAGACATTGCATTTCCAACTTCATTAATCTTCTTTTCAACTTCCACTGTTTCTGTTTTCAGATTGTCCATTTTTTGACCCAAATTGTTATAAGAATCATGGAGTGTTGCAATCCCTTCTTCAATTTTGTTTTTCATTTTCTCTTGCTCATTTTGCAGCTCTGATTGAGTAGCTGCAATTTGCACAGATTGATTGAAAATCTCCTCCGAATGCTCCCTCACTACACTTATGTGATCCGAGACTTTCTTCGAACTCTCAACCACTTGCTGAGTCTGTTCATCAATCACAGTCAAAGTACTCAGGATACCATCTGATCTTTGCAACAATTTGTCTGATTTCTTATCCAAGTCCTTCAACTTGTCCTCTGCGAAATTCGCTGATCTTTTCAGATCATTCACCAATCTTTCGGTCTGACGTCTGAAACCAGCAGCCCTGAAAGCACAAAAATCAATCAAAATTCATGTCAAAATTTTCTATTCCTCAAATGTAAAAACATAATAATAACAAAATGGATTAGATTAGATACTCAACTGTAACTGATAACAAATGGAATTGGTTTCCAGGAAGAATTCAAGATAGACTCGGTAATCATTATCATTCAATTTCGCAAGACATTTTTTCATTGGAGTACTGGTGTGACACACAGGAAAAGGTGCCCTTGCAGAGTTCTGCTGAAAGCAGTTGCTTAAGTCCCAAGCAAACCGCTTTCGTTTTTCGTTGTCATCAGAAATAATCTCAGAGCAAGCATCAAAGATCTGTCTGTATGCAGTGTGCCAACAAGAGTTTGAGCCAAGCATCATTTTCTGTTTTGCCTTTTCGACCAATTGAATCCCCTTCTGGTTGTCAAAAGCTTCCAGGGAAAATTGAGCATCAACATCACCGCCACTACCCGTAACCGACCAAACATCATCCGGAGGTTCCTCAGCCTTGCCAGCAGCAAAAGGGTTCCAACTCCAGGACATACAAGAATCTGAGAAACAGACCAAGATCAACAGAAGAAAAAGAAGATTATTGTGTCTGCCCATTTTTTTTTTCCCAATTCTTCTCTCAATTTGATTTTCCTCTACTTGAAATAAAAATTGTGCCCAGATTACACTTAGACCTGCAACAAAACAGTACACAGTCAATTGTAAAATGTGACTGAATTGGAAAGAAATCAAAATAAAGAATTAAAGATAAATTAACATGTAGAGAGACTGTTATAACAATTTTTTTTTTCATTAAAGAAATTCTATAAATAGAAAAAATCATTAAAAGGGTAATCCAGGCAAAAAAAAAGGAGAATCATGAATCATATACTTGTAATGTTGTTATCTCATTTATTTCACATGCATCATGTAGATAAGTATATATATATATATATATATTTTAAATATAATATATTATGGTTAACTTTACGACTCGATTTTTAGGATATTACCGGTCCGAACGAACACCCTTTTCACAGAGGTTGTAGATATGTATAGATAGCGTAGTTTTTAGCTAAATAAACAGAAAAAAAACAAAAAAAAAAAACTGATCTATAATTGGAAAGTCCAACGCAACCAACCAATTGCACCAATCAAAGTTGAAACCCAACTCATCTTTTTCGTTATTTTTCGTTTTCGGTCAAAGATTGATATCAAATTGTTTGATTCCAAGACTCGAGAGAGTTAAAAAAGATGGCCAATTAATTAAACCAAGTAATAAAAAACCAATTAATTAATTATTTCCAAAAGAGTTCACAAAACTAGCAAATTCAAAAATTTTCTAACAAAGTATTAAGAAAAACAGAGCAAACTATACAATACAGAAAGAAAAAAAAAAACAGAGCAACAAAAGCCACACACAGAGAATCAGAGAGAGAGAGCTTACTTGAGTATAATTTTAGGGTTCGGCTGCAACTGGCGTGAAGAAAGTGATTAAATATTCATGCAAAAGAAGAAAACTTGGAGAGAAAGAAACCCAAGTGGGTGTGTAAGCCAATTAAAAATAAACAAGAGACTATATATATATATAAGAAACAGATGAAAGAAGAAACAGAGTAAAAGCTAATAAACAAACAATCTGTGTTGAAAAGGAAAAAAAGAGAGAAAACGATGCGTTTTTATACCAAACAGTAAACGGTGCATTGCTTGACTGTTCATGTTCAGACAACCACCAAGGCACCAGACAACAAAATCTTATAACTCTATTTATTATATATATTTTTCCCCTTTCTTGCCCTGGAATTAATTAAACAAAATTTCCTTTTTGGGTGGTAAATCGTTTAGTTAATTTAAGTAATTAATCAAACCGTTCTAGCAAAAGAAGACAAAAAAAAAAAAAAAAAAAAAAAAAAAAAAACAAAGGATGGGACATGTATGTGAACTGGTATTTCGATCTACCCAACACGAAAAAGAGAATAATAATAATAATAATAATGTTTATTAAGAAGATTATAAGAAACTATATGGTTATTGAACAGTTAAAACTATAAGAGCACTGTAACAAAATAAAGATTTAAGGATTTTTTATTTTATTTTTATTTTATATATATATATATATATATTTGGGAAACTATCGAAAATCCCCATTTAGTTTGGATTATTGGCCAAAAACCACCATATGGTTCCGTTATTAGCCAAAAACCACCCTGCATACTTTAAATTTTTATATTTTGATATTTTTTTTTTGTATTCCGGTTGAGATATATATATTTTTATTTGTTTTTATATTCTAGTGGAGATATATATCTCCACTGAATAAAAAATATATATTAAAATACAAAAATTTAAATCATGCAAGGTGTTTTTTTGGCTAATAACGGAACTAAATGGTGGTTTTTGACCAATAACCTAAAATAGAGGGGTGGTTTTTGATAGTTTCCCTATATCTTTTTATATTTTAAATCTGACACCAGGTAGGGGTTGGCGATATCAACAACTACAGGTATGACCCATGTAGCAACTCTTCCTACATTTTACGATTTAATGGATATATGCGAGACTTAATTAATTATTGTTTATTTTATTTTATTTATATTCTTTTTATATTTAAAATTTTGATTTTTTATTTTATTTTATTTTTATTTTTTACTTTGGATTGGTCCATAAAAAAAAAAAAAACTTTGGATTGGAATCAAAAGATTAATTACTACTCAATAATATTACAAGTGTACGAACCAAATCCAATCTAGCTTAGTGGTAAATGAAGTTCATTCAGCATGAAAATATCATAGGTTCGAGCCACACCACCGCAAGTGGTGTATAAAAAAAAATCGTACTAGTGCTATATAATGTCTAAACACTAATAATTTACTTTTTGGTGTCTGTATTGCCACCCATAAATATGATTTACACATCCATTTTGTAAGTATACCAATATCTAAAATTTGAAAACTACACCATTACTATAAACACCCATTCTAATACCAACAATACCCTTATAGAATTAGTGTTACAAGTTGGCCCGGTGGTATGCCCCTCACACCCACACTACGAGGTTGTGGGTTCGAGTCTCTCCCTCTCTCCAAATCCAGAATTGTTGTAATATTTCAAAAAAAAAAGAAAAAAAAAAGAAAAAAAAAAGAACTAGTGTTAAATTAGGTTTATCATAATTTTATTTATTTTTATTTTAATAAAGAGATATAGTTGGAGATATAATGAGTCTTATTAGTAAATTTGTATTGAGATATTTTTATAATTAAAATTTTTAATAAAATATAGATGTATAAATCATAATGCGTGGCAATATTGGCACCTTTACTTTTATGAAAGAAAATATAATTAATTTTCATAGCTCTAAAATCATATGAAAACTCGTGAAAATCAAAACAAATCTAGTATTTTAACACATAAATTTTATTTATCTATTTATAGACTGAAATTGAAAATGACAACTAAACTGAGAAAAATATTGTTAGATTGTAATTAACATATATATTTTTCGCTATTTACAATTATTTTATGAGTCATAATTATGATGATCCATTTATCATATTGATAAGTCATGATCGGATTGGATGAAGACCTCAAACTGTGAACAGAGGGTATAACGGGAATTTGAAAAAATAAAATAAAAGAGAGAATAAGCATGAACAATCCCTAGCCACTGTCGTCCCACCCCAGCAAAAACTTTATCGCCAGCAAGACCAGCCGCTGTAAGCTCAATCCCAAACCTTTCCAACCCAGTTGCCGATCTGTGATCGCACTTCACCACTTCACCGAGAGCTGTTTGGGCGACTTCCTTAGCAACTAGATCTCGTCCAATCATTTTCAGTCGCCTCACCGTCTAGCCTCCTTGTTTTCAGTCTCCTCACCTTTTTGCTTCCGTTGCTCAAGCCTTGTTGCCGCTTATCTGCAAATTTTTCTTAGGCTGTGAATTGGATGTTTATCATATAAAACTTGAATTAATTGAATATTTGTGGTTTAGTAGTTCTCTCATGTTTGTTTAGACCTATGGTTTCTATGGAGTTATCGGATCTTTTTCCAGAGCTTGAACTACGGGCTAGAGCCCCTTCAATCCAAACAGACTCTCACATGGATGGACTTTCGAATCCCAAAGCAATGAAATCTTATGCTCAAGCAATCTCCTCCACCATTGCTCCGGTTTCTTTGGTTCCGAAGAAAAAAAGTGATTATGTTATAGTCAAAGTCAACCCGAAAGCTTATGAAAAATGGTTGAAACTTTGTAGTTATTCTCTTATCGGTCGAGTTGTCTTGTCAAAGGGAGAGGAACCATGGAAGATATTGGCTCTTAAAGAAAAACTTCAATTTATTTGGAAATTGAACTCTTAATGGCGTCTCATCTCTCTTGGACGGGGATTCTTTCAGATTCTTTCAGATTCTTTTGAATTCTAAGGAAGATAAAATACAAGTTTGGGGCATCATATCACTTCATTTGAAACTTGGAATTTTAAGGCTTCAGCCATGGACTCAGAATTTTAACCTTAACACACAGCGCATGACGAATGCTCAAATATGGTTACGGTTTTACGATTTACCTTAAGAGTTTTGGCACCCTCAAATCCTTTCAGACATGGCACATGAGATCGAAATTCCTCTAAAGTTTGATAGAGCTACCTTGAAGGGTGATATGGCCACTTTGCTCGCATGCTGATTGATGTTGACCTTTTTAAGCCTTTGCCTGGTTCCATCATGATAGAGGCTGGGGAATATATTTGTTTTCGACTCTTTACTTTGAGAATATTCCAAGTTTTTGCTCAGCTTGTTGCTCTATTGGTCATACGGCTGCCTCATGTCATCATGCGACCTGATTTACAGCGACGGTCACCACCGAGCCAAAAGACAAGAATCTGAAAATAGGAAGATTTAGAATTCAAAAAGAGTATAGATCGAAACACAAGTCAATAGATGTTTTGATTTCTTGAGACTTTGAGACTATCAAATCGGGTATTGATGCCAATGCGACTAAGCCCGATGAAGCTGTAACCTCTTTTCCAAACAAGACAACTCTAGACCCGGCTACCTCTTCTAGTTCACTCAGGCCAATCATCCCTCCTGGACAAGGGGAGACCGTGAAAAATGCTGTTTATTTGGATGATTCCATATACTCATTACATATTGAGCATGTAGATATTAATGCCATGACATATCCTGTTATTGCTCATATGGAGCTCTTGATAGATCCTCTCATGGTAGATCCATATTTTCACACTCTTGAGGGTGAAGTTAGTTCTGACATTGATAGTGAAGGCACCGTATATGACTTTAGCCACCCTACAGCTTTAGACATCATAGGTATTCAAGGTGGAGTCTTTTGAACAGATCAATTGGAAGATTCAGGTTGGAAGGAGGTTACCGCTAAAAAAGGTAAGAAGAACAAAAAACAGGTTATTAGTGTTGTTTCGTCCAATACTGGGGCTACTAAGAATAAATTGTTACATAAATGATTGTCCTTTATTGGAATCGTATAGGTATGATTGTACTATTTTTGTTCCTATTTTTAGGTACCCAATTCCTACTTGTGCATCTTTTCGAGTAAAACCAGGTATTTAATATGATTAAATAAGTGTTTCAGGTATTTACGGAGTTCAGGGGCATTGACGTAATTTTGGATAACCAGAGGTCAAAGTGCAAATATGGAGAATATATTAAAGATTCTGTGATTAGAGAAGAGTTGAGGGTTACTTATTGTAATTGGCCAGAAAAATGCACTCACGCACGCCACATCATAAGTGAAACGGTGCGTTTTGGGCATGGGATGTTGACATCAATGTGATATCAGGGTCTTCTTCAACCTCTAACAACCCTGTTGAAGACCTGCGCACTCGACCTGACTCGCTTTCGACCCGCTTTCAAACCTGACGTCGTCCATCTATTTTTTGACCTATTATCCAGTGGTTTTCCACCCAGATTGACGATGCGCCTCCCTCCAGTCAGTTTGCCACCATTTTCGGGTCACCATGCAAAGTGATCTTCACTGTCTTGGAGTCGTCATGGCCGAAAACAAACGTGGAAGTGACCTCCTCCACCTTTAACAATTCCAGTGATCTTCACTAGTGTGGTGTTCGCTCCCTTCAACATCGAACTTGGCATCGACCTTTCGTGCTAGCTCAACTCAAGTGACGGATTTCAGACCTATTTTTGACACCCAATATAAATATCATGTTTTCTTTATTTAGAGACACCCTTTTACAACCCTTACATCACACCTTTGAATCCTAGATCTAAAAATCACCTCACGATATCCAAAACCTTTTACATTCTTTCATCATCCCTTTCACATGTTCCTTTTTACACACCCATTTCCATCCATTTTTAGAAGCTTATTCAAGGAAAGAGAAGAAGGAACTCAAGGACCAAGGGAAAGTTCACATGGACTTTATGGGTTTTCTCTACAATTTTCCTTTCTTTGTTTATTTTTCATTGATGTGTAACTAAACTTCATATAGGGGATTGATGTAACCGTATTGGACTACTCTATGTAATTAATTAGTCTATTATCTAATTCAATTCAATTTTAGTCTCAATTATTGCATTAATTGCTCTAACCTCTCTATTTATGTTTTGTTGTGATCACAAGAGACATGGGTTGTGAGTTTAGTTTATATAAGAGGTTGAGCTTAGATGTGGGTGGTCATTCCATCTAAATCTCACCACAAGCTTAGTAATTGAGAATGTTGGTTTATGCATGGCCATGCTAGGTCAACTTGGCTTAGAGTTTTATGTTAAATAGAGAGATTAACTATTGTTTGTTACATGACCATGTGTAAGTAACGGGAAAGACCTAGAACATAATGAATTTATCTTAAAACATAATGAATTGGGAATGAGGCTAATTGAGTGCTTGAGTGATCTAAGAAAGGTTGTATCGATTTCCTAGTATTTTTCTCCCATATATTCCTCTACTTGTGTCTTTGTTGTGCTTAGTTTAGTTTTTAGTTACAAGTTTTCATCTTTAATCATTTCAAGAAACCAAATCGTTTTCCAAACCTAAGGCATTATGCAATTTACTTTTCACGTACTTAGAGTAGATTTTTCCTAGATTAAGTAATATTCAACCGACTGAATCACCGATCCCAGTGAACGAACTTAATTTAAATTGAACGTAAATTTCACTGCATCAATGTATTGCAAACAGTGATACCTAACATAATTTGAAAGATTTTTGTTCTCGTTATATACCAAATTTTGTTTGCATTGCTGAACCGTTGTGTGCTTTTGATTCGATTGCTCCTACTTTTTTGCTCTATATAGAGTTACACTTTATTGGTGCTAATGCTAGAGGTACTCATAGTATGTGGATTTTTGGGTCTACTGCTTTTCACAGTGTTACTATTGTTCTATCTCATTCTCAATATGTTACTGTTTCTGCTAATTTATGTAGGATTATCCATCGATTTCTTTTTTTATTATGCCAGTGTGAACTATATTACCCATATATCTCTTTGGAGCTCTTTTATGGACATTTTTGGTTAAGATGATCCGTGGTTTGTACTTGGGGATTTCAACTCGGTTCTAGGCATTCATGAGATCACCAGTATCATTTCTACTTTCTCTTTTGATGATTTCTGTGCTGTTTTGAAGGTTTGTGATCTTGTTGACATTGAAACAAAAGGAGGTTTCCATACCCGAGTCGGTCCAGGTAGGTGTTTTATGGTTTTTTCTTGATTAGACAGAGCTATTGATAACTCTTATTTCTATACATTGTGTAGCCCCTTACTTTCATCTTTTATACTTATTTTTCAGGTAAAACTGGGTATTTAATATGTTTAAATAACTGTTTCGGGTTATTTTCCAGTTCAGGGGCTAACGTGTAAAAATATAGAAATATTGGGGCAAAAGTGCAATTTTTGAAAGTTGGATTATGCTCCCTTAGTTTTGCGGTTAGGGACTACATATTTCTTGGTAGTGCTTCAAATTTTTACAATTTTGCGGCGTATGGCCGTAGAATTAGGGAGCAGAATTCATGGGAGCTGAAATTGAAAACTTCCTCCAGAATGCTCAAATTTCAGGGGCTATATCTCCCTCCTCAAAACGAACTATGTTTCGTGCTACCTATTGTTGTAAAGCCCCATAATTTTTATTTGCAACGGTTCTTAAAGAATGCGATTCTGATGTTTGTGGAGAAATTTATGCCCGTTTTTGTAATGGTGCGTTGTTGGAAACCCATCCACGAAGCCCAAAATCAGCCACTTATGCAAGGACAATCTCGTTCTTTCCCCCTATTTCTGCCATAAAGCTTCCTCCTACTATAAATATCCCCTTATCTCTAATCTTTTTAGAATCCCCACTTCTCTTCTCTCTCTCTTCCGCCCCAAACCTTTCTCTCTTCCATTTTCTTCATATATTTCACCTTTTCTACCAAATAAGTGAGAGATCCAAGATCCCATGGAGGTTCTTCCTCCATGGGAGCTCACCATACACTTTCACCACCATGTTTACACTTCATCCACCATCTAGGAGTAGATTGCAAGGAATTAAGAGTGGTCTTTGGATTAAATCCGAGCTAGGAAAACATGAAACATCTTTGGAGGAGTTGTCTTCAAGGGTTGTTTCTATCTTTTCTTTTCTTTGCATTTCTTGTTTTCCTTGATGTGTAACCATCAATTTGGGGATATTTTAAACCTACACTTATTGCAATATATGTATGATTATTCTTATATTCTTTGAGTTTTATTCTACTCTTTGCTTATCTATGATTAAATCTCTATTGTGATATTCATGTGTGTGATTGGTCGAAATTGATATGTATCCATGAATGAGATTAGGAGTAGTGTAATTTAGCATATCATGATTGTTTGTTGATTGATGGATGATCCAAAATACCGTGTTTAAAATGATTTGAGTGTTGAGTATTAGCTCTAAAGAGTGGGAGAAGTTTGAATGATGCATGTACTTGCTAAATTAGACTTTGGTTCTATATTCTTGTACTTAATGGGTCTTTGTTTTCAAAGGCATAATTGCTCACCCATGGCTTGGGTTAGGTGATGAATTGATTTAGAGATAATTCTCAAATCAAGAGAATGAACTCCTAACTTAAATTGAATGGTCTTAATGAATAACAATCAACTTGTTGCATGTAGTTGTTTGGTAAGCTTGTTTCCATTTTTAGCCATTCTAGGGAGATTGATTAAATCGAATCCTTATCTAGAGTAAAAACAAATTGAATTCCTCTTGTGCTCGTGTAGTTATAGAGGTATTTCATTGGTTAATGCTTTCACTCGGTTAACCACCTTGTGGATGATATTTAGGCTATGTGTTATATATCGTGTTGTTCGTATTAACATGTCCAACGTGATATCTTCTATATTTGACCAGTGAGTTGAGAGATCACTAGGATGGCGTGTAGAGCTCGTGTGTGTGTCTCACAGTCTTTAATGAATCCAAGTCTTTATGCATGGATGTAATCTCTAAGACATCGAGAGAGATTAGAGATTAATTAAGTGGACAAGGGCATAAAACATTCGTGTTGTATGAGTATCTCGTATTCTTAGTGCTTTTACTTGGTTGCCATCCCGTATTTGGTTAGCTATTGTAAATGAATTATTGGCTGTAGTATGGCCCATGCGGTTGCGTATTACATGCCCAACAAAATAACTATTGTATATGACCAGATAGTTGAGAGATCACTGGGCTGGCTTACAGGGCTCATGTGTGTGTGCCACGACACTTAATGAATTCATATGTACTTTGTATGTGTGGATGTGATTTCTACTATTTGAGAGAGTGTAGAGATCAATTAAGGGGACACAAGCTTATGACATACTTGCACATTTGAGGGACTAAGTGAGTCTAACACTTAATTAGGAGGATTGTTACGGTTGAATCGTTTTTCTAGTGTAACCACATTTCATGCCATCTCTCCATTCCATTCTATCAATGTATATATTTTGTTAGTTAATTAATTAATTTATATTATTATTTACTTTTCTGCAAATGCAACACACGAGTTCTCTTGGTGTGTTGTAATAATAGCTAGAACCGGTGACGGTCTGCGGATTCCACCTCCTTACGGAACGATACCGTCACTTTCAGCTGTGCTAGTCTCTGTGACTCGCGCTCTAGCGAGGTTGAACTTAATTGTGCATCTTTTGACCGACACCGCAACGACGTGTCGTCAGCTATATGTTCCCATTCTTTTCTGGATGCCTGGTCACAAATAGCTTGTGTTACCTTGCCTAAATCTCATTCAGATCATCGCCCTTTATTGGTTTCTTGTTTTGTGGGTGTTTTGCCGGGTCCATGGCCCTTCAGGTTCCAATGTATGTGGGTTTCTCATTCCTCTTTCCTTAATTTAGTTAGATCGGTTTGGTCATCCACTATTACTGGGAGTGGTACTAGAGTTGTTATTCAGAAGTTGAAGTTGTTGAAAAAGGCACTGAAGAAGTGGAATTGAGAGGTGTTTGGAGATATTGCCTTGAATGTCACTAATGCTAATGAGAATGTGATGCTTATTCAGGACATGATTGGTTTTGAAGGTTTTTCAGATAATCTTTTTCGTCTTGAGACTGCCGCTCTTATAGATTTGGATAGTGTTCTAAAACAACAGGAGATTTTTCCAAGAGAAAAAAGTAGAGTCAGGTGGTTTGTGAGGGTGATCAGAACTTTAATTTTTTTCATTCACTGTTGAAGCGTATAGGGGGAAAAAAGGCCATTTTCTCTATTCAAATCGGTAAGAATATTTCTTATGATCCAGTTGAAATTGGTGAGCATGTTTCCTCATTTTATCAACATCTCTTTTCGAATCCTAGCAACGATAGTTCAGACTTCTCTATAATTCGAGAGCATGTGCCTTCATTGGTTACTGTTGATGAGAATGCTTCGATTCTCCGGGTTCCTTCTTTTGATGAAGTGATGAGTACAATTTTTGCCATGGATCCTCATAGTGCTCTTAGTCCTGATGGTTTCTCGGGTAGATTTTATTCTCATTGCTGAAAAATTGTGGGACCTGATTTGGTTTTAGCTGTACATGATTTTTTTCATACTGGTCTAGTTTTTTTGGGTTTGAATTATAATTTCTTGACCTTTATTCTGAAGACTTTGAACGCTCTCATGGTTGATCAGTTTCGCTCGATTACTCTTGGTAATTTCTTGTTTAAGGTTATCACTAAGGCTCTATTTGGTAAAAGTGAGAGAAGGAAGGAGGGAGAGGGTTGGAGGGAGAGGTATGGGAGGAGAGCTCCAATTCATTATTTGGTTGGAGAGACAAGAGAGAGGATATGAGAAGAGGATGGAGAGAGACTCCTTCTGGGCCCACCAAAATCAATCCGCCCATTATTGGACGGATGAGAAGAGGAGGGGTATAATGAGTGAGAAATGACAATATTACCCTCTAATTCTTTTACCCTCCAATTTATAAAAGGGTAATATAGTAAATTTATAAATTATATACCAATTCATCCATTCAACCAAACAACATAAAGAATATATGTTATCCTCTCCATCCCTCATACTCTCTCTCATTTTTAATTTATCCATCCCTCATACTTTTTCTCCCTCCTACCAAACATAGCATAAGATTATTGCTGATCGCTTGGCCGAAATTTGCTCCCGCATTATCTCCCCAAATCAATTTGGTTTCATTAGGGGTCGTCAAATTGGAGACTGTATTGCCGGTGCTTCTGAATGTTTTAATGTGTTGAGTAATGGCAGTTGCGGTGATCATTTGGCTTTAAAAGTAGACAATCGTAAGGCTTTTGATTCCATTAGTTGGTTTTTCCTCTTCGAAGTCCTTCTGTGTTTTGGCTTCTCTGAAAGTTTTATTGGTTTGGTTGCTGCTATTTTTGATTCTGCTAGGATCTCAATTCTTATTAATGGTTCATCTTAGGGCTATTTTCCCTATTCGCGTGGTGTGCGGTAAGTTGATCCTTTCTCCCCCCTGCTTTTTTGTTTGACGGAAGATTTTTTGAGCATATATCTTACTTATCTAGTAGACTCGGGCTCTATGACTTCTATCTCTTCTTTAGTTAGGATGCGGCCCCTTCACATTTTCTTTATGGTGATGATGTTATCCTCTTTTGTCGGGCTTCTCCTCAGAATTTATGAGTGATTTTAGATGCTTTTACGGTTTATGACTCTTTCTCAGGTCAAAGGAAAAATCTTCCATCTTCTTTGGTAGAGGCATTTTTGTTTTTGTTTTGGTCTGAACTTTTTTTTTTTTTTTTTCTTTTTTGAATTATGACCCAGTTGCTTAGCTTGTTTGGTACCATATTTATAGTGCAATAGAAGAAGCTCATGACTCAAAATTTTAGCTCATTTTTAGTTGAATTTTTCAAAGATCTCTAGATGGTTGCAACGTCGTGGTTCAACTTCGTTTGCTATTATTAGCAGGTTAATTTTAGCTAGAGAGAGGGCTTAGTTTCATAATTGTTTTCTAGTGCTGGACTTTTAATGAGTCAATGTCCTGGCTTGTCCATGCTATGATATCTTGAAGAAACAATTAAAAACAATCTTTTTTACTTAAAAGATAAACTTATTAATCAGTTTTTTTTTAAAATTTTTTTAATTTTTAATTTTTTTAAAATTTTCTTTCCTAGAAATTAATTTTTTTTTCATAAAAAAAAATCTTTTCCGTTGACAAATGTTTTATTAATCAAACTCTCCTAGCAAACAACACAAAAAAAATATCCAGGGTCGGACAAGAATGTGAATGGGGGTATTTCTATTTGTCACGAAACATGGAAATAGAATTAAAAAAGGCTCTGATAATGCCGCCCGTAATAATTATTTGTACACTCAATTAATTAACGAATTTTTTTTTTTTGATTACAATAAACTATTTTTTTACCCTAATTATGATTACAAAAAAACTGTTATTATTTATATTGGTTGTTTATATATAGTTTCAGTTAGGCCGCGTTTGATTTTTTGTCTAAAGACTGAACAATGATGAATTTTACTGAAAACTGAATAGTGACTGAAAACTAAAAATCGAAACCGAATAATATGTTTTTATTTTTTTATTTTTATTTATTTTTATTTATTTATTTTTACTGAAAACTGAATATAAATGATAAGTTGTTTGTGTTCTTAAGTTATAAACATTTGAAATTAAATACTTTTACATCTATACCTTTTAAACTATTATTTGTTATTTATTTATATTTTAATATATTAAAGACAAAATTAACAATTCTAAAAAAATTGTTTAGTTATTAATAATATTTCAAATTTATATAAATTATTGCATCCAATGAAATTAAATACAAACAAAATCATTCAAACCTTTTATAATTGTATTGCCAGTAAATTCGTAAAACAAATAATCTAATTTATAAATAGGTATATTGAAGATTCGAATTTGAAGTTAACTGGGCACACCAATATATTGTATTTGTGAAAAAATAATGTAATTTATAAACGGATAATGTAGTTTATAGACAGATATGTTAGATAAATTTTTTTTTTTTTTGAATGGTAAAATTTTATTCAATAAAGGCCAAGCAAGGCCAGAAAACTACAATATGGACCACAAGCCCACTGACCAACATAGACGCACACCTGAAACAGCCCCACACGCCCAAAAGACCAAAAACAAAACAACCAAAAGAAAGAAAAACATTAAGCCGCCAACACCTCAAAGCAATCCCAGTACCAAACAAGCTACAAAAAAACAAAAACACTAATTGTTTTTGAACGGTAGCATCTCCTCTAAATTACCAAAGGATCCAACTTTGATCCTCATAACAATCTCCTTAACCATTTCCTTTTCCCTTCCCTTAAATTAACAACCTAAGTACACTCCGGCTTTGATGACCTTAGTTAACTCCTCTTTTAAGTTCCAAGATGCCTTCTTCACCTCATGAGCTATGATTACCTTTCCGAAACTCTTTACTAACCAATCATGCAAACATAAGGCATTTCCCACTTCTCCCTCCTCGAGACCAAACGCTTCTTCGAGACCGATTTCATTAGTTGCAATTTGAGCTTCAGTCAACTATTGTTGACGAGCACATCCCCCTGGATTAACATTTGGTTGAAAACCTCTACTCCCTTTGGCAACTTCTTTCCCTCCAGCAGATTTGTCTACCAACACATCATCTATCGCCTAGGAATCGATTCCACAAGCCACACTTCTAGTCTTCATTCTATGAGATCTTGGCGGAAAAAAAATCTTATTACTCAACCTGGCAATAGACGAGCACAAAGAATCCACAGAACTCCCCACCTTTCCCTTCCGAACAAAAGGATCCAAACCTCTAAGATCAACAAAAAAATCAATAGCTGGACCATCAATATTAACCCCCTTCAAATCTTTGTCTTCTTCAAAATTAAAATACACCACTTGGTTACCAGAAACACTCACACCCCCAGACGACCTATCTTTCGAATCAAAGACCTTAACACTTCGTCTATTAGCCAAATTACTCTTAGAAAACGTAAGTGATAAGAAAACCTAGAAAAATATATTAAAAGCAGAGAAAAAAGAAACATAGAAAAAACTAATGAAAACCAAAAGAAGGAACTCCCCAAGAATCAAAACGTTGCTTTTGAATACCGGAAGAAGAAAATCTCACAAAACAAACCCAAAACTATTAAGTGTCCGTTTGGAAGAGTTTGTCTACTAGTTAAAAGAGTTTTTATAATTAAAAAAATATTTTTTTTCAATATTTTTTTTTTTTTTTTTTTTTTTTTTTTTTTTGTCGTTTGGTTATCACTCAGTACAGTTTTTGGATAATTAAAAAAGCTATTTTACGTCTACTGGGAGAAGCCCAAATTTAAAGCTTTTCCAAGTAGATCTTTTAGAGTTTTTTTTTAATAACACTAAAATCTCCAATATAACCCTATAATATAATATTTGCTTGAGTATTTTAGTAATTTTATTATTAAAAAAAAGCTCTTTTTTAATCGATAACCAAACGACTAACGACTTTTATTTAACAGCTCTACCTCTAAAACATCTACTTCTAAAAGATCTAATGCAAGAAGATCTACTTGATGAACTTTTTTAAATGGACCCTCAGACCCTCATTAGTTATAGTATCTGATACCAAATTGCCCTCACAAAAAGTGTGAGTAATCACAAAAGTCCAGGAATATTGCTGATTTGATCTTTAGAATGAAGCCAAGAGTTTCTGAGATGCCACTGCACAAAAAAACTTAGATTGGAGAAGCACGAGAAAACAGCCATGGAATCAGTACTCTCTAACCAAAGCCAGAGCCAACCCCAATGTGATATTATTGGCATAAATAGCAGATTTCATTTTCGAAGGAAAGAATCCGTTTCTAGAGCAAGCTATAGATGTGAAATTCAAGGTTGTTAGGTGGTTCAAACATCTTGGTAAAAGATTGACGGATTCGATTGAGGTGTTATATCGCAATGTTTGTGACCTGTGTGTTGATGACAAAAAGATCAAAAAACCTATCCTAACTAACTGTATTCCTCCGTTGGCAAACAAGCTCAAGTTCAATGTCGACGGTTCAGTGAGAGCAAAACCGGGTCCATCGGGTATAGGAGGGGTTACGAGATTCAAATGGTAAGTATCTATGCCTCTTCTTGCAATTCTCGGGGATTTTGGACTCAAATGCAGCTGAATTATTGGCTATAAAGAAAGCAGTGGATATCTGTCTTCCGAGTTCGTACTTGCAAGGGAGGGACATCTCAGTTGTGACTGACTTCAAAGTTGCGGTTTCTTGGGTTAATAAGGGAGATTTCAGTAGCATGGGGCATTCTAACACTATTTGGATATCAGAAGTAGTATGAGTGACTTTGGTAGTCTGGAAGTTGTTTTTGACTCAAGAACTTTCAACTCATTCTCCGATAGTCTTGCAAAGATGGGTGCTAATCAGGCTGGGGATTTTGAGGATTGGTCTGATTTGTGATATGTGCTTGTTTTGTTCCTAGTTTTGGGGATGTTTTTTGGTTTTCCTCCCCTGTTTTTCTGTGCTGTTGTTTTTGCTCTGCGTCTTGGTTGTTTCTCTTTTTTCTTTGGCGGCGTTTTTGTTTGGGGGTCATTGTTTGGGCTGTTTGTTGCTTTTATCGTTGGGTTTGTTTGTTGGCGGTTGCCTTGCTGCCTGCCTTTGGTTTGTTGTTCTTGGCTTGTTGTTTTGTGTTGCTGTTAATAAAGCTTACTTTTCAAAAAATAAAAATAAAAATTGCAGCTAGCTTGCATTTCAGCCAAAAACGAAAAAGAAAAAGAAAAAGAAAAGAAGAAGAAGAAGATAGAACCCTGCTCTACGGTTAGCCTTATCATTGTGGAACACACCCGAACACGCACCGGCAACCAGGTTACCCTTACTATAACCATATGTGTTAACTTTTATTCGGAGAGAGGAAGGAGGCCACCAAGTGCATAATAATTCTAAATATCAGAGACTGGACTTATGGCTTGGCTAGGGTGGGCTCAAGCTCACCCTAGCCTTTTGTTTTAAATAAAATGAAAAGTTTAAAAAATATATATTAATGATGAACATCTTAACATACAGCACGGAATATTGTATTATTAGAATACTCTTATCTAATTTTTTCTCACTCCACCGCACACCGCTTGAGGAAATTAATTTCAATTAGTTACTCTAATTTTAATTTATAAACTAACACTATTGTTGAATGAATTTCTTTATATTTTGGTTGAAATTTAGATATATATATATTTTCAATTTTATTTAATTTTTTGGTTTTTAATTATTCTTTTATTTTTAGATTTGTTAGTAATTAGTAATATAAGTGTATATTTATTTCTTTATGTGAAGTGAATGCTCCATCATAACTAAACTAAACTAAACTAATAATTAAATAATTATAAATTTTTAGGATGTAATGAATTAGATTTCTTTTAACAATTAACATTGTATTTGTATATTTCGAATAAATCTACTAATATTATAATATAAGAACATTGTATATGTAAATAATTTGTTATTTCTTGACGTATATAGAAGTAATAAAATAAGGATCAATTTAATGACTTATTTATGTGTCTTTTTGTTATTTATATAGATTGTAATGCAAAAACAAAACATATTCCATTATTTTGATAAAAAAGTTGATGGTTATTCATCATTAGGCCATTTTTTTTTCTTATATTGTTAATGATCGGAAAAAAAAAAATAAATTTCTAGCCCACTCTAGTATGTAATCCTAGTTACGTCCCCATTCCAAGATTCATATGTTATATGTAAATTGAAACCCAAGAAAATATCCCTATCCTTCCCATAACTGGTATATCATGACTTGGGCAAAATTTTGATATCATTCTCAAATAATTGGTATGATTGAAATTTTTATTATTATATTTGAATAGAGAATGAGTAGAATAATAAAAGAAAAGCCATATAACTTATTTGAATTTTCCATCATAAATGATGAAACAGAAATAAAATTCCTTGAATAAATTAAAATTGTATTTCTACAATATATTATTAGATTTCAAAATCTGTATATGATTCATTATGTATATTCCTGTCGCGTACAACTATACATATAAAGTTTGCAATCAAAAACCATATGCTTACAAGCTTGAATGAGGATGCTTGAATTATTATATATTCATTCGTACACATCCTCCTCATATAGGTTTACAATTGATTTATTTTACGAATAAAGGAATTATCGGATTCAAGGCCATATTGGATTGATTCAATGAGCAGCAACTGGGGCAGCGCAAGCTTTCGGGTTCATTCTCCCGGAAACCTTGGGCTGAACATGACCACACTGGGAAATGGCTGCAGGTGCTTCCTTTCCGGTGTATGTAAGGTCAATGTTTGAAAGCTCCACACCCCGGCATGGATTTCCAGGGCTGCATGATAGCTTCACAGCTACTGGAGTTGAAGAAGTTCCCCTGATGTTCTTGAATGTAACCTTGCTGATCTTAACCTTAGATGCAACCTGATCAAAAACCGACAACACAATCACAACACAATAAAAAGATGAAAATCTCGGGATCTACTGGATGGATTCGGATACTCTGCTGTGCTACTCTTTGACTTAGTAACTGATTAATGCCAACAGATTTGTTTAGGTCGTGACAAAGATCATTTCAGAAAGTAGTACTGTTTCCAGAAAGTAGTTAGTAGTTACCTTTGCATTGCACTGGTTCCATGGACAGTAAACTTGATCGATGAGAATAGGATTCCCGACATTTTTCATTATAATGTCTTCGAAATGCATGTCAGATGCAACGCCTTCGTAAGAAGCTGGCCAGGTTTTGATTCTGACTCCATTCGTGGAGTCTCTGACGGTGCAATTCCTGATGGTGACTCCAATCACGGGTGCTTCTTTTTTATACTTTCCTAGACTTCCTATACTGAAACCATGTCCAGGTCCGCAGGTAACTCTCTCGATTGTTATTTGTCGGTTGCCATCACCGATAGAGATACAATCATCACCTGTTTTGATGTTGGAATCAAGGACCTTAATTCCGGTGGATCTACCGATGTGGATTCCATCGGTGTTGATGCTATCATGGGGTGCTGAAGCGGTAAAGCGTACGAAGTGAAAGTCCGTGCATCCGATGACATTCGCATGGAACTGTTTGCTGTCTTTCGAAGTCACGCCTTGTACCAACCCGCCTTTAATGTCGTTGAAACTTAAATTCTGATCAATTGTTAAACCACAAACACACAAGATAAAACAAACTCGATAGTACATATAGTCATTCACTAGTGTAGCAGATAAATTAATTCTTTACACAGTATTCATTTTTTAACAGAAAGCTCTGAAGGAACATACAATCGGAAGACTCTTGCAATAATTACTTTTGCCGCATTTACCCCAAGCTTTGGGTCCATTGCCGTCGAAAACTCCACCTCCAAACACTGTGAGGTGGTCAATATGGTTGAAAAGAATCCAACTGGGTTCAGTTGTTTTTTCTGTTGAAGCAATCAGGGTTGCTTCAACATGAATCTCTATAGGAGCCTTGCAGGGACCCTCTAACTTCACTGCACTTAACTTGTATGTCTTTTTTGGAATCCAAACTTTGCTTTTGGTAGTAGATGCACAGGCCTCTTTAAAAGCATGGGTTAGAGCCTGAAACAACAACCAAGAATTAATTTTGAAAAAATTACTTGACAATTAAGTAACATAATTTCAGTCATCTTTGAGTATTCATTCATTCATTTAATGATCAGTCCTAATTAATAATAATTACCTGGGCGATATCGGCATTCTCTCTTGCACCATGTTTTCTAATATCCACAACCAGAGCTTCCGAAATTGATACAAACATTAACATCAGAAACACTCCAGCCATGTTTAATTTTCCCATTTTTTGATTTTTTTGATTTTTTTTCTATTGAACTTTTTGTTTCTTTGAATTATGACATAGAAGCTTGTTTGGGACCATATTTATAGTGTAGTAGAAGAAGCTCATGCCACCTGAATTTGTTAATTTGCTCATTTTTAGCTGATTTTTTCAAAGATCTCTAGATGGTTGCAAGGCGGTGGTTCAAATCAAATTCGTTTGCTATTTATTAGCACCTTTAATTTTCTAATTTTATCGAAATACAGATATCAGATTAACAAAAGCCATACAGAATGCTTAGTTTCAGAACTGTTTAATTTCTGCTAATTAATGAGTCAATATTCTGGTTTGTCCATGCATTGCTTGGCCATTTATGTTTTTGATAATCGCCGAAAATCAAATCACAAACGTAGGGGTCGTTTTTTTTGTCCACTTAAAATTTAATGGGTCTGAATCATAATTATTAAGTTGTTTTGTTTATTTTTTTAATTGGTCAAACAACTTAAAAATACCAAAAAACAATATAACTAGTCATCTTAGAGTATTCATAAGCCTCTTTATAAGCACCGGTTAGAGCCCGAGAGAACAAACAAGAATTAATATTGAAAAAAATCATTTTACAGGAAATATAACTAGTCATCTTAGAGTATTCATTCATTCATTTCACCGGGCCTAAATTACCTGTGTGATATCTGAATTCGATTTTCTGCCATATTTCCCAATATCAAAAACCTAGATCAACATCAGTAACATAGCGGCCATGTTCAATTTTCCCATTTTTCCCATTTTTGTTTTTGTTTTGGTCTAAACTTTTTTTTTTCTTTTTTGAATTATGACCCAGTTGCTTAGCTTGTTTGATACCATATTTATAGTGCAGTAGAAGAAGCTCATGACTCAAAATTTTAGCTCATTTTTAGTTGAATTTTTCGAAGATCTCTAGATGGTTGCAACGTAGTGGTTCAACTTCGTTTGCTATTAATAGCAGGTTAATTTTAGCTAGAGAGAGGGCTTAGTTTCAGAATTTTTTTCCAGTGCTGGACTTTTAATGAGTCAATGCCCTGTTTTGTCCATGCAATGATAACTTGAAGAAACAATTAAAAACAATCTTTTCCGTTGACAAATATTTTATTAATCAAACTCTCCTAGCAAACAACACAAAAAAAATATCTAGGGTCGGACAAGAATGTGAATGGCTATTTCTACTTGTCACGAAACATGGAAATAGAATTAAAAAAGGCTCTGATAATGCCGCCCGTAATAATTGTTTGCACACTCAATTAATTAATGAAAAAAAACATATACCCTCATTAGTTATAGTATCTGCTACCAAATTGCCCTCACGAAAAGTGTGAGTAATCACAAAAGCCCGGGAATATTTTTTTGAAAGGCAAATATATTGCAGGAGCCTACTCAGAGGCAAAGAAAACACAGGGCACAAGGCCAAACAAACACCACAAAAGGGCCAGGCACAGGTGCCAAAGCAACCCCAAGAAGAAGAACAACAACAATACAAGGCAAAGCAAGCCAAGAAAGACCCAGCCACAAAGGCAACGGAACAACAAGAAACAGCACAACAAAAAGAAAACCATGACAACTAGAAACAAAGAACACCTCCATACCAAACTGTCAAGGTCTCCCAAATAAACCCAATTTGCCTGGCAAAGCTCAATGGAAACAAACCAAGCACAGAACACACAACATCAAAAACAGAAACACCAAAACCAAACCAGCTAGAAAAGATAAGAAGACTACCAGAACAGAGCACATCACCCGAAAGCAAAACCCCTCAAGTTGTTGATCAGATATTTAGAATGAAGCCAAGAGTTTCTGAGACGCCACTGCTCAAAAAAACTTGGATTAGAGAAGCACGAGAAAACAGCCATGGAATCAGTACTCTCTAACCAAAGACAGCGCCAACCCCGATGCGATATTAATGGCATAAATAGTAGCTTGCATATCAGCCAAAAAAGAAAAAGAAAAAGAAAAAGAAAAAGAAAAGAAGAAGGAGAGATCTGCGGTTAGCCTTATTATTGTTGAACACACCCGAACACGCACCGGCACCCAGGTTACCCTTACTATAACCATATATATATATATATATATGTTTTAACTTTCATCCGGAGAGATGAAGGAGGCCACCGAGTGCACAATAATTCTTATTATTTTCCAAGATTCATATGCTATATGTAAATTGAAACCCAAGAAAATATGCCTATCCTTCCAATAACCGGTATATGACTTGGGCAAAATTTCGATATCATTCTCTAATAATCGGTATGATTGAAATTTCTATTATTATATTTGAGTAGAGAATGGGTAGAATAATAAAAGAAAAGCCATATAACATATTTGAATTTTCAATCATAAATGATGAAACAGAAATGAAATTCCTTGAATAAGTCAAAATTGTATTTCTACAATATATTATTAGATTTCAGAATCTGTATATGATTTATTTTCCTGTCTGCGTACAAGTATACATAAAAAGTTTGCAATCAAAAACCATATGCTCTCAAGCTTCAATGCGGATGCTTGAATTAGTATATATATATATATATTCATTCGTACATACACATCCTCCTCATATAGGTTTACAATTGATTTATTTTACGAATAAAAGAATTATCGGATTCAAGGCCTTATTGGATTGATTCAATAAGCAGTAACTGGGGCTGTGCAAGCTTTCGGGTTCATTGTCCCGGAAACCTTGGGCTGAACATGACTACACTCGGAAATGGCTGCAGGTGCTTCCTTTCCGGTGTATGTAAGGTCAATGTTTGAAAGCTCCACACCCTGGCATGGATTTCCAGGGCTGCATGATAGCTTCACAGCAACTGGAGTCGAAGAAGTTCCCCTGATGTTCTTGAATGTAACCTTGCTGACCTTAACCTTAGATGGAATCTGATCAAAAACCGAGAACACAATCACAATACAATCAAAGAATGAAAATCTCGGGATCTACCGGATGGATTCGGATACTCTGCTGTGCTGCTCTTTGAGTTAGTCACTGATTAATGTCAACAGATCTGTTGAGGTCATGACAAAGATCAGCTCAGCAGAGAATCTTAATCCTTGATCTCCCGGGGTAATACCGTTTCCTGAAAGTAGTTAGTAGTTACCTTTGTATTGCAATCGTTCCATGGACAGTAAACTTGATCGATGAGAATAGGATTCCCGACATTGTTCATTATAATGTCTTCGAAATGCATGTCAGATGCAGCGCCTTGGTAGGAAGCTGGCCAGGTTTTGACTCTGACTCCATTCATGGAGTCTGTCATTGTGCAATTCCTGACGGTGACTCCAATCACTGGTGCTTCATTTTGATACCTTCCTAGACTTCCTACACTGAAACCATGTCCAGGTCCGCAGGTAACTCTCTCGATTGTTATTTGTTGGTTGCCATCACCGATAGAGATACAATCATCACCTGTTTTGATGTTGGAATCAAGGACCTTAATTCCTGTGGATCTACCGATGTGGATTCCATCGGTGTGGAGGCTATCATGGGGTGCTGAAGTGGTAAAGCGTACGAAGTGAAGGTCCGTGCATCCGATGACATTCGCATGGAACTGTTTGCTGTCTTTCGAAGTCACGCCTTGTACCAACCCGCCTTTAATGTCGTTGAAACTTAAATTCTGATAAATTGTTAAACCACAAACACAAGATAAAACAAACTCGTTAGTACTTATAGTCGATCATTCACTAGTGAAGGCATGTAGCAGATAAATTAATTCTTTACACAGATTTCGTTTTTTAATAGAAAGCTCCGAACGAACATACAATCGGAAGACTCCTGCAATAATCAGTTCTCCCACATTTACCCCAAGCTGTGGATCCTTGGCCGTCGAAAACTCCACCTCCAGACACTGTGAGGTGGTCAATATGGTTGAAAAGAACCCAACTGGGTTCGGTAGTTTTTTCTGTTAAAGCAATCAGGGTTGCTTGAACCTGAATCTCTATAGGAGCCTTGCAGGGACCCTCTAACTTCACTGCACTTAACTTGTATGTCCCTTTTGGAATCAGAACTTTGCTTTCGGTAGTAGATGCGCAGGCCTCTTTAAAAGCCAGGGTTAGAGCCTGAGACAACAAACAAGAATTAATTTTGAAAAAATTACTTGACAATTAAGTAACATAATTTCAGTCATCTCAGAGTATTCATTCAATCATTTCATGATCAGGCCTAATTAATAATAATTACCTGGGCGATATCGGCGTTCTGTCTTGCACCGTGTTTGCTAATATCCACAACCAGAGCTTCCGAAATTGTTACAAACATTAACATCAGAAACACTGCAGCCGTGTATAATTTTCCCATTTTTTGATTTTTTTTTAAAATTTTTATTTCTATTGAACTTTTTGTTTCTTTTTTGAATTATGACATAGAAACTTGTTTGGGACCATATTTATAGTGTAGTAGAAGAAGCTCATGCCACTTGAATTCGTTAATTTGCTCATTTTTAGCTGATTTTTTCAAAGATCTCTTGATGGTTGCAAGGCGGTGGTTCAAATCAAATTCGTTTGCTATTTATTAGCACCTTTAATTTTCTAATTTTATCGAAATACAGATATCAGATTAACAAAAGCCACACAGAATGCTTAGTTTCAGAACTGTTTAATTTCTGCTAATTAATGAGTCAATATTCTGGTTTGTCCATGCATTGCTTGACCATTTATGTTTTTGATAATCGCCAAAAATCAAATCACAAACGTAGGGTTCGTTTTTTTGTCCACTTAAAATTTAATGGATCTGAATCATAATTATTAAGTTGTTTTGTTTGTTTTTTTAAGTGGTCAAACAACTTAAATATACCAAAAAACAATTTAAAATAAAAAGTAATAAATCCCGACTTTTAACTTAATTCTAAATCGCTGGATTACAATTAAAATATTATCTTCCTAGTCTATCCTCCCGAAGAAGATATATTTCATGGATCAGTTGTAAGAGATCAAACAACATACGTGTGACATATTAATAACTACCTTGAAAACTATGCTAGCAAGTTTTCCTGGGAAAATTGTTGTTCGAATTAAGATAGAAATGTATCTTATGTATTTGAACCAGTAAGGAATTCATTTTGGTTTTAAATTTCAAACATGCAATGTATTATTATGTATGAATTATGATTTATGATATAATCTTGGAAGTATGGAACTATATATATATATTAATTATAATTTTGCTTATTAAATATTTAATCTCTTAATATTGTATATAATATTCTAAAAGTGAAACAAAATATTATTCTATTAAATACTTAATTTTAAAAATTATATACAGACTCTATATATGTTATAATTAATATTAAACTCATAACTATGCTAATTTAACGTTGAAATATGATTCATGTGATGTATAATTACCTGTTTAAGCCTGTCCTAAAGTTTCACAAAAAAAAATTCTAATTTTAGATGTAAATATCCATCATTTTTTTGATTTTTTTTATTAAATATCCACCGATATCGATAATATCCCCGATATATCCATAAATTTAGAAGTCCGATATCTATACCGATAACGATATTTTATTCCTTGATTATAAGGGGGAGTTGTGCTCCTTCTCAGCTTTTGTGGGAAATGATGACGCTTCCATAGCTGAATTGTTGGCAATCCTCAAAGCTTGCAATTTATGGGCAGTCTCTTGGGTGAACAACGGAGATTTTGGTAATTTAAACTTGGTGGATGTTAACTACGCTATCAAATTGTGTTTGAGTCGATTGAAGAACACTTCGGTCCAACACATTTCTAGAGATTCAAATACTGAGGTTGACAGTTTAGTAAAGAGGGGCTCTTCTTCTGTGATGATTGGGGAGATTATTGAGTGGATGAATGTTTAGTTGGTTGGAGGCTGTTTTTCTTTGTTGTCTTTTGCTGTTCTTGCTCTGTTCTTGCTTCTTTCAGGGCTGTTTGGGCTGTTGTGGCGCTCCCTGCTCTTTTTTCTGTTGCTTTCGGTTTTGCTGGGTTTTGTTGCTCCTTGGTGCTGGCAGTTTGTTTGCCTTGCCCTTGGGGTGGAGGTGTTGTTGGCTTGTTTGTGCTGTGTTTGATGAATAAAGTCTGCTGTTTTGAAAAAAAAAAAAAAAAACAGCTTCTAAAATATATACTTACGGAGCTTTTCCAAACGGACCCACATACCCTCATTAGTTATAGTATCTGCTACCAAATTGCCCTCACGAAAAGTGTGAGTAATCACAAAAGCCCGGGAATATTTTTTTGAAAGGCAAATATATTGCAGGAGCCTACTCAGAGGCAAAGAAAACACAGGGCACAAGGCCAAACAAACACCACAAAAGGGCCAGGCACAGGTGCCAAAGCAACCCCAAGAAGAAGAACAACAACAATACAAGGCAAAGCAAGCCAAGAAAGACCCAGCCACAAAGGCAACGGAACAACAAGAAACAGCACAACAAAAAGAAAACCATGACAACTAGAAACAAAGAACACCTCCATACCAAACTGTCAAGGTCTCCCAAATAAACCCAATTTGCCTGGCAAAGCTCAATGGAAACAAACCAAGCACAGAACACACAACATCAAAAACAGAAACACCAAAACCAAACCAGCTAGAAAAGATAAGAAGACTACCAGAACAGAGCACATCACCCGAAAGCAAAACCCCTCAAGTTGTTGATCAGATATTTAGAATGAAGCCAAGAGTTTCTGAGACGCCACTGCTCAAAAAAACTTGGATTAGAGAAGCACGAGAAAACAGCCATGGAATCAGTACTCTCTAACCAAAGACAGCGCCAACCCCGATGCGATATTAATGGCATAAATAGTAGCTTGCATTTCAGCCAAAAAAGAAAAAGAAAAAGAAAAAGAAAAAGAAAAGAAGAAGGAGAGATCTGCGGTTAGCCTTATCATTGTTGAACACACCCGAACACGCACCGGCACCCAGGTTACCCTTACTATAACCATATATATATATATATATATATGTTTTAACTTTCATCCGGAGAGATGAAGGAGGCCACCGAGTGCACAATAATTCTTATTATTTTCCAAGATTCATATGCTATATGTAAATTGAAACCCAAGAAAATATGCCTATCCTTCCAATAACCGGTATATGACTTGGGCAAAATTTCGATATCATTCTCTAATAATCGGTATGATTGAAATTTCTATTATTATATTTGAGTAGAGAATGGGTAGAATAATAAAAGAAAAGCCATATAACATATTTGAATTTTCAATCATAAATGATGAAACAGAAATGAAATTCCTTGAATAAGTCAAAATTGTATTTCTACAATATATTATTAGATTTCAGAATCTGTATATGATTTATTTTCCTGTCTGCGTACAAGTATACATAAAAAGTTTGCAATCAAAAACCATATGCTCTCAAGCTTCAATGCGGATGCTTGAATTAGTATATATATATATATTCATTCGTACATACACATCCTCCTCATATAGGTTTACAATTGATTTATTTTACGAATAAAAGAATTATCGGATTCAAGGCCTTATTGGATTGATTCAATAAGCAGTAACTGGGGCTGTGCAAGCTTTCGGGTTCATTGTCCCGGAAACCTTGGGCTGAACATGACTACACTCGGAAATGGCTGCAGGTGCTTCCTTTCCGGTGTATGTAAGGTCAATGTTTGAAAGCTCCACACCCTGGCATGGATTTCCAGGGCTGCATGATAGCTTCACAGCAACTGGAGTCGAAGAAGTTCCCCTGATGTTCTTGAATGTAACCTTGCTGACCTTAACCTTAGATGGAATCTGATCAAAAACCGAGAACACAATCACAATACAATCAAAGAATGAAAATCTCGGGATCTACCGGATGGATTCGGATACTCTGCTGTGCTGCTCTTTGAGTTAGTCACTGATTAATGTCAACAGATCTGTTGAGGTCATGACAAAGATCAGCTCAGCAGAGAATCTTAATCCTTGATCTCCCGGGGTAATACCGTTTCCTGAAAGTAGTTAGTAGTTACCTTTGTATTGCAATCGTTCCATGGACAGTAAACTTGATCGATGAGAATAGGATTCCCGACATTGTTCATTATAATGTCTTCGAAATGCATGTCAGATGCAGCGCCTTGGTAGGAAGCTGGCCAGGTTTTGACTCTGACTCCATTCATGGAGTCTGTCATTGTGCAATTCCTGACGGTGACTCCAATCACTGGTGCTTCATTTTGATACCTTCCTAGACTTCCTACACTGAAACCATGTCCAGGTCCGCAGGTAACTCTCTCGATTGTTATTTGTTGGTTGCCATCACCGATAGAGATACAATCATCACCTGTTTTGATGTTGGAATCAAGGACCTTAATTCCTGTGGATCTACCGATGTGGATTCCATCGGTGTGGAGGCTATCATGGGGTGCTGAAGTGGTAAAGCGTACGAAGTGAAGGTCCGTGCATCCGATGACATTCGCATGGAACTGTTTGCTGTCTTTCGAAGTCACGCCTTGTACCAACCCGCCTTTAATGTCGTTGAAACTTAAATTCTGATAAATTGTTAAACCACAAACACAAGATAAAACAAACTCGTTAGTACTTATAGTCGATCATTCACTAGTGAAGGCATGTAGCAGATAAATTAATTCTTTACACAGATTTCGTTTTTTAATAGAAAGCTCCGAACGAACATACAATCGGAAGACTCCTGCAATAATCAGTTCTCCCACATTTACCCCAAGCTGTGGATCCTTGGCCGTCGAAAACTCCACCTCCAGACACTGTGAGGTGGTCAATATGGTTGAAAAGAACCCAACTGGGTTCGGTAGTTTTTTCTGTTAAAGCAATCAGGGTTGCTTGAACCTGAATCTCTATAGGAGCCTTGCAGGGACCCTCTAACTTCACTGCACTTAACTTGTATGTCCCTTTTGGAATCAGAACTTTGCTTTCGGTAGTAGATGCGCAGGCCTCTTTAAAAGCCAGGGTTAGAGCCTGAGACAACAAACAAGAATTAATTTTGAAAAAATTACTTGACAATTAAGTAACATAATTTCAGTCATCTCAGAGTATTCATTCAATCATTTCATGATCAGGCCTAATTAATAATAATTACCTGGGCGATATCGGCGTTCTGTCTTGCACCGTGTTTGCTAATATCCACAACCAGAGCTTCCGAAATTGTTACAAACATTAACATCAGAAACACTGCAGCCGTGTATAATTTTCCCATTTTTTGATTTTTTTTTAAAATTTTTATTTCTATTGAACTTTTTGTTTCTTTTTTGAATTATGACATAGAAACTTGTTTGGGACCATATTTATAGTGTAGTAGAAGAAGCTCATGCCACTTGAATTCGTTAATTTGCTCATTTTTAGCTGATTTTTTCAAAGATCTCTTGATGGTTTTGTATATGGTGGTTCAAATCAAATTCGTTTGCTATTTATTAGCACCTTTTAATTTTCTAATTTTATCGAAATACAGATATCAGATTAACAAAAGCCACACAGAATGCTTAGTTTCAGAACTGTTTAATTTCTGCTAATTAATGAGTCAATATTCTGGTTTGTCCATGCATTGCTTGACCATTTAATGTTTTTGATAATCGCCAAATCAAATCACAAACGTAGGGTTCGTTTTTTGTCCACTTAAAATTTAATGGATCCGAATCATAATTATTAAGTTGTTTTGTTTGTTTTTTTAAGTGGTCAAACAACTTAAATATACCAAAAAACAATTTAAAATAAAAAGTAATAAATCCCGACTTTTAACTTAATTCTAAATCGCTGGATTACAATTAAAATATTATCTTCCTAGTCTATCCTCCCGAAGAAGATATATTTCATGGATCAGTTGTAAGAGATCAAACAACATACGTGTGACATATTAATAACTACCTTGAAAACTATGCTAGCAAGTTTTCCTGGGAAAATTGTTGTTCGAATACGTTTGACATATTAATAACTACCTTCAAAACTATACTAACACGTTTTCCTGGGAAAATTGTTCTTCGAGAAATGTATCTTATGTATTTGAACTAGTAAGGAATTCATTTTGGTTTTAAATTTAAGACATGCAATGTATTATTATGTATGAATTATGATTTATGATATAATCTTGGAAGTATGGAACTATATATATATATTAATTAATGATAATTTTATTTATTAAATATTTAATCTCTTTATATTGTATATAATATTCTAAAAGTGAAACAAAATAATATTCTATTAAATACTTAATTTTTAAAAATTATATATATACACTCTATATATGTTATAATTAATATTAAACTCATAACTATGCTAATTTAACGTTGAAATATGATTCATGTGATGTATAATTACCTGTTTAAGCCTGTCCTAAAGTTTCACAAAAAAAAATTCTAATTTTAGATGTAAATATCCATCATTTTTTTGATTTTTTTTTATTAAATATCCACCGATATCGATAATATCCCCGATATATCCATAAATTTAGAAGTCCGATATCTATACCGATAACGATATTTTATTCCTTGATTATAAGGGGGAGTTTTGCTCCTTCTCAGCTTTTGTGGGAAATGATGACGCTTCCATAGCTGAATTGTTGGCAATCCTCAAAGCTTGCAATTTATGGGTACTTGGTGAACAACGTAGATTTTGCACTTAAACTTGGTGGATGTTAACTACGCTATCAAATTGTGTTTGAGTCGATTGAAGAACACTTCGGTCCAACACATTTCTAGAGATTCAAATACTGAGGTTGACAGTTTAGTAAAGAGGGGCTCTTCTTCTGTGATGATTGGGGAGATTATTGAGTGGATGAATGTTTAGTTGGTTGGAGGCTGTTTTTCTTTGTTGTCTTTTGCTGTTCTTGCTCTGTTCTTGCTTCTTTCAGGGCTGTTTGGGCTGTTGTGGCGCCTCCCCGCTCTTTTCCGTTGCTTTCGGTTTTGTTGTTGTTGGCTTGTTTGTGCTGTGTTTGATGAATAAAGTCTGCTGTTTTGAAAAAAAAAAAAAAAACAGCTTCTAAAATATATACTTACGGAGCTTTTCCAAACGGACCCACATACCCTCATTAGTTATAGTATCTGCTACCAAATTGCCCTCACGAAAAGTGTGAGTAATCACAAAAGCCCGGGAATATTTTTTTGAATGGCAAATATATTGCAGGAGCCTACTCAGAGGCAAAGAAAACACAGGGCACAAGGCCAAACAAACACCACAAAAGGGCCAGGCACAGGTGCCAAAGCAACCCCAAGAAGAAGAAGAACAACAATACAAGGCAAAGCAAGCCAAGAAAGACCCAGCCACAAAGGCAACGGAACAACAAGAAACAGCACAACAAAAAGAAAACCATGACAACTAGAAACAAAGAACACCTCCATACCAAACTGTCAAGGTCTCCCAAATAAACCCAATTTGCCTGGCAAAGCTCAATGGAAACAAACCAAGCACAGAACACACAACATCAAAAACAGAAACACCAAAACCAAACCAGCTAGAAAAGATAAGAAGACTACCAGAACAGAGCACATCACCCGAAAGCAAAACCCCTCAAGTTGTTGATCAGATATTTAGAATGAAGCCAAGAGTTTCTGAGACGCCACTGCTCAAAAAAACTTGGATTAGAGAAGCACGAGAAAACAGCCATGGAATCAGTACTCTCTAACCAAAGACAGCGCCAACCCCGATGCGATATTAATGGCATAAATAGTAGCTTGCATTTCAGCCAAAAAAGAAAAAGAAAAAGAAAAAGAAAAAGAAAAGAAGAAGGAGAGATCTGCGGTTAGCCTTATCATTGTTGAACACACCCGAACACGCACCGGCACCCAGGTTACCCTTACTATAACCATATATATATATATATATATATATGTTTTAACTTTCATCCGGAGAGATGAAGGAGGCCACCGAGTGCACAATAATTCTTATTATTTTCCAAGATTCATATGCTATATGTAAATTGAAACCCAAGAAAATATGCCTATCCTTCCAATAACCGGTATATGACTTGGGCAAAATTTCGATATCATTCTCTAATAATCGGTATGATTGAAATTTCTATTATTATATTTGAGTAGAGAATGGGTAGAATAATAAAAGAAAAGCCATATAACATATTTGAATTTTCAATCATAAATGATGAAACGGAAATGAAATTCCTTGAATAAGTCAAAATTGTATTTCTACAATATATTATTAGATTTCAGAATCTGTATATGATTTATTTTCTTGTCTGCGTACAAGTATACATAAAAAGTTTGCAACCAAAAACCATATGCTCTCAAGCTTCAATGCGGATGCTTGAATTAGTATATATATATATATATTCATTCGTACATACACATCCTCCTCATATAGGTTTACAATTGATTTATTTTACGAATAAAAGAATTATCGGATTCAAGGCCTTATTGGATTGATTCAATAAGCAGTAACTGGGGCTGTGCAAGCTTTCGGGTTCATTGTCCCGGAAACCTTGGGCTGAACATGACTACACTCGGAAATGGCTGCAGGTGCTTCCTTTCCGGTGTATGTAAGGTCAATGTTTGAAAGCTCCACACCCTGGCATGGATTTCCAGGGCTGCATGATAGCTTCACAGCAACTGGAGTCGAAGAAGTTCCCCTGATGTTCTTGAATGTAACCTTGCTGACCTTAACCTTAGATGGAATCTGATCAAAAACCGAGAACACAATCACAATACAATCAAAGAATGAAAATCTCGGGATCTACCGGATGGATTCGGATACTCTGCTGTGCTGCTCTTTGAGTTAGTCACTGATTAATGTCAACAGATCTGTTGAGGTCATGACAAAGATCAGCTCAGCAGAGAATCTTAATCCTTGATCTCCCGGGGTAATACCGTTTCCTGAAAGTAGTTAGTAGTTACCTTTGTATTGCAATCGTTCCATGGACAGTAAACTTGATCGATGAGAATAGGATTCCCGACATTGTTCATTATAATGTCTTCGAAATGCATGTCAGATGCAGCGCCTTGGTAGGAAGCTGGCCAGGTTTTGACTCTGACTCCATTCATGGAGTCTGTCATTGTGCAATTCCTGACGGTGACTCCAATCACTGGTGCTTCATTTTGATACCTTCCTAGACTTCCTACACTGAAACCATGTCCAGGTCCGCAGGTAACTCTCTCGATTGTTATTTGTTGGTTGCCATCACCGATAGAGATACAATCATCACCTGTTTTGATGTTGGAATCAAGGACCTTAATTCCTGTGGATCTACCGATGTGGATTCCATCGGTGTGGAGGCTATCATGGGGTGCTGAAGTGGTAAAGCGTACGAAGTGAAGGTCCGTGCATCCGATGACATTCGCATGGAACTGTTTGCTGTCTTTCGAAGTCACGCCTTGTACCAACCCGCCTTTAATGTCGTTGAAACTTAAATTCTGATAAATTGTTAAACCACAAACACAAGATAAAACAAACTCGTTAGTACTTATAGTCGATCATTCACTAGTGAAGGCATGTAGCAGATAAATTAATTCTTTACACAGATTTCGTTTTTTAATAGAAAGCTCCGAACGAACATACAATCGGAAGACTCCTGCAATAATCAGTTCTCCCACATTTACCCCAAGCTGTGGATCCTTGGCCGTCGAAAACTCCACCTCCAGACACTGTGAGGTGGTCAATATGGTTGAAAAGAACCCAACTGGGTTCGGTAGTTTTTTCTGTTAAAGCAATCAGGGTTGCTTGAACCTGAATCTCTATAGGAGCCTTGCAGGGACCCTCTAACTTCACTGCACTTAACTTGTATGTCCCTTTTGGAATCAGAACTTTGCTTTCGGTAGTAGATGCGCAGGCCTCTTTAAAAGCCAGGGTTAGAGCCTGAGACAACAAACAAGAATTAATTTTGAAAAAATTACTTGACAATTAAGTAACATAATTTCAGTCATCTCAGAGTATTCATTCAATCATTTCATGATCAGGCCTAATTAATAATAATTACCTGGGCGATATCGGCGTTCTGTCTTGCACCGTGTTTGCTAATATCCACAACCAGAGCTTCCGAAATTGTTACAAACATTAACATCAGAAACACTGCAGCCGTGTATAATTTTCCCATTTTTTGATTTTTTTTAAAAATTTTTATTTCTATTGAACTTTTTGTTTCTTTTTTGAATTATGACATAGAAACTTGTTTGGGACCATATTTATAGTGTAGTAGAAGAAGCTCATGCCACTTGAATTCGTTAATTTGCTCATTTTTAGCTGATTTTTTCAAAGATCTCTTGATGGTTGCAAGGCGGTGGTTCAAATCAAATTCGTTTGCTATTTATTAGCACCTTTAATTTTCTAATTTTATCGAAATACAGATATCAGATTAACAAAAGCCACACAGAATGCTTAGTTTCAGAACTGTTTAATTTCTGCTAATTAATGAGTCAATATTCTGGTTTGTCCATGCATTGCTTGACCATTTATGTTTTTGATAATCGCCAAAAATCAAATCACAAACGTAGGGTTCGTTTTTTTGTCCACTTAAAATTTAATGGATCTGAATCATAATTATTAAGTTGTTTTGTTTGTTTTTTTAAGTGGTCAAACAACTTAAATATACCAAAAAACAATTTAAAATAAAAAGTAATAAATCCCGACTTTTAACTTAATTCTAAATCGCTGGATTACAATTAAAATATTTTCTTCAAAGTCTATCTTCCCGAAGAAGATATATTTCCAAATTTATCCTGATTCCATATGGTATAGAGATCTTTCTTTTAACATATTCTTATTTTAGACGGGCTTTTAGAAAGAAAAAAAAATTCATTTCTCATAGAAACCGGTGCATATAATTCAGGAACCTATTTGAAAACAATAACTTTTTTTTTTTTTTTTAAATTTTGTTTCCGAAGCATGTGATCCTGAAACCCAAAAAAAAAAAAAAAAATTGTTTCCTCAATTATATAAATTGGAAACATGGACAACATGCAAAAGAACTCGAACTTTGTTTTGATAATAAATTTAATTTGAACTTTGTTTGCAGAATGTGTAAAATTATATTTTTTGATGAATTTTTTGTTTTGTTAAATTGAACTTTGTTTGCAAAAAAACAAGCATGTTAAATTACTTCTTTTAATTAGTATCGATATAAACGTAAAATTATTTATTTTCATACAATTTTATTTTTTAAAAAAAAAACGTGTTGACAGTATATTCAGATGTGAGAAAAAAAAAACATATAATTCATATTCAGATTTTAGTCTTTATTCAGTCTTCAGAAAAATTCAGAAATGTTTAGTCTTCAAACAAAAAAAAAAAAAAAAAAAAAAAAACGAATCAGATGATACTTTTTTTTGGAGGAGTTAATTAATTTAAAAAATAAGAAAAAAAAAATATAAGAATGTTAATATTAATATTTTGGTAAAATCAAAACAAATATATTTGAATGCGGGAATCTTGTACGTTTTTGGTGCTAAATCCCAATCGCCATCAGTATAAAATGAAAACTCTATATTTTACACCGGTGAAAAATGGGATCACGTGAAAAATCGTGTGATGATATTTATTTTGATATACCAATTACAATGGTTCTAACTTGAGACATTGTTAGACCGAATGAACGTTCTTACCACTGAGACACATATTACAATGGTATGTCTGTCTTCTTATTTAATTGAAGAGAAAATCAACATATTAATACTTCCATGGTTCATATTTTACCACCTATATTGCTATATGATTTAAAAACTAGGGTTCAAAAATTTTTTGTCACTATTTGGAGGGGCTTTTGTGAGAATGTCACTGGTTTAGTAATGTAAGTTTAAAAGGCACCTATTTAGGTGACCAGACAAAAATACCCTCATTCTTGTCAGTTTGCGTCTGAAGAGAAAAAAGTTGAGAGAGAGAGAACAGTGGAAAGAGAGACCAAGAAATCCGGTACTAAATCTGACGGGAAACCTGCCGGCGGTGGCGATACAGTCTTGAAATCGACGAGAAGGTGATATGATTTTCTGACGCGTTTTTGTTGTTGAAACTTTTATTTGCGTTTGATGTTGGATGTTCGTTTGATTTGATTTGTTGTTGATTAGGTTTGTTTGATTAGGTTAGGGTTTAAATTTATGAAAAAATTCTGTTGAACACGATGAAGTTCTGGGTTTTCAAGCCTTTTCCGAGCTTTTCACATGTAATCCGAGCCTTTTCCGAGCTTTTCACATGTAATCCGATCCTTTTCCGAGCATTTTGAATAGGTTTCTGCTATTTGAATCTCCGAGCCTTTCACACTGGCTCCGAGACTTTTAAAATAAGATCCGAGCCTTTTAAAACATTGTCCGAGACTTTTAAATAGTAATCCGAGCCTTTTAAGGAATATGAATAGGTTTCTAGAATTAGAATCTCCGAGCCTTTTCATATAGTTTCCGAGCCTTTTAATATATTGTCCGAGCCTTTTCATATATTTTCCGAGCCTTTTCATATAGTTTCCGAGCCTTTCATATAGTTTCCGAGCCTTTTCATATATTGTCCGAGTCTTTTCATATAGTGGCCGAGCCTTTTCATATAGTTTCCGAGCCTTTTCATATATTGTCCGAGCCTTTTCATATAGTGTCCGAGCCTTTTCATATAGTTTCCGAGCCTTTCCATATAGTGTCCGAGCCTTTTCATATAGTTTCCGAGCCTTTCCATATAGTGTCCGAGCCTTTTCATATAGTTTCCGAGCCTTTCCATATAGTGCCCGAGCCTTTTCATATAGTTTTCGAGCCTTTTCATATAGTTTTCGAGCCTTTTCATATAGTGTCCGAGACTTTTCATTTAGTGTCCGAAACCTTTCATTTTTATATTATTTATTTTATTTAACTAGATATATTTTTTTTTATGTCAATATGCAGATGAGGAATCAACTAAAAGATTCGCTTAAAACTTCAGAGGAAAAAAGGTATTCGGGAAAATAACTTGACATGACCATTTTGATGACCTTATAGATATCGACAACGCACTTAACAAGGTACCTGAACATCTTACGGTCGAAGAACGACGTCGGTATACTGAGTCGTGTTTTGGACACCTCCTTCGGATGGATCGTGGGATGAAGTTTTCAGCTGGCATTGTACATCGGTTGCTTATTCGCGAGTTGCATCACGATGGGCCTGAAGATGAGATGAGATTTTTGTTAGGAAGGCATTCGGTCCGGTTCTCAAAGGTTGAGTTTTGTCTAATCACCGGATTGAAGTTCGGAGAACTTCTTGACACGTCGACCTATGATATGGTAGAGAATGGCATACACCAGCGGTACTTTGAGGGTCGAGATGAGGTCGAGTATGCAGAGCTGAAAGCCGTTCTACGGATTGGTGTTTTTTCTGAGCAGTACGCGGTTAAGCTTTGCTTATTGTATATGCTTAACTGGATACTGATGGGGTTGGACGAGAGAGAGAAAGTTCCAGTATGGCAGTTTCGCCTAGTCGAGGACTTGGACGCTTTTGATGCGTTCCCGTGGGGTGCACACGTGTATAGGCGGTCTATATACGGTTTCAAGCATGCGTTGGATGGCCGACGTAGGCGGTTTGAACAACGCCAGCGACGAAAGGGCGTTGATGTACACACCACGGAGACATATAACATATATGGGCTAACGCACGCCCCGTTGGTGAGAATTTTGAATTTGTTATTTTTTTCATATGACTTATGTATTGTATTGGATTCTTATCGTTCTTAGCTGTTTTGTAGATATTTGCTTTCGAGGTTATCCCCGAGCTTGGCAACAGCGGATGTGGGAAGCGGAGGGAAATCGAGCTCTCCCCCGAATTCTAAAATGGGAGTTGAGTACGCGACCGAGGGGGGAGAAGTTGAATAGCATTTTCCTTGAAAGTGTAAATATCTATATATATATATTTTTTATGTTCATAACTATTAGTATGTATACAATTACAATGGTCTAACTGCAATTTCAGATGTTCGCGAGGGTGAAATTGGTGCCGACGGCAACTGAGAGGGCTGAACGGTACTTCGAGGGCATTTTCCAGGGAGGCAGTTTGTATGATGCTGATCTTAGTGATATACCTGTTCCCGTCTCTGACCCCGAACGATATACAACTGCTGGAACCAGTGACACTGAGGGTCCGTCTTTCGAACCCAGTGATACAGAGGGTTCTAACTCAGACGGTCGTCATATTCGTCTCGCGAGGACTAGGCGGGTTCGATTCACATTGCCTAGAGAGCCTCGAACTAGAGATGACTTTCGAACTGGAGATGACTCACGAGGAGGCGTTGGAGGGCAAACAAAGGTACGTATAATTCTTTTTACCGTATTATTTAATTTCAATCTAGTGAATGGTTTTAGTACTGACAATTTCGAAATCCTTTCAGGACCGTCGGTATACTGAAGTAATGGATGCGTTACGCGAGTTACAAGAGGAGGTGCGAAAGAGTAATGAGAAACGAGATCAACAGCATCAGGAGTTGCTAGATTTGATTCGAGGGCTTCAGGGTTCGACGTCGCACGCCCGTACTCGAGGTACACGGTTCGATGACCCACCCTTCGATGACCCACCCTTCGATGACCCAGACGGACACCGAGACTTCAGTCCCAGAGGGAGGACAGGTAGTCATCAGGGTGATCAGCAAGGGCCTGGTGTGACACCACGAGAGGAGGTTACTGGTGGTACTAGTGGTACTGATACAACACCTATGGAGATAGAGGAAGAACCTCAGCAGGTTTTACCAGAACAACCTGTTCATTCTCAAGAACTGGTACAGAGCACCTCCTTACAGCACACCCCTCCGGTCGATCCTCGTGCAAGCAAAGAGCTTACACCTGTAGGCGATCGACGGCGCGATCGACGGCGACATAGTTCCAATGTACAGCGCACCCCTACAGGAGATACAGGGGGACATAGTCCGTCAACACATCGCACCTCTGGAGGCAATACATGGGAACAGAGTTCCTCCTTACAGCTCAGCCATCCAGTGGATCACATCCTTTCTGTGGACCGGATTACCCCACCCCTTCAACGTCAGGATCGGGTTCGCAGGGCAGGTTGGCAGCAGCGGACCCCATACACTGACCCCTGTCGGCCGAAGAGGCCAAGGATTAGGCCACAACCAGCACATGTATGGGCGCCCCACGCATTGATAGATCCTGACCACCTTGCGGCGTACCAAGCCTATAAGAGGAACTCGACTGGGGAATTGTAAGTATAATCGCAGATATTACAAAAATTATTTTGTATTTTGAAACTGCTAAGTAAAATGACTTTCTTATATAACTTCTTCAAAAATTATACAGGCGTGATGTGGATCTACTCGAGCCAGTTGGTGTCCCTTAGTTCCATCGATTTCAAACCAACATCATGGAGTTGGAGGATACGGTATGGTCCTTACCTGAACATTGTGTATAAGATGTTTCTGAAATAGTAGAATGCTAACAATACAAAATGTTGAAATTGTCAGCATATGGACGCGTACTTGCATATTCTGCGGAAGCGTCGGAGATATTACTCCACTGTCTACGGTCCGATGATCAACATACAGGATTCACAGTTCTATGTAAGTGTTTAATTTGTACGGCTTTTGAACATCTATTTATGTGTTTCGTACATCTTTTATCTAACGTTTTATAAATTTTCTTTGTACAGTCATGGTTATTGAATGACTGGGAGAGATTGATGGGAAGTGGGGCCGACAAACCCCGCCGCAGTTGGTCTATGTTCAAGCATCAGTGGTCTGCTGAGGAACTTGCGGTGGTACCTGGATTGGTCCCGGTAGGAACCAAACCATGGAACGAAGTTGACGTGGTCAGTGTTTTATTTACATTGTTTGAATTTGAATTTTAAATACATTTCCCATTGATAACACTTTGTTGAAACACATACAGGTTTTGATTCCTTGCAACCTTGGACGTACGCATTGGGCACTAGCCAGCGTCGACCTCATACAGGGAGTATTTACCTGATGGACCCGTTCAGACAGGAGGTACCATTTCGCCATAGGAAAACGCAGCTCGCTTGCTTACGATATTTTTTACCGTCGATGCTGCATGCGGTGGACTTTCACGGTCGCAAACGGAGGGGCGATATGACGTATACATTACAGAATAAGCCCTTTCCACTCAACATTGTGTCTAGAGACCGTGTACCCCAACAAGATAGAGGATATGACTGTTTAAAGATCTTATTCTATCCTAATCGGTTTTAATAACATTCAATTCTAACAGTTGTTTTTGTGGTGACTTGCAGTGGTAACTGTGGTGCCCATACTTTGAGATTGATAGAGTACCTGGCAGCGAACAGGGATACGTTCGACTGGTCAGAAAACGAAATGGGCACCATCCTAGAGAAGATGGCTGTGGAGGTTTTTTGTAACTCAAAGGATTGGACATCCAGTTAGTGATTTAGTTGATGTACATAACATTTGAGTAATAAAATGAAATTATTTTTTAAAAAAATTTAGTTGTTTGGAATTAACACTTGAACACACATTTGATATATTGAAATCCATAAACAATACAATGAATTGTAGACACTATAACAAAAGATACAGTATGGCATTAAACGAACAACCAATAAATATATCATAATAGTTCAACATAAAAAAGCATAATAACCAACGGTCTCATTCCACGGTAGAGTCTTTCTCAGGGCACGTTTGTTTGTTGTGTCCAATTGAATGATAGATGCTGCACTTGCGACGGTATTCATCGGGAACACTTATGCTGGGACCTTCATTAACCATCGGTGGGTTGGAGCATCGCCTGCTATTATGTCCTGATTGTCCACATCTTCTACACGACTGTGTGGTTGTCCTCTCCTAAGACGAGGCATGTCGACCCTCCATCGGGCGACCTGATTGTCTCTTCGACTTTGGATTTAAAACCACCCGAGATGCGATGTCGGATGGCACTACCCATGAAGAAGGATGGCCAACAGGCATAATAGGAACCGAGTATGCATCAATAAGTGTCTCTCTCTTGTAGTAGTCCGCACACAGAGATGTGTAATCCAAGTTTCGCTCCCTACAACAATGAAAACAATGAGATTCACGAACCCAAATAATATAAATCGTTAACTGTAACATCTCATGTACCTTGCCGCTGCGAGTGCATGAGAACATGGGAAATGGTCCATTTGGAATTTGTTGCATGTGCAAGTCTTCGAGTGTAAGTTAACCGTCCATTGGTTTCCCTTCAATTTGACGGAGAATATGTTCCGATCAACTGGATTTACGGTCATATAATTGCACTTCTCGACACGTTTTAGGATCACAAGATGTGCTGCGTCGGTCAGTTGATGACGCATGGACCGTGCAGCTGCATGACGATCGTGAAACCACTTTTGTAACATATTCCTAATGAACTCCGCCAGTGTCATCATTAGCAGTTGCCGTGCGAATTTTAGGCATGAGTTTATGCACTCAGCAACATTTGTGGTCATCAGCCTGTACCTTCTTTGGGGACAGTGTACGCGAGACCACTTGTGTGGACCGACAGCAATGGCATATTCGAATGCACCATTGTGCAGCCTATGTAACTCCTCCATGTGCCTGTTATAATTGAATTCACTGTACGTCCTAGCTGCTGAATCCATTATGTCGGCAACATCCTTTCTGTGGAATCGCTTCTTCATATTTTCACCAAAATGCCAGCAACATATAGTATGGGTTGCATAAGGGAACGCTTTAGAAATCCCCGCTTCAATGCTTGCATGGCGATCGGAAATGAAAATCAGATCATCTATATGACCAAGGGCACCCCTCGAGCATTCCAAAAACCACTCCCATGAAAGGTTGTTTTCTGAGTCACCGTACCCAGAAGCAATTGGATACACCTGTTCGTTTCCATCTTGTGCAGTTGCAACAAACATTGTACCTCCGAATCTTCCCTTCAAATGGGTACCATCAACTGCAATCACAGGACGTATACACCTCCGAAAACCTCTAATTGAGGACCCCAACGACATGAAAAAGTACAAAAATGTATCATAGTCTGCGCATTGTAAGTCGGTGATTGTGCCAGGATTTTGCTGTTCCAGAACGTACGCAAACGATGGTAACAGTTTGAAACTTTCTTCATGCGTTCCATAGGTCAAGGACAATGCATATTGCAAGGCATCATGTGCCTTACTGTACATGACTTGGATGCCATACATTGTTTTCATATCGGCGATTATGTCCTTCGGACGCATGAGACGACCATCATGTTGCTGAAGTCTAGGTGCAATGACTTCTCCGATTATGACTGCACTAGCTTGTCGGTGGCGACGGTGAACCTCCTCCAAGGGACAACTGTGTTGGTTGACAAAACTTCGACTTGGAAGTAAGTCCCTTCATCTCTCCTCACCGCTCTTAATTTCCACGTACAGTTGTCAATGATGCAAACTAGATGTAACGTTGTCTTATTAGACCTTTTCACCTTCCATTCAAAGTTCTCCGGCATTGAAAAAAGGCCAACTAGCCTCTTCAAATCCTTTTTACTCGGGAAAAATTGACCTTTATAAATCATGCATGTAGGTTCTTGCGTTGCCAAAGTGCTGCTTCTACCAATACCAAACGAGTATGAATCTGCTCCGGGAATAACCCACGTTATCGTATTATCAGAATCAGATACAGTTATATTATGTCGGACCTCGGAAGTCCCGGGCATATTTGGTACAGTGCAACTAACTCCTTGTACATGTCTTCCTTGTGTTTGAATTTGTGTACGCTCTTCATCCACATTTTCTAGATCATCTACCTGTTCATTATTTGCCTCATTATCCACCTCATGGTTCGGGTAATTGTTCATCTCATTGTACTGCTCAATTCGACAACCAAACACGTCGCCAAATTGAGGTACAACTACTTGGTCAACCGCTACCGGTGGGACACCACACATGTTTTCCCTACTTTCGACGAAACTCCTTTGGGGATATAGTTGGTTGCTACCGCTAAAGGATCCAAATTGTTGGGTATTTTCAGGAGGAGGAATATCATTCCCTATCACATCTCCAGGTGTCCTCTGAGTTAGACTTACACATACTTGAGGGATCACCCGATCTTCCCCTAGCATAAACCGAACATCATCGTTATTTCTTATAAATGTACGACATGTACTGCCAGGAACGATTGATACTGATGCCAGATCAACATTGAATTTGTTTACATCATACTTCACAATGGTATGCACGATCGCCGCCAATTCTTCGTAAGTCATATTCTTTGACACATACATTCCCTGGTTATCGGATCCAACAAACCTCTGACTTCCGTCGGGTAGTTGCTCCCATTGACCGTTGTAAGATATTACTATTCTAACCCGATTCATGATGCTGTCAAATTAATCAAAACTATTAATTAAAACTCAGGAGTACAAAATATTTTCATAAATTACATTTACAAAGGCTCGGGTGAGGATATTTAAAAGGCTCGGAGAACACTAGCAAAGTTTAGAAGAATACATGAAAGTTTCGAAAAAGACATTTTTGGTCTCGAAAAAGTCTTTAAAAGACTCGATTAGTAATTCAATAAAAAGTCTCGGAGAAGACCTAACAAGGCTCGATTAGTGATTATTTGAAAAGTCTCGGAGATGACTTGAAACGTCTCGGAGAAGACTTGAAAAGGCTCGATTACTAATTTTTGAAAAGTCTCGGAGATGATATGAAAAGGCTCGGAAAAGACATGAAAAGTCTCGGAGAAGACATGAAAAGTCTCGATTGGTTATTTTTGAAAAGTCTCGGAGAAGACATGAAAAAACTCGGACAAGACTTGAAAATGCTCGAATAGTTATTTTTTAAAAGTCTCGGAGAAGACTTGAAAAGTCTCGGAGAAGACATGAAAAAGCTCGGAGAAGACATGAAAAAGCTCGGAGAAGACTTGAAAATGCTCGAATAGTTATTTTTTATAAGTCTCGGACAAAACTTCAAAAGGCTCGGAGAAGACTTGCAAAGGCTCGGACAACACATGAAAAAGCTCGAATAGTTATTTTTTAAAAGTCTCGGAGAAGACTTGAAAAGTCTCGGAGAAGACATGAAAAAGCTCGGAGAAGACTTGAAAATGCTCGAATAGTTATTTTTAAAAGTCTCGGACAAAACTTCAAAAGGCTCGGAGAAGACTTGCAAAGGCTCGGACAAGACATGAAAAAGCTCGAATAGTTATTTTTAAAAAGTCTCGGAGAAGACTTGAAAATGCTCGGACAAGACATGAAAAGGCTCGGAGAAGACTTGAAAAGGCTCGGAGAAGACTTGAAAAGGCTCGGAGAAGACTTGAAAAGGCTAGATTACTGAATTTTGAAAAGTCTCAGAGAAGACTTGAAAATGCTCGAATAGTTATTTTTTAAAAGTCTCGGAGAAGACTTCAAAAGGCTCGAACAAGACATGAAAAAGCTCGGATAAGACTTGAAAAGGCTCGATTAGTGATTTTTGAAAAGTCTCGGAGAAGACATGAAAAAGCTCGGAGAAGACTTGAAAAGGCTCGATTAGTGATTTTTGAAAAGTCTCGGAGAAGACATGAAAAAGCTCGGAGAAGACTTGAAAATGCTCGAATAGTTATTTTATAAAAGTCTCGGACAAAACTTCAAAAGGCTCGGAGAAGACTTGCAAAGGCTCGGACAAGACATGAAAAAGCTCGGAGACAAAACTGAAAATAAAAAGGCTCGACAACACATGAAAAGGCTCGGACAAGACATGAAAATGCTCGATTTAAAAAAGGCTCGGAAAAAGGTGAAAAAGTCTCGGAGATCCACAATTGTCACAATGAAAATATGAACAAATGAAAAGAAGTATTTACACGAAATATTACCTTGTTGTAATGAAGCACGTCCAGTTGTTTTGATCTTGAACTTCTATTTGTATTGAGAGAGAGATAGAGAGAGAGAGAGACTAACCCCGTTATCGTTTTTGTTGGAAGTGTGGAGAGAGAACCAGACAAACACAATAACATAAATGATTATCTAAGGGCAATTTTGGTAGTTCACCATAATAGGTGCCTTTTAAACTTAAGTTATTAAACCGGTCATAGAGTCACCAAATCAGTTGGAAAAAGTGATACTTTCCACCATTTCCACTTAAAAACTAAGGTTTAAAAAAGGAAGACTTGTAGGTGGAGCAATGGGTTTGTTTTAAAGGCTGCCTGGAAGTTGTCAAAGTTAGGGATTCTATATCGGACTCTTTAGGCTGGTTTCTAGATTCTACAGGGACTTTTTCTGTGAATTCTTTTTGGAAAGGTTTGGAAAGAGATCAGTCTGGGGATGGAGAAAATTTCATTGGAGTATGGAAAGGTTTGTGCCCTCCCAAGGTTGAGTTGTTAGTTTGGCAATTTCTTCATGGTAGAGTGCTAGTTAGAGATATCTTACAAAAGTTTGGTTTGCAAATGGGTGGGATTTTGGAGTGTCCTCTTTGTCAGGAGAGAATCGAAACAATAGACCATCTTTTTCTCCTTTGCAAATGGTCGTGGGCTCTGTGGCAAAGGTGCATGAGATTGTGGGGGGTTACTTGCTGCTCATCTCTCACAGTGATGGATTGGTGGAAAGGATGGATGGGCCTTTGTGCCAAGAAGAAGTATTCCAGGGCTTGGAGTTCTTTGTTTTTCGCTGTGGTTTGGTCCATTTGGAAGTCCCCGGAACAGCAGGATTTTCAAGGACGGCGAAGCTTGCATGATGTAGCGGAAGCTCTGTCGAGAAAAACCTGCAAGAAACAAATTAGAAACAACCTACTAAAGTTCCGTTGATTCGCTCACGAATACCGGAATATTAGGCTTCAAGTTCGTTGATTCACTATGAATACCGAAATTGGGAGATAATAGAGAAAACTCTAAATTTTATAAATCAAAAACTGAGTTGCCTTTCGGCTTACATTACAGCACTATTTAAAGCAAACAACTCCTAACCCTAATCGTAATCCTTACAGAACAGGAAAACGAGTCTAAATACGAAAAAACCCAAAAATTACCCAAAATGGCAAAATTGAGATTAATACAAAAACTAATTCTATGGAGAATCCTAAGAAGACTGGAATTGACGGAAGTCGATTCGGACTCAGAAATCTCAATTTATTGCAAAAACGAAACTTTCCTAAAACGGCAAAAACGGCCTTTTCGGGCCCTAAACGATGGAATTCGGCTAAAAAAGGGTATGCCTCACAAGTGAAGTGCTTGTGACTATTGAAGATCTCGCCGAAACACATCAACTGACCAAGTTTCACGTCATTCTGACTCCGACGCCCGGACTAGTAGGATTGGATTGGCCTTTTTTCTTGGTCTTTTTCCTATCCCACCCCTCCATATATTACAATGCCATATGTTCCATTGCTGCTGCATCATTGCATCACTCAAGCGGAGGACATGTGAGATTCAGAGTGGCTTGGTGGTTCAAAAACCTGGGCAGAGGTTCGTCGGAGCCTATCACTCTCATCCTTCTGAATTTAAAAATTTGCTGCTCGGATTCGAGGAAGCTGAAAACCCCAACGTCTGAGGATTGGATTCCCCTGACAGTAGACATGCTGAAGTTTAATGTTGACGGCTCTGCGAGAGGCTCCCCGGGGCTGGCCGTTGTAGGAGGGGTCATAAGGGACCACAGAGGAAAGGTTCTATGTATGTTTTCAGCTGGTATTGGTATTCAAGATGCCATCTTGGCAGAAATTTTAGCTATCGCCACAGCTTGCGAGCTGTGTCAAGCTAGACCGGAGCTTGGTACGTGTGGTAAATCTATCGCCATTATTAGTGATTCTAGAATGGCTGTTTCATGGATCAACAACAGTGGTATAGGCAGCATTCAGCATGCCCAGCTTATTTTGGACATTCGTTGTAGCCTTTGTAGTCTAGGGTCCGTTTCTGTCATGTTTTGTAATAGGGCATCCAACTCTTTCGCCGACTCCCTTGCCAAGAATGGCTCAGGCAATGGGAGGAATGTTTTATTCTGGAGTGATTTGTAATTTTTTTGTTTTGGGTCTGTTGGTTCGTTTGGGGTCCCCTGGCTGGTTGGGTTTTTCTTTTGCTCGATCTGTTCTCCCTTCTTGGGTGTTGTTTTGTTTCGTCCCTTGGGCTCCTGCCCTTGAATATATTTTGCCTTTCAAAAAAAAAAAAAAAAAAGGATGACTTGTACTTGTACAATTATTAGATTCTTAGAGACTCATTACATATATTTTCTAACTAATTAAGTCTACAATCAAAGCCGTGCTTACAAGCATGAATGGGGATGCCTAGATACTTATGCATCCTTCTCAAAGGTATGAAATTATTTTAGATACTAAAAAATAATCTGGATTTTTGATTCTAGATTCGGATTCAATCCTTATTGGATTCAATTAAGAGAAATGGGGCGTTGCAGGCTGGCAGGTTCATTCTCCTGGAAACCTTGGGCTGAACGTTACTGCATTGGGACAAGGCTGGCAGGCGCTTCCTTTCTGGTGTATCTAAGATCAATGTCTGCAATCTCAACACCCTAGCATGGAAACCCACTACTGCATGCTAGCTTCACTGCAATTGGAGTTGAAGAAGTTCACCTGATGTTTTTGAACATAACTCCGCTGATCTTAACCTTAGATGGAAGCTGAAAAACAAAACGAGATGTACACAATCACAATACAATCAAAAAATGGAAATCTCTGGATCTCTTGATAATACTTATTATAGTGCTTAAATACAATTGTTGAGTTATTTTTTATCAGCTTAAGTTTTTGGGAGTTACTAAAAATACTGTTTCCTGGAAGTAGTTAGTTACCTTTGCATTGCATTGATTCCATGGACAGTAAACCTGATTAATGAGAACAGGAATGCCCACATTATTCATTATAATGTCTTCAAAATGCATATCGGATACAGAGCCTTCTTAAGAAGCTGTCCAGGTTTTGATCCTGACTCCATTCGAGGTACTGGTGAGGGTGCAATGCCTGACAGTGACTCAAACCACAGGATCTCCATTCTCATACTTTCCTAGACTTCCTACACTGATGCCATGTCCTGGTCCACAGGTAACTCCCTGAATCGTTATTTGTTGGCTGCATCACCGATAGAGACACAATCATCACCGGTTTTGATGTTCGAATCAATGACATTAATTCCGCTGGATCCACTAATGTGGATTCCATCAGTATTGGTACTCTCTCCGGGTGCTGAAATGGTAGAGCGTATGAAGTGAAGGTCCTGGCATCCCAAGACATTGACATGAAACTGTTTGCTGTCTTTCAAAGTTATGTCTTTTACCGACCCACCATCAATGAAGTTGAAACGAAAATTCTGAACAATAGTTAAACGAATTTCTGCCCTGTTTTGCAGCTTCGGTTTTCCTAGGTTTCTGGGGGCTTTCTGTCTTCCCTTTGCTCTGTTTTTGCTTGTTTTTTCTTCTGTGCTGTTTTTGCTGGCTTTTGGGTGTTTGCCAGTTGCCTTTGTTTTGGTTTGGCCTCTTTGGCTTGTGTTTGTTTCGTTTCTCTGCTTCTGTTTTGGTGAATAAAGCAGGCTGTTTAAAAAAAAAAAAAATAGTTAAGCGAATTTGTTAGTAAATATTGTACTAAAGGTAACAAAAAGATGTAGGGCTGAGATTGAATGAAGTTACCATTGGAAGATTCTTGCAATATTGATTTTGGCCACAAATACCCCAAGCTGTGGGTCCTTGGCCGTCAAAAACTCCACCGCCGGACACTGTGAGGTGGTCGATATGGCTGAGAGCAACCCAACTATCTTCAGTAGTTTTTTTCTGTTGCAGCATGCAATGAAGGTGCCTTGAAACTGAAACTCTATAGGAGCCCTGCAGGGACCCTCAAAGTTCACTGGACTTAAAATTGTATGTCCCTTTTGGAACCACCACTTGCTTGGAGTAGTCGATGCACAAGCCTCTTTATAAGCACTGGTTAGAGCCTGAGAGAACAAACAAGAATTAATATTGAAAAAATCACTTTACAAGAAATATAACTAGTCATCTTAGAGTATTTCTTCATTCATTTGACCGGGCCTAAATTACCTGTGCGAGATCTGAATTCGATTTTCCACCATATTTCCCAATATCAAAAACCTACATCAACATCAGTAACATAGCGGCCATGTTCAATTTTCCCATTTTTCCCATTTTTGTTTTTGTTTTGGTTTAAACTTTTTTTCTTTTTCTTTTTTGAATTATGACACAGTTGCTTATCTTGTTTGGTACTATATTTATAGTGCAGTAGAAGAAGCTCATGACTCAAAATTTTAGTTCATTTTTAGTTGAATTTTTCAAAGATCTCTAGATGGTTGCAACGTAGTGGTTCAACTTCGTTTGCTATTATTAGCAGGTTAATTTTAGCTAGAGAGAGTGCTTAGTACGTTTCAGAATTGCTTTCCAGTGCTGGACTTTTAATGAGTCAATGTCCTGGTTTGTCCATGCAATGATAACTTGAAGAAACAATTAAAAACAATCTTTTGTACTTAAAAGATAAACTTATTAATCATTTTTTTTTCTTTCCTAGAAATTAATTTCTTTTCTTAAAAAAAAATCTTTTCCGTTGACAAATGTTTTATTAATCAAACTCTCCTAGCAAACAACACAATAAATATCAAGGGTCGGACAAGAATGTGAAAGGGTATTTCTACTTGTCACGAAACATGGAAATAGAATTAAAAAAGGCTCTGATAATGCTGCTCGTAATAATTATTTGTACACTCAATTAATTAATGAAAAAAAAAAACATATTATGATTACAAAATACTACTAATTATGATTACAAAAAATGTTATTTTTTATATTGGTTGTTTATGTATAGTTTCAATAAGGTTGTGTTTGATTTTTCGTCTAAACATTGAACAGTGCTGAATTTTACTGAAGACTAAACAGTGACCGAAAACTGAAAATCGAATAATATGTTTGCATTTTTTTTTCCACTGAAAATTGAATATAAGTGATAAGTTGTTTGTTTTTTTAAGTTACAAATATCTGAAATTAAATACTTTTACATCTATACCTTTTTAAGTTTTAACTATTATTTGTTATTTATTTATATTTTAATATATTAAAATTAGTAATTCTAAAAAAATTATTTAGTTATTAATAATATTTCAAATTTATATAAATTATTGCATCCAATGAAATTAAATACAGACAAAATCATTCAAACCTTTTATAATTGCATTGCCAGTAAATTTGTTAAACAAATAATGTAATTTATAAATAGATATATTGGAGATTCGAATTTGAAGTTAACTGGGCACACCAGTATATTAAAAAATAATGTAATTTATAAAGGGATAATGTAGTTTATAGACAGATATATTAGAGATTTTTTTTTTTTTTTTGAACAGCAAAATTTTATTCAATAAAGGCCAAGCAAGGCCAAAAAGCTACAAGACGGACCACAAGCCCACTGACCAACAAGGACACACACCTGAAACAGCCACATACGCTCGAAAGACCAAAAACAAAACAACCAAACGAAAGCAAAACACTAAGCCGCCAACACCTCAAAACAAACCCAGCACCAAACAAAAAAAAAAACACAAACGCTAATTGTTTTTGAATGGTAGCATCTGAATGGTAGCATCCCCTCTAAATTACTAAAGGATCCAGCTTTGATCCTCCTAACAATCTCCTCAACCATTTCCTTTTCTCTTCCCTTAAAATCACAGCCTAAGTCCACTTCGACTTTGATGACCTTAGCTAACTCCTATTTTAAGTTCCAAGATGCCTTCTTCACCTCAAGAGCTACGATTACCTTTCCGAAACTCTTTACAGATCGATCATGCAGAGATAAGGCATTTCCCACTTCTCCCACCTTGAGACCAAACGCTTCTTCGAGACCGATTTCATTAGTTGCAATTTGAGCTTCAGTCAACTGTTGTTGATGAGCACATGGAAGGGGATTTGGTTGTGTGGAGCTTTGACTGGTTTTCTTTGTTTGCTTTGTTTTGTGGTTTGTTTCCTCTGTTTTCCCTCTGCTTTTTGTGTCATATGTTGCTGTGGGGTGCTATCCGTTCTAAAAAAGAACTGGCTGTTTTACTCTGCTTTGTTTTTGGTTGTCTCTGTGTTTTTGGCTTTGCTGCTTTGGGTAGTCTTTGTTTGGGCTTTTAGGCGCTGCCTTGGCTCTGTGTTTTTGTAGCTATCGCCTGGCTTCAGGTGTTTTTTATATAATCCTAGCAAAAAAAAAAAAAAAAAAACATCCTTCTGGATTAACATTTGGTTGAAAACCTCCACTCACTTTGACAACTTCTTTCCTTCCAGCAAATTTGTGTACCAACACATCATCTATCCACAAGCCCCACTTCTAGTCTTCATTCTGTGAGATCTTGGCGGAAATAAATCTTATTACTTCGCCTAGCAATAGACGAGCATAAAGAATCCACAGACTTCCCCACCTTACCTTTCCGAACAAAAGGATCCAAACCTCCAAGATACACAAAAAGATCAATAGCTGGACCATCAATAGTAACCCCCTTCAAGTCTTTGTCTTCTTCAAAATTAAAATACATCACTTGGTTACTAGAAACACTCACATGCACCCCCACACGGCTTATCTTTCGAACCAAAGACTTAACACTTCGTCTATTAGCCAAATTACTCACAGAAAACCTAAAGTGATCAGATAACCTAGAAAAATATATTAAAAGCAGAGAAAAAAGAAACATAGAAAGAACTAGTGAAAACCAAAAGAAGGAACTCTCCAAGAATCAAAAAGTTGCTTTTGAATGCTAGAAGAGGAAAATCCCACCAAACAAACCCAGAACTATTAAGTGCCTGTTTAGAAGAGTTTGTCTTCTAGTTAAAAGAGTTTTTTTAATTAAAAAAACTTTTTTCAATTATTTTTTTTATCGTTCGGTTATAACTTAAAGAGTTTTTGGATAATTAAAAAAGATGTTTTACGTCTATCGGGAGAAACCCAAATTTAAAGCTTTTCCAAGTAGATATTTTAGAGTTTTTTTAATAACACTAAAATCTCCAATATAACCCTATAATATAATATTTGCTTGAGTATTTTGGTAATTTTATTATTAAAAAAAAAGCTCTTTTTTAATCGACAACCAAACGACTAAAAACTTTCATTTAACAACTCTACTTCTAAAACATCTAATGCAAAAATATCTACTTGCGGAGCTTTTCCAAACGGACCCTCATACCCTCATTAGTTATAGTATCTGCTACCAAATTGCCCTCACGAAAAGTGTGAGTAATCACAAAAGCCCGGGGATATTTTTTTGAAAGGCAAATATATTGTAGGAGCCTACTCAGAGGCAAAGAAAACACAGGGCACAAGGCCAAACAAACAACACAAAAGGGCCAGGCACAGGCGCCAAAGCAACCCCAGGAAGAACAACAACAACAAAACAAGGCAAAGCAAGCCAAGAAAGACCCGGCCACAAAGGCAACGGAACAACAAGAAACAACACAACAAAAAGAAAACCATGACAACTAGAAACAAAGAACACCTCCATACCAAACTGTCAAGGTCTCCCAAATAAACCTAATTTGCCTAGCAAAGTTCAACGGAAACAAACCAAACACAGAACACGCAGCATCAAAAACAGAAACACCACAACCAAACCAGCCAGATAAGAAGACAACCAAAACAGAGCACAGCACCCGAAAGCAAAACCCCTCAAGTTACTGATCAGATATTTAGAATGAAGCCAAGAGTTTCTAAGACCCCACTGCTCAAAAAAACTTGGATTAGAGAAGCACGAGAAAACAACCATGGAATCAGTACTCTCTAACCAAAGCCAGTGTGATGCAGCAGCAATGGAACATATGACATTAGAGTATATGGAGGGGTGGGATACGAAAAAGACCAAGAAAAAAGGCCAATTCAATCCTACTAGTCCAGGCGACGGAGTCAGAATGACGTGAAACTTGGTCAGTTGATGTGTTTCAGCGAGATCTTCAATAGTCACAAATGCTTTGCTCGTGAGGCATACCCTTTTTCAGCCGAATTCCATCGTTTAGGGCCCGAAAATGCCGTTTTTGCTGTTTTAGGAAAGTTTTGTTTTTGCAATAAATTGAGATTTCTGAGTCCGAATCGACTTCTGTTAATTCCGGTCTTCTTAGGATTCTCCATAGAATTAGTTTTTGCAATAATCTCAATTTTGCCATTTTGGGTAATTTTTGGGTTTTTTCGTATTTAGACTTGTTTTCTTGTTCTGCAAGGATTACGATTAGGGTTAGGAGTTGTTTGCTTTAAATAGTGTTGTAAGCCGAAAGGCAACTCAGTTTTTAATTTATAAAATTTAGAGTTTTCTCTATTATCTCCCAATTTCGGTATTCATAGTGAATCAACGAACTTGAAACCTAATATTCCAGTATTCGTGAGCGAATCAACGGAACTTTAGTAGGTTGTTTCTAATTTGTTTCTTGCAGGTTTTTCTCGACAGAGCTTCCGCTACATCAGAAGGTCTCTTTCGGCTAACACCATATTGGAGAGGGATTTCGTTTATATTTGTAATAAAAAATTTTTTTAAAAAAAATTGATAGATATTTATATTCTAAAATCTTTAATAGATGAGGAACATGATAGTATAATTCATTTTATTAGTAACAGCGGTTTTCTAGCAGTAGATGTTTTTTTTTTTTTTTTTTTTTGAACGGCAGCTGTAGATGTTATATAACAACTTTTTTTTTTTATTTTTTTTATATATAACTAATTTATGTAACAATCTTTGATTTTTAAATTTACTTTTGTTTCAATGACTAGGGATTTATTTTTTCCTTTACCATGATCTATTTAATTACTTCTTTGAAAGAAAAAAAAAATAGTAAATTTATATATAGTTCAAGAATCATATGAAAACATAATAAAATCAAAACAAATATATTCAAATGCGAGAATCTTGTGCGTTTTTTGTGCTAAATCCTCATTGCCATCGGTATAAAAAGAAAACTCTATATTTTACACCGGTTAAAAATGGGATCCCGTATGAAAAAATGTGAGATGATATTTATTTTGATATACCAATTACAATGGTTCTAACTTGAGACATTGTTAGGCTGAATGATCATTATAATGTAAAAAGATTTACTTGAGAAGCTTTTCCAAATGGACCCTCTGACCCTCATTAGTTATTGCCCTCACGAAAAGTGAGTAATCACAAAAGGCCGGGAATATTGCTAATAAGATCTTTAGAATGAAGCCAAAAGTTTCTGAAAAGCCAAAGAGCAAAAAATCTTGGATTGGAGAAGCATGAGAAAATAGCCATGGAATCAGTACTATCTAACCAAAGCCAGCACCAATCCCGATGTGATATTAATGGCATAAATAGCAGCTTGCATTTCAGAAAAAAGAGAGAGAGAGAGAGAGAGAGAGAGAGAGAGAGAGAGAGAGAGAACCCCGCTCTATGGTTCAACTTTTCATTCATTGTACGTGGAACATACCTGAACACGCACTGGCACCCAGGTTACCCTTACTATAACTATATGTGTTAACTTTTATCCGGAGAGAGGAAGGAGGCCACCAAGTGCATAATAATTCTTATTATTTTCCAAGATTCATATGTTATATGTAAATCGAATCCCAAGAAAATATCCCTATCCTTCTCATAACTGGTATATGACTTGGGCAAAATTTCGATATCATTCTTAAATAATTGGTATGATTTATTATATTTGAATAGAGAATGAGAAGAATAATAAAAGAAAAGCCATATTATTTGAATTTTCAATCATAAATGATGAAACAGAAATAAAATTCCTTGAATAAATTAAAATTGTATTTCTACAATATATTATTAGATTTCAGAATCTGTACATGATTCATTATGGATTTTCCTGTCTGCGTACAAGTATACATATAAAGTTTGCAATCAAAAACCATATGCTTACAAGCTTCAATGTGGATGCTTGAATTAATATATATTCATTCGTACATACACATCCTCCTCATATAGGTTTACAATTGATTTATTTTACGAATAAAAGAATAATCGGATTCAAGGCCTTATTGGATTGATTCAATAAGCAGCAACTGGGGCAGTGCAAGCTTTCGGGTTCATTCTCCCAGAAACCTTGGGCTGAACATGACCACACTGGGAAATGGCTGCAGGTGCTTCCTTTCCGGTGTATGTAAGGTCAATGTTTGAAAGCTCCACACCCTGACATGGATTTCCAGGGCTGCATGATAGCTTCACAGCAACTGGAGTTGAAGAAGTTCCCCTGATGTTCTTGAATGTAACCTTGCTGATCTTAACCTTAGATGGAATCTGATCAAAAACCGACAATACAATCACAATACAATCAAAAAATGAAAATCTCGGGATCTACCGGATGGATTTGGATACTCTGCTGTGCTACTCTTTGAGTTAGTCACTGATTAATGTCAACAGTCTGTTTTTTTTTTTTTTTTTTTGAACTGCAGAAATTTATTTAAGAAGCCAAGGAGGCCACTGCACAAAGGCTACAACACAGCAGAAAAAACACACAAAAACCCCAAAACAACCCAACAGCAAACACCCAGTACACAGCCCCAGCACAACAACGCACCCAACAGCAAACACCCAGCACACAGCACAAGCTGCGGGGACAGCAAACAGCTGCAGAAAAACCAGCACAAAAAACAAGACAACACCATGATACCTGACGCCAAGACAGCAGCAGAACCAAAAGGACTACAAACACCAACAACCACAAACCGAAAGAAACAAAAAAACGAGACAAAAATGTCAACAGATCTGTTGAGGTTATTCTGTTGAGGTCATGACAAAAATCAGCTCAGTATAGAATCTTAATCCTTGATCTCCTGGTAATACTGTTTCCTGAAAGTAGTTAGTAGTTACCTTTGTATTGCACTGGTTCACTGGACAGTAAACTTGATCGATGAGAACAGGATTCCCAACATTGTTCATTATAAGGTCTTCGAAATGCATGTCAGATGCAACGCCTTTGTAAGAAGCTGGCCAGGAGTCTGTGATTATGCAATTCCTGATGGTGAGTCCAATCACGGGTGCTTCATTTTGATACTTTCCTAGACTTCCTACACTGATACCATGTCCAGGTCCGCAGGTAACTCTCTCGATTGTTATTTGTTGGTTGCTATCACCGAGAGAGACACAATCATCACCTGTTCTGATGTCGGAATCAAGGACCTTAAATCCGGTGGATCTACCGATGTGGGTTCCATCGGTGTTGATGCTCTCATGGCGTGCTGAAATGATTAAGCGTACGAAGTGAAGGTCCGTGCATCCCAAGACATTCACATGGAACTTTTTTTTTTTGAAAAATAAAATTGATTTTATTAAATTCATACTCGAAATGCTATGTTCACATGGAACTGTTTGTTGTCTTTCGAAGTCACGCCTTGTACCAACCCGCCCATAATGAAGTTGAAACTTAAATTCTGATCAATTTTTAAACCACAAACACAAGATAAAACAAACTCGTTACTTCATTAATACTTATAGTCATTCACTAGGGTAGCAGATAAGTTAATTCTTTACACAGAATTCATTTTTTTAACAAAAAGCTCTGAACGAACATACAATCGGAAGACTCTCGCAATATTTAGTTTTGCCACATTTACCCCAAGCTTTGGATCCTTGGCCATCGAAAACACCACCTCCGGACACTGTGAGGTGGTCAATATGGCTGAAAGCAACCCAACTGGGTTCAGTAGTTTTTTCTGTTGAAGCAATCAGGGTTGCTTGAACCTGAATCTCTATAGGAGCCTTGCAGGGACCCTCTAACTTCACTGCACTTAACTTGTATGTCCCTTTTGGAATCAGAACTTTGCTTTCGGTCGTAGATGCGCAGGCCTCTTTAAAAGCCAGGGTTAGAGACTGAGACAACAAACAAGAATTAATTTTGAAAAAATTACTTGACAATTAAGTAACATAATTTCAGTCATCTCAGAGTATTCATTCATTCATTTCATGATCAGGCCTAATTAATAATAATTACCTGGGCGATATCGGCGTTCTGCCTTGCACCATGTTTGCTAATATCCACAACCAGAGCTTTGGAAATTGATACATACATTAACATCAGAAACACTGCAGCCATGTTTAATTTTCCCATTTTTTGATTTTTTTTTTATTTTTGTTTCTATTGAACTATTTGTTTCTTTTTTGAATTATGACATTGAAGCATGTTTGGGACCATATTTATAGTATAGTAGAAGAAGCTCATGCCACTTGAATTTGTTAATTTGCTCATTTTTAGCTGATTTTTTCAAGGATCTCTAGATGGTTGCATGGCAGTGGTTCAAATTAAATTCGTTTGATATTATTAGCACATTTAATTTTCTAATTTTTTCAAATTACAGATATCATATTAAAAAAAGCCCCACAAAATGGAGGAAATAGGGTTTTTATCACTTTTTTTAAATTAGTGTTTCAAGACTATCACCACTTTAATAATTTATTTTTTAAGGGCACCAAAGTCAGTGACTTTCAAAAATACCATTACTTTACTCTATTTTTTTTATTTATTTACTTTTCAGTTTTTATTTTTTTAATTTTATTATTTCTTCTACTTAATAGAAACAGACCTCCATTAGAGGCCGATTGACCAACTTCATAATATTATCAATGCATCGTCATTGGATTAGTTTAGTGGCGCTACGCTAATGTACTTGGGGGTCGAGCTCGTGATTTTGATTGTGTGATTGTGTGTGTTCCGAGACTTTGTGTTTGTGTTCCCAGACTTTGTGATTGCTTTTTGATACTTCTGGATTGTTGTTATGTGCTCCTCAGTATCTGTTTTTTGAAAGGCAATATTTTATTAAAAAGCCATACAGGCAAGAGCCAACACACCCAAATAGGGGAACAAAGAAAGGCCACCAGAACAAAGACCAAAAAACGAGAAAGCGAAACAGTTACAACCAAGCAAAACAGAAAAACAGAGACAACACAGACAAAACTCTACAAACTCCACTCAAGCATTTCTCCCTCCAAGTTAGAAGCTTTCTTCGCAAGCGAATTCGCAAAACTGTTATGAGCTCTTGAGCAATAGACAACCAACAAGTTTTGAAAAGAAAACAAGAGGGAATGAATGTCGTAAATTGTCCCAACATGATTCAATCTGCCGATATCATTATCATTAATCCAAGACACCGCCACCATGGAATCACTGGTGACCACTGTTTCACTCCCAGCAATCTCTGGACAGGAGGCGTAGAGAAGTGACCACTATTTCACTCCTCTATATCTGTTATGGTCATCTTCTCCAACACCGAATCCCCAATTTGAAACCCTTCTTTTTCAAAGAAAGTTACATACTTCATTTTTTCAGAGAAATCAAAAGTCGCTATTGCGTTTGGTCGTGGTCGTCGACGACGACGTACGTGTGTTCATAGTCCACCATCATTGTCGGTGTACGTGTGTTCCTTGATTGTTCGGTACATGTGTGTTCGTCGATTCATCAGTTCCATCTCCATTGATGGAGGATTTTGAAAGGAAAAAAATAAAAAAAAAAATAAAAAATAAAAAATAAAAAGAACAAAAAACAAAATGGTGAAAAAGATTACTGTAGGGAGCATTTTTTTTCTGTTCACTATAATAGATGTCATTTAAACTCAAGTTATTAAAATGATGATAGTCTTAAAACGTACATTCAAAAATGTGCTAGAAATTTTTTGGACTCCATGTTTTTGATAAGGACTAATTGCACAAACGTCCCCTGAGTTTAGGTATAATTGCATGTATATAGAATTTTTATCCATAATTGCACAAACATTCCCTGTAATTAGTTGACTTTGTTAAATCTAACTATTGACCACAAATTTAACCAAAAAATGACTAAAATACCCATAATTACCTATTTTATAATTAATTATATATATACTTTGTTTTTTTGACAATTTATATATATACTTAAAAAAAATAATTATATATATACTTAAAAAAAATAATTATATATAATATTTAATTAATTTATTTTTAAAAAATGGATTATAAAAATTATTAAATAAATAAATTAAGTATTGTATATAATTATTATTTTAAGTATATATATAAATTGTCAAAAAAAAAAGTATATATATAATTAATAATAAAATAGGTAACTAGGGGCACTTTAGTCATTTTTTGGTTAAAATTGTGGTCAATGGTTAGATTTAACGAAGTCAACTAATTACAGGGGATGTTTGTGTTATTAAGAGTAAAAATTCCATATACATAAAATTATGCCTAAACTCAGGGGACGTTTGTGCAATTAGTCCTTTTGATAATCACTAAAAATCAAATCACAAACTTAATTTTCAGATCTTTCTTTTTTTGGAGCAGTTTTGTTATTGGTAGGATTTGAATCGCTGACGTATGAGTCATTTGACAAAGTCTCAAGCTCATCATCTATTTACTAACTGAGTTACGCCTATATTGGACTGTCATCTTATTTAATTTATTTCTATTTGAAAGAGAAAATCAATATATTAATACTTCCATGGTTTATATTTTACCACATTGCTATATGATTTAAAAACTAGGGTTTAAGAAATCTCACTAGCCTAAGACATTCGATTTATATTTTTTTTGAGAAATAAGAACTTTATAAGAAAAACTCACCAAGCGAGCAACAACACAGAGAAAACAACAAGAAGAAACCACACAGCAAGGCAAAAAGACCAGAAAACAACAACAGACACAGGCAACCGCACAGCCCAGCACAAAATCGAAACAAAAGCAACGCAAACAACAGCAACACAAAGCCACAAAAACACTACAAACTCCAGACAATAACCTCGCCTTCACTTCTGGAACCTTTCTTTGCCAAAGAATCGGAGTAGGAATTTGTAGAACGAGAAATGAATTCAACAGAAGCATCCCTCAGAAGAAACAAAGAATTACGAATTTCGTAAATCAGATGCGTAAACCTGATGTTACCCAAATCATTGCAATGCGAATTTTTAGAACGAGAACTGAATTCAACAGAAGCATCTTATATTTGATTAGTTATCATATACTATACAAATTAAAAAGAAACTGTAATGCGAATTTGAGATTGGACTTCAATATAGATGAAACTTTGTCGTATCAACTTTAGGTTACATCAAATTACATGAGAAAGACTATTCCAGTTATGCAACAATTAAACAAGGTGACTCTGAATTGCTTAAAATCCTCATCGGATTCAAGGAGTAATAGTAACGGGACTGCTGCAGGCAGGTGGATTCATTTTTCCGGAAATTTTGGGATCAATGTTACTGCATTGTGACACGGCTGCAGCTGCTTCTTTTCCGGTGTATGTAAGGTCAATGTCAGCAATCTCCACACCTTGGCATGGAAAGCCACTACTGCATGCTAGCTTCACAGCAACTGGAGTTGCAGAAGTTCCCCTAATGTTTTTGAAGCTTACATCGTTGATCTTAACCTGAGATGGAAGCTGAAAGAAAAAACAAACCCTATTCAGAATACAATCAATTAGCGGAGTTGTATCATATGCTTTTATTTGGAGAAAATGAAAATCCAGGATTTCTGGCCTGGTATGCTCATTTAGTCTGGCAATGACCAGATTTGAGTTGTCCCCATTGTAAGTGGTATATAAAAAATAAATAAATAAATAAATATTTTCACAGAAGTAGTTAGTAGTTACCTTTGCGTTGCATTGATTCCATGGGCAGTAAACTTGATCGATAAGAACAGGATTGCTGACATTATTCATGATAATGTCTTCGAAAACCATGTTGTGCACGGAGCCTTCGTAAGAAGCAGGCCAGGTTTTGATACTGACACCATTCATGGTATTGGAGATGGTGCAATTCCTGACTGTGACTCCAAACACAGGCTCTTCGTTCTCGTGGTTTCCTAGATTTCCTACACTGATGCCATGTCCTGGTCCGCAGGTAACTCTCTCCACTATTATTTCTTGGCTGCCATCACCCATAGAGACACAATCATCACCTGTTGCGATGTTTGAATCAGTAATGTTAACTGCTGCAGATTTGCCGATGTGGATTCCATCTGTGTTGATGCTATCTTCTGGTGCAGAAATGGTAAAGCGTTTTAAAGAAAGGTTCTTGCAGCCTAGGACATTAACATGAAATTGTTTGCTGTCTTTAGAAGTTATGTCTTGGACTACCCCATTGGTAATTGTGTTGAACATCAAATTCTGATCAGAGATGAGACAAATTTTAGTTAGTGTCATTATTTCAATATTTCATATATAGTCATTTACTAACGCAGACATCAGCTGGATTCAATCATTCGTCCTGGATACAAATTTTTTACGTATAGCACTAAATTCAGGCTAGGATTGAAAGGACTTACAATGTGGAGATTCTTGCAATATGAATTTTTGCCACAAGTACCCCAAGCTTTAGGTCCTTGGCCGTCAAATGTTCCACCACCGGACAACCTTAAATGGTCGATATGTTGGAAAGCAACCCAGCTCGAATCCTCTTTCATTTGCTTGTCTGTTTGGGCGATGAGGGTGCCTTGAACCTGAAACTCAACACCTTTCCTGCACGGACCGTTGAAGCTCACTTGTCCTAACAGGAATGTCCCCTTCGGAATCAAGACTTTGCTTGGAGTAGGCGATTCACAGGCGTCTCCAAATGCATCCAGTAGAGCCTGATAGAAGAAATAATTAACAAAAATATTTAAAAATTAGTTTACTATTTAAATTAAACTTGTCATCATAGTATTCATTCATTTCACCAGGAATAATTACCAAAGTGATATCCTTGTCATGTTTTCCGCCATAGCTCGTAATATCGAAAACATTTTCAGTCTGAGCTTTAGCAATTGATGATACAAATAACATCAGAAACATTGCAGCCATATTGTTCAATTTTCCCATTTTTAATTTTTGTTTTCTGTGTTCTTACTCAGCCTTTTTGTTTGAATTATGACAGTAACTTATTCTTTGTAGTTTCAGTGGAAACAGCTGATGGTTTCAAGGCAGTGGTTCAACTTTTTTTGCTATTATTAGCAGCTTTACTACTTCCACTAAATCAGCCACATAAAAGGAATTGCTAATAATAATAATAATTAAAACATTGCCCTGGTTTCAAGCAAATGTTATGATTTATATTTGTTGTTTAATATATATATATATATATTGTCTCAGTTCCTATATATTCATACTTAATTTGAAACAAAAAGAAATCAATTTTTTTTTTTTTTTTTTACAATATCTATTAATTATGGATCAAGCTCAAAGCTCGTCCATCAAGCCCAAAGCTCGTCCATCTATCAGTTGAGCTACGCCCTGTTGGTATTGGTTTAAAAATCATTATATTTATATTTATATTTCATAAGAAATTAAACATTTAGAAATTGTATTGAGAATTTGAGATTGGAGAGTTTTATTGTACATTCAAATTAGACTAGAAAAAAGAAAACTAGTGGAATCCATCATCAATTTTCTTGACAGAGACTATTCTGCTTATGCAACAGCTACACCATATTTCTCTTAATTGCAAGAAAATTACTTACAATCTACAAAAGAGAATTCTAATTGAAACATAGATGAATTCATTATGTTCATGAGCTCATCGATCAAAAACGTATACAATTTTTTTTGTTTTGATATATTTCCAACAGTTTGGGTGAGTTTTAAATTAATAGACTAGTGCAATTAAGTTCATGATAATCTTAAGTTTGTTAGCAAATTAGACAAACAAAAAATGCAAATAAATACTGGTGAATTTTTTTCTACATAATCATATATTAAGAATTAGTGTATAATTTTGAATTAGAAAAAAAATTGAAATACCACTTGCAATGACGACAACTCGAACCTCAAGTTAAATGAACACGTACTTCTACCATTCAGCCAAATTGGATGGTGGTAAAAAATTGATGTAGGAAAATTGGCGTTGGAGTTTGAAGAAAAGATGGACCGGAAACTGGCTAAAAAAGCTACTCCGAAGAAACGGGCATAACTTTTAGTTCGGTTGTCAGATTTCCTATTATAATATGTTTTCGGAAAGGGTTTTCAATGCTCCATATCGTGGCAACCGGGTTCCCCCGGTTGACGTCGTTTACTCCCTCATTGGAGCTTTTTAAGTTAGGTTGTCGGGCGATTGAAGATTTTAGTGTTTTTTTTTCTGTTTCCGTTTTTAGTTGACTTTTGTTTAGTATGAGGATATTTTAGTCTTTTTGCTTATTTTAGGGTTTCCAGAGCCTATTTAAGGCTCTTTGTTATCAGTTTCGAATTATTGAATAATATTGTCTTTGGGTTTTCGATTTATTTTGCTAGTGGATTCCAGTTTTGTATGATTTAGGGCTTACGCTGGTAAACCCTAGAATCAAAAATAAAATAAAATAAAAATAATAATAATAATTTTGATACGTCCTTCTGATAAGAAAACAAAGAATAATTCTTATTGTTATATTATAAATTGCTTTTAATTAAGTATTAAATTGGAAAGCCATTCGTGAAGATAGAGAATTGTATCTATTTGGATGATAATTCAAACATGCCTTTAATTTCTTTAACAATTATATTTATAGGATTTTATGTCCAATCTCAATACAAGAATTGGAAGACTTAATAATAGAGAACATATAATAATATACAAGGTAATTAGTAGAATAAAAGAGACATCATTGATCTGCTTGGAAAAGCAATCTTAATTATTTATTATTTGAAGTTTCAATCAGATGATGAAACTGATCATACAAAATTCCTTGAAACAGGAAAATTTGTACTTGAGTACAATTATTAGAGACTCATTATATTACAGATTTTCTACCTACAAACTAAACCAAAGCCGTGAATGCTTACAAGCATAAATGGGGTTGTCTAGATATACATCCTACTTCAAATTAAAGTATGAAGTTATTTTAATTACTAAAATAGAATCTCAATTCTGTATTCAGATTCAGATTCGGATCCAATCCTTATTGGATTCAATTAGCAGAAAGGGGGGCATTGCAGGCTGGCAGTTTCATTTTCCCGGAAACCTTGGGCTGAACGTTACTGCATTTGGACAAGGATGCAGGCGCTTCCTTTCCAGTGTATGTAAGATCAATATTTGCAATCTCCACACCCTGGCATGGAAAGCCGCTACTGTATACTAGCTTCACTGCAATTGGAGTTGAAGAAGTTCCCTTGATGTTCTTGAACGTAACTCCGCTGATCTTAACCTTAGATGGAACTTGAAAAAAAGACAACACAATCAAAAAAAATAAAAATCAGCCACTGATTACAAATGTCAACAGATCTGTTGAGGTCATGACAAAGATGACAAAGATGACAAAGATCAACTCAGTAGATAATCTCAATCCAGGATCTCCTGGTAATACTGTTTTCTGGAAGTAGTTAGTAGTTACCTTTGCATTGTACTGATTCTATGGACAGTAAGCGTAATCAATGAGAACAGGGTTGCCAACATTGTTCACTATAATGTCTTCGAAATGCATGTTGGATACAATGCCTTCAAAAGAATCTGGCCAGGTTTTGATTCTGACTCCATTCATGGTACCAGTGATGGTGCAATTCCTGACTGTGACTCCAGTCACGGGATCTTCCTTCTCATACTTTCCTAGACTTCCTACACTGATGCCATGTCCTGGTCTGCAGGTAACTCTCTCGATTGTTATATCGCTGCAGCCATCACCGAGAGATACACAATCATCACCTGTTTTGATGTTTGACTCAAGGACCTTAATTCCACTGGATCTACTGATGTGGATTCCATCCGTGTTGATGCTCTCTTCGGGTGCTGAAATGGTAAAGCGTACAAAGTGAAGGTGATGCAGCCGTCAAATACAGTACAGCAAACAAAGGTTTGGATTTCATGGAGCGGAGGAATCGACTCAAAGACGAAGGGTGCGGAAAGAAGGAAGCAAAGACTCGGAATGGTCGAAATTGTCAGAATGGACGAATTTCGGGGGCCTTTTCAGAGGGCAAACGAACTCAAAATAGACAATATAATATGTTTCCGGAAAGCCCAAGACGATCCCTACAAATTTTATGAAGACTCCGTCTTCTATAACGGGCTGCAGCATATCCAATTTTGGCCATCTAGTTTGTTGCGCGAAGACATGAGCTGGACGAGAGCTGGTCGCTATGAGCTGGACGAGATGATCCGGGCTAAATTTCGTGGACCTCTACAGAGAGCATATGAGGTCGGATCGTCCATTATAATATATTTCCGGAAAGCCCAAGACGAGACCTACAAATGTTATGAAGACTTCATCTTCAATAATGGGCTGCATCATGTCCGAATTTGGCTGTTAAGTTTCGTGCACGGCAAGACAACTGTTGCTTTAATTATTATTTCCAATTATCGTCATGATTCGATATGAATATTTTATTTCCTTTTAGTTTATATGTAATTAGGTTGTTAATTATTTTATGATTTGATTTTATTAAATCAAATCCAATTTCCTTTTTAGATAGGTTTTATGATTCTTTTGATTTTTAGGAGATTTGATTTCTTTTCCATTTGGGATTCTTTTCCCGATTTGGTTTAGAAGTTTTATAATTCTTTTCTTGTTTAGGAATTTTAGGAGATATTGAATCCTAAGAGATTTGAGTTTCTTTTATTATTTAAGTAGCTTGTATTAGGGTTTGAGAAGGGGCCTTTGATTAAATAAAATTCAGAGATGTTTCTCAACTATCCAATTATATTATCCTTCGTGCGCGAAGTCGATTATCGTATTTGAAGCCTAATAATCCGGTATTCGTGCACGAATCAATGGAGCGTTAGTAGGGTTTGTTTCCGGTATTTGTGCGCGAATCAACGGACCCGAATCGTTTATCCTTTTTTTTTATCGATTGTTGTTGTGTTGAATTTTTCGCTACATCAGAAGGTCCTTGCATCCCATGACATTGACATGAAACTGTTTTGTCTTTACAAGTTACGTCTGTTACCAATCCACCGGTAATGAAGTTGAAGCTCAAATTCTGATCAATAGTTCGAACTCGTTAGTACTTATATTATAGTCATTCACTAGTGTAGATAAATTAACTCTTTATACAGAGAATTCAATTTTTAACAGAAAGGATTGAATGAACTTGCAATCGAAAGATTCTTGCAATATGCATTTTTGCCACAGCTACCCCAAGCTGTAGGTCCTAGGCCATCGAAAACTCCACCGCCGGAGACTGTGAGTTTGTCAATATGGATGAAAGAAACCCAACTGGGTTCAGTAGTTTTTTCTGTCGCAGCAATAAGGGTGCCTTGAATCTTAAACTCTATAGGAGCCTTGCAGGGACCCTCAAACTTCACTGAACTTAAATTTTATGTCCCTTTTGGAACCACCACTGAACTTAAATCAATGCACAAGCCTCTTTATTAGCACTGGTTAGAGGCTTAGAGCTTGAGAGAACAAACAAGAACGTTGAAAAAAATTACTTTACAGGAATTTTAATTAGTCATCTCTAAGTATTCCATCATTCATTTCACCAGGACTAATTACCTGAGCAATATCTGAATTCGGTGCTCCACCATATTTCCCGATATCGAAAACCTGAGCTTCAACAATTGATACAAACATTGCCGCCATGTTCAATTTTCCCATCTTTCTAATTTTTAATTTTTTTTTTTTTTTTTATTCTTTTTTGAATTATAACATAGTAACTTGTTTAGGACCATATTTATAGTCCATTGGAAGAAGCTGATTCTACCAAAATTTGAGCTGACTTTTAGCTGAATTGATCAAAGATTTGTAGATGGTTGCAAGGTAGTGGTTCAACTATGTTTGCTATTATTAGCAGAATTTCTATTTTATTTAAATCACCTCATAAACAGGATCTGGTAAAAGAAAAAATTAACAGGATAATTGGAATTATAATTGAAACTTGGATAAATGTTCAAAAAACTTTTACTATTTTTTAACATTTTCTATATTTGAGTAAAATCAAAGTGAACTGATACTGGTGAATTATAATTCATATATACTAATTAATTAGCTTTTGTTCGGGGGAAAATGAGAATAAATAAAATATTCATGAAAAAAATAAATAAATAAAATAAAAAAAAATAAAAAAAATCAACCTGTGTAAATATATATTTGTACCAAATCCTTGTATAAAATAAATAGCATGCCAAACAATTGCCAAGAACTTTACAATGAAGTTCTGTTATCAGTGGCAGACTTGATTCTGCTGATAAAATCATCAATGTTCATGGTCCCAAGCTCCCCGCCAAACCTAGATCTAACTGTAACAGTTTGAGAATCAACTTCCTTTGCTCCCACAACAGCCATTAATGGAATTTTCTGCTTCTCTGCATTCCTAATGAGCTTAGGCAGGCGTTCACTGTGGCAAACTTCAGCTCGAATACCATTATTTTTCAGTTTTCGGGTCACCTCATTGCAGTATTCAAGCTGTGTAAACAAAAGCCATTAGTTCTTTAATGAGAAAATCATACAATTTCAAGTTCTGATAATATAGTACCATATACTTTCAGAGTTTTTATGCATATTAACATCAAAGGAGTCTGAAGTTTGTATGTAGCCTAGTATACCTGTGTGTCTGTAACTGGTAAAATGCGTGCTTGGATTGGAGAAAGCCATAATGGAAAATCCCCAGCATAATGTTCTATCAGAACTCCAAAAAAGCGTTCCAAAGATCCAAGCACTGCTCTGTGGATCATGATGGGACGTTTCTTTTCTGAATTTGAATCAACATAAGTAATGTCAAATCGCTGTGGTAAATTAAAATCAACCTGCATACATTGGAAAAAATATATATTGATCAATCAAACAGTTTGGGGACTTTAAGAACAAATGAATGCAATCAACTATGTATTTGACATGGAGTCGATAACATTTGAGCTAAGGGTGCATGTCAGAGAGGGATAAAAGGAAGGAAACAGGACATGAGGAAAACTTGTGTCAAAATTCTGCTTCGAAATCAAGTTCAAAAGAACTAAACTTTCCTGTATGGTTGAGCACTGCCACTTCCTTCCAAGAGCATCCTCAATCTTAAGATCAATCTTTGGACCATAAAAGGCACCACCACCTTCATCAATTTGATAACTCCAACCCTTGTCATCCAACGCATCTCTGAGGGCAGATGTTGCCTTTTCCCATATATCATCACCCCCCACAGATTTTTCAGGTCTAGTTGAGAGGTTCACTTCATACCTGTCAAAACCAAATTTCAGTAGTATCTCTTCTGTAAGGTCCAAAACACCCCTAATTTCATCTTTAATTTGATCTTCTAAACAAAATATGTGTGCATCATCCTGCATATGAAAGGGGTGAAGTTTGTTATTCAACGCTTAATCAGAGAACTATGGTAAATGTGCAAATACTGACAGATTATGATATAATACTTTGAGATGTAAAAGTTTACCTGGGTGAAACCCCTTACACGGAATAGTCCATGTAAACTACCAGACAACTCATACCTATATACTGTTCCCAGCTCAGCAACCTTGATTGGAAAATCACGATACGATTGACGCTTCCTTTGGTAAACCAAGATATGGTAAGGGCAATTCATTGGTCGAAGTTGATAAAGTTCATCTTCAATACTCATCTGATCATACATGTTCTCCCTGTAGAAGTCTAGGTGACCACTTATCTTCCAAAGCTCAGCCTTTGCCACATGGGGAGTATACAGCAAATCATAACCGTGTTCTAAATGTGTTTTCTTCCAGAAATCTTCTACGGTGTGCCGAACAATGGAACCCTTAGGATGCCAAAAGACTAAACCTCCACCAGCTTCATCCTGCATAAACTCCTTATCGTTAACATGCATCTATACTACCACAAGATTGTGAGATAGTTCAAAAATAGAATATATAAAGCTATCAACTGCCATTACAAATAGAGCTTATCAGTGGTGAAGTGAGCAACCTGAATAGAAAACAGATCAAGATCTTGGCCAAGGCGTCTGTGATCCCGGCGTTTGGCTTCCTCTTTAAAGTGAAGGTATGCTTTTAACTGTTCTTCATTCTCCCAAGCTGTTCCATAAATCCTCTGCAGCATTGGTCTCTTTTCATCTCCTCTCCAGTATGCTCCTGCGACAGACTCAAGTTCAACAGCTTTCTTGTTGATTTTACCAGTAGTTTCAACATGAGGGCCAGCACAAAGATCCCACCATTCATCACCTTAGGAAACAAAGAAAACAGACATATGTCAACTGCAAAATCTATGTAAATTTCAATGTCACTGCCTGCTAACCCACTTTATGATCCACGACACACGAGAAAAGGGTATTCAGACCATAAAATCACATATAGATGCACATAATTAGCTTGTAGATCAGGCAGCATGAGTATGATAACTTGAAACTACAATGACGTTAAGAAGTCAGCAGAGATGAAAACACGCTAAAACGAAACCACACAACCAAGAATGGACATTTTAGTGTGCATTGAAGACATTTCATGATTCAGAACCAAACAAGGGTTGTCAAGGCTAATGATGATAATGAACAGAAAGAAGACAAGTAATTGAGCTGAGATATACCGATATGATAGATAGTGATCAGATCCTCCTTAATACTTTCCAAGATCTCCATCTTGTAAGGTTCTTTAATAGTCGTTATCCGTCTTTCCGCTTCATCTCGAGAAACCTCTTCTCTTATGAGTGGCAAATTCCTACCAATGATGCGATCCTACAGATGATGTAAGAAATAAATTCTGTACCCTGAAATCATAAGCCAATAAAAAAAAAATTCCCAATCTCATGACCTACCCCAACACTTGAAATTTCACTATAGCATCCGTATTAGCAGACCAAGAAGAGTACTCACCATCTCTTTTTTAATCCTCTTGAGGTCTCTATCAGTCAAAGGCTCCATATCGAAATCATAATAGAATCCATTCTCAATCCAAGGTCCTATAGTAACTTTCGCATCCGGGTAAAGCTTTTGAACAGCCATGGCCATCACATGTGCACACTAGACCACACACAAAATTACACGGCCAACAAAAAAAATGGAACAAATTGAGTACTAAAAATTGACTTCCCATACATAAAGTTTATCAATTTCCTACAATAAACATAAATGAGATGCAATTAAATAAATAAACAAGTCATATAACAACATTATACAAAATTGAGCAACTAATTAAACTCAAAAAGCTCAAAATTTTACTACTTTTTACTTTCAATAATTGCAAACCCACATAAAAATATCTTACAGTGTGACAACAACATTATACAAGATTCAGCAACTAATTAAACTTCAAAAACCTCAAAAAGCTCAAATTTTGCAACTTTTTAGTTTCAATAATTGCAAACCCACATAAAATAAAAAATAAAAAATAACTTACGGAGTGACGAATCCTCAAGAGTTTCTCAGAAGACTTGTTAGTGGGAAGCACAATTTTCTCAGTCTCCTCCACTGTCTTCTCGGTGTGCTCTGCGCCGTCCAATGTTGGAGTCTGGGTCGACTCAGTGGCCAAGGCAGAGGCTGCTGTAGAAGAAGCAGAGGGCGCCGCATGTCCGTGCCTGAGTTGGGAAGAGACCGAAACGAAGCGTTTTAGAGGTAAACGAAGGAAGAGTGAAGTGGGTTTGGAGAGGAAGAGAGAGGAGGAAGAAGAAGAGAAGAAGAGAGAAGAAGTGGTGGCCATTTTGTGGACAACCAACATAACTGGATTTTTTTTGGTTTGTCAATAGATGAAAAATGCTTTTGAGTGGTGGTCGAGCTTTGTGAAATCGTGAGCGGTTTTTGTTGGTTATTCGGGTGGATCTATCCATACCCGATTTGCAATTCACAATCTTATTTTTTCGGGTTTCTATCAAAAGTTGTTAAGATTAAAATCATCATCGTGGTTATAAAGGAGAAGATCACACGTTTACATTATTATATTGATTAAATATATGTTGATATTTTATAATTTTATATAAAAAAAAAAAAAAATTTCAAAGAATTTATTCAAAATTCATAAGAAAATTTTTTCTATAAATTAGACCAATTCATTTGTAATTAAATCAAGAAAAATAATCCCTAGCTTGAGCCCACGTGTTCCAATCCAAAAGCAAGTGTATTGCACGAGAGACCAAACTGCAAGTGGTTAAAGCAACCCTACTATTTATAACCAAAACATCTTCCTGTCATGTTTCAAGATTGCAAAGCATAAAACAAAAAAAAAAACAAAAACCAAAAATGTTTATTTTCATGCAATCATCGTTGTCATTTCTCCTCATCTCGTTTTTATCTATTTTTTATTTCGATTTCGATTTCATTCTCCTTTGTCTAAAACCCTAATTATGCTCTAAAAACGAAACTAGAGTTAGATAAATCAAGATAATGAAATGTACCATATATAAAATTATATATTATATATAATTCACATATATAATAGTTGGGAGGAGAAGGAATTTGAAGTGTGGAATCGTTTAGGAAGAAGATGAAGGGGCTATTCAAGACCAAGCCAAAGACGCCGACGGAGCTTGTGATTTCAACCCGTGAACTCCTCACCTACGCCGACAAAACCACTGAGATTCGCGAACGTAAACGTGAAGAAAAGGTTCGGAAATCACATTTTATTTACATCATGATCGTTTCATTCTTATTTTTTGATACAATAAATTTTTTGATTAAGTACATTCATGGACATGTTAGAGATCGATTTTCATGAAATTAATTATATATGTTTTTGAGCCAAAGAAACAAATCCAGGCACATTTTGTTACAAAAATTACGTGGAATTCAAATGCAATAATATATGTACGTAGAACGAGATTGAATTGGTGATGACATACACAGAGGTCTTGTTGGTGCAGGTGTCTGAGCTGAATAAAACAATCCTGGAGATGAGAATAGTCCTTTACGGCAGTGATCAATCGGAACCAAATGCAGATGCCTGTGAACAATTGACACAGGAATTCTTCCGAGAGGATACGTTCCGTCTTCTCACCACTAATCTTCCGAAATTGAACTTGGGGGTGATCATCATTTATAATTAATCGATTCAATCGACTATATATCATGAAATTTTCATGTAATTTGATGTCAAAATGAGCATTATTTTTATTTCAGGCTCGCCGAGATGTCACCAATATCATGGCGAATTTGCAGAGACAGAGAGTTAATTCCAGGTTGATTGCCTGCAAGCATTTGGAAGATAACTTGGATCTTATGGATATTCTAATATCTGGGTACGTAGGTTTGTCCTGAATTCAGGATTGAAGTTATATAACGTTGTAGAAACGGAAACTAGAAATATTGTCAGATGACTAAGTTGATTATTGTTGCGTTGATCTCAGCTATGAAGACTCTGATATTGCTCTGACATATGGCGCGATTTCGAGGGAGTGCATACGCCATCAAAGCATCGCAAAGTAAGCAACATTTCTTATGTGACAAATTAATTGAGTTGTTACAAAAATAAATTTATCACTGTAATTGAAATTCATGTTCTGAATGAATTTTTTTTTTCTTGTTATGTTGTTTTGATGAGCTAAAAAATATATCACAATTGAAAAATGTTATAATCTTCCAATTGTTAGAAATTGTCAGGTTTGGATGTCCAGAATTTTAACATTTCACATCCAGAATCTATCTCGAATAAAAGAGACCTAGACGTCTATACTGTAGAATGACCACTCCCTTCACCATAGCTTAAAGAAAAACAATTTGCGTCGATTGCCAAAATCTGTTTACTTTGGTTGAATTGATTACTTTGGTTTTGATTTCACAGGTACGTGCTGAACTCAGGGCACATGAAGAAGTTTTTCGTTTACTTGCAGAATCCAAATTTTGACATTGCTTCTGATGTTCAAGCAACTTTTAAAGTTGAGTCGCGCTACTGAATTTATTTTTTTTTTGTTTTGATAATTATGGTTGCAGTTGTTTGTATTTGTTGGTTGGAATTTTTTCAAGCATGAATCCTGACACATAGCGAACATTAATACAGGAACTTCTGACGAGGCATAAAGCTACCGTGGCAGAATTTCTTTCTACCAATTATGACTGGGTGAGCAATATTGTTAGATCATTTGATGTCTTGTTGTACTGTGTTCTTTTTACAAACTTGATAGTCGAACTGTTGAAGAATCATTAATCTAAACAGCTTGAGCTTACAGGAAAGAATAGTATTTAAGCATTCTAACCTCGATCTTTGTCTGAAATCATTCGTTCATTCGTTTTATGGTTCCAGTTTTTCAAAGAATACAATTCACAGTTGTTGGAATCTACAAGTTACATCACCAAACGGCATGCTGTCAAGGTACACATACATAACAAAACATTAATGTTTTCCTTACAGAAAAAGAAAACTTTCCAGGATTCATTTTGCTTATATACATGTCTCAGCTTTTGGGAGATATTTTACTAGATCGTGCCAATTCTTCTGTGATGGTACGGTACGTGAGCTCATTACATAACATGAGGATCCTGATGAATCTTCTTCGTGTACGTATTGTTTCTCTATCTCTCATAATTATGTATGCTTGGACATATTTATTCATAGTGCAAAGCTTGTTCTTATATTTTCTCTGAGACAATTGAAATCTCTGTTTCACTCACAGGATTCAAACAAAACTATCAAGTTCGAGAGCTTTCATGTATTCAAGGTGCGGTATAATAAACTGGCCTATCCGGATGCAATAAAATAGCGACTCTGACCACTGTTTAGTGCATTGGATTGAATTAGACTGTATCGTAATTGTTATTATGATTTAGTTGATATGTTCAACTCTAATTTGTTCTCTTTTCATTTTTATATAGCTGTTCGTTGCAAATCAACAGAAACCTGCAGAAATCACCCGTGTCCTGGTCTCGAATCGTAGCAAACTTCTTCGATTCTTCGCTGATTTCACTCTTGAGAAAGGTAGGCATATGAAATTGATAGAAATTATCAGATGCGAGATTATGTTCCTTTTTTTTTTTTTTTTTTTCCTTTCTGTGCTGGTACCAAGAAATAAAAAAAATAAAAAAAACCATGCAGGGTTTCGGACCCGAAATGTCCTCATGACATTAATCTTTGAGTGCTTAAATCTCTGATATTTTGAACATGTAACGTGAGACTAAAATTTTCACTAATTCTCATCACAGCAAATGAACAGTTCGAATCAGACAAATCGTACGTCATGAGAGAAATTGCTATGTTGGAAACAAACGACGTCCGTCCATCCACAGATGATTCTGATGATTGTGAGAGTATCTGTACTTCAACTTCAAGTTGATTTCATTTACTATCATTTGATGTTTTCCAATTTGGTGCAGAATCAAAACCTAAATATATATGCATATGATCAATACTTTCTAGCTTCTAGCTAGTTTCCAAATTCGATCAAGTCTTCGTTCCATCCATCAGGAAATTGTGTACATAAGAGTATCAGTACTATAATGTTCACGGTGTATTGAAATTGCGTACCTAAGAGTGTCAGTACTATAATAATGTTCGTGGTGTAAATAAACGATCCACGATATAGCCTCCTGCATCATGTATTGTTCCTAAGTTGTTATTCTAATAAAGGTTACTCTTTTGATTAGCTATTATTCGGTTGTCAGATAAAAAACCAAACGACTCCTTAATATGTTAAAATAAAGAGGAAATAACAATTTTTAACCAAAAAATTACAAGGGTTTCTATTTTTATCCGGAATTAGTGTTTTCATTGTTTTTACCAAGTTTTCCACTGAAGAGACAAGTTTATCTCTGCATTTTCTATTTATTTTTATTTGGACAATTACCAATTAGGTCATTGACTTTTTTTTAAATTCCAAGTTGTCTGCAACTTTTACAAAAGTGACCAAATTGGTCCTTATATTTTTCTCAAGTGTCAAATTAATCTCTTTAACTAAGTTCTATCAGTCAACTTTACCTATGTAGGGTAAAATTATACTTTACTCCTAAACAATATAATAATGGACATGCACTATTTTTTTTTTAACACAAATATTTTTGTTTATTTTATTTGCGAGTTTGTATTTTTGAATAATTTTGACAGCAATGCTTGTATAATATTAATAAAAAAAAAAACAATTATATAAAAATGCTAAAAGACTAAACTGATAATGAATGGTCACTAAAGGTATAATTGACGTTGTCTTATTAAAATATTTTTAGATTTTTTTTAGAAAAAATTAAAAAAGGTACAAATAGTATTTCATTAATAATATTTTTGGATTTTGTTGTAATTATAATGGTAAATTTAATGCACAAAAGACAAAACAATTTTGCTATAATATGACAAATAAATGGTATTTTTTTTTTTTTTACTTTAACTAAAATTGTTAAAGTCAACGGTTATATTTAACACCATTAAACCGTTAAAGTGACCAATTTGGTCACATCTAGAAATAGAGGGACTAATTTGGCACTTGGGAAAAATTTGAGGACCAATTTGGTCAATTTTGTAAAAGTCGCAAATAACTTGAAATTTAAAAAAAAAAAAAAATCCAGGATCTAATTTGTAATTGCCCTTTTTATTTTTTAAAACTAATTTTCTTTTTTTTAAAAAAAATTGGTTAATGATTGGAGGTTTGCAAAGTTCCATTAATGGAGGTCGGCGAGACCTCCAAGCAAGATTTCGCCAACCTCCGATGGAGGTCAGGCCTTCAATCTAAAAAAAAAAAGGTAATTACCAATTAGGTCCTAGACTTTTTAAAAAAAATTTCAAGTTGTTTGTGACTTTTACAAAAATGATCAGATTGGTTTTTACATTTTTCCCAAGTGTCAAATTAGTCCCTCTAACTAAGCTTCGTCAGTCAACTTGAACTGCGTAGGGGTAAAATTGTATTTTACTCCTAAACAATAAAATAATTAAGGACATGTATACTGCATTTTTGTTTATTTGAAAATTGTATATTAGATATACAATTAAAATTTGGCACTTGGAAAAAATATGAGGACCAATTTGGTCATTTTTGTAAGAGTCGTTAACAACTTGGAATTAAAAAAAAAAAAAAAAAATAGTCCAGGACCTAATTAGTAATTGCCCAAAAAATTGAAGAAAAAGAAGAAGAAGAAATTCCAAATCTGGTGCATTTAATTTAATTGAACCGGTGCATTTAATTGATTACAGATCTAGTGTGTTTAATTGATTTAATTGAACTGGTGCATTTAATTGAAGAAATTTGGAAAGATCAGATCTTCTTCTTCTTCTTCTTCTTCTAAATGAAGAAAAAGAAGAAAAAGAAATTCCAAATCTAGTGCATTTAATTTAATTGAACCGGTGCATTTAATTGATTCTAGATCTAGTGTGTTTAATTGATTTAATTGAACTGGTGCATTTAATTGAAGAATGAACTGGTGCGTTTAATTGAAGAAATTTAGAAAAATCAGATCTTCTTCTTCTTCTTCTTTTAGATTAGAGGCCCGGCCTCCATTTCTTCTTCTTCTTCATTTTTTTTTTTAGATTGGAGGCCCGACCTCCATTTCTTCTTCTTCTTCTTCTTTTTCTTCTTCGTTTTTTTTTTTTTTTTAAATTGGAGGCCCAACCTCCATTGGAGGTAAGCGAGATCTCGCTTGAAGGTCTCGCTGACCTCCAATCATTAAAAAATAAATAAATAAAAGTTTTTTTTTTTTCGATTTCAAAAGTCGTTAGGGTACTCTTGCCTCTTCAATGGAAAACTTAATAAAAACAATTAAAACGCTAATGCTGGGTAAAAATAAAAACTCCACCAATTATATGCTTAGTTTCAATTTTAACCTTAAAATAAATTGAGATTACGGAGCCACATGTGCGGGTTTTGAGATCATCAAAGCTATACTGTCCCAGTTTAAAGTCTGTTGAACAAAAACATTCCAAGAAAATATATATGGGTACGAAAAGAAAAAAAGAAAATTATATGTTCTTAATTCTTTTCGAAATGAAAAAGTATCCTTCTTGTGTTTTTTTTTTTTTTTTTTTCAATTATTACAATTTTGAGAATTTGTCCAACCATGCTCAGGGATGAAGCTATGAAGGGATCTGTGGTATAATTAATTGAAATTTTTTTCTGTTGCTTCTCTAAAATGAAAACTATAGAGTTTAGCCCCCCAAACTTGACGAAATTTGAAATTCTGACTTCGTCTTTGGCCCATACTGATCTTTGTGTTGACATCGATTTATATTTTTCACTTTTATTATTTTTAAATGTAATATATTATATGATAGAAGTTGGGGTGGTACAGTTGTAAACTCCTCACAGTGACATGTTGAGGTCTTGAGTACTTCAAATCATATCCCAAATTTTTTATTTCATTTTTAAAAATGTAGTGTATTATTTGAAGTGTTCGGGTATGATATCACAACAGAAATTTTGAATCCTTATTTATTCGGGAGTGCTCCAATTCTCTGTGATGCAGTTTTAAATTCAATTAAACCTCCGTGAGTTCAACACCATATTTTCTCAATTCTATTAAACTTCAAATTTTTATCGTCCCTTAAATTTTTCTAAATTTTTCATGTTATTATAGTTTTCGGGTTATTAATTTTTTGTTATTATAGTTTTTGGGTTATTATATGGTCTTTCACCCATTAAATTTTCCGCACTTGTAATATTTTTATGTGTATATTGTGTTGTGATATTCATTGGTGAGGCCATGCCGGAATCACATCCTTGGGCCATAAATATTTAAATTTGTTCTTATAATAATTATATTTCTTTAATTAATTTTAAATTACTTAACTAAATAAATTACTTAACTAAATAAATTAGTTTATATTTTTAAAGAAGTATTACATTCTCTTAAACCATATTATTTTATAATAGTCTAACTTGTCTTCACACACATAGAGTTTGATGTTTAAAGATTTGTAGAAAAAACATTGTGCTTTTGTAAATATTTTTTTTATTTTTTTTTATTTTTTCGTTTCACCTGTTTAAAACCAAAATTTGTATCCAGGTCAATAAGATTATGGATTCCTATCATATCCCAATTCCAAAATTTATAACAGTTAAGAAAAAAAATGATAATGATGTCATTTAAAAAAAAAAAAAAAAAAAAAAAGTAAAAAACCAGATATAAAAATGTTTAGAATTATGATAATCATTCCCCTAAATTTCTATTATACCTAAACAATGGGCTCCATTCATGAATTTATATCGAAATTAAGAAGCGGAAGAAAGTGAGAAAGTCAATATAGGTATGCAACTTTTGTATTTCAATATTTCTTACTTTTCCAAGTGGGAGTTGGGATCATCCTTGCCAACTTATATCTTCTTGCAAGTGGAACCTCCAATGTTGTCTAAATAGTTCCATCTTTTATCCCATGGGCATAACTCAGCTGGTAGATGAACGGGTTTAGGATTTACGCAAATAACTCTCAAGTCAGTGGCTCGATTGAATCCTACCAACTTATATCTTCTTGCAAGTGGAACCTCCAATGTTGTCTAAATAGTTCCATTTTTTATCCCATGGGCATAACTCAGCTGGTAGATGAACGAGTTTAGGATTTACGCAAATAACTCTCAAGTCAGTGGCTCGATTGAATCCTACCAATTGTAAAAGTTTTAAAAAAATGTCTGGTCTAGATAGATAGATACAGATAATATTAACAACAAAAAAAAAAAAAAAGCTCCATCTTTTAAGATCAAGTTTTTTCTTTTTCTTTTTCTTTTACCTAACTGTTGATTATGGAATCAGAAGCAAAGCCAGCTACCATAAATTTGAGGGATTGAGTTGTCATGGCAAGAAAAAATTTAAAATAAATATAAATAACAAAAGATATGGGGTAAAAATATAAAAAATATAACTATATGTCTTTTATAAAATTTAAAAAAAAAAAAATGGGTCTGGAGGAGCTAAAGCTTAGCGGGTGTCTAGAATACACATGGACAAGTTATTACAAATACGGTTCGGATACTAATACTCACAGAAAATTTTGATTTATCTGTGAAAGAAAATTTGAAAAGAATTTAACACTTTTATTGATTCACATATACAAATTCACCCACAAAATTCTCTCTAAAAAGAATTGCACAATTAATCGTAATTAAATACAAAAGACATACAACCAAACCATGTCCACTACTAGCTCTCTTTGACACTATATACTCACAAATTCACAATCACCAACCAAGAAACCCCCACAAGTCCATTAATATTATATAACAAACTACACAATATCTTGTTGTGTCCTTGTATTTGCTCCATTGTCTCCATTGATGTTCTGATCAGAGTTCTTCTTGCGATTCTTCCTCTTCCTATGTATATATATGGAACAAGTTATGATCTCTAAAATGATCGACATGACACCATAAGCTACCAACAGATAGAACATCCCCAACCACAACCTTGTGTCTGGTTCCAATAAACCTAATCCATCGACAATGTTGAAAACGCTTAAAGCAATGATAGCGTATGCGATTAGACGGTGGTATATGGTCCAATGCAGCCTGTATTTGTGATCTGGTCCTGGCCTCAAACCCAGAGAAAACATCTGCAAAATGTGTGTCAATAAATTAAACTATAATTCGAACATTTCGTTTTCTTTATCTAGATGTCAAAACTCAATGGACCAGTCTATCATGATACACTACGCTAGGACGGAGGGAGGGGGCCCATTCCCTCAAAAAAGTTTTAAAATTTTTATGAAATTGCATTTATATTTTAATAGTTTTTCATTTTGGCCCCTCAACCACAATTTTTTTTTGTTTTTGCATTTCTGGTTCCACCACGGAACGTACATATGTACTTACAAACATGTACACCACCAGGATGAATATTACCTGAACAGTTGCAAGGCTGAAGAGGGCCATGCCAATATTCCTGTGACTTTCGCTCCAGGTTACAGGATTGTCAATGCCAAGCTTGACACCGGTTGCCCATCCTGCAAAACCGATGACATAGGCAGAACATTGGCAGACAACATGGATGTAAATCCATGCCGGATTTGCAGACTTGAACAGCTTCAGGTATCTAGCAATCATGGCCCCAAGTGGCATCAGAATTCCCCAACCTACCGCGTTTAGTACTCCATGAACCTGAAATCCATAACACCAAGCTAGCTTTTAATAACAAACCATATAGTATTTATATAAACAGATTTATAATTGATAAAATTGATTGAACATATAGAAACAGATTGATGATAGGTCACTCACATTTCGTCTTCTTTGTAAGGAGTCTATACTTGCAGCAGTAGTGTCTGCAGATGCGGTCTGTCCATGCGAAGCATTATGATGAGCATTGGACGCAATGAACAGAGTAACCAAAACAGAAAAGAAGAGGGTTGTTAAATTTTTCTCCATACTAATCACTTATTGATCCAATCACAGAACTAAAACTCAAAGAAACCAAGTTTCTCATAATTGGGTGTCTTGAAATTGTTTTACAACGCAATATATATATATATATATATATATATATATAATTTCTGTGAGCGGAGAGAAGAGTAGTATGGTTGCCTGGTTGGAAGGGAGATGAGCGTTGACTGATTCTGGCCTACCAAATCAATAATGGATGTGATTCTTATTAATGTGAAATTCATGAAGATGATAACATTACACGTGTATTAGACTAGTAGTGTTTGTTTGTAAGGAAAATAAAGAAGAAAATACAATAGTTTATAAAAGCATAAACGCGTTTGACTTGACTCATGGTCAATGTAGCATTGGTGGCGTGGCGTCTGTTGTCCTACTTTGACAAAAAAATTATCAACTTATCGCAATATATCCGAATCCAAGTGGTAGTTTCAGGTCTTACTTTGTCATACTGGAATTGTTTTTTAAGGTAAATTTATAAACATCTGGAAGTTAAAAGTTATTGTAAGTTTTATATATATATATATATATATACCTCTAATTTTGCAATGATTTAATGATATAAATAGGTACTGTTTGTTTGAAAGGAAAGCAAAAGAAAGCAGAAACATACAAGTCAAAAACAAAACAACACTTCAACAGAAAGCAACATAAGGTAGATGATAAACAAGATAACAGACCAGATTTTATTGCATCCTCTACTAGGATTTTCAACATGTAAAGTCTAAAGGGGATCGGTCGAGGGATACCAATTGAGACGACTATCGCTTTTAAGAGGTACAAGGCTTTCGATGTATTTGACAATACGGATATGACCGAAAACTTCGAGATACCTCATGCATTCCACATCAAGATCATATGAAAAAATCCGAATGGCATTACAGACCGTACCCATCCCCTTATTGAATACTGCCTCACCCAAGACTCCACAACCACATATTCCTTCATTAACCATATGTCACAGTTCTCAATCGAGTTATAAGCAATGAGAACAAGAGGTCCTTCAAAAGTTTTCGGAGCTTGATACACTGACAACTCATATCCTACATAAGGGAAGGGTAGCTTCATCTTGTTAAACTTGTCGGTACAAACATCAAATGACAATATGTAGTTCTCAGACAAAAAGTAGCCATCTTTCTTGCACAGAGTCCTATGTAAAGCTCCATTCACAAATGCACTGGACAGATAATCCTGGAAAGACAACGTCATCCTTGGCGCACCAACTTGCATCATTTCTGCACCAACATTTCTCCAGCAATCTTCTTTTAGTGAGAACCTTGTAGTCATTGATCTTGGGATGAAAGGCAAATCCAACAGCAGCCACTCTCACCGGACCTGTGAATCTGTCGATGTAAGGTTTTGGGAGCGTTTTGAATTCTCTGGTAGCAGGGTTCCAGAGAAACATATTCACTGTCGGATACCATCCCTCATCATCATCAGTTTCAACTAGACATACCACTCCATTCATGGACTCCACCATCAAGTAGTAAAGACTTTTGCTTTGAATTGGGACTTCTAGTTTCCCAATCTCATCAAAACTTTTCTTGTCTCGCAAAGAATAAATTTCTTCAAATTCATCTCCATTGAAATCGAAATCATATCCAAGGCTGGTATTAACTGAGGTTTGATCTGGAATTGGTAGCATTCCAAATTCAGAACCATCATCACTATCAGTAGAGAGCGACGATCCATCTTCATCATTGAAAGGGAGAATTCTGAGGAGATAACTTTCTCTTTTGTTGAAAATACCATTGCTTAGGTGCATTTCAATGAATTTAGGATCACCAAACAAGGCGCGCCATGGCTTGCAGACACTCTTAAAGCGGATAAGAGACTTCACAGGTAGCTTTGACAGAATATCCACCACGACTTCGTTTGGAAAGCTCCTTGACAAGATGGATCTAATCAATTCATCCCATCTAGACTCAGCCTCTGCCATTGGAGATCAACAAGGTTTTAGCCTTCAAATGATCGAATCAAGAAGAACAGAACCAGAATCTTGAAAGATGATATATCAACTAGGGGAGGTTATAGAAGAAATTCAATATGACAACCACATATACATATGCACAAACTGAAAGTGCAAACAAAACAGAATTGATATATTTATATATATAGTTCGTAAATTTCATTCAAAAACAAATTCAATCACTTACATGTCTCCTCCTCTCTATGGAGTCGAAATTTGCAGTGCGGAGTCGAAATTTGCAGTGCTGTCTGTCCACTTGAAGCCTGATCAGTTATCAATCCAATCACAAGACTGAATTAGACATGACAAAAGATCCAAAAAAAACTTGAACTCAGAATCTGGGTATATCTCAGATAGTACTGAAATTGTATAATTAAGTCTAAAGTTTCTAACTTTGAAATCATTTCTTGGCTGATGCATGCCTTGTCACCATTTTCAGAATCTACTTCCATGTCTCATTGTCTCTGTTCGCTCTTTCTTTTTTATGTTTTCGATTCAAGTAATTTTTGATTCTGCAAAAATAAAAATTTATTCTATAAATGTGTTGGTATTCGTTCAATCAATCTGTTGCCATCATCAAGTTCGAGCCTTTCTTCCATTCCATTTCGCGTCTCCTGCAAGCTCTCGTTCTCCAACCAAAACCAAGCTCAGTAAGTGAAAAATCAAGCATTGAGTCAACCCGTGAATTGCCCGGACACGTCACGAGTCAACTCGTCATGGGCCAAACCCAACCTGGACTCCGATCCAACTCTTGAAAAGTTGGAAAAAAATACTACTGGACTGGGCTGAACAAAGCACTAAACCGAATCATGAATGGGCACCGAGTCGACCTGTGACGTGTCCAGACATGCCACAAATCAACTCGTGATGGGCCCCAAGTTGGAGTTTGATCCAACTCTTGAAAAGTTGGAAAAAATACTATTGGACTGGGCCAATCAGGCACTAAAGCGAATCATCAATGGGTTAATGGGGAGGCCCAAACCCAACCCAACCCATCTGTATTGTCTTAATTTCCATATTTACAGTGAGAATACATTAAAATAATATCCTATGATGAAGCTCAAACCCAAACCCAACCCGAACCCTAACCCCGTTTAAACAAAACCTTCTGTGTTGTAGATTATTTTCTTAATTTCCGTATTTACGATGAGAACACATTAAAATTTTACAGTAATATCTGTTGATGAAAATATCCACATAACATAAAATTTATGGAAAGTACGGAAATATACAATGAAAAGTTACAAATATGATAATGCATTAGGGAATATTATCTCACTTTACATTGATGAGAATTTCTTCGATATTTCACAGAAATTTCAATGATATTACGTAATTCATTGATATCGATATTTGATGGAAGTATAAAAAATATTTCCACAAATTTCATGGATATTTTGTTGAAAATAAATTACACCCCCATATCGATATCCATATGGGCAATTGTAAAAATGTGAACTTGTTATAATAATCAAATTAAACAAAGCAATATAAAAATAGAGTTATTGGTGCTGAGATTATTATTATAAAAAATGCTTTCTGGGCAACATTATTTTGATGATTAATGAAATGGGTTATAGCCCAAATTTGGTTTACAAATTGAAATCCTTATTTAAAATTTTGGTGTCTTCAGGTTTGTTGTGATTTTTGCACTTATAGTGGACCCACTTAATTTGGGGCTGATCAAGACTGTACCTTTTTGATGATTTTCTGATAAAACGATGTTGTTTTTGAAAAATTAGGGTTCTTGTCTTCCAAAATTAGGTTCTGATTTCGAAAAATTAGGGACTGTAATTTGAAATAGAAGGGTAATTAAGCCAATTCCCCAATAACAAATGTATCTCGTAATTGCCGTTTAGCAATACAAAGCGTTTTAATCAGTGACGTGGCACGATTTGATTGGGATTTGCTGTCGACAGCTCACAGAATCTACACTTTTAGATGGTTTTGCTAATATGCCCATGTACTTTACTATATATACCCTTTATATTAACAGTAATTACATGTTTCGCTTAAAGGTTTAGACGTTTTACGTTCTAGACAGGATTTTGAGATTTATTCGATTATACCCCTTCCTGAGGTCAAATTAACTGGTCACAGACTCACAGAAAGTTTTTAAATTCTCTCCCAATTCTCTTAATAACCAATCAAAATGTTATTATTATCTCAAAAACAAAAACCTTAAAAGTATAATAACTATCAATTTGTTATCGTGTTATGGATTTATTCTATAAGATTGCAATCTATATAATGGTATGATGGTCCTTAAGACAAATAATATCCAAAACAAATCTACAAATTTAACCTAAAACAAATACTACGAATTCTTAATCTTGTTTTAAAACAAAATTCACTATTGAAATTTGAGGATTATTCTTTCTAGAAAGATTAGTAAAAAAAGATACGTGACACTTTATCATATATAGGTGGATATCAATTTTTTTTTTTTCCGAGTATTACATTATCATATAAATTCAAGGTTTTTTTAGAGGGGGGATGACTTGAACCCGTAATCTCGTAGTGCAGGTGTGAAGGTTTTACCACCGAATAACCTCATCTCGTCTATATAGGTGGATATCATAATATGCTATTTAATTAACTCTACAAAACATCTTAAATCAGTCTTAATCATGGTAATAGTAGTTTCTAATATTATTATAAACATACATTGTACTTTGTGAGATTCTTAATTAAATTTATATATATATATATATACGGTTTCGTTCCGGTAAATGCGACAATACGCACTGATGTAACTACATCAATACCAATGCATGTGGACCACTAATTATGAAAAAGCTTTGACAAATACATACACTTTGAGTCAAAGTATATAAAATCTAATGGTCCACATTCAACACAGTGACTTGAATATATATATATATATATATATATATATATATAATCTAAAGTGACATCTTATGGGATCATACCATAGTCTATATAACAATATAATAAACTATTAATTAAGGCAATTAAAATGAACATACACTATACTTTGAGAGATTCTTACTTATATTTTTATATATTTATTTTTGTTTTTATAATGGTACATAAAAACTACGGACGTCGTTTATATCCAAAAAGGTTTAGAATTTAAAAGTGAAATAGTTTTTAAGAGAAAATGAGGAATTAATTAAAGAACATAAATTCTCTTTTTGATCATGATTTAGCTTATGTCCTGAACTTAAATGATATATATATATATATATATATATATATATATATATATTTATTGAGTCTCTTATAAGAGATTTCTTATTTTAATTTTGGTAAGGATCACTATAAAATCATATCGATTTGAATGAATTTTGATATGAATTTTTTTGTGGATGATAAGTTCATCGAAATCTATCTATGAATAAAATTTGAGATTTTTTTTCAAATACTAAAACTATTTTTCTTGAATTTCCTATATTTTACCTATTCCAATGCCTTCATATTTAAAATAATTTGGATAAATAGTTCTAGTACTTGAAAAAATTTCAAATTTTATTCAAATCGATATGATTTCATAGTGGTCTTCACCGAAATTAAAATAAATGATCTCTTATGAAAGACTTCAAAATATATATATATATATATATATATAATTCTCTTTTTGACCATAACTTAGCTTATTTAAATGATATATATATATATATATATATATATTTCCTCTCCTCAAGACGAACTAATTTTATTTGTATACCAAATGACATTGAATTTTTTATTTTATAAGAAAAATATATATAACCAAATTGCTATTTATCCCCTAAAGAAATTTTAGAATATAAAAGAGTATAGGTATTATATTTTAAAGGTGTGTCAAATTTTCAAATTAATTTAAATCAATTTATTATTTTTTTGGTAGCAAATCAATTTATTAATCGGGGCATATAGTTTGTACACTTTGAGCTTAAAAGAATATTTTACTATATCTAATTATCCACAAATACTAATGAGTACTTAGTTTAAAAAAATCCAAAATTCATTATATAAAGACTCGAACATTTTCTTCCACCAACAGAGCGGAAATATGATAAGCTATCCATTGAAATATATTGGACATGATCAAACTCATTGGTCATGTGACAAAATACAAGGATTAAGAAGATTTAATTAATTTAGGACCATATAATAATTAATCACTAATTTCATGGCCATGGTTAGTTAAGTTATTGCAAATTAAATTAGTCAAAGTTTTCTAGCCAAGTTATGATCATAATTAACAAGTGAAAAAAAAAAAGAATAAGTCATTTTGTGAAGAAAGTCAGCAGAGTTTTTTTTCTTTCTAAAATGAAATCAATTGTATTGTATGTCGGTGTTGAATGGAATGGAACACTTGAGATATAAAAAAAGATATAGAAAGCAAATCATTTTCAGCACATAAATTGAAATTCATAGGGTTAAAAATGATAATCTTTATCATGTATTGGTTAGTCGATCATTATCAATATGTAATCAAATAATATATTTTCATCATTAATTTCTTTGAGAATTAATATAATTAAATTGCTTTATTTTATTTTGCTTGTCATTTTCAAGTTGTGCCAAAATGATTTTTTTAATTCCAAACCGTGTTCATTAAGCAAAAGATAAGGTGAATTAATGGAGTTCCCAAAAGGTACTTTAATATTAGTTGCATGCTATTTTTTTTTTTTTAATTTTTCTTTAGTGATTCTTGATGGTGGTTTTGCTTTCAGAATAATTGTTGGTTATCACAACTTTGTTGAACCACTAACTACAGTAATATATGATTGCTTAGAAGACTCAAGAAACAAGTTTGAGAAAAAGTCAAAAATCTTGTAATCAAGCTATAATTTGGACTTAAGTTGACATGCCTGCCAGTTTAAATATAAATTCAAGATCAACCAAAAGTTTAAGCTAATATGTTTTATTATGACTAGACTTTTTTTGTCAGGACTTTGCCTGACCTTTTATACCAAACCACATTAGACAGTGATATTCCCTCAGAGAGGGGCGGCGTGGAGGTAAAAGACCATCAAATATTTCCAAATTAAATGAAAAAAGAATACATAGGGACCCAAATATATTAGTTAAAAGAGCAATTAGCAGAAGCAGAAAGTCTTTGTAAAAATTAAATCAGCAGAAAATATCTGATAAGGATAAGGTTTGAACAAGGCATGAGCAATGAGTAATCATATCCATTTTCTTTCTGATAGAGTACTCAAATGTACAACTCAGTACTACTCATTCCTTTTCCTTTTTATTGGATTAGGATCTAAGTTGAAGTACCAAATTGTACAAACTTATAAACAATCTCCTTCTCTTTTTGGACGAGATCATGTTGGTTCAATGATGTATACACCTTACATCTACAAAATAAGGTCGTAGGTTCGAGTCGTATCTCTTCTCTCAAAACTTTGAATTTATTTATACATTCATGTTGCAATATCAAACTTTAGGGTCTCTCAAACTTTAGGTTCCGGCCAATTAGTTTTAAGATATATTTAAGTACCATTTGGAAAATATATAGACACTAATCTAAGGTGGTTATGATCATGATAAATATGAGGATCATGAGAACTTTGAAGAAAAATTTCTTAGGCCAATAAAAGTTGTACATAGTATAGATCATGCCATATTGGCATCACCATGGCCACTAACATGCACACATAATTACTTCCCATAAAAATTAATGTTGATAAGAATTGCAACAGAGAAGAGCAAATTAGTTTGAGAAGTAGTTGACTCGATTTTCATTTTTATGTCCCACTAAATATTGACACAAGTCCAACACCACCATCATTGTAAAAATTCTGAGCCTCTCTTCTCATTTGTACACTTTAAAAAAATTCCATCACACCATCTTATGATTAATCACCAATTATTAATTTTAATTAATTCCACTTGAATATAATATATAATATGATTTGAAGATATATACGCGCGCAGTACTTTAAAAATTAGTACTACTTCGAATTCGATACGTACGACTTGTGTACATGTATAAAGAACATAGAATTGGTGGATGATATATACTTTGCTGCCAACTACTAAAAAAAAAAAAAAAAAAAAACATAAAAATAATTTAGGGTTTTTAACATATGATTGGTTATATTATTTGGGGAATCCCATGATGTGTTAGTAGGCAATTGCTGGTGTCTGATAAAGTGAAAACTTCGAGATGTAATCTGGGGAATAAATTCCATATCTTTCGATATATAGATTAAATATCAAGGTTAATATTATTAAATTGGAGTATATATTTTGCTTTAATTACTTTCTTTTGCAAATGGGCCTTTAAAAATAATAATTACTTTTGCAGATGAGAGGACCTAATGAGGATAGATAATATGTCAAGGATATGATCACCACCGTCAAAAAAAAAAAAAAAAGGCTGAATTTGGCCTTGAAAAAGATATTAAAAATTCCCTTGGATGATCATCATGAATTTCAGACTTCAAAATTAATGCAAGTTGTCCTAAATTCAAAACCCGGTATGTGTGTATATATATTCCATCTAGTTAAAAGTTATAAGCGTGTGAATTCCATACTTTTTTCTTTTTTTGCAGGATTCCAATAGATACAGATTTTTTCAATTAATGTAGGTGTTTATTTGGAATCCCGCACAACTAAATGTGTGAGATCTTGTATGTGATAAATGCTGAAATTCTATCTCCCCATTTCTTCTAGAGTTCTGCTTCAACTTTTTTTAATTTTTCTGCTTTTTTTTTTATTCCCACGCACCTGTACCGACTCCAGTGATCGAGCTTCATTACAAAAAATAAATTAATTAATTAATTAAATAAATAAATAAATAAAACATATACCACTAGTTCAAATTTTCTTTATTCAATGACTAAAATCAATTTACCATTATAAGACCTCCCCTCACCTTTGAACTATTATTGGATGTCTTGCTAAAAATACTTTTATTTCAGAAACATCCCCTGTGGACTAACAAACAATGATTCAATTGATCGATTTTTGATGTTAAAAAGTCTATAATGTCTGTATTTAAGCTTCAATTATATTAATTGAACATTATACCCTCTGAATCTTATCAAATAAAGCAATGTTTGTTGGTCCATAAGGGGTGTTTCTGAAATAAAAGTATTATTATCTAGATATCCAATAATAGTTCAAAGGTGAGGGGATGTTTTTAATATTAAACCTTATAATGAACAATCTAATTATAAAATAAATGGCATGCTTGTACCAATATTACTGGTTTTGAACCAAAATTCCAATGCATAATTTAATTGATGATTTTTTTTTTTTTTTGAAAGGTAAATATTTATTAATTATTCTGTAATTTTGTGACTGATGATCAACAAATTAACTAAGAAGAATTTTTATTCATGACTGCAGACAAAACTGATCCATTCATATATATCTAATACTTCGTACTTTTGTTCCACTAACACAATATACATCCTTTTGTTCAAAGATGGGGAAAAAAAATTTACAAGAGTTCACAATCTGAAAAAAAAAAAAAAAAAAAAAAACGAAAAAAAAAAAGTGCAAATTCTATGTAAGATCCATGCAAAAATACCCAATTCTATATATAACAAAATTCAGATTTTCCCAGTTTTTTTTTTTTTTTCACTAAACCCCCCACAAATAACTAGTACTATTTGCTATATTTTCCATCCTCTCTCTCTCCCTCTACATCAAGATTGCATAGCGCATGCTGTCACTTACCATTAGATGATTCATTTCAGAAATCTGTGCAAACTCACCACCAGACACCCACACCCCATCAGCACCATTGACATGAGGCTGAGAGAAGCAAGAAATGATCGAAAGGGGAGCGCGAACCACGCTGTATATGACCGAGAAGGCATTCCATCCTCCTCCGCGAGCTCTCGTGTGAATCTCTTGCACCAATATAGGCACTTCCACCCCATTATTATTAATAATAACATTGTCGCCGGCGCCCCCAGCTCCAAGCATCATATTCTCGTCTGCTACCTTTGGACTCTTCCTTACGTTCTGAAGATTACGTCTCATTACCGCCAGCATCCGAAACATAATTAATTGATCGAAAAATTAACAATATTCCCTATGATGATATGTAATTTGCCTGAAATTAATGTTGCCAATGAAATGAAGCTTGTAGAGAGAAAATTGATCTTAGGATTCTTTGTGTTGGTGATGATGAAGAAAAATTGGCTTGGCAGGACCACCTTTTGTATAGAGACTTTTTTTTTTTTTTTTTTGATAATGGCAAGTTGGTGGTGCTGTTGGTAGTGCTAGTGTTTATCACGATGTTTATGGGTGCCTTTTAAGGACCCTTGATCACTGATGTTTCTTCTTTATTTATTTATTTATTTTCTATGATTGTGGGGTCTTTTCTAGGCCAATATGCCGACAAAGTTGCCTAATTATATACAAAGCTTTCCATTCAGAATTTTTCCTTTTCTTTTTCTAAAATAAAAAAATAAAATTAATTCACTAAATTTAGCATACACAAAGAAAACTTTATAGTTCATTTAACATAATACAAAGTAATTGAAGACGGTATATATGTATATGAAGAAGAGCTAGAAGCTGAGGATGATGATCAAGACAAAAAGTAGTAGTAGTTCAGTGGGAAGATCTTAGCAAAATTTGATTGATCAATAATCTTGAGTGAAAATTCAGTTGATGATGATCATATATAGAATCATAACCGTTCATTAGCTGATCCTATAATTGCGTTTCTCATGTTTTTTTTTTAAATTATTTTTTCAAGAATTTACAGTATCATCAGTAGGGTGGATACAGGATTTTGGTGGGGTTCCACATTTTTAGACTCCATTTGAGGAGAAAATATTAGGTGGGACGGTCTCACCACCGGTGATGAGACCGTCCAATCAAAATTTTCAATTTTGTATAATTTTAATATTTTAAATTTTATTTTTATATTTTAAATAAAAAAAGGACAATTGGTGGTGAGACCGTCCCACACAAGTTTTTTTCTAATTTGAAAGAATCAATACCAATATTGTAATTTGTGAAAGTGACCCATGTATCATGAGATAATTGCTCCACTTAGTGTCAGAAATTTTTTCATCAACTGTTCATCAACTTGCATATATAACAATAAACAGACTAATTATTTATGAATCAACAGTATTTTTTTCTAGTTAGAATGTCAAATTTTAACTAAAATCAAATCATAGGTCGTTGTTGGATGTAACAGACGGATAAGATTTATTAATTTTCACTTACACAAATTGTATCGAAACAAAAGTATACCGAAAAAATAAAAATTTGACGGTCTTGATCCTGTAATTTCTACATATAATAGTTAGAATATATGATGATGATCATATATAATGATAAGACTATATTCATAAACACTATTGTTTTCATTCCTTCTGATCTGGTTTTAAGCCCACATATTATACCATATTTTCCCCATTATTCTTAGGAATATATGTTTATTTATTATTGGGAATAAAATATAACAAAGTGATTGACTAAAATAGTCATCTATTATTTAATTTTAGAAATACCATATAGCTGCATATCACCTCTAAATAGATCTAGTAACGTACCTCTTTTCTACATAAGTGGTGAGGGGTTCAAGTTTTCTTCCCATTTGTGGGAGTAGTTATCTTCCGAAAGAAATACATATAGCTAATGGTGATAGAAGATAACATATATATACTAATGATCACCATATTCCACCCTAATTTTTTTTTTAATTTAAATATTTAAACAAGTTGATTTCCCTAAAAAAAAAAAAAAAAAAAAAAAAAACCATTATTTGCCTCTAATCTCCATTACAATAGATTGGAAACTGAATTTAAAACTTGAACTTGAAAAGGATCATCACTTTTGAATTCACATTAATTTTATATGAGTTTCCTTTTGTCTATATTATCTTTACCATATATTATTTATTTGTCTATATTATCTTACTACAAGTTTCCAATTTGCAGCTTATATATAAGAGCACACTAGAATCATTAGTGCACCACCAAGCACCACACCACATGATTAGCATCCTCTCTACTCTATTAAACAAGAAATATAATTAATTTAGTACTAATTTTTACTAAGCAGTACTCTTCAAGGCTATTGGTCGATAAGCAACCAGAAGTCAAAGGTCAACATACAAATACTTACTGGTAACGTATATATTACGACATATATACGTTCATCTAGTAGATTCGTTAACCGTCTCTAATTCTCTGTTGTTTATCCAAAGCCTAGTCTTAATCGAACGTGTTTTTGAAGGGTAGAATTATATCTGACTTAAATTTGTGATTGATCAAATTTTTTGACATTATAAAGAAACGCATTGATTCGCTCTTGATCCAAAAATAGAGAATGATTAATCCATGTCAATTCAATAACCTTTGGGTCAATAGCAAAAAAACAATCACAAATTTAAGTTTATATAACTTAGCTGGATTAGTGTTATATTTATAGAAACTTTTCAATGCGAGAAATTCCGTACGGAATCGTCGATAATAATTGGTAACTAATGGATTGCTACCGGTAACAATCCAATAACTAACTGTAACTATTGTCGATTTCGTGCGGGATTTCCTATACTAGAAAATTTTCATATATATATATCTATATGTGTATGAGAGAGAGAGAGATAACACTATACTGTTGTCTCATTAAAAACTTTATCTAGAAATTGATAATCAAATATACTTGGTTGTATATTAATCAGGGTAGATATTGGTAGCCCCACTAATTAATTAATTATTTTATTTATTTATTTATTTATAAGCAGCTGTAAATGGAAAACAGTTTTTCTCCAAGTTAGGGTGCTGGAGGATACGCGCTTGGTAGGTTTTTCTGATGTCACATAGTTCCATTCAATGGTCAAAAACTTAAAACAAAATTAAAAATAAATAAAAGTTGCTCATTTTAATAACATTTGAACATAGATTATATCATGAGAGAATTCTACCTAGATATACCAATATATTTTCTGGTCCTACAAAGTGAAGCTATTGAGTATTGTATTGAGATAGACTTGTAATTGACATTGTGGCTTTTATGTGACTAAAAAGAATTTTAAGTAAAATATACACACACAAAAAAAAGTACAGACAATGTTTTACATAATTATTGGCTTTGATCTCATAAAAAATTTAAATAAAAGTTTGTGTGTATTAAGATGGAGATAAAAAAAAATAGAAAAAATTAAGAACTATTGCAAGTAAGACTAGCAATGGAGTACCACCACCCAATGTAGTATGGTGGTAAAAAAACGTTCATTGAACATGGTTAAGTGGATTGGGGATGGATCGGAATGGATATATATATATATATATATATATATCCCCATCCCTGTTTCTAAGTGAGTTGGACAGATTCGGAGAATATTCGAATTGAGAGAAGGATATCCATTCCCGTTCCATTATTTTTCTGTTTGGTTTTTATTTCCTTGATATATTTTTTCTGCTTGTATTCCCCAAACTTTAATAAATATTTTTTTTTTTTGATTCCTTACAAAAGAAAGAAAGATAAAAAAAAAAAAAAAGGAAAAAGAGTAAGTTGTGGGTGTCTAGGTAGGTGTTTGTTTTATGAGGTTCAATGGATGCTTAAAATTTACTATATACTTTTAGAATTGGATTTTCTTTTTGTAGTGGGTATTTATTGCTCTTGCCTTGTACAATTTCTAAGAGAAAAAATATTATATATATATATATATATATATATATGAATTATTACAATATTTTAGGATTGGAGGGCATGGCTCGAACCCACAACCCCTTAAGTGTATGTGTGAGGGGTTTACCGCGAGCCAACCTTGTCTTATCCGATAAAAACTAATATTTGTATGTTTATTGTGTTAATACTTGTTTTCTATTGTATTTTTCATAAAAATTTAAATAATATATTCAATTGTTCAGGTCTCAAAATTAATTGTTTAAAGTTGCGTAACCAATTTTCTGAATTTTAAGAATCATTCAAATCGTGTAACCAGTTATCTTAATCATGTGACCAGAAAAAAAAAAAAAAAAATTCAACAGTAACAACCCTTCCTTTACATATAGAATGCTTTAGAATAAATATAACAGTGACCTTACACGAACCCCATAATCGGATCAAGCGAACTAGAATTGAGTCAATTGACAGGGAATCTTTTATTTTTGTTTGTTTCTACTCTAGAAAAAAAAAAAAATATATATATATATATATATATTAAAACCCAATTTGCAGATCAATCACTTTCAAAGACTTGAAAGTTCTAAGAACATTGAACTTGGAATCAAACAATATAAATTGAGACAAAGAACCTGGAATTTTTAAATATTGCGTAACTGTTTAGAGTCTTGGAGACTAAGATAGTCCTTGGCAGTTTGCATTAGATTTTCCTGCATGACATTTCACCATGAAAACAGTTAATATGGTTTAATGTCGACTTTTCCAAAAAACAAATAGTTACTCCTCGACCTTGAGTAATGACCCTCGTTTGTCAGGGTTTCGGGATTTCATTTATTTTTATTGTAATAGTAAAAAAATAAAATAATAATCCCGAATCTCGACCTTGATCCGAGACTTGAAATATATAAACCTAAGGCTCAAAGCAAACAATATCTAAATTTTAATGTTCAAAATCTAAATGAAAGTGAAACTAAGCTATAGCAGCATTAGATATTGTCACACGTTATTCACATGAAGATGGTCACACACGCAACTCTAGTACTTGCAGTCACGGCATACAATTCCATGGAATATTCTTACAGATAATGTCCAATATGGAAAAATTCACAACATTTGAAACCAATAATTGTATTAAAAAGCAAACATGATGAATCCTAGAATCAGAATATTATTATTTTTATTATTATTTTCATGTTTTATTGATATCTGTTCACAAATTCCTCCTATGACAAAAAAAGCATCACTTCCAGGTTTATTTTGGAAAATCAATTACATTGCAAGAAGAAAAAATCACACAAAAGAAGACAACAAAGATGAAGTCCAAGCAAGCAATGAATCTATGGCAGAGCTGCCTCTACCGATTCTTATGGATATTCTTTCCAGGCTCCCTGTCAAGACCATCCTCCAATGCAAATGTGTTTGCAGAACCTGGTTCAACATACTCTCGGATCCTTATTTTGCTCAAATGCGCCTCGCAACAGCACCAGTCTCGGTTCTTCTCCTCCAAATTTTGAACAGAGATCAATTTGCAATGATGATTTCCATGTACCTTTGTTGAGGTTGAATCGAATTGGAAACGTCTCTGCTGACAGATTGTCACTGCTAACTTCATGCAATGGCTTGATTTGTTTACGTGACTTGGGTTACAAGAAAGATGAAATTTCTGTGTGCAATCCAATTCTGAGGGATCATATGATCCTTCCACAACTTAGAAGTAAAAGGGTACATAGGAGGATACTTGGTTTCGGTATCACTCAGAGTACTAACCGATACAAGTTGATTCAGATTCTCAATTTTAAGAATCAAGCAGAGAATTCTAATAAGTTCCAGGTTCAGATATTTACAATTGGTACAGATATGTGGAGAAACATCGGATATCTTCCGTACGAGCTTATTCAACCGAATTATGGTGCTTTTTTACATGGTGAACTTCACTGGTATGCTTATTCACAGGACAAAACAGCATTTATGTGTTCTTTTGACCTTGAAAATGAGCAATTCCAACCATTTCCAGGTCCTCCAATTCAAGACCATGGCCGATGTAGGCCTGTTAACAGCATTTCTGTGGGAGTTTCAGGCGGTTTTCTCTATCTATGTGATGGTTTCCTTGAATCGATTATTGACATCGGGGTAATGAAGAATTATGGGGTGAAGAGTTCTTGGACTAAAGAGTTCATTGTAGAGAACCCATTAATCTCGAAGCTGCAAAGGATTTTCGGATCAATACATATTCTAAACTATGGTGTGAATATGAATATGAGTGATGAGGAAGCAACTGAAGATGCAGAATTACTGATGTTGTTTGGTTCTGAAGATTTGCTTGCTTACAATGTTAAAAGCAAAGGTGTCAGAAAACCGAAAACTTTTGGCATTAAATCAAATTACCAAGCGATTCCTTACACTGCTAGCCTTGTTTCGATCAAGGATGCTGTGATGAGAGTACTCTCGCTGGCAAAACACTCTTCATGAAGGCTTCTGCACACATCAAAGCCTAGATTCAATCCAGACAATTCACCCAACTTGATTGTGGGTAAACTTGGAGAATTTTCGGGTGCACTCATCATATTTTTTTAGATCTCTCTGTGTAGCTTTGTAAATATTGACATGTATGTCCATTTTGTATTTAATTAATTAAAAAATTTGTATCTAGGTTGGCAACAGTAAGTTCATCAATCTGCTGAAATGGAATTGGATTCCTGAATTTGGCATTTCTCAATTCTGTGGTTTCTGTCTCATTTCATATTATGACTTCGATGTTATCAAAGTCCCAATTTGCTTGTTTTCATCTTCACTTTCATTTTTATGTCTTGTCTCTTCTAAATCTCTGCCTATTCAGAATTTAGAGCCCATTTTTTAAGACAAAGAGTAGTAGTTATAGAGCCAGGCAGCTCGAAAAATATACACCTACAAGCATGATAGAGTACCTTCCGCGCGAAGTTGTTCTTGACATCCTATCAAGGTTGCCTGTAACATCTTTACTGCACTCCAAGCTCGTATGCAAAGCCTGGCACAATTTAGTCCAAGACCCTGATCTTGTTTGTATGCAATTTTCCAGTGCAATTGAGCACGATCCATGTCTCATCTTTCATTGTGATTATCCCATCCAAAACCAGCTTTACTCACTAGAGCTCTCAGCTCTTAGCAAAGATGTTCAGAGGGTGAACAAAATCCGTGTGCCTGTGTTGCCTGAATTCGAAGTGTTAGGATCATGTAAAGGCTTGTTATGCTTATGTGATTCATCCGCAAAAGATATAGTCTATGTATACAATCCCTGTACCAGGGACTACATAGAGCTGCCAAAATCCACAGAGTTACTTAATCAGAATCCAGTGTTCGGATTCGGTTTCAATCAGACAACAAGCCAGTACAAGGTGGTTAAGGCTGTGTATCAGAAGCTTCCATTTCGTAGATGTGGTGGACTCATTTCCTTACAAGCAGAGGTTCAAATTCTCACTCTAGGCAGCCCTGCCTGGAGAAATCTTAAAAAACTACCTTACCATCTTTATCAGGGTCCATCACAGGTCTCGGTCTGTGGAAGACTTCATTGGCGTAGTTGGCCACGACTATTTCGTTCAGGTTGTTCAATAATCTCCTTTGATCTAGAAGATGAGCAATTCCGCGTGGTTCCAAAGCCTGACTGTGATGGCTTAGACAGGCCTAATTTTCATCTGGTGGATTTAGGAGGTTGCCTTTCTGCCGCGATCTTTGACACTTATGGCCAATTTGAGATATGGATTATGAAGGAATATAATGTGAAGGAATCCTGGATCAAAGAATTCAACATTGGAAATCATGTGCCAAGAAGCTTGGAAGAAATGGATTGGAATTCAGCTGCTCAGCCTTTTAGAGACTCAAAGTTGTATCAGAAAAGCTCATTTGTTAGGATCTTATGTCTTCTGAAGAATGGTGACATCTTGTTGTTATATAAAGGAAGGGCTCTGGTAACTTATGATCGAAAAGATGGAACATTTAAGGATCTAACTTTTCCAGGATTGCCGAGTTGGTTTGTAGCTGTTGTTCATGAGCTTAGCCTCCAATGGATTTTCTAACACTCTCACTGATGATACATATATAAAACGCAAAAGATTTTATTGGAAGAATATGATGTGGAATTCAATATTGGAAATGCTTGCACCAAGAGGATTTGAATTAGCAAACATTGGTGGTTGTTAATTTAGGCTCATATAGTGTTTGGAATCCCAATAGGATACCATTTGAGACCAATGAGTCCATGACCATTACATTTACAGATTTCAGGTTTATTATTATTATTATTATTCAACAATTAAAAATTTGAAGTTCTTTTTTTTTTTTTTGCAGCAGCTAAGTTTATTCATCGAACCAAAAGGTAAGCAAGCGGCCACAAAAAGGCCAAAGAAACAATTTCTTTTTTTATTAAAAATTATTTGGAAATCATAGGAGACGAACATGATTATAATAAATTCTAATCTCATTGAATTCGGGTTTTGTTAAATGTCTGGATCAATGGATGTAAGTATGCAACACGATAAGCATCGGAAGACTTTAAAGTCTGAATTGATAAAGTTTTGTTAAATGTTTGAATCGGGTTTTGCATGAAAGCCTGCAAGTTTAGACTATAATATAAATTGATTGATTTGTACGTGGTTTTTTGTGGGAGTTGATTTGTGAGTAGTTTTTTTTTTTTTTTGGATTGACGAAGAAAGTTTTATTTGGGTGATGAAGATGAAGTTGGGTGATGTTAGGTGATTAAGTAAGCTTTTGGTACTTGAAATGTGGTGTTTCGGAAATGAGAAAATGCAAGAACATAAAATAAAGAAGAAAGAAAAAACAAAAACTTTGGAAGAAAAGAAAATCCAAGACAATTTTTTCCTTTATTATTTAATTAATTATTTAAATATTAATTTGAAAAATGAAAAATAAGTAACAATGGTATATTAGTCGCTCTGCATCAAAATTAATGTGAGTTCCGTCAACTTAGGACAGAGAATGTTTGTGCAATCTAAAACAAAAATTAAATATGCTAATCCTATATATTATTTCTTAGGTTTTACTTTATACTCTAGCATTATTTTATCAAATGAAACCATAGCCACCATTTTTTTTCTTTCTCTTTTCTATCTTCTTGGTTCTTGTATTTTGCATCGAGTAATTCATATGGTATCAGACTTTAATCTCATGGAATAAAGTTTAATCACATCCACGAGTCGCATCTCCGTTTAAAATTGGTATTTGACTTTCTCTTTCTTTCGCTCTAGTATTTGGTTTTCTTTTGTTTTCTCCGATTTGTTTATAAAGTCGCATCCTATTTTACGTTTTCGTTTTTTAATTGGCAAGCTCTCCATACTTCTTACAGCCAAATCATGAATTTGAGGGGATATTAAAGTTATTATACTCATTAAGGGTAGAAATAATTAGGGGTGTGCAGGATCCGATCTAATCCAATAGGATCCATTAGATTTGATCCAATCCATTGGATTTCATTGCTTTCATATCTATTGGATCAGATCGGATTTCATGATATGATTGGATTTGATCCAATCCATTGGATTGCATTGCTTTCATAAAGTCTAGAGCTAGATATAATTGACGGATTCCATCTCTCTATGGGAACGACCCTAGCTTACTTGCTATACTAGTCATCTTGACTCGTGTATTTGCGGGGTAACTAGAATCTATTTGACGGGCACCAACAACCGCCCGGTCAGTGACGAGGTGTCAAATTAGGATGTAATCAAATATTCAAATAGTGGAGTTTCTATGACTAGGTTGGTAGCGAGGCTAGTCTCATGGTTTTTCCCAATTTGAGGGTTTCCATGTAAAAATCAAGTGTTCATTTATATTCCGCAATTTACTTGAATTTTATTGTTTGTGTTGGTTTTAGAGTTTAATATTGATTAATCGAAAAACTTGGTAATATAATCGATTAACAACTCATTCACCCCATTTAGATTGTTTAGACATATTTAGAGTTATTTTTCACACGTGTTATTGTGGACCTACTAATTTTTCTACGGTCCAAAAATCACCGTCAACAAATCTCAAATTAATTCACAATCAAATTCATTGACAATCCCATGTTTTTTTGCAACATTTATGTCCGCATGACGTACTCAACACAAGTTTTTGATCCAATGGTCCATGAGCCTCTATGCTTTAAAAAACTTATCCATTACATTACATGCAATCATGTATAAACATGAGTGTGCCTTTACTAACCTCCCATGTGGGACAAGCACTTTCCTGAACCTTTTCCGACTCCTCAAGTGCACTTTAATCATTTCTCATTCATCCGAGCATCATTTTGAGCATATGAATATATCATCTTGATGTCCTTAGGGAGGAGAACACGAATCCACCTTGACCTATCATTAATATAAAGTAGGTCCTACTCAAAATTGAGCCTCGAATGGGTAACTATATCCATTTTCCAACCGTAAATTCTTTCAGTCAGTCGAGTAATGAAAGATTTAGCTTTGTTTCTTAGAATCGAGTTTCATTTTGCAATCAACACTATTGATCTTAGCTGGAATTCAGAGTCTTGATTAGATACTAGTTGGCTATATTCTAGGTAAATACCTCATAACTTGGTAAAGGAAATTCAGATGTTTGCTCTCATATTTTAAGCTTCTAAATGTGGTGGCATATTGTTATGGCGTCCCAAATTTTTTCCCAAAATTTCTTCCCAAATGATATGGCATTTTGGGGATGGGGAATTTTGGAGAGACCTATATCCATCACCATCCCCAATTCCCCATTTTCCCTTTTTTTTTTTTTTTTTTTTTTCGTTTTTCCTCACTTCCCCGTTTTCCTCATTCTTCTATTTCCCCATTTGACTAAAAATTACATATTAATCTAAAAAAAAACAAACATTTCATTACAAATACAAAATAAAATTCATTAGTACATTTTATATAAAATATGTATATATACTTAGGGAGTTAGGGTTTTCAAAGAATAAACAAAAAAAAAAAAAAAATTCTTAAATTGAATGGACAACTTTGAAGCATTAATCTATATACTAATAATTAAATTACACATATTTAAATTGAACACTAGTTAAAAGGATGTATATATACTAAGTAAAAATGTAAAATAGAATAATAAAAATATTAATATATATATATATATATTTATATTATATAATATTTTGGGGAATTGGGGAAATGGGGATGGGGGCACCTCCCCCCATCCCCATCCCCATCACCATTACCATATAGTTGTGGGGAAAATGGGGAAATGGGGAAATGGGGAGGGGCATTTGAATTTGGGGATAAAATTTATCCCCACCATCCCCCCCCCCCCTTCATTTCCCCAAATTTCCCCAAATTTTCTTCCCCAAATGGAGATGAGGATGTGGAGATTTGGGGCCCCTAGGATAAATGCTCATCCGTGCCATATGGGAAGAAATTTGGGGAAAACATTTGGGACGCCATAACAATATACCACCACATTTAGAAGTTTTAAATATGAGAACAAACATCTGAATTTCCTTTACCAAGTTATGAGGTATTTACCTCGAATATAGCCAACTAGTATCTAATCAGGACTCTGAATTCCAGCTAAGATCAATAGTGTTGATCGCAAAATAAAACTCGATTCGAAGAAACAAAGCTAAATCTTTCATTACTCGACAGACCGAAAGAATTTACGGTTGGAAAATGGATATAGTTACCCATTCGAGGCTCGATTTTGAATAGGGACCTACTTTATATTAATGATAGGTCAAGGTGGATTCGTGTTCTCGTCCCTAAGGACATCAAGATGATATATTCATATGCTCAAAATGATGTTCGGATGAATGAGAAATGCATAAAGTGCACTTGAGGAGTCGGAAAAAGTTAAGGAAAGTGCTTGTCCCACATGGTAGGAAAGTAAAGGCACACTCATGTTTATACATGATTGCATGTAAAGTAATGGGTAAGTTTTTAAAGCACGGAGGCTCATGGACCATTGGTTCAAAAACTTGTGTGCGAGCACGTCATGCGGACATAAATATTGCAAAAAAACATGGTTTTGCCTGATTGATTGTGAATGAATTTGAGATTTGTTGACGGTGATTTTTGTACTGTAGAAAAATTAGTAGGTCCACAATAACACGTGTGAAAAATAACTCTAAATATGTCTAAACAACCTAGATGGGGTGAATGAGTTGTTAATCAATTATATTACCAAGTTTTTTGATTAATCAATATTAAACTCAAAAACCAACACAAACGATAAAATTCAAGTAAATTACGGAATATAAATGAACACTTGATTTTTACCTGGAAACCCTCAAACTGGGAAAAGTCATGGGACTAGTCTCGCTACCAACCTAGTCACAGAAACTCCACTATTTGAATATTTGATTACATCCTAAGTTGACACATTTTCACTGACCGGAAGGTCGTTGGCGCCCGTCAAAGAGATATTTATCTATTCTAATTACCCCACAAATGCACGAGTCAAGATGACTAATATAGCAAGTAAGCAAGGGTCGTTCCCATAGAGAGATGGAATCCGTCAGTTGTATCTAGCTCTAGACTTTATGAAAGCAATGCAATCCAATAGGATCCAATTCATTGAATTAGATTGGATCTTGGATTTCCATATGTAACTCTCATTTTTGCTTTTGTAACTCTTTCTATATATTCTTTCTTACTTGGGTTTTACTTTGTACTCTTGCATTCTTTTCATCTAATAAAACCCTAGCCACCATTTCTCTCACATCTTTCTTCTCATTGGTTATTTGATTTTGCATTGATTAAATCCACAGGATCAATAAGCACTATGGAGTCTCTTCCGCAAGAGATTATCCTCAACATACTATTAAGGCTGCCTGTGACATCTTTACTGCAATCCAAGCTCATATGCAAAGCCTGGAACAATTTAGTCAACGACCCTCTCCTTGTTTGCATGCATTTTCCCCGTGCAACTAAGAACGATCCATGTCTCATCTTACACTGTGATAACTAGCTTCACTCACTAGAGCTCTCAAATCATTGCAAAGATGATCAAAGGGTGAAAAAAATCTGCATGCCTGTATTACCCGAATTCGACGTGGTAGGGTCATGTAAAGGTTTGTTATGCTTATGTGTTCATCTACAAAAAAATCACTCTATGTATACAATCCCTTTTCTAGGGACTAGAGCTGCCCAAATTGACAGAGTTACTTGACGACATGTCATTGCAATGTCGGTCAAAAGATGAACATTTAAGTTCAACCTCGCTAGCGCGCGAGTCACAAATACTAGCACAACGGCAAGTGAGGGTATTGTTCCGTAGGGAAGTGGGATCTGCCGACCGTCACCGGTTCTAGTTATTATTACAACACTCCAAGAGAACTCGTGTGTTGCGGTTGCGAAAAAGTGTAAATCATACTATAAATGTACAAATTACATAAACTAATATTTACATGGATAGAATGGAATGGAGAGATGACATGAAATGTGGTTACACTAGAGAAACGATCAACCGTAACAATCCTCATAATTAAGCTCTAGACTCACTTAGTCCCTCAATGTGCAAGTATATCATAGACTTGTGTCCCTTTAATTGATCTCTAATCTCTCTCGAGTCTTAGAAATCACATACACACAATGCATGGATTCATTAAGTACTTTGGGACACTCACACGAGCCCTATATATTAGTCTAGTGTATCTCTCATTTTCTAGTCATATATACCGGTTATTTCATTGGGCATGTAATATGCAACAGCGTGGGCCATACTATAGCCAAAAATTCATTCACAATGGCTAACCAAATACGGGATGGCAACCAAGTAAAAGCATTAAGAATACGAGATACTCATACTCATACAACACATATGTTATATGCTCGTATCTCCTTAATTAATCTCTAATCTCTCTTGATGTCTAAAAGATTACATCCATTCATAAATGATTGAAATTATTAAGGACTGTGGGACACACACGAGCTCTACACGCCAGCCTAGTGATCTCTCAACTTACTAGTCAAATGTAGAGGATATCACGCTGAGCATGTTAACATGAACCATGTGATATATAACACAACCTAAATTTCATCCACAAGGTGACTAACCGAGTGAAAGCATTAAGCAATGAAATACCCCTATAACTACATGAGCACAAGAGGAATTCAGTTTGTCTTTACTCATAGATATGGATTTGGTTTTATCAATCTCCCTAGGATGTCTAAAAATGGGAAACAAGTTTACCAAACAAACATGTGCAATAAGTTGGTTGTTAAACATTAAGGACATTCAATCTAGGTTAAAGGTTCATTCTCTTGATTTGGGAATTATCCCTAAATCAATTTATTACCCAATCCGGCAAAGGAGGGATAATTGTGTCTTAAAAAGACCCATTAAGCACAAGAATTGGAACCTAGGCCAATTTATCAACTAAATGCATGAACTGAAACCTTTTATACTCTTTGAAGCTAAATTCTCTAACACCCAAATTACTCTAAACATGGCATTTTGGTCATCCACCAACATACAAACAATCATGGGAACTAAATTAATCTACTCATAAATTAAATTACACTACTCCTAATCCCAATCATGCATACATATCAATTTTGGACCTCCACACATATGAATATTGTAATTAGAGATTAATACATGTGATTGGCAAAAAGTAAAACAAAACCCAACCAAATTTAAGAACAAACATGCATATATTACACATGTGAAGGTTTACAATATTTTCCAAAATGGGGTTACACATCAAAGAGATAGACAATACAAAGAAAAGAGTAAAAAAGAGACAACATTTGAAGACAAACCCTCCAAAGAAGCTCCTAGCCTTCCCAGCTCATTTTTAGTTCAAAGACCACTCCTATTTCCTTGAAATCTGTCCTAAGATGGATGGATGAAGTGTGAAAATGGTGGTGGAGGTGTGTGGTGAGCTCCCACAGAGGAAGAACCTACATGGGAGCTTGGATCTCACTTATTTGGTGGAGAAAGTGAAGAAGATGAAGAAAATGGAAGAAAAGTGGTATGGGGCTAAAGAGAGAGAGAGGGAGTGAAGGGATTCTGTAAAAACTGAGAAAAAAGGGATATTTATAGTGGGGAGAGGTTTAGGGCAGAAATGAGGGTGAAAAGACAAGAATGCCCTTCATAAGTGACTGATTTTAGGGGCTTCGTGGGTGAGTTTCCAATAGCGTGTACCGTTACAAAAATGACCATAACTTTCTCCACAAACATCGGAACGTGTTCTTGAAGAACAGTTGGAAAGAAGACTTCTAGGGTTTTCCAACCATAGGTAGCACGAAACCTAGTTCGATTGGATGAGGGAGATATGACCCTAGAAATTTGAGCATTTTGTAGGAAGTTTTCATCAAAATTCCACCCATGAATTCTACGCCCTATTCTGCTTCCTAGGGCGCCGAATTGCCAAAAAATGATGCTCTACCAAGAATTTGGTGGCCCCTAACCGCATAATAGGAGCGTTGAATCCAAGTTTCAAAAATTACACTTTTGCCCCAAACTTTCACATTTCTGCACTTTAGCCCCTTTGATAAAAAAATAACCTGAAACACTTATGTGCAACGTTAAATACCTGGTTTTACCCAGGAAACAAGCATAAAAGATGAAAGTAAGGGGCTAAAAAATGTGTAGAAATAGGAGTTATCATTACTTCATCAATATTAGTGTTCAGATTTGGTTTCACTAAGACAACAAACAAGTATAAGGTGATTAATGTTGTGACACAGCCGCATGGAGTACTTGGAGGACGAAACCATCCTACTGAATTCATGTCTTTTCAACCAGAGGTTCAAATTCTCATTGTAGGCAGCCCTGCCTGGAGAAATATTGGGAAACTACCTTACAATCTAATTTATCAGGCACCATTAGTGGTGGCAAGGTTCCAGTTCAGTTCCGATTCAGTTCCGGTTCCGCAGTTAGGTGGAACCAGAACCGGAACCGAACTAGGGTGGTTCCGGTTCTGATTCCGACGAAACTGTCTGTTCTGAACCGGCCCTTTTTTTTTTTCAAAATATTACATTTTATTTATAAAAAAACAAAATGTTAGAAAGGACATTGTAGAGTATTAAACCATGACCCATAACCCTTGTCCAAGTAATTAAGTTTTCCACTCTCTTCTCCTTCTTTTTATATAAGTTAGGAATCTCATTCACTTCTCTATTTTTCCAATGTGGGATGTGGGATAAGGGATAAGAAGTCATATTATGCATTTTTAACAAATATTTCAATTATGAGTTTTCATGTTATATTTATGAGTTTTATGAGTTTTATATCTATCAAATATTTTATCAGACCTCATTAACTTATATCAACTTATATAAATATAAATATAAGGGTTCAAAATTTTTTTGTCACTATTTGGGCCTGACTTTGTAAGAAAGTCACCGGTTTAATAACTTAAGTTTAAAAGGCACCTATTATGGTGAACGGACAAAAATGCCCCCACAGTAACCTTCTTCACCATTTTTTTTTTCTTTCAAAATCCTCCATCAATGGACGACGGTGGACCACGACCAAACACAATAGTGACTTTTTTTTATGTCCCAGCCTTTGTTAGTTACATCTGAGATACAAACCATCTTGTTAGTTGCTTTTTTATTTTTCTTTTTTTCAATTTAAAACACTCTTTTGTAAACCTTAAGAAAAAAAAATATTGTTAAAAAGGCTCGAAAAAGTCTCGGAAAAAGCTTAGAAAGGCTCGGACAGTTCATTAAAAATTTCGGAGAAGAAATGAAAAGGTTTGGAGAAGTAATGAAAAGGCTTGGATAGTTCATTAAAAGGCTCGGATAAGAAATGAAAAGGCTCGGAGATTCAAAATTAACAAAAAAAAAATTGTTGAAAAGTCTCGGAGAAGAAATGAAAAGGCTCGGAGAAGTAATGAAAAGGCTCGGACAGTTCATTAAAAGGCTCGGAGAAGTAATGAAATTAACAAAAAAAAAATTGTTGAAAAGTCTCGGAGAAGAAATGAAAAGGCTCGGAGAAGAAATGAAAAGGCTCGGACAGTTCATTAAAAGGCTCGAAGAAGTAATGAAAAGGCTCGGACAGTTCATTAAAAGGCTCGGAGAAGTAATGAAATTAACAAAAAAAAAATTATTGAAAAGTCTCGGAGAAGTAATGAAAATGCTCGGAGAAGTAATGAAAAGGCTCGAGCCTTTTCATTTAGTCTCCGATACTTTTCGAGCCTTTTCATTTAGTCTCCGATACTTTTCAATTAGTCTCCGAGACTTTTCCGAGCCTTTTCATTACTTCTCCGAGACTTTTCATTTCTTCTCTAAGCCAATCATTTTTTTTTTTTAATTTTGAATATCCGAGCCTTTTTATTTCTTCTCCGAGCTTTTTAATGAACTGTCCGAGCCTTTTCATTTCTTCTCCGAGCCTTTTCATTTCTTTTCCGAGACTTTTCAACAATTTTTTTTTTGTTGTTAATTTCATTACTTCTCCGAGTCTTTTAATGAACTGTCCGAGCCTTTTCATTACTTCTCCGAGCCTTTTCATTTCTTCTCCGAGACTTTTCAACTTCTCCGAGCCTTTTCATTTCTTCTCCGAAACTTTTAATGAACTGTCCGAGCCTTTTCATTTTTTCTCCGAGACTTTTCAATTAGATTCAAAATTCATATAACCAGAGAAAGACTTACAAAAGACTCAGATAACAAATGAAAAGGAACCCCGAATGCGTTTGCGTAGCACTACAAAATTAATTATCCAAAGGAGATGAATTGATAATGTTATGGTATTCAACCTCCATCCTCCATTGAAGGTTTGTTACAGAGGAATATAAAAAAGAAAAAATCTCAGAAAATTTTAAAGTAAGAAAGAGAATGTGTAAAATAAGGGCATTTTGGGAAATCACTTACTTTAGTGCCTTTTAAACTTACATTATTAAACCGGTCACTTTGTGACCAAGTGAGTTGGAAAAAGTGATATTTTTCACCATTTCCTCATAAATATATTATAAATTTATCATAAATATTTTATAACAATTTTGTATTTGACATGTAGATGATGACATGAAGCTGCAGTAATTAATTAGTACAAACCATTTGCTACATCAATTGTACTAGTAAAAAAAAAATTGATATATGTCTATAGTAATTATATTCATCGACAAATAGTGGATCATATAAATTTGGACTATATATTTTGGGTACCAAATTAAACGTGTCTTCAAAGGAAACTTTTCCACTAGATGCAGTCATAACATAAGAATCATTTTTAGATAATGCAATGCACACAGCAGATTCTTCAGCTGGTTTACTGTCATTTAAGTAATTGGTCATAAGAGTTCCACTGGGAGGCTGCCACAATTGCGGCACCACATGCAGTAGCCTAACAAGTTTCCATGGATTGATATTAGCATCAAATAAAAATACAAAAAAGAAATTTACAAATGAAAAGAGATTAAGCTTCCCAATGGCTTCCCTGAAGTTGCAGCTGCTTGATTGCAAAAATATTTGTGGAAGGAAGAAGTGACAAACAAGAGATCTCGACGACTCTACCAGTCTACTTGTTTAGTATGCTAAAATATAAGGTCCGATAAAATATTTGATAAATATAAAACTCATAAAACTCATAAATATAACATAAAAATTCATAATTGAAATATTTGTTAAAAATACATAATATGACTTCTTATCTCTTATCCCACATCCCACATTTGAAAAAATGGAGAAGTGAATGAGATGCCTAACCTATATAAAAATGAGGAGAAGAGAATAGAAAACTTAATTATTTGGACAAGAGTTATGGGTCATGGCTCAATACTTTACAATACATTTTCTAACATTTTTTTTTATATAAATAAAATGTAATAATTTGTAATGTTAAAAATTAAAAAAAAATTAAAAATTAAAGGAACCGCCGGTCCAAATCGGAACCGGAACCGCCAGTTCCAATCTGGTTCGAACTGGCCGATTCCAGTTCCGTTTCTTGAATCGGAACCAGAAAACGGTTCCGGTTCCGGTTCCACGGTTCAAACCGGAACCTTGCCAGGTCTATGCACCATCACAAGTTCTGGTCTGTGGAAGAATTCATTGGAAATCTCAGTTAACTCGGTCAGAATTTTGTTCAGGTGAACTGATAATATCCTTTGATTTCGAAGATGAGCAATTCCGGAAAGTTCCAAAGCCTGATTGTGGTGGCTTAGACGACAGTCTTGATTTTGAACTGGTGGATTAAGGAGGCTGCCTTTCTGCCATGGTCTCTAACTATTTTGATGGCCAATTTGAGATATGGATCATGAAGGAATACAATGTGAAGGAATCCTGGATCAAGGAATTCAACATTGGAAGTCATGTGCCAAGAAGCTTGCAAGAAGCTAATAGGGATTTTAATGATTTAAAGTTGTATCAGAAAGGCTCATACAGTTGTGTCTTAGGCCTTTTGAAAACAGGTGAGGTCTTGCTAATGTACAATAGCAGACATCTGGTTACTTATGATCTGAAAGATGGGACATTTAAGCATCTAACCTTTCCAGGAATCCCATATTGGTTTGAAGCTGTTGTTCATGAGGGTAGCCTGATCAATTGGATCGACACTCTCGTTAATGATTCTTAAAAGTCTTAGCCAGTTTGTTCATTTTGTTTTTTGTTTTTCTAGTTTCAGTCCTACAATTGAGAAGCTGTCAATGCTTCTTACAATCAATTCTGTGAAATCCAGTTGTTTACATTCTTCCTCTAACCTTACATTCTTAAAGTATATATCCGGCTGGTATACAAACAAAGGAAAGCATCCATGAACATTTTTAAATTGTTTATCCATTGTTGTTTCCAACTTATTTTATGAGAAAACAAGAATGATTGATTCTTATGTTCTTTGCCTACAAATATTAGAATTTAATCATGATACATCCACTATATATGTTCTTTAGTGGATGTCTCAATCACAATATAACTATACCAAATAGATATTGAAATTAGGGGATGCTGTATCGTAACTTAAAATTCGATGCTCAACGCCAGCAATGCTCTTCTATCTTGATCAGCTAAACATTTTGTTGATGTTTGTCTCAAAGAACATCTATTTTGTATTTGGGGCATATTTTTAATTTTGGGTTTTAGTGGGTTTTGTTGTAATTAGCTAAAAAGTGAGACAATAAAAGTGATAGAGAACCTTAGAATAAAGAGTGATTGTGGGGTTGGAGGATTGAGACCTAGAGGAAGAGAGAAGGCTTGTGGGTTAGAGATAATCTCTTATACTTGTCATTCTCATTATCTAGTAAAATCAGTGTCTCTATAGGCATAGCCAATTTGGTAAACCACGTAAAAATTGTTTGTGGTGTTTTGTGTTGTGGTTTACTTGCTTTTGGTTGATTGTGTTTTCTTATTGCTAGTATTATTTTTATGTTCTTATAAGTCCGTTAAACAAGGTCTTGGAAGAAGTTTGTGGCAGTTTTCGTTTTACCTACAAGATGTTCGACGAAATCACCAAGTGAACTCAAAAGGGGTGTTGTCGCAAAGCTGATTGAAAGTTACATATTAGTATATTATATTGTTTTTCAAAGAAGGGGTTGAGAGAGCCAATATTGGACTTTTATTTTTTATTTTTTTTGTTGATAGGAATCAATATTAGACTTATTCAACAATAAGGAGGCTAGTTAGATCACCAACAGTGAATTTATCAATCAGATGACATATGATAAGATTCTTAAATTTGGCATTTGTGAACCACTTGATAAATCAAACAATTCTTTAACCTGAATTACAAGGCAAACCATATACCTCTCCATAAGAATTATCAAAGAAGATCCTGAATACAAAATCAAATATTTCCATTGCTGTTTCAATTTCTTAATTTTTCTTCTAAATTTCGAAGACATCAGAGTCCCTTTTTGATTGTTTTCATCCTTACTTCCATTTAAGTCTTGTCACTTCTACTCTCTGTCTGGTTCAAGTCTCATTTTTCAAAAAACAGTCCCAGGAGATGAAGAGTCAAGCTTTAAAAGCGTTGATCAACAAGAACGATGGAGTATCTTCCGTGCAAGATTGTCCTTGACATACTGTCCAGGCTGCCTGTGACATCTTTACTGCAATTCAAGCTTGTATGCAAAGCCTGGCACAATTTAGCCCAAGACCCTCTTCTTGTTAGTATGCATTTTTACCACGCACCTGAGAATGATCCATGTCTCATCATACACTGTGACCATCCCAGTCGAAACCAGCTATACTCTCTCGAGCTCTCAGATCCTGAAAATGATCAAAGGGTGAATAAACTCTGTGTGCCTATGTTTCCTGAGTTTGATATAAAAGGATCATGTAAGGGCTTATTATGCTTATGTGATTCATCAACACGAGACTCACTCTATGCATATAATCCTTTTACCAGGAACTACGTGGAGCTGCCAAAATCCATAGATGAGACATTGTATGATCTCAGTTTGGTATTCGGATTTGGGTTCAATCAGAAAACAAAGGAGTACAAGGTTGTAAAGGTTGTCTATTGGAGGATTCGAACTAGATATCCACTACAATCAGAGGTTCAGGTTTTCACTCTAGGAAAGCCTTCCTGGAGAAGTCTTGGCAAAATACCTCACCATCTTAATGCTCAAGGGCCATCACAGGTTTTTGTCAATGGAAGACTTCATTGGACTACTTGGCCACGAAGGTACCGTATAGGTTGCTTGCTCATCTCCTTTGACCTAGAGGATGAGCAATTTCGAGAAGTTCCAAAACCTGATTCTGGTGGCTTAGAGAGACTTAATTTTGATGTGGTGGAATTAGGAGGTTGCCTTGCTGGGGTTCTCCATCAAAATTACGGGCAGTTGGAAATTTGGGTTATGAAGGAATATGATGTGAAGGAGTCTTGGATCAAGGAATTCAACATAGCAATTCATGTGCCAAGAGGACTGGAGCATGCAGATAGGAATTCAGCTGAACCCTTTAGGGATTCAAAGTTCTATCGAAAAAGCTCATTCGTTCGTGTCTTAGGTCTGCTGAAAAACGGTGAGGTCTTGCTAGAGTACAAATGCAGAGCTCTGGTTACTTATGATCAGAAAGATGGGACATTTAAGGATCTAACCTTTCCGGGAATGCCATATTGGTTTGAAGCAGTTGTTCATGAGGGTAGCTTCAATTGGATTGACACTCTCACTGGCTAGTGATACATAAAATGCAAAAGGTTTTATTGGAAAACTATGATGTGAACCAATCTTGGAATTCGATATTGGAAATCATGCACCAAGAAGGTTTGAATTAGCAAACATTGGCTGTTGTATTCCTTGAATGATGTAACGAAACACGCCAATCATTACGTCATACTGATTATGGAATTGTAAGCAATGTTCTTAACACCAGAATAAAATCAACAGCACCCAGGTGACCAAATATAAAAAAGAACTGATTTTTAATTTAAGGAAAAAAAAAAAAAACTGCTAACTTGTTTAATCAAAGAAGCTATAGGCACAATCCAAAAAGGGTTTTCTCTAGAATTTTATCTAGAGAAAGCATTTCCAGAACACACTAATTGGAATTGGACAAAATTTGTCTTGCACATATAGCACCATCAGGATGTCAAATGCGAAGATACATATTTGTCTATTAGGAAATTCAGTTTTGTTCGTCGTTCAAAACCAAGAATGCTACATCATTAATTTTAATTTAGTAATGAGTCCATCAATCCAATGACATGATGCTGGTATATGCTCTATATCAGACAGGTCAAATAGCTAAGTCCAACGATTCCTTAGGTTGAATAAAAAATGAAAACATACACCGTACGTTCCATAAGGATTATCAAATGGTGGATCCCTGAAAACAACATTTTGTATTACTATAATTTCATAAGAGTCTCAATTTGTTTGTTTTCAATCGCCATTTATATTTCAAATATAGTCCTCTCCTGAGGTCTCATGCATTTTGTGAGAATAATTATTAAACTCACACAACATCCATAGTAAGATCAACAATATCCGTATGGAGTATCTTCCACGAGAGATTATCCTCGACATACTATCAAGGCTGTCTGTGACATCTTTACTGCAATCCAAGCTCATATGCAAAGCCTGGCACAATTTAGTCCAAGACCCTCTTCTTGTTTCTATGCATTTTTCTCAGTGCAACTAAGAACGAGCCATGTCTCATTTTACATTGTGATTATCCCATCCGAAACCAGCTTTACTCACTAGAGCTTTCAGCTCTTAGCAAGGATGATCAGAGGGTGAACAAAATCCGTGTTCCTGTATTGCCCGAATTCAATGTGGTAGGGTCATGTAAAGGTTTGTTATACTTATGTGATTCATCAGCAAAAGATATAGTCTATGTATACAATCCCTTTACCAGGGACGCATAGAGCTGCCCAAATCCACAGAGTTACTTCATCAATATCCGGTGTACGGATTTGGTTTCAATCGGACAACAAACAAGTACAAGGTGATTAAGGCTGTGTATAGGACCATCTACGTGGACCTCGCAACCGTCATAGTAGAATCTTGTCTTTTCAAGCAGAGGTTCAAATTCTCATTCTAGGCAGCCCTGCTTGGAGAAATTTTGTGAGACTACCTTACCGTCTAATTCATCAGGGACCATCACAGGTTCTGGTCTGTGGAAGAATTCATTGGCATACTTGGTCAGGAGTTCGTTCAAGTTGCCCAATAATCTCCTTTGATTTTGAAGACGAGCAATTCCGGGAAGTTCCAAAGCCTGATTGCGGTGGCTTAGATCACCGGCCTAATATTCAACTGGTGGATTTAGGAGGCTGCCTTTCTGCCGCGGTCTATAACAATTATAGAGAATTTGAGATATGGATTATGAAGGAATAAAATGTGAAGGAATCCTGGATCAAGGAAATCATGTGCCAACAAGTTTGGAAGAAGTGGATTGGATTTCAGCTCAACCTTTTAAGGATTCAAAGTTGTATGGGAAAAGCTCATTCTTTCGCGTCTTAGGCCTTTTGAAAACTGGTGATGAGGTCTTGTTGGAGTACAAATGCAGAGCTCTGGTTACTTGTAATAAGAAAGATGGAACATTTAAACATCTAACTTTTCCAGGATTGCCAAATTGGTTTGAAGCTGTTGTTCATGAGGGTAGCCTCCATTGGGATCGACACTCTCGTTAATGATACATAAATCTATTCCTTTGAGATGGAGCTCCTCCACCTGTGCAATGGAATATGGATATACACCTCGAGTATCAGGCAATGGCTCCGGATCTGCTCGGGTATGAAGACAAGGAGGCGCTAAGGTGGGCGGCAGAGTATACATGCATGCCTACACATGGTGGGGAGGAGGAGGAGAAGAAGGTGTTTGTGGTGGGACACGACTGGGGTGCGATGATTTTGTGGTAGCTGTGTCTAGTATGAAAGCTCCATTCAACATAAGTGTTGTGTTCAATCCTAGGAATCCCTCTTGAGGAAACCATTTGAGACCTTGTAAGCTTTATGTGGCTATGAGTCCATGACCATTACAGTTGCATATTTCAGGTTTTTATTATTATTATTATTATTATTATTATTATTATTATTATTATTTAAAATGGCAGGTTTAATTGATAAAGCCTCAAGAAGGCAAGAGACCAAGAGTTAAGATATACAAGCACAAGTCACCCAAAGACAGGCCATCAGCCAACCAAACTCTCCTTTTCTTTGCACCTGCTTGTTTTATTGCCCCTTAAGGAGGGAGCATCTCCATAAGGGTGATGCAAAGAAAAGGAGAGTTCGAGGAGTTTACCGCCGAAAAAATACATTCAGGGGGTACATTGCAAATTCGCGTACACTTCAGAGGGGTCTGGTGCTATTAAGTCTAAAAAATAACATAAGCAATATGAAATGTGCCATAACAGAGTAGGCAGAACACTTTAAAAAAGAGACTAGAACCAAAACCAAAGACGCCTGCCTTCAACAATGAGAGAACCCCCACCTAAAATCACAAGAGCCAAATCAAGAAACTTCCCAAATTAGTCTCTCCCCTTTCTTCCCAGATCCATCTTTCGCTAAACCATCCGCTAAGGAATTCGAATCCCTAGACATAAATTTGATAGAAAGTGTAATATCCTGAAAAATGGGTCAAACTATCCCAAGTAGTTGGCCCCAATTATTATGGATTTGGACTCAATTTATTTTCTAAAAGATTTGAGGTCCAAAATGATAGTGTTGGTGAATCATAATTGTGATAAGAGATGTAAATGATTTGGATTGGACTCAAATCAATTAGTATTTGGGATTATCTTAATTTTAAATGTTAAGGTTCATACCCAATTAAATTGGTAGTTAATCTAAGCCCAAATCCGGTTATACAGCCGGTCCATTTAAGTTGGATTGCTAGCGGAACCCTAATTGTTTTTAAGTAGGGTGAATCGGAGAAAAAAGAAGAGAGAAAGTAGGAGAGAGTGTGTTTGGAGTTTATGGAGTCACTGTCCAGACTTCTTCTGAGGAAATTTCGGAGGTCGAGTTGTGGTCCGATCGAGCTCAAATTTGGTTAGCATGTTCTACACTTTTAGTTCTTGATTCTGGATGGTGGAGATTAAAATTGGAGCTTCCTATGTATAGATCTATTTCTCCAAACAGAGCTGGACAGGAGCTTGGTATAAGCAATTGTTTGAAGATATTGGTGCTCGGTAAGTTGTTCTCTTGTCAAGGATTTCTTAGATATGTTGGTTTGACTTTATGAATCATTTATGAGAATAAGCATGTATAGGATCGATTTATATTTATCTCATATTTCATGATCCTGAACATGTTTTTAATTAGATTTTCGGACCAATATAGAGATTTCTGGAGATCCCCTGTTTTTACTAGACCAGCCAGATTTTGGAATATTTCTTTGGGTTAGTTAATCATCATTAAAAATTATGAAAATTTATATGAAGGTAGATGTATATGTCTAGTATCATTCTGTTAAGTTTCGTGATTTTTAGATGTGTAAAAATATTGTTATAATTTTCTGAATGGACAGAGGTCGGATCTCATTCTCTGCTGGACATATTTGAGAAAAACGGGAAAAGAATGAATATTTTTATATTCAAATGATCATGGATTAAATTGATAATTTTACTGTAATATTTTCTATATGTCTAAATCATCAATGTCAAATTTCGTAATATTTGGAGTTCTAGAGAAGTAATTAAAAATCGAGGATCAAAGGGTGATCAATTGTGCTTATTAGCTGGAAATTAGATTTCTAAGTTTAGTTCAATATATGTGAAGCTTATGTTGATTTAAATGGCTGTGATTATAAAATTATGACAGTGAATCAATTGGAATATTTGATAGGTTTGAGTGATTCTTAAATTTCTAAAGCTAGAGCGGATTTGTACGTGTTGGAGGTAAGTAAACTCATCCATGATGTGTTATGTTTTCCAAAATGTATATATATAGACTCATCAATGTTTTCAAACATTTATATGGAAAGTAAGTATATTCATTTAGGGAATAATTATGTTTCAAATTATTAAACTACTTTTTTATCATTCTTATCATTTTGTACTCTATTGTATTTTGCTAAGAATTTCATGGATTTTAAGTAAGATTGCTTTTACAAGTATTTTATGTTAAGTGTCTTTGAACTAAATTCCTTACATATTTTGAATACAATTGGACTGTTGTTATTTATACTGAAAAGGTTCTACTGAGATTTCTATCGTTATATATACTATTTTGTTATATGAAAATATTTGTTATATGTGAATGTATAAAACCGTTTTGGCTCATTGTTTTGTAGTTACCATTATTGTTATTGACCCAGCTAGGATTCTATGTGCACACATATTTTTACCGTTATTGTTGCATCACACGGGTAATTGTGACACTATGGAACATGAGTTAACTGATATATTGATTATTGTTTATATTGTGAAACTATATGCTTACAGTTTAATAAAAAGACTAATGTTTATATTGTAAAGTTATATGCTTACCGTTTTATGAAAAGAATACCGTTTATACTTTAAAGCTATTGTTATATCGTTTTATGATTTACGAATATGATTTTAAATACCGCTTCTACCGTTTTATTGATATTTAAGTATGTAAATTGTATTAAATGTTAATTCTGGTTTTATTAAGTAATACATTGTTAGGATATTTTCCAAAAAGTTTATGAGCAAGGTTTTGAACGCATAGGTTTTACAAAGACTAATTATTTTACATGTTATGTATGAATTTATTTACCGAGTTAACGGTTCACCCCTCCTCACCACCATTTTACAGATTAAGTTCATGGATTTAGAATTGATGGGGTTTGCATTAGCATATGGTTGGACATGTATAGTTAGAGAATTTAATTTCATGTGTATACGTACCGTAAGGAATCAATTTATTTAATGTTGTTATTATAGTTAGAATCTGGAAGTTTAGTGAATTGGATGGTATCAGGTTTGGGTATTGTATTTTGGTGGATATATTATTGATGAATCTAATTGTGAATATCTTTGAATAAAGGTTTTTGAAAGTTCCGTTTCATGTAGCACCCGATCCGTTGGGTCCCGGATTTGGGGTGTTACAAAAAGCCCCTCTCTAGATTGAAGGATCTGTCTAACATCATACACCAACTGCACCAGCTTGAAATTACCAAAGTCAGAGCCATTCATCCAAGACACCGCCGAGCATGAGTCACTAATAATGATAATGTTACGATCATCCAACACCCTATTTGAAGCGATTAGTTTACAGGTTCTATGAATTGCAATTACTTCTGCCGAATTAGAATCAATAACACCTACAAATGACGAAAACAAGCACCATACCTTACCTTTTGAATCACGAAGGACACCCCTTAAACCTGCGTCACCCGGGCTCCCACTCGCAGATCTGTCAACATTAAACACGAGATCATTGTCTTTAGGCGGGCACTAAACATTGTTTTATTAGACTTAATAGCATCAGACCCCCCTGAAGTATACACGAATTTGCAATGTGCCCCTGAATGTTTTTTTTTTTTCGACAGTAAACCCCTTGAACTCTCATTTTCTTTACAACTGTTTGTTTTATTGCCCCCTAAGAAGGGGGTATCTCCATAAGGGTGGTGCAAAGAAAAAGAGAGTTCGAGGGGTTTACTGTTGAAAAACATTCAGGGGGGCACATTGCAAATTCACGTACACTTCAGGGGGGTCTGGTGCTATTAAGTCGTTTTATTATTATTATTATTATTATAATTATTCACAAGAACAATTAAATCATTGAAGTTAATTTCTTTGTTTACCTTTTTTTTTCTTTTTTTTAAATGAGTGGAGACAACATGATCATGACTTTTAAAATATTCACAGTTAGTTGTATTGAAAAAATAACCAGACTTCCATTCAAAAAAAAAAAAAAAAAGTATTCATGGGTTTGGTAAATTTTACTATTAATTGTTGTGATTTTATATAATGACCAAAACTGATATGAAATTGAAATTTGTTATATTTATGCTTTTAACAAAAAATAAAAAATGTTCTCTGTGCTCTTTTTTTTTTTTTTTTTTCAAATCTTTGTTTGTTTCGTCCGAATCCTTGTATTGAAAAGTTTAAAAATTATTCATTGAATTTATTTTATGGATTCTAATTCTTAAAATAAAAAAATAAAAAAAAATTAAAATATTTTTTTTAAAAAAAAGTCCATTTATGAATCATGTCTGCTTTTGATCAGCCTTCAAATGAATTTTGAAAAGTAAAGCTATTTTGTTAATAACAAGGACGATGTACTGTAATCTTTATATAGAGATAGCTTCGATATAATTAGTTTGGTAATCCTAAACACAAAGACACAATTATATGATTACTATTGATGTGTACAATAATTATTTTCTGTCTTTTCCTTTGCTGCTCTTTTTCTGTTGTAGTGTGTTGTTTTCGTTGCGGCTTCTGTGCTGGGTTGTGTTTGTGCTCTGGGACCTGTTTCCCTTGTTTTGTTTTGTTGGTTTCCTTTGTCTAGTTGTAGCTCGTTTTTATGACGAATAAAGTTTGCTTTTCAAAAAAAAATTAACTATATGATTCATGCACTTTTTTTTTTTTTTTGGTTTCTTTACACCGGTTTAAAACATCTACAAACACGACACTAAATGAAAACAGTCATAGTAAAAGTTCCTCCAAAACCGAAACCTTACAATATTTTATATATTTTTTTCTTTCATCAATTTAAATCTCAGTCCAAATAAAATTTGAATATATATATATATATATATTTATATAAATGACAAATAAATTGCAAGAAAAATGTTACCAGCAACGGTAATCGAAAGAGCAATCGGTGGCAATGACCGGAAAGATCGAATACAACAATGATAATTGATGGCTTATATTGTTAAGAGAGACCGTCAATGATGAACGTACTTATAATAAAATTGATTTATATGAAATTAAATCTGAGATATAATTATCTTTATATTAAATAAATATGGATAGTTTAGTCTTTAAAAAGATTCATTAAATCTGACATTAGATATTTTTCATAATCATGTTGCAAAAATAACCCACACCCACTTTTTAAAAATTACTGCCAAATCAACTCAGATTATAAAATAATCATTTTTGAAATTTTACCAAACATCTTTTTTTTTTTGGGTTAATTGGATACCATGACGTTTTGCAATATAACAACAATATTGTAATTTTGCTTTAATTACAGTAGCATACCCTTGACTTGTTTGACTAATAGTAGATTTAACATTTGAATTAACAGTGGAAGGGTAGAAATGTCTTTTAACAACAAGCCAATAAAAATATTACAAATATATATTCATTTTAAAATAATAGCAATTAAAAAGAAAATTAAATAAATAATTTTTAAGAACCACATGGACATCTCATGAGGAGAAGTTTTCAGTCTTGTACAATCTCACCATGGTTTCCGGATCTCTATCGGAGATTCGAAGGAGATCTGGAAACCAGATATGCATCGGAGGAAATCCTAAGTTTGCTCCATGGATCCTTTCCCTTCCTTTGCCTTCTCCTCTAGCGCAACACTCCTTGATGACCGTCGTAACCCTCCCTCCATCTCCTCCATCTGCAGTTGTCAACCCTTTTCTCTGGTTTTGGGCTACGTTGCACTCTATTATCCACTTCTTTTGTTTTTTTTTTTTTTTTTTCTTTATTGGGTTTGTGTTATGTGTGACTAGTGAGTTCCCACAACAATTACACTATAGAAAAGAAAGTCACCATCATCACTTTATCATGGCCAATTTCACGTTAATCAAGGCCAAGAGGAAAAGTTGCTTGACCATTATCCATTTATATATATTTCTTTTCTTCTCTTTATCTTGCACTAAATTCATGGAAAAGAATTTGTGGTGATTTTTTTTTTCGGATTTTAAGAGATGGGTTGTGGATATTCTGTTGTTGATATGAGATTTTAGAAAATTCACTCAGAAATAAGATTAGATTTGGAATTTTTTTTGTTAATTTTCTTGATATTGATCATGGAATCTGAATTTTCCTCTCCTTAATTTTCTTAATTTTTTATTGGTACTTATTTGGTTAGCAAACAATATTATTATAATAATTAATAAAACATTAAAAGACGGGCAATCTCGACATTTCACAATATGGTGTTGGTCAACTGTCAAAATTAATGTTGGTCAAACATTTCAAAGGTATGTTTTAGTAATTTCAGCAGAAGTACAATATTCTTGTATTACTAAAAAACATCAGGGTAAGTTATTGCAATTAACCCTTTTTTTAATCAAAATTATTAAATAATCAAATTTTAACTTCTCAAAAGGCAAAAGCATTACCAAACGGGTTCAAGCATTGGAAGACTTTAAAGTTGGAATGATGAAGAAAGTTGGTTTTTGGGTGATGTTAGGTGATGAAGTAAGCTTTTGGAATATGAAATTTTGGTTTTTGGGAAGTGAGAAAATGTAAGAACATAAAAGAAAGAAATAAGACAAAATTTGAAAGAATAAAAAAATCCAAGATGAATTTTTCCTTTTATATAATTTTAAATATTAATTTGAAAAAGATAAAACAAGTAATCAGGTGTATTTTAGATATTCTATGACAAGATGTGAGTAGACAGAAGTCAACATAATAATAGAGGTTCTGTGCTATTTAAGACAAAAGTTGAATATGCGTGCGATTACACCTAAATTCAGGGTAGGTTTGTTCAATTAACCCTTAGATCTCGAGTGTACAACAGATTGGATCCATTAGATTTAAGGAATTTGACAAATTGATTGCTTCACTTCTACACTATGTGTAACCCCAAATTCTTATCTTTTTGTGTTCGCTTTTCAGGTAAAACCATGTATTTAACCTCTTAAATAAGTTGTGCAAGTCTAAGTTTGTTTTAAAGCCATTTTGCTTTGATTTGAGTTGGAGTGAAGCAGAAAATGATCAAGATTTCCATTCCAACAAGAAAGGCGACCTGAGAGCGACCTCCATGCAAGTCGCCTTTAAGTCGCTTTCCTCTCGGCTCAAGACAGTTTCGACAAGACAACAAAGCAACTTGAAGGCGACCTCACTTCAAGTCACCTTGAGGTCACATATCTCTCGAGTCAAAGCTCACCAGATAACATAGCGACCTGAAGGCAACCTCCCTTCAAGTCGCCTCGAGGTCTCTTTCTCCCCTGTCTAACAACTCTTCCAATCAAGCTAGAGAGCAAAGCAACCCGCTTAGTCCTTTTAGCAGGTCGCTCCTAGGTTGCTTTTTTGCCTAGATTTTTGTTTCAACTTAGAAAATTACCTTCTTGCCCTTACCTTAATTGTCACCCTATATAACCATCTCTTATTTCAAACCTAAGGACCACTCTCTACCCAAAAATATCCACCAAGACCTCATCTTTACATCTTCCTCTTACATCAACATTTCCTCTTACATCATCATTCATCTTCCCAAGAAAACCATCAAGATTCCACCTTTCCCTAAAATCCAACACATCCACCACGCCTATTGACCACATCCATCATCACTTCTTATTGTTGGGTAAAAGGGAGTTGAAGAAATTCAAAGGAGAAAAATAACCAAGAAGAAGAGGAAGCTCTCCATATAGTTTTCTCTACAACTTTTTCATTTTTATTATAGAGACATGTGTTTATTATCTTATATATGTTGTATAGCTCTATCTTGTAACATGAACTAAATTTCTTGTGTTAAGGTTTGATGAAACGAAACCCTTGAATTTATATATACATATATATATATATACATATATAGATAGATCACTGAATTTATCCATGTGTGCTTGTGTTTTGCATGGATGTTTTTGAATGCTTAATGTTTTCATTTGATTGATCCCCTTTGTGAATGATATTTGGTTGTGTGCTATGAACCGAGGGTGACGCACACAACGTGTTTGATAAAATGTCCTCTATATATGACTAGTAAGGTAGAGATACGCAAGGCTAGCATATAGGGCTCTTTTGAGTGTGTCAAAGTTCTTAATGAATTCATGCATGTATTCTAGGGCATTGAGATATAGGTTTTAGGTATATTTGGATGTAACTTCTATTACTTGAGGAAAAGTAGGGATTATTATTGGATACACGAGTCTACAATTCACATTTGCACAAATTGGGTATTTAGGTGGATTCTAGTCTTAGCATATTCTCCCATAGTGTTACATTCGATTTCATTGTTTGTCCTTAATTTACAATTTCAGTTTAAAGTTGCTTGATAGTAGTACAAGTTAGTTTAATCGTAGGTTTTAAATCTAAAATTCATCTCCTATCGATTGTTCGAATATCAATTTGGTTAATCAATTTCGGTAATCAATTACTCAATCCTCATGGGAACGAACTTTACTTGTTATTGTACTACACTCCCGGCCTCGTACGATTGCTAGTGCCACCTTTGGAGTGGTCACAGATCCAGCTGGATCAAGGAATTCAACGTTGTAAAACATATGCCAAGAAGCTTAGAGGAAGATGGTTGGAATTCAGCTGAATTCGAGTGTGTCATAGGCCTTCTGAAAAACGTTAAGTTCTTGATAGTGTCCAAATGCAGAGCTCTGGTTACTTATGATCCGAAAGATGGGACATTTGAGGACCTAACCTTTCCAGGAATGCCATCTTGGATTAAAGTTATTGTTCATGAAGGTAGCCTCAATTGGATTGACATTCTCCTCAATGATACATAAAAGTCTCAGCCAGTTTGCTCCTTTATATTTCTATCTGATCTTCAAGTTTGCAAAACTATTCGAATTCTGTGAAATCCAGTTGTTTACATTCTTCCTGTAATAGTAGCTCTGTTACCTATTGTCAACTAAAAAGAATTTCACGGCATATTTCGGTTCCATTTGAAGTTTGAGCAGTACTATAACTTTCCCATAAACCCATTAAACTTTCCGGTTTACAAATCCATTTATTTTCTAGGATGTGTGTGTCATCCAATAAGATATTGTAATACATTTTTTTTCATCTACATCTAAACTTCAACAAGGGATTGCAATTTTATACCTTGCATGTTGTGAATCTAGGTCCCTTACCAGAACCTAGATCCACTCTTGATCTTCCTAACCTGTCAAGATCTAAATAGAATACAAGTAATACAGAAACAATAAAAGGATGTACCAAAACAGATTTAATATTAGCAAGAAAGTAAAAAGAATAAAGAGACAAAGATTTTATAGTGGTTCGGCTTAAAATCAAGCCTACATCCACTTTGAGTCAGGCCAAGAGACTCACTCCACTATATGAAAGTTTATACAGATCTAATCTATCCAGGACTCAGCCTGATAACCCTCAAAAGGAGCCCAGAAACCCAATACAACAACACTCAACCACACAGGCCACTAGCACAATCTATGCCTGTAAACAACCAAACCCAGAAATACCCAAAAATAGTATCAATAGAAGTACCACGCACATATCTATCTTTTTCTCTCTTATCTCTCTTACAAATTCAAAGAAGAGAAACCAGAAATCCACAAACAAACTCAAGAACACGAAGAACAACAGAGAGAACAGAAAGATTCTGAGATAGCAAACCCTAGAGAAAGAAAATAACACTGAATAATAATTTTCTCTCAACATCGCTTCATATATATAGTCATCAGAAAACGAGGGCCAGCTGTCCACCCTTAGCCAATCACCTGTTGCCACCTTATCAAGCAAAGACCTTATCAGTTTTCACTGATAAGTTGAAACGCACCGCATCAGTAAAGGATGGGCAGAGAAATCAGATTGGGCTAGGCTAGTGGGAGCATGCAGATGGGCTTCTACTGGCTTCAACCTTCCCTTTCATCATTGGGCTTGAATATGATTGGGCCTGAAAAACTGATGAGATGGACTAACAGAAAAAACCCACATTGCATTTGTACCTAATTGAACAGATTCATATTTGTCTCATATGACATTATATATTGTGAACCACATGATAAAGAATCAAACAATTCTTTATCCCGAAATGGATGACAAATCGCATACTTCTACATAAGAATTATCTAAGAAGATCCTGAAAACAAAACAAAAAAATTTCATTGGTCTTTCGATTTCTTTTTTCTAAATTCCGATAACATCAGAGAGTCCCTTTTTGTTTGTTTTCATCCTCACTTCCATTTTAAGCCCTGACTCTTCTACTCTCTGCCTGGTTCAATTCTCATTTTGCTAAAATAAAAAGTCACAGAAGATGAAGCATCAAGATTGAAAAACATAGATCAACAAGCATGATGGAGTATCTTCCGTGTGAGATTGTCCTTGACATACTATCAAGGCTGTCTGTGACATCTTTACTGCAATTCAAGCTTGTATGCAAATCCTGGCACAATTTAACCCAAGACCCTCTTCTTGTTAGTATGCATTTTTACCATGCACCTGAGAATGATCCATGTCTCATCGTACACTGTGACCATCCCATCCGAAACCAGCTATACTCTCTCGAGCTCTCAGATCCTGAAAATGATCAAAGGGTGAATAAACTCCGCGTTCCAATGTTTCCAGAGTTTGATATAAAAGGATCATGTAAAGGCTTGTTATGCTTATGTGATTCATCAACACGAGACTCACTTTATGCATATAATCCTTTTACCAGGAACTACATAGAGCTGCCAAAATCCATAGATGAGACATTGTATGATCTCAGTTTGGTATTTGGATTTGGGTTCAATCAGACAACAAAGGAGTACAAGGTTGTCAAGGTTGTCTATTGGAGGATTCGACCTAGATATCCACGTCATTTTAGTATAATGTTTTCGTTACAATCAGAGGTTCAGGTTTTCACTCTAGGAAAACCTTCTTGGAGAAGTCTTGGCAAAATACCTCATTTTCTTTATGCTCAAGGGCCATCACAGGTTTTAGTCAATGGAAGACTTCATTGGACTACATGGCCACGAAGGTACCATATAGGCTGCATGCTCATCTCCTTTGACTTAGAGGATGAGCAATTTCGAGAAGTTCCAAAACCTGATTCTGGTGGCTTAGAGAGGCTTCATTTTGATGCGGTCGAATTAGGAGGTTGCCTTGCTGGGGTTCTCCATCAAAATTACGGGCAGTTGGAAATTTGGGTTATGAAGGAATATGATGTGAAGGAGTCTTGGATCAAGGAATTCAACATAGCAATTCATGTGCCAAGAGGACTGAAGCATGCAGATAGGAATTCAGCTGAACCCTTTAGGGATTCAAAGTTCTATCGAAAAAGCTCATTTGTTCGTGTCTTAGGTCTGCTGAAAAACGGTGAGGTCTTGCTAGAGTACAAATGCAGAGCTCTGGTTACTTATGATCAGAAAGATGGGACATTCAAGGATCTAACCTTTCCGGAAATGCCATATTGGTTTGAAGCAGTTATTCATGAGGGTAGCCTCAATTGGATTGACAGTCTCACTGGCTAGTAATACATAAAATGCAAAAGATTTTATTGGAAAAATATGATGTGGACAAATCTTGGAATTCGATATTGGAAATCATGCACCAAGAAGATTTGAATCAGCAAACATTGGCTGTTGTTAATGTAGGTTCATATAGTTTTTTAAAAAAAAATTCTCTATGTATTCCTTGAATGATGTAACGAAACACGCCAATCATTACTTCATATTGATTATGGAATTGTAAGCAATGTCCATAACACCAGAATAAAATCAACAGCACCTAGATGACCAAATATAAAAAAGAACTGATTTTTAATCTGCTAACTTGGTTTTATCAAAGAAGCCATAGGCACAATCAAAAAAGGGTTTTCTCTAAAATTTTATCTAGAGAAAGCATTTCCAGAACACACTAATTGGAATTGGACAAAATTTGTCTTGCACATATAGCACCCGTCTGTCCTTTGATATAAATCAGGATGCCAAATGCGAAGATACATATTTGTAAATTAATTTAGGAAATTCAGTTTTGTTCGTCGTTCAAAACCAAGAATGCTACATCATTGATTTTAATTTAGTAAAGAGTCCATCAATCCAATGACATGATGCTGGTATATGCTCTATATCAGACAGGTCAAATAGGTAAGTCCAACGATTCCTTAGGTTGAATAAAAAATGAAAACATACACCGTACGTTCCATAAGGATTATCAAATCGTGGACCCCAGAAAACAACAATTTGTATTAATTTGTTTGTTTTCAATCTTCATTTTTATTTCAAATGTCGTCCTCTCCCGAGGTCTCCTGCATTTTGTGAGAATCAAGCACATGAGAATAACTATTTGTTGGGAATTTGAATCGATGAAACTTGATCCACGGGTGAATTTGTTGGGAATTTGGTTGTGTTGATGTACGTGACCATTGATGGGTTTAGTCACGCTAAATGTGACGAAAACCGCTTTGATCCTATAACGACATAATCAATGAACGAGATTGTTCGGATATACCCTAAAATTGTGATAACAAATTTTGGAGCTCATAAAGTCATTCACATTTGTATAATTACATATGTGGCCCAGTGGGAGATTGTTGGAAAATTCCATCATGTGGGGCCACACATGTAAATATTAAATGTGTTATGTTATCTTTGGTTAAACCTAAATTAAAGTGATCTAATTAAGATTTAAAGTGTTAAGGCTTAAGGGTATAATTGTCATAGAATTAATGTGTAGATACCAGAGTGATATATCTAATTTGATAAGGGGCCAAATTAGAAATAGCAAAACCTATAATAATCTAATTATTATATATTAGGGTTATGGTCCCCAAATTACACAATCTTTTTTTCAGTTTGTCTGTATCCCCATCAACAGAAAGATCGTAATAATTTGGAAGATCACAATCCGTCCACCAACTCCGGCAATGGATTCAGGTACGCTTCCGTTTTCTATTATCCCCCTTTTCTCTTAAGTTGACATGGATTAGTAATATGTATTTAGGGTTTGATTAATCATGATATAGAAACATGTTTAGGTTTAGATTCGGATTAATTATGTGCCTATGCATGTTGATTATGTTTTAATCAAATCACTTACACCATATACTCAGGATTCTCTCTCACACATCAACCCTAAACCACAGAGGCTTACCAAGTCGCCAAGCTCACAACCGAGCTTTACATCATGACTCTTAGCTCACAACGCTCAGAAAACCGTAATCCATGCGCCACATCATGAAACCACTATCCCACCACTGTCAAACCTACAACGTTATCCTCTGGAATTGGACCAATGTCCTTACCGCTATGCAGTTGCACAGTGTAAGGCACGGCGCTATATCTTTGTGGGAACCGATGTCCTTTGCACAGAGTTACCCACAACGGTTTACTTCATTCTTCGATTCTTCAATTCTTCTTGGTCTTCAACCTTTCTCAAACACCAAATCCAACTTCCAAATGTATCCCACGTCTCCAAGAAGTTTCATATCAGTTGATTCTCGTTTGGTTCACATTGGGTTCACTTGAGAATAAAAGTCAAAACCTAACACCATTTATAAGCTCAATCAACATCCATAGTAAGATCAACAATCCCGATGGAATATCTTCTACAAGAGATTATCCTCAACATACTATCAAGGCTGCATATGACATATGTACTACAATCTAAGCTTGTATGCAAAGCCGGGCACAATTTAGTCCAAGACCCTGTTTTTGTTTATATGCATTTTTCTCATGCAACTGAGAATGATCCATGCCTCATTTTATATATATTGTGATTATCCCATCCGAAACCAGCTTTACTCACCAGAGCTAAAAGCTCTTGACAAGGATGATCAGAAGGTGAACAAAATCCATTGTGCCCGTATTGCCCGAATTCAATGTGGTAGGATCATATAAAGGTTTGTTATACTTATGTGATTCATCAGCAAAAGATATAGTCTATGTATACAATCCCCTTACCAGGGACTACATAGAGCTGCCCAAATCCGCAGAGTTACTTCATCAATATCCGGATTTGGTTTCAATCAGACAACAAACAAGTACAAGGTGATTAAGGCTGTGTATAGGACACCTCTACATGGACCTCGCAACTGTCATAGTAGACTCTTGTCTTTTCAAGCAGAGGTTCAAATTCTCACTCTAGGCAGATTGGAATTCAGCTGAACCCTTTAGGTATTCAAAGTTCTATCGTAAAAGCTGATTCGCTCGTGCCTTAGGCCTTATGAAAAACCGTAAGGTCTTCCTAGAGTACAAATGCAGAGCTCTGGTTACTTATGATCAGAAAGATGGGACGTTTAAGGATCTAAACTTTCCGGGAATGCCATATTGGTTTGAAGCAATTGTTCATGAGGGTAGCCTACATTGGATTGACACTCGCACTAGCTAGTGATACATAAAATGCAAAAGATTTTATTGGAAAAATTTGATGTGAACAAATCTTGGAATTCGATATTGGAAATCGCCATGCACCTAGAGGATTTGAATTAGCAAACATTGGTTAATTTAGGTTCATATAGATTTTGGAGAGCTGTGTGTAGAAAATTTGGTTGTCCACTCTAAGTTGAATTTGTATATCTTAACAATTCATGGCAAACTAAAAAATAATTATAGCGCGCCCGACTAATTATGTTTTTTAAGTTCTCTCTGTGTATTCCTTGAATGAAGTAACAGAAACACACCAATCGTTAGTGACCAGGATGCAATGTCAAAAACACCCAGATGACAAAATATCAAAACGGGCTGATTTTTAATCTATGAAAAAAAAAAAAAAAAAAAAAAAAAAAACCACTAACTTTTGTAATCAAAGAAGCCATAAGCACAATCATATATAAGGGTTTTCTATAAAATTCTATGTAGAGAAAGCACTTCCCGAACCCACTAATTGGAATTGGACAAAATCTGTCTTGCAAATATAGCACCCGTCTGTCCTTTGATATAAATCAGGATGTCAAATGCGAAGATACATATCAAAGCCAAGGATTCTACATCATTAATTTTAATTTAGTAAAGAGTCCATCAATCCAATGACATGATGCTGGTATATGCTCTATATCAGACAGGTCAAATAGCTAAGTCCAACGATTCCTTAGGCTGAATTAAAAATGAAAACATACGCCGTACGTTAACCATAAGGATTATCAAATGGTGGATCCTAGAAAATAACATTTTTTATTAACATAATCTCATAAGAGTCTCAATTTGTTTGTTTCAATCGTCATTTTTATTTCAAATGTTGTCCTCTCATGAGGTCTGATGCATTTTGTGAGAATCAAGCACAGGAGAATAACCATTAAACTCAAATAACAACCATAGTAAGATCAACAATCATAATGGAGTATCTTCCGCGAGAGATTATCCTCGACATATTATCAAGGCTGCCTGTGACATCTGTACTGCAATCCAAGCTCGTATGCAAAGCCTGGCACAATTTAGTCCAAGACCCTCTTCTTGTTTCTATGCATTTTTCTCGTGCAACTGAGAATGATCCATGTCTTGTTTTACATTGTGATTATCCCATCCGAAACCAGCTTTACTCACTAGAGCTTTCAGCTCTTGGCAAGGATGATCAAAGGGTGAACAAAATCTGTGTTCCTGTATTGCCCGAATTCAATGTGGTAGGATCATGTAAAGGTCTGTTATACTTATGTGATTCATCCGCAAAAGATATAGTCTATGTATACAATCCCTTTACCAGGGACTGCATAGAGCTGCCCAAATCCACAGAGTTACTTCATCAATATCCGGTGTACGGATTTGGTTTCAATCAGACAACAAACAAGTACAAGGTGATTAAGGCTATGTATAGGACACATCTACGTGGACCTCACAACGGTCATATTATACTCTATTCTTTTCAAGCGGAGGTTCAAATTCTCACTCTAGGCAGCTCTACTTGGAGAAATTTGGGAGACTACCTCACCGTCTAATTCATCAGGGACCATCACAGGTTCTGGTCTGTGGAAGAATTCATTGGCATACTTGGTCAGGAGTTCGTTCAAGTTGCCCAATAATCTCCTTTGATTTTGAAGATGAGCAATTCCGGGAAGTTCCAAAGCCTGATTGCGGTGGCTTAGATCACCGGCCTAATATTCAACTGGTGGATTTAGGAGGCTGCCTTTCTGCCGTGGTCTATAACAATTATAGAGAATTTGAGATATGGATTATGAAGGAATACAATGTGAAGGAATCCTGGATCAAGGAATTCAACATTGGAAATCATGTGCCAACAAGTTTGGAAGCGGTGGATTGGATTTCAGCTCAACCTTATAAGGATTCAAAGTTGTATGGGAAAAGCTCATTCGTTTGCGTCTTAGGCCTTTTGAAAACTGGTGATGAGGTCTTGTTTGAGAACAAATGCAGAGCTCTGGTTACATGTAATAAGAAAGATGGAACATTTAAACATCTAACTTTTCCAGGATTGCCAAATTGGTTTGAAGTTGTTGTTCATGAGGGTAGCCTCAATTGGATCGACACTCTCGTTAATGATACATAAATCTATTCCTTTGAGAAGGAGCTCCTCCACCTGTGCAATGGAATATGGATATACACCTCGAGTATCAGGCGATGGCTCCGGATCTGCTCTGGTATGAAGACACGGAGGCGCTGAGGCGGGCGGCAGAGTATACATGCCTACACATCACACATGGTGGGGAGGAGGAGGAGAAGGTGTTTGTGGTGGGACACGACTGGGTTGCGATGATTGTGTGGTAGCTGTGTCTAGTCTGAAATCTCCAATCAACATAAGTGTTGTGTTCAATCCTAAAAATCCCTAGAGGAAACCATTTGAGACCTTGTAAGCTTTGCAGATTTCGGGTTTTTTATTAATATTATTATTATTATTATTCACAACAACAATTAAATCGTTGAAGTTAATTTCTGTTTTTATTAAAAAAAAATTGAAGATCAGAGGATACGAACATGATTATAATTTCCTATCTCATTGAATTCTGGTTTTGTTAATGTCTTGATCAATGGATGTAATAGGATAAGCATTGGAATTAAGACTTTAAAGTTGGAATTGATCAAGTTTTGTTAAATGTCTTGATCGGGTTTTTTTAAGGTTTTGCATGAAAGCCTGCATCTTTTAGACTATGATATAAATGACTAATGCTAGGCTTCCTAAAATTTTTTCCAAATTCCTTCCTAAATGGTGTTGCCAATTTGACATGTGAGAAGTCAATATCACATCACTCACCATAATCTCATAATTTACAAGATGTTGACACTTCACGTGCCAACACCATTTGAGAAAAAATTTGGAAAGCCTAACATTACTCAAGGGAATTGATTTGTATTTTTTTTTAAGTATTACATTATTACAATTCGGGGCTTTTTTGGGAAGGGAATGACTCGAACCCACGACCTCGTTGTGCATGTGTGAGGGGAACCTCATCGCGTCAATTGATTTGTTGTTTTTGTTTGTGAAATTTGATTGAAAAATTTTGGATTGATGAAGAAAATTTTGTTCGGGTGATGTTAGTTGATGAAGTAAGCTTTTGGAATTTGGTGTTTGGGAAGTCAGAAAATGTAAGAACATGAAAGAAAAGAAATAAGAAATAATAAAAATTTTGGAAGAAAAAATATTCCAAGATGATTTTTTTCTCTTTTCATATATAATTTATTATTTTTAAATAGTAATTTGAAAAAGATAAAATAATTATTTTTAAATAGTAATTTGAAAAAGATAAAATAAGTAACCAGAAGTATTTTAGTCATCCTTTGTCAAAATGTGAGCTAACCGAAGTCAACATAACGGAATGGAATGTTTGTGCAATTTAATACAAAAATTGAATATACGTGCAATTACACCTAAACTCGGGGTATGTTTGTTCAATTTACCCTTAGATCAACGGGTATGCGACTATACAGTAGATTGGATCTATTGGATTTGCAATGATCCAAGATCCGATCTGATCCGACTAGATTAAAGAAATTACAATCTAATCCGATCCAATCTTAGAGTGAAATCTGATTCGACCCCATGCAATTACAATAAGATCCGATTTAGTCCGATCCAATTTTAAAATACTTAAATCTAATCCGGTCTGATCCAATGGATCAGATTCATATACAACAATTCTTAATTTGTTAAAAATTTTCTAAAATTAACAAAATCAATAATTAATTTATACGGCATTTCAAATAAAATTAATAGTAAATATAAAAGCAATACATAATTTACAATTTAAAGTTTAAAAAATCTAACAAATTATAAACTTTAAGTTTTAAACACAAACATAAATAAAAATAGTTTGAAATAAAAATATACACATTTATCATAATAAAATACAATAGCACACTAAATTTGCTTAATGTTCATATGCACAAGACAAAATAATTTGGCCTAATATAAATTAAGCCTACATCATGGCGAATTCAGCTAATTTCGTTGATTTTAATATAAAAATCCAATATCCAATCCGATATAATCTAATCATATCCTTAAATCTGATTCAATCCAATGGGTTATATTAGATCTAATGAGTCCTGGTGGATTGGATCGGATCATGCACACCCCTACTTAGATCTATTAAAGTTATTATATTCATTAAAGAATAGACATTTTTTTTTTCTTTTTGCTCGTAACCACATATATATATATATATATATATATATATGTATATAGTTTTTCTATTGTCAGTTCAAACTGATATAAAATATATCAGTTCCTTGTATACCCTTGTCAAAACATCTTTTAAATCCAATGACTTACATGAAAGTAACTGATATATTTTATATCGGTTCGAACGGACAATAGAAAGACTATATATATACATATATATGTCTATATATATATATATATATATATATAGAGGTTTTACTTTTTACTCTCACGTTATTTTTATCTAATGAAACCCTAGCCACCCTTTTCTCACTTTATCTAAGAAAATATAATAAAATATATTTTTATCTAAGAAATTACAGCCGACCCCCTCAAGTTTGTCTTTTTACAACTGGAAAAAATATTTATCATGAACTGACAATAACCTCCCATATCTTTACTCAAAGCCGGTCAAACTTAACCATGTTCCAGGTTTAATCGTCAAAAAATGAAAACACCCCTGAGAACAACGGTGAAAATAAATAAATAAAAATAATAAAATAATAAAAAGATCTGAAAACTGTTGTAATGATAACGTTGTTGATATTTTAAGGACGAAAATATTTTTAAAAGTTGAATTATATTAATTGAGCTTCAAGATTGTATATGGAAAACCGTTTGAATTGGTATCAGCTCTTGAAAATGATAAAGACATAACTTTCCCATAACCTCTGGAATCAGTTTTGTCCGTGTTGTGTTATCAAAGATTTGTATTGGCAACAAAATAAGTCGAGTATCAAAGAGCTTTTTATTGAGAGAGCTTTAGATTTTTTATCTACTATATCCTGAACTTCCGTCCAATACAATTATGAATCATGTACTTGTAATAAAACCATCAACAACAAATATAATCGCGCCTCGTTGTAGCATCTTTTTGAAGATCAAACAGGAAGAATGCCAGGAATATCTACATTTCACCGGAGAATTTGGGGTGAGGACGTACTGATCTTTCGTGTTGCTAAAATGGGAAAATCGACCCGAAATGACTAAATGTCAACATTTGGTATTGGTTCTTTCCAAAAATTCCATGAGTTGTAATCTTCCTGCAGAGCGTAATGGAAAATCAGGTGTCAACAACAAGGTTGTTTTTAGAGGTGATTCAGTGGAGCTTGAGTACTTTGTGGACTTGATAAGGTTTCGGGTGGCTTGGTGGTTCATTCAAAAACCATGGTAGTGGCTCTTCAGAACCGATTACCACGATTATTGAGAATTTTTGTTTTGATGTTAAACCCTTAAAAGCTTCCAAAGCAGAGGTTTGGTCCCCTCCTGAGAATGATACGCTGAAATTTAATGTTGATGGAGTGTCGAGAGGTGAGCCATGTAGAGCTGGAATCGGGGGGATCCTTCGTAACTCCAAAGGAGAGGTATTGTGCTCTTTCTCTGCTTTCGTTGATTCTCTTGATGCTATTACTGCAGAGATTCTGGCCATTCATAAAGCTTGTGGTTTGGGTGTGGCAAGAGGCTCGTTTGTTGGGAGAAAAATAGAGTTTGTTAGTGATTCTAGGGAAGCAGTGTCCTGAGTGAATGAGGATGGCTTTGGCAATCTCAAGCAACTAGAGTTGATTTACGATATTCGCCTTATGATGGGGTCCTTGGGCAATGCCTCGTTAAAGCACATTCCCAGAAATTCAAATTCTTGGGCTGACAGGTTGGCGAAGAAAGGTTTGTCTTCATCTGGGGAAACTATTGAGTAGGAAGATTTGTGATCCTCTGAGCTGGAAGGCTCTGTTTTTGGGATGTTTGTTCTGGGTTGTTTTTGTGGTTTGCTGGACTTGTTGATTGCCTTGTTGGGCTCCTTTGTTTTGTTTTTTCTGGGGTGCTTGGTTGCTTGTGTTGTGTGCCTCTTAGCTGTTGTTTTTGGCTTTGTTGCCCTTGGTTTTTAATAAAGCTTACCGTTTAAAATAAAAATAAAAAAAACAAGGTAAAGTCTTTTATCATGAACCAATGGCACACGCATAGAAAAATATGTCTACTCTTATGTTCAAAAGATGGAAGTATGTAGTCAATAAGTCTATATACCTGCTCATCTACCATCGAGGTCGGAGGAGACATGTCATTGACAAGGGTGTGTAAAGATGTACCACTTCACATCGATGCGATGACTAATGGCAACCTCTCCTGTTGGTTTTTAAGCAAATTGGTAAGAAAAATAAAGTCCATAAAACGAAATAATCGGAGATTATTCGTTGAATAAAATGCCATTATAAGCAAAATATGTACATGAGGGTAGACTTGGCAAGGTTCTGGTTTGAACCGTCGGAACCGGAACAAGAAAAACCGGAATCAGAATCGGAACCGTTTTTCTGATTCCGGTTTAAGAACCGAAACCGGAACCGAGGGAGGCTGGTTCAGGTTCCAAGTTTTGCTAGGCCGGCCGGTTTAAACCGGATCGGAACCATCGGTTCCGGTTCCGGTTAGAACCGACGGTTCCTTAAAAAAAAAATAATAAATAAAATAAGTGGGCTGGAGCTGAACTGTTGGATACTTGGAGTTCTACCCTTCTACACAAGCCCACTGATGACTTAAGCCCACAGCCCAAGCCCAACCCTTATCAGTTCTAAACACACCCAAATACCCAATCCCAAACCCTAGCTTTATCTTCTTGACTTCTTGTTCATCCTCACCTCACGCAGCCACCACCCAAGTCCCACCCCACCACTCACCAGTCCACAACAGTGCGGCACCACCCCCAATCTCGTCTCCCTCTGTCGATCAATCCAACTATCCAAGCAAGAAGAGTAGAAGACGAAGAAGAAAGAAGAAAGAAGAAAGAAGATGATGATGATCGATCCAAACCTTGTGTTGATTTGAGTGAAACCTTGTGTTGTGTTGATCTAAACCTTTGAAATTTTTTCTAGGTTTTCATTATCTCTCTCTCTCGAAAAAGTGCCTTGAGTGTTCTTGAGTGACTTTTGTTGATTTCTTGTGAAATCATTGTGGTTGTAAAGTGAGATCAGAGTGTTTGATTGTATCTTATGCGGTGAGATAGTGCTATTGGCAGTATTCTTGTTCCCTGAAAGTGAAGGTTGTGATTCGAATGTTAGTTCACCGTAGGTAATGGGTTTTTAATTAAAAATAAAATAAAATAAAATAAAAGGTTCGGAACCGTCGGTTCTTGAGGCGGTTCTGAACCGAAAATCAGAACCTAAACCAAAACCAAAACCACCATATACCGGTTTCGGTTTCGGTTTCACCTGGAATCGAAACCGAACCGAACCGAAATCATATCAGGTCTATCTGAGGGTTGATAATAAAAAACTTGAATGCAAAATATGTACCCTCAACCAACCCTAAGGGGTTGGCTGTAATAAAAATATATACTAATAATAATAAAATCAATTTTATATTTTAAAATAAATGTTTTGTTTAAATTTTACAATGATTTTATTGTCTTTTTATAATAGATTTTTATATATTTAATTTTCATTAAAAAAAATTTCTAACTTATTTTTAGTATATTTTTTCATTATTTTTTTATTATTCAATTAATAGAAAAAACCGTTTAAATAGTTATATTTCATTAGATTTCATTAAAGTCAATAAACAGTCAACTAATTGTCAATTAATGATAAAGATTTTTTTTTACTGATTGTTCAAACTAAAGGATTTGATTTGATATTTGATCAAAAGTCAAAGATTATTTACGATTCTCTCTTATATTTATTGTAATAGTAAAATAAAATAAAATAATAGTCACAAGTCTCGAACTTAATAGATCCGAGACTCTAAAGGGTCGAGACTCGAGGCAAAGCAGATAAGAAATACAAGTCAATGGTTCAAAGCAGGCGATATCTAAATTTAAATGGTCTCGATCTCTAAGCTATAGTAGCATTAGATATTGTCACACGTCATTCACATGAAGATGGGTCACACACGCAACTTGCAGTCAATATGGAAAAATTGACAACATTTGAAACCTATAATTGTATTAAAAAACAAACATGAAGAATCCTAGAATCAGAATATTATTATTTATTTTTTTCGAGTATTGATTGCTCTTACCTTAAACAATTTCTAAGAGAAAAACAATTATATATATATATATAATATTTTAGGATTGGGGAGGGAGCATGACTCAAACTCACAACCCCTTGAGTATATGTGTGAAAGGCTTACCACGAGCCAAACTTAACTGTCTTTTATGATAAAAACTAATATTTGTGTGTTTATTGTGTTAATACTTGTTTTCTATTGTATCTTTCATAAAAATTTAAATCATATATTCAATAGTTCAGGTCACAAAATTAGTTATTTAAAGTTGCACAACCAATTATCTGAATTTTAAGAATCATTCAAATCGTGTAACTAGTTATCTTGATCATATGACCGGACAGAAAATTGTATGAATTTCAACACTTACATACTTTAGAATAAATATAACAGTGACCTTACATGAACCCCATAATCGGATCAAGCGAACTAGTATTGACAGGGAATCTTATGTTTTTATTTGTTTTTCTCCTCTAGAGAAAAAAAAAAAAAAAAAAAAAAAATCCAAAACCCAATTTGCAGATCAATCACTTTCAAAGACTTGAAAGTTCAAAGCAAAATTGAACTTGGAATCAAACAATATAAATTGAGACAAAGAACCTGGAATTTTCTTTGGTTGGTTGTTGTTGTTGAGTAGAACAGATAGAAAACCCCGGTCCACACCTTTAATCCCACAAGTATGCAAGCGGGTAAATCAAAACTCGCATTCGTTTGGATAGAATTCGAACTGCTGACCTCGCTAGGAACCATCAGCTAAGCTGGCACCCTGAGGACTGGCCTCAAGGGAGTTGCCAAGTTTGAACCAAGGATGTCGAGTTTACAGTCATGGACCACCAAGGTAGTATGGTTTCGGTTAAACCGACGGTTTTGCGAAACAAAAAAAAAACCGAAAACCGAAACCGAAATCGAGGAACCGGCGGTTTCCCGTCGGAAACCGGTTGAGCCGGTTACGGTTTCGGTTGAAACCTAAAAAGCCGGGTCTTAACTTGGTGGTTAAACCGCCGGTTTTTTTAAAATATATATATATATATATTTAAATGACTAATCAGAAGCTGACACGTGGCATTTTTTTTGAATTTTTAAAAAAAAAACAGAAACCGAACCCAAAACCGTCAGTTTTTAAACCGAAACCGAAACCGAAACCGTAAAACCGCCGGTTAGAAACCGTGTACCAAACCGGTTTTCCGGTTACGGTTTCGGTTTTGGGTGGCCACGGAACCAAAACCGCCGATTTCAAACCAAAACCGAACCGTGACCACCACTACACCAAGGCAACCCCTCAAGGTTAATGGTCTCAATCTCAATGAAAGTGAAACTAAGCTATAGATTCATTAGATATTTTCACACGTTATTCACATGAAGATAGGTCACACACGCAACTCTAGTACTTGCAGCCACGGGATACAATTCCATGGAATATTCTTACAGCTAATGTCCAATATGGAAAAATTGACCAAATTTGAAAATTGAAACCAATAATTGTATTAAAAATCAAACATGATGAATCCTAGAATCAGAATATTATTATTATTATTATTTTCGAGTAATTATTGATATCTGTTCACAAATTCCTCCTATGACAATAAAAGAATCACTTCGAGGTTTATTTTGGAAAATCGATTTCATTGCAAGAAGAAAAAATCACACAAAAGAAGACAGCAAAGATGAAGTCCAAGCAAGCAATGAATCTAAGGCAGAGCTGCCTCTGCCAATTCTTATGGATATTCTTTCCAGGCTCCCTGTCAAGACCATCCTCCGATGCAAATGTGTTTGCAGAACCTGGTTCAACTTACTCTCGGATCCTTATTTTGCTCAAATGTGCCTCGCGAAAGAACCAGTCTCGATACTTCTCCTTACAAATCTTGAACAGAGATCAATCTACAATGATGATTTCACTGTACCCTTGTTGAGGTTGAATCGAATTGGCAAGGTCTCTGCTGACAGATTGTCACTGCTAACTTCATGCAATGGCTTGCTTTGTTTACGTGACTTGGGTTACAAGAAGGATGAAATTTCTGTGTGCAATCCAATTCTGAAGGATTATATGATCCTTCCACAACTTAGAAGTAAAAGAGTCCATAGGAAAATACTTGGTTTCGGTATCACTCAGAGTACTAACCAATACAAGTTGATTCAAATTCTCAATTATACGGATCAAGCAGAGAATTCTGATAATTTCCAGGTTCAGATATTTACACTTGGTACAAATATGTGGAGAAACATTGGATATCTTCCATACGAGCTTATTCAACCGAGTTATGGTGCTTTTTTACATGGTCATCTTCACTGGTATGCTCATTCACCGGATAAAACAGAATTTATGTGTTCTTTTGACCTTGAAAATGAGCAATTCCAACCATTTCCAGGTCCTCCAATTCAAGACCATGGCCAATGTAGGCCTGTTAACAGCATTTCCGTGGGAGTTTCAGGAAGTTTTCTCTATCTATGTGACGGTTTCCTTGAATCGAATATTGACATCTGGGTAATGAAGAATTATGGGGTGAAGAGATCTTGGACTAAGGAGTTCATTGTTGTGAACCCATTAGTCTCGAAACTGCAAAGGATTTTCGGATCAATACATATTCTAAACAATGGTGTGAATATGAATATAAGTGATGAGGAAGCAACTGAAGATGCAGAATTACTAATGTTGTTTGGTTCTGAAGATTTGATTGCTTACAATGTTAAAAACAAAGGTGTCAGAAAATCGAAAACTTTTGGCAATAAATCAAACTACCAAGCGATTCCTTACACTGCTAGCCTTGTTTCAATCAAGGATGCTGTGATGAGAGTACGTTCGCAGGCAAAACACTCTTCATGAAGGCTTCTGCACACACCAAAGCCTAGATTCAATCCAGTCAATTCATCCAACTTGATTGTGGGTAAACTTGGAGAAAATTCGGTGCACTCATCATGTTTTTTTAGATCTCTCTCTCTGTAGCTTTGTGAATATTGACATGTTTGTCAATTTTGTATTTAATTAGAAAATTTTCATTAGGTTGAAATGGAATTGGATTCCTGAATTTGGCATTTCTCAATTCTGTGGTTTCGGTCTCATTTCATATTATGACTTCGATGCTATCTGAGTCCCAATTTGCTTGTTTTTTATCTTCATTACTTTTATTTTTAAGTCTTGTCTCTTCTAAATTTCTGCCTATTAAGAATTTAGATCCCATTTTTTAAGACAAAGAGTAGTAGTTATAGAATCAGGCTATTCAAAAAATAGACAACTACAAGCATGATAGAGTACCTTCCGCGCGAAGTTGTTCTTGACATCCTATACTATCAAGGTTGCCTGTAACATCTTTACTGCACTCCAAGCTTGTATGCAAAGCTTGGCACAATTTAGTCCAAGACCCTCTTCTTGTTTAAAATAAGATGCAAGATAATATTGAAGATGCAAGAACATAAAATAAAGAAGAAAGAAAAAAGAAAAACTTTGGACGAAAAGAAAATCCAAGCTAATATTTAATTTAACCATGGTATTTTAGTCACTCTACATCAAAATGTGAGTTCCGTCAACTTAGGGCAGGGAATGTTCGTGCAATTTAAGACAAAAATTGAATATGCTAATCCTATTTTTTATTTCTTAGGTTTTACTTTATACTCTAGTATTATTTTATTTAATGAAACCCTAGCCACCCTTTTTTTTTCTCTCTTTTCTATCTTCTCTTTGGTTCTTGTATGTTGCATTGAGAAATTCATATGGTATCAGACTTTAATCATGGAATAAAGTTTAATCACATCCACGATTCACATCTCTGTTTGAATTTGGTATTTGACTTTGTTTTTCCTTCGCTCTAGTATTTGGTTTTCTTTTGTTTTCTCCAACTTGTTTATAAAGTTGCATCCTATTTTGCGTTTTCGTTTTTTTAATTGGCAAACCCTCCATACTTCTTACAGCAAAATCATGAATTTGAGGGGATATTAAAGTTATTATATTCATTCAGGGTAGAAATAATTAGGGGTGTGCATGATCCAATCTAATCCAATGGGATCCAATCCGGATTTGATCAAATCCATTGGATTAGATCGGATCTTGGATTTCCATATGTAACTCTCATTTTTGCTTTTGTAACTCTCTCTGTATATATATATTCTTTCTTACTTACTTGGGTTTTACTTTGTACTCTTGCATTCTTTTCATCTAATAAAACCCTAGCCACCATTTCTCTCACATCTCGATCTCTTCTCCTTGGTTGTTTGATTTTCCATTGATTAAATTCACAGGATCAATAAGCACTATGGAGTCTCTTCTGCAAGAGATTATCCTCGACATTTATACTATCAAGACTGCCCGTGAGATCTTTACTGCAATCCTATGCAAAGCCTGGAACAATTTAGTCAAAGACCCTCTTCTTCTTTGCATGCATTTTTCCCGCGCAACTAAGAGTGATCCATGTCTCATCTTACACTGTGATAACCAGCTTTACTCACTAAAGCTCTGAGATCATTGCAAAGATGATCAAAGGGTGAAAAAAATCCGTATACCTGTGTTGCCCAAATTCGATGTGGTAGGGCCATGTAAAGGCTTGTTATGCTTATGTGATTCATCTACAAAAAAAATCACTCCATGTATACAATCCCTTTTCCAGGGACTACATAGAGCTGCCCAAATCCACAGAGTTACTTCATTAATATTTAGTGTTTGGATTTGGTTTCAATCAAACAACAAACAAGGACAAGGTGTTCACATCGCCGCCATATTGAACTCTTCTCTTTTCAAGTAGAGGTTCAAATTCTCACTCTAGGTAGCCCTGTCTGGAGAAATGTTACGAAACTACGTTACCATCGAATTTATCAAGGACGATCACAGGTTCTAGTCTGTGGAAGAATTCATTGGTGTGCTCCATCAGGTGATTCAGGTTACTTGATAATCTCCTTTGATTTTGAAGATGAGCAATTCCGGGAAGTTCCAAAGCCTGATTATTATGGATGGCCTAATAATATGCATCTGGGGGATTTCGGAGGTTGCCTTGCTGCGGTCAATTATTATAGTGGATTTGAGATATGGATTATGAAGGAATATGATGTGAAGGAATCCTGGATCAAGGAATTCAAATTTGGAAAACATGTGCCAAGAAGCTTAAAAGAAGCTAGTTGGAGTTATTCAGCTGAATCCTTTTGGCTGAATTCAAAGTTCTATCAAAACATCTATAAAAGTCGTGTTGTAGGCCTTTTGAAAAACAGTAAGGTCTTGCAAGAGTACAGATGCAGAGATTTGGTTACTTATGATCCGAAAGATGGGACATTTAAGGACCTAACCTTTCCAGGAATGCCATATTGGTTTGAAGTTATTGTTCATGAGGGTAGCCTCAATTGGATTGACACTCTCATCAATGTTACATAAAAGTCTCACCCAGTTTGCTCCTTTATATATGAAATATGTGAAAATCCAACTGTTTACATTCTTCTTGTAATTGTAGTTTTGTAGCTCTATTACCTATTGTCAAATAAAAATAATTTCACTGCATATTTCTGTTCCATTTGAAGTTTAAGTAGTACACTAGTACTATAAACCCACAAAAAAAAAAAAAAAAAAAAAAAAAAAAATCATTTTCCATGTGTAGATGTTGTGTAGTTTCGTATCTGCCTAGATTCTCAATGACGGTAGAAATTAATCAAAATCCTTGATGACAATCACAAATCGTGTGCATATGAAAGCTTATAGTATGAAGATCTCAATTTGAATCAGAACTTCTGGTCTAATAAAAATTTAAGGAATTTAAATTTTCAGATATATAAAGAAGTATTTGTAAATAAATAAATCCAGAAACTTCAAGTCCCGATAATGATAAATAAATCCATAAACTTCAGGTTCTAGATGGGTGACCAAACCGTTCAAATAAAAATTACATAAAAGTAAATAAAATGCATAATAATAAATACATCCAAAAACTTCAGGTTATGGTATTAAATATTAATAAATAAATCTAAAAGATTCATGTTCTATTAATAATAAATAAAAAGGAGATAAAATGAAAAGGAGTAGAAGTGTTACGGCTTGTATCATTGATGGATTCGAATTACTAAACTAAACAATAAAAACTAAGCTTATTTATAGGTGAAGATAGACATCACTAAATACATACACATGTCATTCAAATCTCTATTCTTTTGTCGTATGTTGATGAGTAAGCTTGGTAGAAGAATCCACTATATTCTATGTTAATGATCTATGCATACAAACGGTGGGATTGTGGTAGATCCACAAGCTTCTACAATAAATAAAAAGAAGTTTATTGAAAACTTGAGAAGTAAAAACTAACCCAAATCTCAAATTTTTGCAAGACTAACTCATTTTCCATGTTAAAAAGACATCATTGCCCTTATTACTTTTAGAAACTATAAATATCTCTGTCAAAATCCACAATTCTCCAACTCAAACTCTCTTGAACGATACAGAATTCTCTGGCCACTCTCAAATCGAAAACGAAACTGAAACCTTTCAACATCTTTCGGCTGTGCACTAGATCGAAACCCAGGTATGTACCCAGATCGAATTTAGTTCTGAATTTCTATCGAAACCTTTCAATTATTTTTTTGGTTGTGAATTGAGTTTTGCTCTTTTATCTCTTCTCTTTGGCTCTTTGATTTTGGGTTTGATTAATTTACAGAATCAACAAGCACGATGGAGTGTCTTCCGCAAGAGATAATCCTTAACATACTATCGAGGCTGCCTGTGACATCTTTAATGCAATCCAAGTTCGTATGCAAAGCGTGGCACAATTTAGTCCAAGACCCTCATCTTGTTAGTATGCATTTCTCCCGTGCATCTAGGAACGATCCATGTCTCATCTTACATAGTGATTCTCCAATCCGAAGCCAGCTTTACTCACTAGAGCTCTCAGATATTATCAAAGATGATCAGAGGGTCAAAAAAATCCGTGATCCTGTGTTGCCACAATTCAACGTGGTAGGGTCATGTAAAGGCTTGTTATGCTTACGTGATTCGTCTGAAGAAAACTTACTCTATGTATACAATCCCTTTTCCAGGAACTACATAATGCTGCCCAAATCCGAAGAGTTACTTAATCAAAGTACAGTGTACGGATTTGGTTTCAGTAAGACAACAAACAAGTTCAAGGTGATACAGGCAGTTAATCCGCAACGTCCACGTGCACCTCGCAGGCATCAAATTGGACTCTTGTCTTTTCAAGCAGAGGTTCAAATTCTCACTTTAGGCAGCCCTGCCTGGAGACCTCTCGGGAAACTACCTTACCGTCGAATTTATCAAGAACCATCACAGGTTCTGGTCTGTGGAAGAATTCATTGGAGTACTTCGTCAGGATCAGATTGCCCGTTAGTCTCCTTTGATTTTGAAGATGAGCAATTCCGGGAAGTTCAAAAGCCTGATTGTCGTCACTGGCCTAATATGGATCTAGTGGATTTTGGAGGTTGCCTTGCCACGGTCTCTAAAGGTTATAGCAACTTTGAGATATGGATTATGAAGGAATATGATGTGAAGGAATCCTGGATCAAGGAATTCAACATTGGAAATCATGTGCCAAGAAGCTTAGAAGAAGCTGATTGGAATTCAGCTAAACCCTTTTGTAATTCAAAGTTAGATCAAAACAGCTCAACTAATCGTGTTGTAGGCCTTCTGAAAAACGGTAAGGTCTTGCTAGAGTACAACTGCAGAGCTCTGGTCACTTATGATCCGAAAGATGGGACATTTAAGGACCTAATCTTTCCAGGAATGCCATATTGGTTTGAAGTTGTTGTTCATGAGGGTAGCCTCAATTGGATTTGAAACTCTCTTCATTAATGATACATAAAAGTCCCAGCCAGTTTGCTCCTTTGTATTTCTGTCTAATGTTCATTTTCGCTTTTCCACAGTCACCTTCTACTTGTAAGTGCAGTGTTTGCCAAAGTATATGAATTCTGTAAATTCTAGCTGTTTACATTTTTCCTATAATTGTATTCTATTGTCAAATAAAAGGAATTTCACTGCATATTTCGATTCCATTTGAAGTTTGAGTAGTAATATAACTTACCCATAAACCAAAAAAACTTTCAAGTTTCCATTTCCAGTTATTTTCTAGGATGTGTTATCTCCAATAAGTCTTCTTTAAATCCTGTATACTTTCTGAATCTTAAACAACCATGGAATCAATTTGTGATGAACAAGGCAAAGAGAGCAACCTAGAAAGAGATAAACAAACAGGAACAATGGTGATGGAGTGTCTTCTACAGGAGATTGTCTTCCACTTTAAGTGACATATCTTCTTATATATTTCAAGTATAAAATCAAATATATCTCATTCCGTCTTTTTCGTTGATTTCTTGTTAAATATTTCACTCAATTTTGACAACAATTCAATCAAAATAAGGATTTTGTGTAGTAGTTTTTGATTGTAGAGGGAAAATGTAGAGAGAGAGGTTGAAGAAAAGGTAAAGAATGGGCAATAGTGTAATTGAATGGTTATTCGGTTAAAAGAAATTAATATGAATGAATAAAAACAATAATTTTATACGGAAAGACTAAAAACAAAAATCAATAAAAAAAATGAATCGTTTTTGATAATTTCCACGTCATTAATTCCAACCGATCAATACTTGTCTTAAGTGTATAACTAAAAAAGAACTTTATTGAAAAGTAAAAACCAACCCCAATCTCAAATTTTTGCAAAACTAACCAATTTTTCATGTTAAAAAGACATCATTGCCCTTATTAGTTTTATGAATTATATATATCTGTCAAAATCCCCAAATCCCTAACTCAAACTCTCTTGCACGATACAGAAATTTCTGGTCACTCTCAAATCGAAAACGAAACTGAAAGCTTTCAACATCTTTCGGCTGTGCACTAGATCGAAACCCAGGTATGTACCCAGATCGAATTTAGTTCTGAATTTCTATTGAAAACTTTCAATTAATTTTTTTGTTGTGAATTGAGTTTTGCTGTTGGTTGTGCAAAATTTGATCTTTCTACGTGTTAGGTTTTTTGTTACTTTAAATCTTCATGTTTAAGTTGCTTGAAACAAAAATTATTTCTGTAGAAACTCACCAGGACTTTGTAATTTTGCTTGAAACACTCAAGGATTAACAAGTGATATTGGATATATTGCAATCTATGATTTTATTTATCTCTCATATTAGCGCAATTGTAACAAATTATTTCTATTTGTGCAAAAATCTACCCGTTAAAGTAATTTATGTTTTTGCAATTGCTTTCCTTACATGTGTGAGAGTAATTAGTGATATGGTGCAATTGCTTTCCTTACATGTATTCTTACCAGTGGTCATGGACTTATGGTGCAAGGTCATGAGTCATGACCCAGTAAGCAAATGATTTTTGAAAATGCGATTTTTTGATTTCTATTGCGAAATGTGTAGATGTTGTGTGGATTTCATATCTGCCTAGGTTCTCCATGACAGTAGAAATTAACTCTTGATGACAGTTAACAAGTCAACACCATCTTCCTGTCACAAATTGTTTGCATATGAAAGTTTATCCTTATAGTATGACTTTAAAAATGAAATTTATACAATAAAACTCAATGCTTAATGGTGACAGCCATAAATCGAAACTCAATGGTTGATATTCTTGTGTTCTATGTTTTGTTCTCAAATAATGTAATCTGAATTGAGACTAACTCTGTGCTGTGAAACGGACCACTATGCTAAGATCTCAACTGTGTTGTGTTGATTTTGATCTGAACTGTTCTTTTTATCTAATAAAACCCTAGCCACCCTTTCTCTCTTTTATCTCTTCTCTTTGGCTCTTTGATTTTGGATTGATTAGTTTACAGGATCAACAAGCACGATGGAGTGTCTTCCGCGAGAGATAATCCTTAACATACTATCAAGGCTGCCTGTGACATCTTTACTGCAATCCAAGTTCGTATGCAAAGCATGGCACAATTTAGTCCAAGACCCTCTTCTTGTTAGTATGCATTTCTCCTGCGCAACTAGAAACAATTCATGTCTCATCTTACATAGTGATTCTCCAATCCAAAACCAGCTTTACTCACTAGAGCTCTCAGATCTTATCAAAGATGATCAGAGGGTGAACAAAATCCGTGTGCCTGGGTTTCCCAAATTCAACGTGGTAGGGTCATGTAAAGGCTTATTATGCTTATGTGATTCGTCTGAAGAAAACTTACTCTATGTATACAATCCCTTTTCCAGGGACTACATAATGCTGCCCAAATCCAAAGAGTTACTTAATCAAAGTACAGTGTACGGATTTGGTTTCAGTCATACAACAAACAAGTTCAAGGTGATTCAGGCAGTTAATCCGCAATGTCCACGTGCACCTCGCAGGCATCAAATTGGACTCTTGTCATTTCAAGCAGAGGTTCAAATTCTCACTCTAGGCAGCCCTGCCTGGAGAACTCTTGGGAAACTACCTTACGATCAAATTTATCAAGAACAATCACAGGTTCTAGTCTGTGGAAGAATTCATTGGAGTGCTTCGTCCGGATCAGATTGCCTGATAATCTCCTTTGATTTTGAAGATGAGCAGTTCCGGGAAGTTCCTAAGCCTCCTGATTGTACCAGCTGGCCTAATATGGATCTAGTTGATTTTGGTGGTTGCCTTGCTGCAGTCTCTAAAGGTTATTGCAACTTTGAGGTATGGATTATGAAGGAATCCTGGATCAAGGAATTCAACATTGGAAATCATGTGCCAAGAAGCTTAGCTAAAACCTTTCAGAATTCAGCTAAAACCTTTCGGAATTCAAAGTTCTATCTAAATAGCTTCAATAAAAGTATTGTTGTAGGCCTTTTGAAAAACGGTAAGGTCTTGCTAGAGTACAACTGCAGAAATTTGGTTACTTATGATCCGAAAGATGGGACATTTAAGGACCTAACCTTTCCAGGAATGCCATATTGGTTTGAAGTTGTTGTTCATGAGGGTAGCCTCAATTGGATTGACACTCTCATCAATGATACATAAAAGTCTCACCCAGTTTGCTCCTTTATATTTCTGTCTAATCTTCATGTTTGCAAAACTATATGAATTCTGTGAAATCCAGCTGTTTACATTCTTCCTGTAACTGTAACTCTGTAACCTATTATCAAATGAAAAGAATTGAGCATATTCATATGACAGTATTGTCTGTTTGTTCTTGAAATCGCCGGCTCATATATGTTACAATGGACAGTACATCCAGGAATATTATCTAATTACGTTCATTTTGTTTGATTGGTGTCCTTTTGTTTGTTTTAAACCTTTTTTTCATCTCCAGTAAGTCATCTTTAAATCCTGTCTACTTTCTGAATTTTAACCAACCATGGAATCAACTTGTGATGAACAAGGCAAAGAGAGCACCTGGAAAGAGATAAACAAACAGGAACAATGGTGATGGAGTGTTGTCCACATGAGATTGTCTTCCACTTTAATTGACATATCTTCTGATATATTTCACTTATATTATGTTTCTCTTAAAGTGAAACAATCAACTTTCCAACACATAATGTGTCACATGTGTTTCACTCTCCAATGTGACACACCGACACACTGCTGATTCATGAAAAAAGCTTGAAAAAATAATCCAACCATTTTCTCCACCCAAAACTTCAGTTTTTTAATAATTGGAAGTAAACACAAACATAAACATGAAACAAAGTAAACAATTCAATTAAAAACTTAAAATTTACATATCTTGAACTAGGTTGGAAAACTTTTCAAGTACAAAATCAAATATATCTCATTCTGTCTTTTTCGTCGATTTCTTGCAAATATTTCCCTCAATACGAAAACTTTGTTTGACGACAATTCGATCAAAATAAAGATCGTGTGCAGTAGGTTTTGATTGTAGAGGGAAAATGGAGAGAGAGAATTGAAAGGTTGAAGAAAAGGTAAAGAATGGGCAATAATGTAATTGAATGGTTATTTGGTGAAAAGAAATTAACGAGTGGTTAAAAACAATAATTTTATTGAGAAAGGTTAAAAACTAAAAACAATAAAATAGATGGATATTTTTGGTAAGAGTAATGCTAGATATCATAAAATTTTTTTCCCAAATTTTATCCCAAATGATGTGGCACATGAGGTGTAAATATTTTATTATAAATCTTGAGATTATGTAGTGACTGATGTGATGCTGACATCTTATGAGCAACATCATTTGGGACAGAATTTGAAAAAAAAAATTGGGACATCTAACATTACTCTTTTAGTAATTTCCTCATTATTAATTCCATCAGATCAATACTTTTAGGGAAAGAATTATTTCCCCTCTGTAGTTTGCCATATTAGATAGATTGTCCCATCTAATTTCATTAATGACCAGTCTATCCCTTAGAATATAAACTGTTAGACAATTTCCCTCTTCCATTAGGTTTTCTATTAATAAAAGGTGTTGACCGTTAATTACTAAGGGTAATATTGTAAAATTTAAAAACTAAAAATTTAAAAACAAATTTAATATATATATATATATAAACAGATTTAATAATTTAAAAAAACAGATTTAATACATATATATATATATATATATACAAATTCATAAGAAAACAAATTAGAGAGCGATTGTTTGATTTAATCACATCATTCATTCTATGACTAACAAAATACATCATTCAGTTATCACATCATTCAAAGTGTTTTGTAACGGAAAACATGACGGTAAAGGAGAAATTGGCTAATATTTTACAATCTAGGGGTAGATTGGCTATTAATAAAATTGAAGGGGGCAATCTATCTAATATGATAAACTTGGGGGGAGGGAATGATTCTTTCCCTTTCTCTAATAACTAAAAAAGAACTTTATTTAAAAGTAAAAACTAACCCAAATCTCAAATTTTTGCAAAACTAAGGATTCCTTTTTTTTTTTTTCCATCTAAAACTTAATGGATCTGAATTATAATTATTAAGCTGTTTTGTTTGTTTTTTTAAGTGGTCAAACAACTTAAAAATATTGAAAAACAACTTAAAATAAAAAGTAAAAAGTCCTAAATTTTCACTTAATTGCAAATCATTGAATTACATTAAATACAATCCAAAATCATTTCTTTCAATATCCTCTATTTCCAATTTCATCATAATTATATATGGTATAGAAATCTTTATTTTAATATATACCTTATTTTAAATGGCTTTAAAAATAAAAAAGAACCTTAATCACATCTGGTATTAGTGTTTAATATCAATAATTTATTATGATATTAGGGTGATGTGTATATATATGTATATATACATATATATATATATATATATATATTAGAATGTTTTGTGTGAGTTTTCCGACTGTCTCTTTTTATTTTTTGAAAAAAAAAATACAAAAAAAACTTTTCTTTTCTTAGTAAAAATGAAGTTTGTTTATAATGGAAGAGGAAAATCGTGATCATATGTGTTCATAAATAATTATTATTTTTAGATTGTTTTTATTCCATATTATATGTATAATTGTATAACATGGATATAAATGTAAAATTACTTATTTTCAAACAATTTTACTTTAAAAAAACAAACGTGTTAACAATATATTTAGATGTGAAGATAAAAAAAAAAAATAAAAAAAAATAAAAACCAATCATGTCATTCAATTTCAGATTTCAATCCCTATTCGGTCTTCAAAAAAATTAAGGACTATTCAGTATTAAGACAAAAAAAACAAACGACTCCTAACTCATTTTCCATGTTAAAAAGACGTCATTGCCCTTATTAGTTTTAGAAGTTATAAGTATCTATGTCAAAATCCCCAAATCCCTAACTCAAAATCTCTTGCACGATACAGAAATCTAGATCGAAACCCAGGTATGTACCCAAATCGAATTTAATTCTGAATTTCCATCGAAACCTTTCAATAAATCTTTCTACTTGTTAGGTTTTTTGTTACTTTAAATCTTCATGTCTAAGTTGCTTGAAACAAAAATTATTTCTGTAGAAACTCACCAGGACCTTGTAATTCTGTGTTGAAACACTCAAGTATTAACATTCAGGTCTACAAGTGATATTGAATATATTGCAATCTTTGATTTTATTTATCTCTCATATTTAGCAATTGATATTCTTGTGTTCTATGTTTTGTTCGCAAACAATGTAATCTGAATTGAGACTAACCCTGTGCTGAGAAACGAACCACTATGCTAAGATCTCAACTGTGTTGTGTTGGTTTTTATCTAAACTGTTCTTTTTATCTAATAAAACCTTAGCCACCCTTTCTCTCTTTTATCTCTTCTCATTGGCTCTTTGATTTTGGATTGATTAATTTACAGGATCAACAGGCACGATGGACTGTCTTCCCCGAGAGATTATCCTTAACATACTATCAAGGCTGCCTGTGACATCTTTACTGCAATCCAAGTTCGTATGCAAAGCGTGGCTCAATTTAGTCCAAGACCCTCTTCTTGTTAGTATGCATTTCTCCCGTGCAACTAGGAACGATCCATGTCTCATCTTACATAGTGATTCTCCCATCCGAAACCAGCTTTACTCACTAGAGCTCTCAGATCTTATCAAAGATGATCGGAGGGTCAAAAAAATCTGTGATCCTGTGTTGCCCCAATTCAACGTGGTAGGGTCATGTAAAAGCTTGTTATGCTTATGTGATTCGTCTGAAGAAAACTTACTCTATGTATACAATCCCTTTTCCAGGGACTACATAATGCTGCCCAAATCCGAAGAGTTACTTAATCAAAGTACAGTTTACGGATTTGGTTTCAGTCAGACAACAAACAAGTTCAAGGTGATTCAGGCAGTTAATCCGCATCGTACACGTGCACCTCGCAGGCGTCAAATTGGACTCTCGTCTTTTCAAGCAGAGGTTCAAATTCTCACACTAGGCAGCCCTGCCTGGAGAACTCTCGGGAAACTACCTTACCGTCGAATTTATCAAGAACCATCACAGGTTCTGGTCTGTGGAAGAATTCATTGGAGTGTTTCGTCAGGATCAGATTGCCCGATAATCTCCTTTGATTTTGAAGATGAGCAATTCCGGGAAGTTCAAAAGCCTGATTGTCCTCACTGGCCTAATATGGATCTAGTGGATTTTGGAGGTTGCCTTGCCACGGTCTCTAAAGGTTACAGCAACTTTGAGATATGGGTTATGAAGGAATATGATGTGAAGGAATCCTGGATCAAGGATTTCAACATTGGAAATCATGTGCCAAGAAGCTTAGAAGAAGCTGATTGGAATTCAGCTAAACCTTTTTGTAATTCAAAGTTAGATCAAAACAGCTCAACTAATCGTGTCGTAGGCCTTCTGAAAAATGGTAAGGTCTTGCTAGAGTACAACTGCAGAGCTCTGGTCACTTATGATCCGAAAGATGGGACATTTAAGGACCTAATCTTTCCAGGAATGCCATATTGGTTTGAAGTTGTTATTCATGAGGGTAGCCTCAATTGGATTGACACTCTCCTCATTAATGATACATAAAAGTCTCAGCCAGTTTGCTCCTTTGTATTTCTGTCTAATGTTCATTTTCGCTTTTCTGCAGTCAACTTCAACTTGTAAGTGCAGTGTTTGCAAAACCATATGAATTCTGTGAAATCTAGCTGTTTACATTCTTCCTGTAATTGAGCCTATTGTCAAATAAAAAGAATTTAACTGCATATTTCGATTCCATTTGAAGTTTTAGTAGTAATATAGCATTCCCATAAACCAACAAAACTTTCCAGTTTCCATTTCCGGTTATTTTCTATGATGTGTTATCAAATAAGATATTGTTATACCTTGCATTTGTACCTAATTGAACAGATTCATATTTGTCTCCTATGACATTATTGTCTGTTTGTTTTTGAAATCGCCGGCTCATATATGCTAAAATGGACAGTACATCAAGGAATATTATCTAATTGAGTTCATTTTGTTTGATTGGTGTCCTTTTGTTTGTTTTCATCTCCAATAAGTCTTCTTTAAATCCTGTATACTTTCTGAATCTTAACCAACCATGGAATCAATTTGTGATGAACAAGGTAAAGAGAGCAACCTGGAAAGAGATAAACAAACAGGAACAATGGTGATGGAGTGTCTTCCACAGGAGATTGTCTTCAACATACTATCAATCCTACCCATTTCATCTTTAGTGAAAATCAAGCTTGTAAGTAGATCCTTCTTCAACTTAACACTAGATCCTCTTCTCGTTAACATGCATTTCTTGCGCAGGATTGAGAACGATCCTTGTCTGATCCTGCACATTAATTATCCCATCCGAAACCAGGTTTATTTCATAGATCTCTCTGCTGAAAATGAAATTGATAAGAAAGTGAAGAAGTTTTGTGTTCCTATAATGCCTGAGTTTGATGTTATAGGCTCATGCAACTGTCTGTTATGCTTAAAAGGTCCATCGCCCATGAATGAACTCTACATATACAACCCTTTTACCAGGGATCACTTAGAGCTTCCAGGATCCACCCTGGATTTTGATAAAGAACAGGTTTTCGGATTCGGGTTCCATCCTTCTACCAAGGAATACAAGGTTGTTAAGATAGTACATTATAAAAACGCATTCAGTGCTCTTTCTGTTCGTGAAAATTCAACTGTTAAAAGATCAGAGGCTTATATTCTCACCCTGGGAAGCTCCGGTACTTGGAGAAGTATCGAAAAGTTTCCTTACACAATCATTAGATGGGTAAAATCATATGTAATTTTCAATGGAAGACTTCATTAGATAGTCTGGCTACTCTACTACGACAGCTCTAAATGTTTTCAGCCTATGTCGATTGATTTAGCTGATGAGAAACTCCGGGAGGTCCCAATACCGGCTTCTAAAGACTTCAAGGGTATGTGTGGTCTGGTTGTTCTAGGTGGTTGTCTTTCTGTAGTTTTTTATCGCATTCATGGAATTATTGAGATCTGGGTTATGAAGAAGTACGATGTTAGAGAGTCCTGGATTAGAGAGTTCTGCATTGGAGATTACGTGCCAAGGCAATTGGAATTGGAACCAGATGTGGATCCATCCTTCAGCCTTTCCAAGCTTTATGACAGAAGAAGACATATAAAAGTGTTGTGCCTCCTGAAGAGTGGTGAGATTCTGTTGGAATATATGTACAGAGTTCTGGTATCTTATGACCCGAAATCTGGAACATTTCAGGATCTAAGTTTTCCTGGAATGCTGAACTGGTTTGAAACTTCTGTTCATGTAGGTAGCCTCAATCGGATCGACACCCTCAACGATATGCAAACTGCACATGTTCCATCCAAGTTTTTCTCCAATCTCATATCCAAATTTCATATATCTTTCAAATTAACTTGTAGATGAAAAGATTAGTATCTCTTGTAGGAAATTTATGTACGTAGAACTTTTATCTCAAGTCACTCTGTATCAAATGCATAATTCAGTTCCATTTCAAAATTTGACTAATACTCAAAACTTCAACTAGGGCTTGCAAATTTCAATCTTGGATTGATTTCCAATGTGAACACTCAGCAAGAGCATCCATTTTTCGGTTTGGAAATATCTGAATGACATTACATGTTTGTTTTTGTTCTTAATATTGCCGGCATATACGCTCCAAGTATACATCAAGGAGTAATTTCCAACTTTTTTTGGTTTTATTAGATTTGTTCTCATCTCCTATACTTCTTTAAATCTTGTGAATTTTGTGAATCTGACTCAAAACATGGAATCAATTTCTGATGGAGTACAGGACAAGAAAAGCAAGCTCGAAAGGGGTACACTGACAAGAACCATTAAGATGGAGTGTCTTCCAGAAGAAATAACCTTCAACATACTGTCAAGGTTACCGGTATCATCTCTAGTGAAAATAAAGTTTGTATGCCGAGCCTGGTGTGACTTGACACTACACTCTCATCTCATTAAATAGCCATTTCCTACGCCAGATTGAGAAAGATCCATGTTTGATCCTGCACAGTGATCATCCCATCCGAAACCAGATTTATTTCCTAGATCTCTCTGCTGACGTCAGTGAAAATGATAAGAGAGTGAAGAAATTCTCTGCTCCTCCTGCAATGCCGCCTGAGTTCGTCCTTATAGACTCATGCAATGGCCTCCTAAGCTTAAAAGGTCCATCGCCCTGGAATAAACTCTTATACACAACCTTTTTACCAGAAATCAGCTAGAGCTTCCAGGATCCACCCTGGATTCTGATAAACAACAGGTTTTCGAATTCGGGTTCCATCCTTCCACCAAGGAATACAAAGTGATCAAGATAGTATATGATCAAAATATATCCACTACTACTAGAGTTCCAAAGGTTCATATTCTGACTCTGGGAAGAAGCAGCTCCGGTACTACTTGGAGAAGTATCGGAAATTTGCCTTACAGGTTCGTCTATGGTTCGAGACAAGTATTTGTTAACAGAAGATTTCACTGGGTATTCCTGCCACAGAATCTTGTCAGGCTCAGGCCTGATAGTTTTCTGATTGTATCATTTGAACTGGCAGATGAGAAATTCCGGGAGGTCCCGCAACCTGCCTGTCCTGGAGACCTAGAGGCGGGTATTTGTCATCTGGCTGTTCTAGGAGGTTGTCTAGCTGTAGCTGGCCTTGCGCTTCATGCAAGTATTGAGATTTATGTAATGAAGAATTACAATGTTAAAGAATCCTGGATCAAAGAATACAGCATTGGACATTATTAATTTGGAAGGGATTTGGACGAAAATGTGGTTGTGTCTAGTCGACTTCTGATTCCATACTTTGGAGGACCTCTGAGAGTGCTGTGCCTCCTGAAGAATAGTGAGATCCTGCTGCATTATATGCACAGAGTTCTGGTAACTTACAACCCGAAATCCGGAACATTTAAGGATCTAAGTTTTCCGGGAATGATGAGCTGGTTTCAAAGTTTTGTTCACGTGGGTAGCCTCAATTGGATTGACACCTCCCATTGACCACTGCTCTAGAGGCGACTCGAACAGAACCTGAAATATTGCCAGACCGAATGAACTTTTATGAAATGAACTTTTCTGAAATGCAGCATTCAGATCATTCTCTTCTGGATGAATGTTCATTTTCTACTGTCTTCAATATTGTTGCTACCATATTGTCTAATAAAAATGTAATTTATAATAATAATTATCTTCCTTAAATATCTCAATTATATATTTTTATAAATTTAGATTTTGAATATGAATATGGATCCTCTGTTGAACTAATCTTTCTCCTAACCTAAATAGATATTGTTGACGTTGATTTCTAGGAAATTTAGTTGACTGTGACATCTATATCAATCGGCGCCTCATACAACTCACGAAATGAGATCAAGTCGTCTTTCCGATATGTGGGTAATAGACAACAGATGAGTACAGAAATAATAAAGACACAAGTATTTTTACATGGAAAACCCTTAATTCAGGGAAAAACCACAGTCATTGCAACGACAAATAAGAGATTTCACTATGTAGAAGATAATTGTGATTACAAGTGATGAGTTGCTTGTGTTTGCTCTTGTTATCCTCATTCCCTATTTTTGCTTGATACATGTATTTATATAGGAGTTAGGGTGCTGCCCTAACCCTTGTTGTGCAAGCAAGAAATATTATCAGGCGAGATCCCAGGGAGTTCGTATCTTGACGAGATTCCTAACGAGTCTAATCCTCGTGCATTTATGGTGCTGTGATCTTCATTCCTTGTGAGAGTGATTCCTCAAAACTTTATGTTTATTACTAGATTTGTCAACCGTTAAATTGTAAGTGATTGCCCTTCCTAATATAAGGTTGAGCTTCATAGAGAATAATATGTTGAAATCTTGTTTTATTAATGATGCCTCGTGTTTACTGTGGGGCAAGTTTAGGTCAACTCACCTGTTTGGCAACCCTCTGTCGAGCTGCTATTCTTTAGCAGGCGAGTTGCTCTTATCTCGCTATCGCTAACGGCTATATTATCCTCATTCCCCAGTTACACACATATCGAAGAGACGACTTGATCTCATTTCGTGAGTTGTATCAAGCGCTGATCGGCATAGGTCATAGGTGGCAATGTAGACTAGATTTCCCAAAAATCGACGTCAACAGATATGATGTCATGTTTAATCAATGGTTGAGATTTATTTCTTTTATTTATTTCATTTTCATTATCTTTATCCCATCTAAACCGATAATTAGTTACTTTGATGTTAATAATGGCTCTAAAATCTATGCAAAAAAAGATGAATGCGAACTGAATCTTATTTCTAAACCAACCCCAATTGTCATGGGCCATAAAAAAAGCCCAATATAAAGATACTTTTGTCATTTCTATTTTCATTTTCGAGGATTAAACTATTATAGTCTATAGTCTATAGTCTATACAACCGAAAAAAATTGACCTAAATAATGTTGTCATTCACCACATTATCCAGATGTTTAATTTTAAGCTAATTTTTTAAACCTTGTAGACTCATACTCCGTCTTGCATATAGTTCTTTTGATTTTTGAACATTTTTTTTATTATACTCTCAGTAACTTGAAACTATGTTTTCATTTGAAATTGTTGTCCAAAGCCAGTTCTTCCAGAATTATTAATTCCAACCAATCAATATTTTTATTACTAAAAAAACTTAATATATTCTTACCAACCACTGTGATCTGAAAATTCATGTGAATTTTGGATCCAAGACCAAGAATCCCTCACTCATTAATTTATTACAATCTACCTTCACTGGTTAATATTTCCACTTGACTTATATGCAATCACATATCCAACTTTCAAATGATCTCTCGAGACGTATTTACCGATGAAAGGCAATCAAGTTCCATTAGAAAGTAAATCAGTTAAAAGAAAATACATGTGCAACTCACCTTGTTAATTTTCTTTATATATATATATATATATATGATGGTTCTCTAGTAAAGACGTCATGAAATTATAAATTAAGAACGTCCAACCACAGCCATACATTCATATTGGGTGTGGGTATTTGTTAATGTGGGGCTGTGGGCCCACTATGAAGGTGTAGCTATGGTTGGATGTCCTAAAATTATAAAGTCAGGACGTTCCTGATTAGAGAAGTGTTATATATATATAGTCTTTCTATTGTCAGTTCGAACTGATATAAAATATACCAGTTTCGTGGGTCATTGGATTTAAACGATACTTTGACGAGTGCATGCAATCAAGTTAAAGTATTTAAATCCAATGGCCCACATACAAGGAACTAGTATATTTTATATCAGTTCGAACTGACAATAAAAAAACTATATAAATTTCATGAGGAAATTGAGTGTGAGTCACTAATTTTATATGTTTTGACTCAAGTGTATATACACTTGTCAAAGCTTTTCCATAACGAGTGACTCACATTCAAAATCCTAATAAAGTTATATCAGGACATTCTGACCAGATCGGGACTATATACATATATATGGTAAGTTACATACATGAATGATGGATTATAATTTTCACGGATTTTTCCTGGGAAGCAAAGACTTAGAAATCACTCTAGTGTATTGTATTTGTACCATCAGTATCACTCACTCTTCCTAGAAACTCATTTCAAACATGATCTCTTATGTATTTGCACCCAACTTTTAAGCTACCCTTCAAAAATTCAAAGTGCTTTCTTGTGAAGAAAAATAAAAAGTACTTTATTGATGATAAAGTACTTTTTGTTTAAATTTTATATATATATATATATATATATTCCAAAAGGATTTTTCTAGTAACCCATTTTCCTTACCGTATTCTTTAATCAAACACTATAAAATAGATACATATTCATAATTTTAAGAAAAAGTTTTTTTGACAAATTCGAAAAACACTTTGAAATGCAATAGTGGAGAGCTATTAATCTAATATTTTTTGGGCCTAATAGGAGGGGTTTAGGTGAAAGATCAAACCCAGAAAACCACTAGGAACTTTCGTGCTACTTTTTTTTTTTCTTTTTTTTATTGGCTTATAGCTAGAATCTACCACCATTTATGGCCCTGTCATCTTGCTCTTTGTTTTTTTTATTAACTTATTTATTTATTTATTTAATTATTTAATTTCTCTTGCATATATCGTCTGCAATGACTTTTATTTTGTTTTCTTTAGACTTTTATAATGGCATCTGGGTCCCTCTACAGAAGACACTTTCAAGGGCATGATTAGTGCCCCAAAGTTTGAATTTTTTTTTTGTTTTTTTTTTTTCATAAAGAAAAGCATTTATTATTTAGTTTTTAAAATCTAATACCAAAGTTTGAATTTTTTTTTTTTTTCATAAAGAAAAGCTTTTATTATTTAGTTTTTAAAATCTGACACCGATGGAGTTTAGAAAAGTTCACCCCATATTTTGTGATTTTACGAGTAAATATAGAACTTAAACCCGAGTTACAGAAGGAAAAAAGAGTTTCCAGGATTTGATTTCACCCCATATTTTGTGATTTTAGGAGTAAATATGGAACTTAAACCTGTATTACAAACGAAAAAAGTAGTTTTTCAGGATTTAATTTGATTGGATTGGATTGGACATACAAAGCATCTATTATTTTGAAGTATATATTTAATCAATTGTGTAGAAATTATTTTGTCAATTTTTTTGTAATAATATAAAAATGTTTCAATGTTGAAGAAGGGTGATTGTCAGTGACACTGTAGTAGTAGGGACCTCTATCCATTGACATGGAATTGGATTCATAAAATTTTTTATTTTCCTATTTATTTCTTTGCGTTTTTTGCACTCACACACACACCATTATCAACGGTTGTTATTTAGTGGGGTGTCCATCATATATTCATTTTCTGAGAAATTTAAAAAAAAAAAAAAATTGATTGGGAAGAGAAAGAGAGAATTATTCAACGTTTGATTCCATAAAACAACATTTTTTTTTCTTGTGGTTTTCGTCACATATATATTCTTTTTATTATTATTATTTTGATTTCTCCAAAGTCTAACAAGTTTATCTGAAACTCCAATCTCTTATTTTTATTTTATTTTATTTTATTTTTGTTTTGGAGATCATCTCCTGGAAATCAATTCCATATCCATGGAGATGGATTGTGAACAAAGAGTTTTCAAAAGAAACAAACTTGAAGATAACCATGATCATGATCATCAACATCAACATCAACAAACAACTGGGATGGAGATTCTTCCAAGAGAAATTGTTCTTGATATACTTTCCAGGCTGCCAATCACATCTTTAGTACAATTCAAGTTTGTATGCAGAGGCTGGAGAGCTCTGGCTCAGGATCCTGTGATTGCAAATCTGCATCTTTTCAAAAAACCTGAAGAACAGAACCACCCATCATGTCTAATCCTCCACTGTGATTTTCCCATCAGAAACCAGCTCCACTTCATTGATTTCTCTGCTCAGGAAACCTCCAACAACGGCAACGGCAGCGGCGAAGAAGAAAACCAGAAGAACAAGGTAAAGAAATTCCATACACCTTTCCAGGAAAAAATGCCTGAATTTGATGTTGTAGGTTCTTGTAATGGATTGCTTTGCTTGTCCGATTCGTTATACAATGATTCACTCTACATATACAATCCCTTCACTAGGGACTATTTGGAGTTGCCCAAATCTTTACAGTACCCTGATCAGGAAGTTGTGTTTGGTTTCGGATTCCATCCGAAAACTAGACAGTATAAGGTGATCAAGATAGTTTATTACAGGAAAAATTGTAGCAGTAGTAGCAACCAACGTAATCGTAGACTCATTTATCCGAGATCAGATGTTCAGATTTACACTCTAGGTAGTCCTGCCTGGAGGAGTCTTGGTAAAGTTACCAACCAGTTTGTCCGGAGGCCATCCGAGGCCTTGGTGAACGGTAGGCTTCATTGGGTCACCAGGCCTCGTAGGTACAGTCCTGCTCGTCGGATTGTTTCGTTGGATATAGACGATGAGCAGTTCCGGGAGGTTCCAAAACCTGATTGTGGTGGCTTGAATAAGTGCAATTTTCATCTGGCAGTCTTGAGAGGTTGTTTATCTGCAGCAGTTTATGGAAACTACGGAAAATTGGAGATCTGGGTTATGAAGGAATACGATCTGAACGACTCCTGGGTCAAGGAATTCAACATTGGAGCTCACATTCCAAAGGGTATAAAGCAAAATCTTGATAGACCTTTCAAGATTTGGAAGAATGCTGGGAACAGTAGAGTTGTTCGAGTTCTATGTGTTCTGGAAAACGGCGAAATCATTTTGGAGTACAAGAGCAGAGTTCTGGTGTCTTTCAATCCAAAGAACGGAAATTTCAAAGATCTAATGTTCAAAGGGATACCTAATTGGTTCCAATCCATTGTACATCACGGAAGTTTCAATTGGATCGACACACCACACGATCATATGTGAAATGCAGTAATACGAAACTGTGAGTTTGATCAACCTCACTGACATAAAAATTTATCCTTTTTTTTTTTTTGTTTTTTAAATTATTCTTCTGTGTCTGTTCTATCTTGTTACAAGCTGTGATGCTTCATTGTGAAAATCCTAAATGTTATACACAAAGTTTCATATTTCTTGTCATGTAATATATGAAAATATAATCAAAATTTATCCATTTACTATAAATGAAACAATAGTCCCAAATTTTTTTTTTTTTTCTTGCAATGTTTTTCATGCAAATTTGTGGTCCTGATGGAGTTAATAATAGAAAGTAAATAAAGAAAAAGAAAATTCAACCACTCTCATTATAGTCATTGCCATTGCTGAAAGTCTTGTAAAATCAATTAATGTCTTAGTGTTTGGAAGAGTTTTTACAGATCAATAATGCTTGATATGTATTGTTCACCTACCTGCTTCCACAAAAAATGCATGATATTTTAGACCAAACCAATATGCAAGTTTAATCACACCAAGTGTTTTCCACTTTCAGTGGTGGCATAATAAGTTTGTAGAATTTGGGTAACTTAGTTCAGCCTCCACACGCGAAAATTACGCGCGAGCAGGATCCCGTACCTAATAATTTTCTTATATGTATAACATGTAAAGCCTAAAAAAAAAAAAAAAAAAAAAAAAAAAAAACAAAAAAACATTTGTTGCTTTCTCACCAAACAAAAGTTGAAGTTTTCTTCTAGTCAGCCACCAAAATAGACTTCATATGCCTGGAGCCCCATTTACACACATAGAGACTTGTAGGATTTGCAATCTCTATGAGTTCTCCGAAGTATTAAATTTTAAGCCAATGTTTTTTCCCCACAACTTGAAATTTTTAATCAACTGAGAAAGATGAGTAGATAACAATGGGAAATGTTTCCATTAGTCATCTCTCTCTGTCATCGACTTTTTCGTCTCTCTCAATACGAGCAAGAAATGGTTAACCTCCTGAAATTTGACATAATACCTACAATATTTACAAAGACATCTCAACTATACGTCTATACATCTCTCAAATCATCTCATCCTAGTTACTTTGAACATATTCTAATTTAGCTAAGGCAGAATATATTTTTTTTCCTTGGAGAAGAGATGTCAACTATCTGGTGATGTCTCTATATGGCAACATTGTGTCAAGAATCAAATCGAGACTTTTCGAAGATTTGGGAAAGAAATTAAAGCTCTTCATTAAGTATGTGAAAATTGTTAATAAGCTACGACACATACAATTCGAGCAGGGCCTACCGTATTCTGTTTGTACAATAAGACTTACAATTGGATTCACATTTCCATTTTTCACAAACTTTGTAGTTGTTCTTGCAATACAGACCAATTACAGTGTTGCTCGAGCTCAGCTAGCGCCACCAGTACTTCGTAGGTCCTCTAACACATGTTTTTTCCCGGTGAGATGTTCAACAAGCCCTTCACAGTTAAAAAAGGATAATTATTGCAATTTCATATGCATATAACTTGAAGTACATCAAAGAACAGATGTAATTAACCATTACCGTTTGTATAATCGCGACAATCATGAAGGCCAACCTTCAAATCAGTTTCCCAATTCTCGTTGAATTTCATCGCCAAATCAACAGTATTATCCAGCTTGGAAGATCCAACAAACCAACATTTTTTTCTTGGCAGTTTTGTCAAATTCCTTACAAGAACAGTTCCTAATAGAAGACGGAAAATGAGGTTGGTGATTAGAAATGACAAAAAAGGAATTTACGAGACTAATTACCGACACAAGCAATGTCCAACAAGACAAGTTCATAGTGTCTTTCACTTTCTTGAACATTGATTTCTACCAAATTCATGTTACAGAATTCTATATGCTCACCAGATACTGCTCTACCAGATAGAACTTCGATTGCTGTATATATATTTTCAGGATCTTTTGGCTGGAAATCGAAAACAATGGCCTACAAACACACATCAAAAATACTTTTTCAGGATCTCTATATATCTGCATATTCACAAGCAGGAAATTTCATTGATACATCAAATATCTAATTAGAACAATCACACTATCACACACACACTCTGTAGAGGTAGCAATTCGTGTCGTGTTTGTATCAACTTAAATCGAATCCCACCCAATTAGAATCTAGTCATCTACAATAATCCTAACCCACTAAAGTGCTTCATTTTTGTGTGGTGTCAAAATTTCTCCTCACTAGACTTGTTGTCCATACCCATATAAATCAATTTTGTTAAAATCACTTCGTGCTCGTTTCATGTTCATGGGTCAATGTCACTTTGAGCAGAAAATTAAAAATTTTTAAAAAAAAAAAAAAAAAAATGGAACCTGGAAATTTGGAGGAGGTGAAGAGGGTTTGATGATGACCATGAAGTGCTGCAAATCCCACAAATTGAGAGAGTAAACAGCGGACATGAGCAACTGCGCAGGTCCTTTCGCTGCTGTCAATGGCACAGCCCCCACGTACACTTCATCTCTGCAGCCTCTTGTGGCCGTCACTGAATTTGTGAGCAGAGAAGAAGCCATCCATTCAATTTTGCTTTTTTTTTTTTTTTTTTCTTTCAATGAAAACTAAACCGTTAAAAAGTAGTTAAAATAGTTAGTACAGATAAAGGAAGTTACAAGAGACATAACATACATATATGTCCAAGCCCATATTTTTTTAATGGGCCTAGATGGGCCCATTGATATGCTTATTTTCTGAACTATGAAGTGTTTATATATATAGGGTTTTTAGCAAAAGTGTCCTATTTTAGAGGGTATTTACAAATATCTCCTAAAAGCAAAATCAATTGCAAAATACCTCAAAATGACCTAAATACCCTTTAACAAAAAAACACCCTTTTCACTCTCTAATGCCCTAACCTCCCAAACCTCTTTCCCACCCATCCTGATCCCACCCCATCATGAATCCCACCCAAAAGCTTTGCCACTGTAAATCTACCCTAACATTTAGGTTTATGATTGTGAGTTGAAATTGATTAATGATTTTTTTCAATTTTTGAGTTAGATCGGTATGATTGAGGAGAATTATTATAGAAATTGTGTAAGATTTGAACAAAGTTGAAAAAAAATTGGGAAAAAAAAAAAGCTTCGGGACATCGGGTCACTCTGTCCTAGGGAATATTAGTTACTACCACACTCAATGTGAATTTGGTGTTAAGATCGTTCATTAAATCCGACAATATCCCAAATTCAAATTGCCGCCGCACTTCAAAAGATATATATATGAGTTACTTTTTTCCTTTTATGTGTGTATAAAAAATGAAGTAATTATCAAATTCATGAACCCATCATCAGAATTCACATGCACCACCCATCACAACCACAGTGATGAGAATTAAAATTAAGATATTTTAATTGCAACTTGTTGGAAAACTAGCATGTGCAACCCACCATTAATTGATATATGGTCTTATTGAAAATTATATATTTTCCAATTCAATGTTTGATCATTGTTTGAGACAACCCAGAAACCAAGATGAGAGAAACTGGTAATTATTGAAAACAAAAACACTAATATAAAATTATTATTATGAGCATTGAAAGCCAACATTACAACAGACAGCTTTTACAAACTTACATGCAAATTAATAAAAATACTTCACAAACCCACTTGGCACCACCATTGACAAACAAACCCTATAACCAATGATGAAGCTAAGGAGGATGTTTGTGTATGGATTTATTCACCACCATTGGTGAATGGATCCAAAGTGGATCGTCATGATCATTTCCATAGCTATATTAATGATATCTTATTGTGACTCAAAACCACTAAATAATTAACTTGAACATGCAAATTAAAGCTAGAGCTAGACATTATTAAGCACCATTGATGATCACTCAGTCTTCTCATCAGCCGGGGCTGCTTTTTCTTCTTCTTTCTTAGTTTCAACTGCAGCCTTCTCTTCTTCTTCTTCCACTTTTGGAGCCTCACCTTCAGCTTTTTTCTCTGCTTCCGGTGCCGGTGCTACCTCCCCGGAGTCTGCTGCAGTGTCTTTAATTTCCTCCTCCTCAACAGCAGCAGCAGCAGCTGGCTCTGTTGCTTCGACTATCTCTTCCTTGGGAGCTTCAGTTTCTTCGGTTTTCTCTACCTTTGTCTCTACCTCTTCAGGCACAACCTTGCTAGCCTTTTCCACCACCTCATCCTCCTCCTTGGTGGTCTCTGCAGCCTCCTTAGCTGCTGGAGCTTCAGCTTCTGGTTCTGCTGCCTCCTTTGGCTCCTCGGCAACCGGAGCTTCTGGTGCCTTAACCTCCTCTACTACAGTTGGTGTTTCTTTAATTGTCTCCTCTTCTTTCACCTCAGCTGGGTGGGCAGTTTGTGCTGAAACAATCTGCAGCTCAACAAATTCCAACAAAAAAAAAAAAATTAATCAATCACTTGTATGTGTTAAGTAACAACTAGACCCGGACTCTAAACTAAGTAAGAATCCTGGCGATGTTATTTAACCAATACTCATGATCACCCCGTTCAAACCTGAACACGTATTCAAAATGAACGAATATAAATTCAATTGTATGGTGGGATTCGAATTCAGTACACTACATAAACAATTGATCGATATAGCAATTGATTAGTTGATCATTACCTCAACAGTGGCCATTGAAATATCAAGCTATATTATATCTCAAATTCTAGAGCTACAAAGAAGAAGAAGTTGAAATAGCTAGCTAACAGAGAAATGATAAATATACAAAGCTTATTTATAATGAGATACAAAGATAGAGTGATGAGAGTGGTTTATATAGAGGGTGTAATGAGTTTGATGAGAGAGATAGAGGGCAAGAGAGGTGGGGACACAATGAGGTAGAATCTTGGATTTGACACCTCACTCACTGACTTCAATACCATGTACCATACTAACATGTATGGTAATTATGTTTAAGATAAATATTAATATTTAAATAAAATTATATTAAATGTTGTTTCGTTTTAAGTTTAAATGCTCCCACCCCCACCTCAAATGAAGTTTCTTGTTAGTGTTATAAGAGTAGATATATGTTTAGATATATGAATTATATGTGTACTTTGATATATCGTTAGTTCTTGACGAACCCCTAATCTCTTTGTTTTGGATCGTTGATTTTTCCAAACAATGGTGATGAGTTTTGAGCTAATCCAATATCTTCACCGTCATCAACTTCTTTGGTGTTGTGTGCTTTGTGCAGGCGGGTTTCAGGTTACCTTATAATCATTCACTTAAGCACGTTCTTGAAAAAATACACTAGCTCTTCATTCAATTGCTGCTAATCTCAAACTGTGCCATCGCTAATTCAATCTCACTGTATTCAAAGTAATGAATCATAAAATGTGTGAGAAAAAACTTCTTTAAACACTTTCCGATATAAAATTCTTTAAAATTATTGGTAATGTATTTGAATTTACATAATACATAGATCACCGGTGTGGAAGAGAGGTGTTCAACCACATGTACTATGAAGTGATGTGTTTAATAGATGACAGTATAAATTTTTAAGATCCGGTGATTATGCAATTTTATAATATATACAATATAAAAAAGAAAAATTGTCAATGGTAATTATAATGTCCCAAACCATTATTTTTTGTTTTTTTTTTTTTTTTTTTGAGGTAATTAAGAATGAATTAATTACCAAACTTTGAATACACTAATAAATTGTTCATCTTTCTAAAGTTTCAAAATTAGAAAAGCAAAGTCGAAAGTAGGCAAAGGAAGCCATCAAAATTCAAATATGGGTTCCACTTTTCTGATTGGGCGGTGCTGAGTCACACATGTGGGCAGTGGACCCCGTAAAGCACCAATCAGAATGATATACCTGAATCATACGATTGAAATTCTGACGTGGCAAGTGTACATTGCATGGCCCATGACAACAACGGTGGACCCCAATCGAATATACTGCAACGGGACAGATATTACCCTTGCTGAGTCAGGACCCACTTTATATATATAATATCCAACGGCTGAGCTGGTGCATGATCACATTCTTCAATCTTGTTTGCTGATGTACATAAAGTTAATGACATAACATTTTATTACCATAATAATTAATTAATTATAAATCAAATTCGTCATTAATTGGATGTGAGCAGAATTTGAAATCGAAACCTTATATAAAACTACAAAAAAAAAAAACTTTGTTAATATCCATTAATTTCTTCGAGTTTTCATTACGGTAAATAGAAAATCAAATCTATTTCCATTATAATGTGAATAGAATTTAAACTCAACAACAATTACAGAACTTTTACCAGCAAAACCAGCTATTACCCACCATGAATATTTAATAATTTAATCTAAATCTCAAACAAAATTGGATCTTGAGATCTCTTGTAATAGCAACTATTTGTATATGAATTTAATAAAAAATCATTAAGGTTATGATAATTTGTTATAAACTCATTTAGCATAAAATCTAATCATTGTTTTGAGACTTAATGTTGTAAAAAATATACACGAAAACATAAGAGCATCTCCAATGTAAATATGCATTTTTGAGTTTCTAAATAGTGTCATATCAGCATTTCTATTTATTATGGGCCCACTTTTGAAAAAAAAATTAGAGAAATGCATATTCACATCTCCAATGCAATTATCTAAAGTCAAATATATATCCATTTTATCTCCAATCGTAATAAAACAATTATTGCACCCTCTCTCCTCTTTTATTTTACAATTAAATGAGGTTTAATCTTATTGGTGGAAAGGGTGGAAAGAGTTGAAAGCTTTAATCTTACTGGTGGAAAAAGTTAGATATCCTAGTTAGCATTTCTAGGAGAGTTCCTAGAATTAGAAACTCAACTCCATATTCTCTATTTTTTTTTTTTTTTTGTCCACATCATCTCCATATTCAACTTAAATAATAGTATTTGAGAGAGTTTTTCTAACTTTTTTAATATTTATCCTATGTGGCACTCCATTTTCTCCAAATGCATAATAATATTGGAGATGCTCTAAGTTCAACTTATCTTAACCAATCGTAACCTTGAAATTAATGAAGTTTTGAATCAAAATGTGATTTATATACATCATTAAATGAATATTTAGTGATCTGAAAAGCCATTCAAATCCAAATTATATCAATGCATATTCTCTTTATTATTTTTATTTATTTATTATATAAATTTTCTTTTAGTTTCCCAACAAATTTTGCTTTTATCATAATTAAATGATAATTTCAAGCTGTAAATTATAAATTGTAATTGCCTTTTTGCAAGCCTCCACGTGTGAGCATGTTCTCAAATCGAAGGCTTTTTCAGATTTTTTTTTTTTGAATAATGGTATAGTAATTAGGGGATGCAAATGGTGGTGAGATGACACCTCATCAAAAAGTAAATCTCAATCATGCAAATGTTTAATTTAGTATTAGTTTTGTGGATCCCAATTTATTATATCATCTAAAAGACTTCGTACGGTAGCTGGCACCTGATTATTCCTCGACATGGGCCTTGTCTTTCTCCACGTGTCGTGTCCTACGTGCCGTCCATTCTAATCAAATCAAACTATCATCACACACACACACTCTCTCCAACCCGATTGTTTTACTCGAATCATACGTAATTTTACCAATAATACTATATCTAAAAGGTGTTCCAAAATGATAATTGAATCTGATTCAAATTGGAATGAGTCCGGAGGTTATTTACATTGATAATTAAATATGGTGGTGACCTAAATTAATGATCGAGTTTAGAGATGATTAGGAATGAAATCCTAACGGTGACTCGAACAAAATTATTGGATTTGGTGAAATCTGATTTTTTGCCGAAGCCATTAAAAAACAAACGATGTATGGCATCATAAACAACGGCTCAAATGGTTATCAATGGAGTGTTTGTTTATGAGATCAAACATCTCTACACGAATTCTAATCAGTTAGATTACAGAATTGAGATACGAAACTCGCTAATATGATTTGAATTCACAACCTCAATTTGTGACCATGAGAGGTTAAGTTATATCAACTTTTATCGATATTACTCTAAATGATTAGGTGATTAATTGTTACTCTACATCAACTTTTTTTTTTTTTTTTTTTCTATATCTTTTTCGATAACTACTCGTAAGTTTCTGTAAAATATAATCAATTAAAACCTTAGATTTATATATAGAGAAATATTTACGGAAGTTGAGGTTGCCGGATAATGATTTTCTCACACTCAATAATAAAATTATGGGTTCGATTAATATAATTCTCTCTTAACTTATAATATATTTATCTATTTTTTTATTTAATAGTATTATAAAACAAATATATATACAGATGATGTGATACACTAACTTCATTATCGATATTTTCTCCGAAAGGGAATGCATTTCAATTATAGAGAAGGTAAATCCTCCATCGCCCAAGAAGATCAAGTGGTGAGGGGGCTATGGCCGGCAACGGAGGGACCTACAAAGAGTGGAGCCTATAGAGGATTTTTAATCACATCCATTGATAGCACGCCACGTGGCAAGCACATCGCCGACCATTGAGATGGATGTTGTTTTATGCATCATTGATATTGGATGGTGAATTGGTGATTGGCTTATTATTTTGCTAAAAGGAAGAATGGGCCCATGTATCATGGATTCATTGACCAATTGGATGGTTGTGATTTGTTCAATTGTTGTGTAGATAAAATCAATCAAAATCAAGTGATATCTTGTGGAATTTAACCCTTCTTGTTCAACGATTTATATGATTATATTGTTACCACCCAACTCGATGAATTCTTTGTTTTTACTTTTTACTAGCAAGAGCCAAGACGCATGCATCTTGGAACAGAAAAAGCTCTTCAATAGGACTCTTATATGGCTCTTGATATGATATGATATAAAAAAAGTTATAAAGCGATGATTAAACGTATATATTCGATGATTAAAATAATTTTCTTCAAAAATTCTATATGTTAAACGTTCGAATCTTAGATATTATCAAATTAAATGAATGTTTTTTACCAAAAAATATTTAACATATTGTCAGACTAAATGAACATATTAAACAGCAGCGGAAGAATTTAGAATTCACATAAATAAAAGTTTAATATTATTTTTTTTAAGTCAAATATACAATTGTATTAATGGCTAATTATATGTATTGAGAATATGAAATTCACACCAGATAACTAGCAGGTGAAAACTATCTCAAACACAAAACAATGAGCTATCGCGAAGGGTGCCACATTGATGTGGACATACTTGACCTTTCCATCGCTCGAGTCATGAAAATACATCTGAAAAATGGTATTTATGAATGAAGTAAACATATATATATATATATATATATATATATTATATAGTCATGGTGATGTGAATTCCATATTCGGACGTATGCTTATTAAATATTAAATTTGAGTGATTCAAATTTACTTTTGAGTTACCATTCCTAATATGATTCGATGGAAATGACGTTTATTAAACCTATCAATGTTTCATATTTAAATTAACGTAGCCGCCACCGTAAATGGTATATAAAAAATAAATAAATAAACAAACAAAAACCCTTGAGTTAATTGATTGATGGATTGAATTAGTGAGGATAGAAAGTGCGAAAAAGAGGGACCTCTTTAATGTGGGCCATTTGGCCATATATGCTGTTGCAACTTGGGTCAGTCTAAAGAATAGAAAGCCCAGCATCTAATCTATGTCTCTAACTACGGTAGCGTACATGTTTTTATTTTATTTATTTTATTTTTTTAATATTACATTATTACATAAATTCGGTAATTTTTTTTAGAGAGGGATGACCAACAACTTCGTAATGCAGATGTGAGGGCTTTTATCATTGGACCAATCTCATCTCGTCCGGTAGTGTATATGTTAACTTCATTAACATGTATTCCAAGGATGCAAAAACTTGTCAAAAATTCTCACACATATTTATAAAATACGTATAACAAGACTCGAATCCCCACCGTTAACATGAAAAGAAATGTGAAATACCATGTATGCTAGAGGTTATGTTCAAGTTAAAATATCCTTACGCTCCGTTTGGAAGAGCTTCTTCAAGTAAATCTCTTGGGAGTAGATATTTTAAAGTAGAACTTTTACAAATAAAGCTTTTAGGTCATCTCTAACCGGTTTTCAAAATTTTCTCCAATTTGAAAACCGAAAATAGAATATTCCATATTCTTCATTTTACTACTCTAACCATTCTTCATTTTACAATCTTTAAATAATAAAATATTATTATTTTACTTTATAAATAATATTTCAAATTTTCTTTAATAAAATTATTTTCTTCACGTTATCCTATTAGATAATAATTTACTCACTTTTATTGCATCTAAAATTTTATAATCTTATTTATAATTTGTCACACCTAACTTTTTTTTACATGTAATGATTTTGATAAACAAATTTTAAAATTTATAATTTTTTATCTAATTTTTTTTTATCTAATTTTCCACACCTAAATTTCACATTTATAATTTTTATCTAATTTTAATTTAAGATTGCTAATGTTATTATTTGGTTTTACTGAATTATTATGATATATGTTAATTACATATAAAAATTAATAATTTGAAAATATTTATTTTGAATTAGAATACATATTAGTTTATTAATAAAAAAAATTTAATTAAAAAATAATTAAAATAGTCAATGCTATACTCGGTTGAAAGATCTCAACAAAATATTTCTAAAGGTATAATTTTTATACCGATTACATTTATATATTAAAAATTATATATGATTAATTGAGTTTAATTGAAAATGTGAAAAAAGATATGAAAAGAAAAAAACAATATTATTTTAATAGAATAGTGAAATGAAAATCTAAAATTGCATCTTCAATTTTGAAGAACCAAAGCCAATCTTCATTTTGGGGTCTTCATTTTGAAGATTGGTTGGAGCCAATCTAGTCTTCATTTTGAAGAAATGAAGATCGGTTGGAGATGGCCTTAATGGGAAGTTATTGATCGTTTGGTTGTCAATCAGAAAAACATTTAAATGGTAGGATTACCAAAATATTCAAAAATTATTTTAAATAACAGGGTTATATTAGACATTTTAGTTTTATTAAAAAAAAAAAAAACTCAAAAAGATATAATTAGAAAAGCCTAAAATTTGAGCTTCTCCAAGTGAACAACTTTTTAAATCATCCAAAAACTCTACTGAGTGACAACTAAACGATACAATTTTTTTTTTAAAAAAAAGTTCTTTTAACCGGTAGAGAAACTCTTCAAAACGGATATTTAGTGCCACCAAAATTGCTTATAAATACACTTATCAAAAATAAGGATCAAGATCCTCTCTTTGGTCCTTATTTTTCCTTAGCATTTTTCAAGTGCAAAAAACACTAGCTGCATGAAAGAGAAAAAAGTGTTCAAATCTTGACTATATATTTTTTATTTTGTTTAGATGTCATTAATTATGAAAAGTCAAGGAAAACAAGATAATGAGAAAATTTTGATCCAAAAAAATAAACAACTAAATAAAATAAAATAAAAACTCAAAGAAACCACACTCCAACCTTAAATTTAGCAAAAACATTTCTAAGCCGTCCTCTAAAATTCAAAGCCATAGGCCATAGCCACCATTAAATTTCGAAAACCCTCTTGAGGTGGGACCCCACCTCCACAATTTGTGGAATTTTTTCTATTTTCCTCGGACCAATTAATCTCCATCGCTGGACTCTACTACGTGTGAGCAAGCAAAACCTCTCATCTCTCTCTGGCCCCTTGTCTGGTTTTAAGGAGTCAAATATCACAAGTCACAACACACAACATCAACCATCCATCTCATCGTAATCTTCGGCTGTGTTTCCATGGATTCTTCTATGTAGTGATCTTCACGTTCTCTGGTTTTTCATATATTGCGGATCACCGCATGACTGTTTCTCACTTCCTTTTCGAGGGATTTTTAAAAAATATTTTTTTTTTCTAACCAACTACCCTGTATCTCTCTGACTCTGTGTGTGTTGTTTTTTTGTTTTAGAGATTTTCAAACAATTCCCACCACCAACAACCCACCCTCAAAAAGCTTAACAGACAGAACATAAACCCAGTTTCTCTTTTTGTCTTTTTTTGTTGGGCTTTTGTGTCTTTGGTTCCTCTTTGTTGCATTTTCCTTGGACACAGACGACAATCCTTACCTTTACAAGTCATTTCAAAAAAACACCCTTCTTCATCCTCCTCTTGTTGAATTTTGCTTCTTTTTTTTTTCATATTGGGTGGTCACAAAAGAGAAAAAGTTTTGATTTTTAACTTAATTTGAGTGGTGGTTAAGTGTTTGATGAATTGTTGTTGATGTCCTTGGCTGTTGGAGCTGCATCAAGTTCCAGGAACATGGGTTTTGACAAGAACAAGGAGAAAGAAGGGAAGAGTAGTGGTGTTTATGATGAGAGTGACAATGAGGCAACAACAGGAGACAAGATTGGGAAGCAAATGAGTGAAGCTTCTGTTTGTTCAAATGAGGATGAAGAAGATGAAGAGGTTGGAGAGACTTTGATCCAGTTGGGTCCTCAGTATACCCTTAAAGAACAAATTGAAAAGGACAAGGTTTGCTTTTTAATTTTGATTCACATTTTACATTTTGTTTGTTTTTTGAATTGTATAATAATCAATCTCTTCAAATTATGTATGTTTGATTACTTGTGTTTGAGGTTATTAGGATGATGAGAGCCTCAGGAAATGGAAGGAGCAACTTCTTGGAAGTGTAGATTTTGACAACATTGGAGGTACTCACTCATGTGCTTTATTTTTTCCAGAATTGGGTTTCAGGATTTTACAATTTGTAATTGTAAATTTAGCTTGTTCAGGAAGTTTAACCACATGTTTCAGTTAATGTAAATTTGGGTTTTACAAGAGCAATTTAGAGCTGAAACTGTTTGATAAGTAAAATGTGTATCTTGATTGCTTGATTATTTGTCACAGTAGAAAACATAATCATTAGATGTTGGACATTTTTATCAATTCTTGTACAAGATGAAGAGGACATTGTCAACATCTAGTGTTTTTTTTTTTTTTTTTTTTTTGTTTTTGTTTTTTTTGTTTTGTTCTCCAACCGACCTTTGTTTTATCAATAGGACATACACATCAAAGAAAAATATATTGTAAAGCCGCTTTGTTTGATGTTTTTGTCATAATGATACAATTTTCTGCGTAGCATTTGCGCTGCACACCCAGTAATATTTTAGAAAATTTCTTTCGAAGCAGAAACTCATGAACCGGAAGTGAAGATCCTTAGCCTGTCTATTGTCGCGCCTGGTAGATCTGACATTGTTCTTTCTGTTCCTGAGGATGGAAAAATAAAGGGACTGTGGTTTACGTTGAAAGAAGGCAGCCTTTACAGCTTGAAATTCTCGTTCGAAGTCAAGAATAACATTGTATCTGGCCTTAGGTACACAAACACTGTCTGGAAAACTGGTGTCAAGGGTAAGTCATCTATCTATGCTCTCAAGTCATGCTGAAATTTTGAATTTCGAAGGCTCTAACGTGTCACTCATAACGAGTTCTATTTCAGTCGACAGCTCAAAACAGATGCTCGGAACCTTTAGCCCTCAGCCAGAGCATTATACTTTTGACACACCAGAAGAGACCACCCCTTCCGGCATGTTTGCTAGAGGATCATATACTGCTAGAACAAAGGTTAGTGTTGAAGTATCATACAGTTACAAATCGTATGAAATTTGTAGAACCCGAAAATTTTACTGTTGTACTGTTAATATATCAAGTAATATTAACATTTTCCTACCGTAATAGAATTGGGATAACAAATGGAAAACAAGTGGACTCTCATGCTCACTAGAAGAGTCTTTGGTACATCAGACTCGTACACGTTTATTAAAATATTTGCCAGTAAACTTTGAGTGCATTCAATATTACGATGCACTTAAGTCTATCGGTTTCAGTAAATTATTAGTGGAAAAGGCCATTTTGGTTGGAATTATACTTCAATTGTTCGTGCCATGTCTGTCAATATTTTCTCCAGGTTATGGACCACTTTGGATTGCATATGTATCGCTTGATGTAGACTTTTAACATCCTAGTTTTCTAAGTTTTTCCTTTGAATCTGCATTGTTGCCACAATGTGGTAACAATTTTGTTATAGCAGCTGATCCTTGTTTTCGCTTTTCGCTCTTTGCAGTTCCTTGATGATGACAACAAGTGCTACTTGGAGATCAACTATACCTTTGACATCCGTAAAGAATGGGCCGCTACTTAAACCTGAGAACGCGCGTATCACGTACGTAGGTCGCGATACAAGCTCTAAGGATCTAATCTCTTCTCTCTTTCGCTTCATGTTTTTTTGATACCATTGTCAGTTGAAACATATTCCCCTTTAAAACATTTTTTCTAAGTTGTTTCCTCCACAATTATCTTGACAACTCCATTCCTGCATCACCACCGCAGAATGAAAAGAAGACAAGACATGACTTTGATCAAGGCATCAAGGATGTCTTTGAATCACTTGATCAACTTTTTTATCTTCATTCATTTAAGCATAAAATTGTAATTAACGTACATTATCGGTATGGCAGCAGGACCAAGTTTAAGATATTTAATAGCAGGAAATGATCGAGTTTGATTCTTTAATTATAACCGAACGTGTTTCTTTGTATTATCTATTCTCTAAGATTCTTCTGTCGTGTTCTTTTTAGTGAGCTAGAGGTCAGGATAATAAAAAACAGACTTCGGAAATGCTATTTTGATTACATAATCGTACATGACAAACTATTATTATATGAATATATTAAAGATCCGGACAAATATAAAAACGGGTCTTCTAGCCTTCTCGTTAAGGTTGAGAAGTGAAGACTCGAGATACTCAAAATTCTAGACCTACCAAATTTGAATAGGGTACATAATCAGCTTGAAAGATCAACTTCAACTGCTATAGCTACTACTTTGACATCAATCTCTCATCTTACATTCAAATATAAAGTCATAGAACCTTCTCCAAATTAACATGTTTGGTTAATTAACACTAATCCTCAATTATAACCCTACAAGGCTTTAACCATATTACTAATCCAATATTGAACCGTCAGACCGACATCTTAACATCTGTCATTTTTATAGTGATAATCACCTTGATTAACGTAATTGAATCAAGTTGATTAAATTTGAACAAAGGGTCATGTGCTGAAATGCCAACCTATTTATAATTATAAAAATCAATTTTTTTTGAAATTGGCAGGGCACCTTCTTTTTCCTACAAAGACAAAATCCCACCTCTCCTGCTCTCCAAGTCAATCAATGTGATTAATCAAATTATCTTAGCTTAATTTGACCGCCAATCCCAATGAACTTCACGTGCTAAGTGTATTTAAATATCATTTAATTGTGTCAATTTGACACAATATAATACTAATAGAATTTTTTAAGAATTAGAAAAATAAAATCTTGTATAGATAATATGATCTTGTTGAATTTATTCTCTATGAATAGTTAATAAATATTTTTGTATATAATTTTTAAATTTTATTTTTAAATATACTATTGAATCATTTATGTGTGGATTTCAATATTAAAAAAAAAAAAATTGTCAATAACAAAATACATCACACCAATAATTACTTAAAAGAATCAAATTTAATTCTATTGTTTGAGTTGAATTAATTAATTTAAGTGAATGATATAATTACTTATTAAACTACATGATCATCACGTATATATATTTTTTAAACATAAAATCTTTTGTACATATATAATGTTGATCTCATTCTTTTTAATCCAACCGGAAAAAAATAATAATAATAAATCTTTCTTGGTCATTGTATCAAAAAATCAAAATCCTCAAATTAAATTTTGATTATGATAATTTTTATTTGTAATAAATGATTTTTTTTATTATTATATCAAATTATGATTTTTGTTTGGTGGGTGTTAAGGCTTAAGAGTGTCGGCATGAGTAAGACAGAAGGAAACGATGTCGTTCTCCTCGTAAAGTGAGCCGTGTATGCTAACGTAAACGGGAGGGGTGCGCAGTTTAGAAGTGGGTGTTGTTGCGCACGTTTTGCGCCGAATCATTTTGGGAGCAATATATAGTTGGCATCCGCCTTTAAGTGGGACCCAAACAACCCGACAGCCAATTGCTGGTTGGCCCAAATCTCATGGGTGGGCCCCTTTTATGACCCACTCTCTAAACAAATTCTCGGGCCACGATATTTTGATCAACTTTCTTCTCATGATATCTTTTATATATTTTGTGAAATTTAATTCACCACTCAGCAAACTTCTTTTTTACATTTATGTTTTTGTTTTGTTTTGTTTTTACTTTTATAGATTTGTCATTTTTCACCTAACAAATGGAAATGGAGTCAAAATTCTCGTGACTGTATTTATTGGACTAGTAAGTATACTTTTTGTTTACCAAAATATTCATCAAATAAATTTATTTATTTTGGTTAGTTCATTTTAGTGTTGATTGTCTTGATATTATATATTTTTGTATGGTTAATAATTTCATATATCTTTGACAATTAGAGTCATTTTAAAGCATCTCCAACAATCTCCCTTAGAGACCCTCTTAAATAAGGGTGAATATTGTTGTAAGGGGTCATTATACCGTGTTCCAACAATACTCCCACTCCCTTAATAATTTATTTATTTATTATTTTGATGTTTTACTTTGTAATTATTATTGTAAAACAAATTACTCATTGGATAATAAATGTTGTTGGGATTTAAAAGTTAAATATCTTGTGCTTTTCAAAAAAATAAAATAAATTTATATATGTGGAGCCCACTTAAGGGGAGACTGAAGCTACCTTTTAATTAAGAGAGTGAGTTCCACTAAAACACATTTAAGAGAGTCTTTAAGAGACATGTTGGAGCTGCAAAAAATAAAAAATACAGCTTCTCTTTTAATTAAACTAAGAGGGTTTTCAAGAGAGACCGTTGGAGATACTTTAAATTACTCTATAATTGAATTGCTCCTCGCACTAAGATGAGTGCCACTATTAAAGACTCCCTTGCTTTGGCTACTCTAGTGGTGTTGGTCTCAGATGAAGTTGTTCGTAGAAGTGCTAATTCAGTGACTCATATAGTCTTACACGACTAGCTCTTTCTTTGGAAAAGCCAGTGGTATGACCGGAAGAGATGCCTCTAAGCATTGTTGAACTTGTCCAATTAGACTCCTTTTCTTCCGAAATTTATCTGTTTGTGTTGTTCCGTGCATAATAACGCATGCCCCCATATATTTTACTAGAAGAGTTTGTAAATGAAATCAAGTTACGTTTCTAGAAATATAGAAATACCCTAGCCTTTTTTTTTTTGTGCATTTTAGCAACACGAAAACGATGTCGGTGCATGTTAGCAAGAGCACACCTTACAAGTTATCACGAGATAGCAAAGTTAATTTTTTTCATGATAAACTGAATGAGATCGTGACAAATTGACAATGATGGGGTATAGAGAGACACAGAGCCAGAGAGGTTGGTGGTGACTCACAGAGATTATAAAAAACTAATTAGTTGAAGAGTGATTAAGAAATGCCACCTTCCATATGGGACCTCTTTTCTTCAAAGTAATTCCAATAAAGCAAAACAATTAACTGCCCTTATCCTTCCTTCAAGAAAGTTTAATGAGATCCCCAAGTTTGGAAACACAAAATAAAACAAAACAATTCCATGAAAAATTATTTTATTTTTATTCTTTTTTCTACAGTATATTAATATCACCAAACTCTTTACAGTCTTTTTCCTTTTTCCTTTATATCACTTCACCACCACCAGCTGGTACCATCACCACATTGTTGTATACTTGTATTTTAGTTTTTAATAATAATTAAAAACACACTAATAAATCATCTTTATATAGTGTCTAGACATTGCAGTTTTCTGCTGCAATTATCATCACTACCATTTCTCTTCTTCTCTCCTCTCTGAATTCCTCTTGGTCAGGTCAGTGTCTGTCAAGCTCTCTCTGCTCTCATAGTACTTTTTTTTATTTTTTTGGCTTTGGTTCTTTTGTGAACTAGTTTTAGTTTCATGTTATGATTTTGTTTTAGTTTCCTCTTCTTCTTCTTCATTTAATAATGTAGTTCATGTTAATGAAAAAAGTTTCAGTTTTTATTTGTGGGTATGTTTAATTAGCTGATCTAGATCTATGCATTGTGTGGATGTTGACTACTCTTTGATCTAACACAGAGATTTGTTGACATTGGTTTACTAAGATACTGAGGTTTAGATATATCTGTTGCATTGTAGAGAAACTATTTAATGAACATTCAAATGGGAAGGGTTTTGATCTGAATTCTGCAGTGAAAGTTTTGATCTTTTTGAGATTTTTCAGGTTGGGGTTACTGGGTCTCTTCTTTAAGATGATATAAAATAGAGAAAGGCATAATTTTTTTTTTCTTTGCTTGATATGCATTTCATGCTTACAGTCTCCAGATTTCAATCTCTTAGATGGGTTAATCAAGATCTGATTTGGGGTTTTTATAGAACATATTTTTATGGGATTGGTAGGGAAAAGTTAAGATTTTTATCTGTTTCTTGATATCAGGGTTCTGATTTAGGAGTAATTTGATAGAACCTTCACTGACATTGTAGTTTGGTTAGATTTGCCTCATTGTTTTTGTGTTGACAAGCTGAGATCTAGTTACTGACTTGAATTCTTTTATTGCAGGAATTTGGAGAGTCTAAATATTCTAATTACCTCAAAAGGCAGCATAAAAACAATGGACAAAATGGAATTTTCAATGGTTTTCATTGCTATGTTGGTTCTGTGCTCAACATCAAATGCTCAGAAAGTTGCTAGTCCTCCCACTTTCAGCCCAACACCGGCGCCGGCGCCATCACCTGGATATGTGAACCTCACTGATTTGCTCACTGTGGCTGGTCCCTTCCACACATTCTTGAGCTATCTTCAGTCTACCAAAGTGCTTGATACCTTCCAAAGCCAAGCGAACAATACCGATGAAGGTATCACCATTTTCGTGCCAAAAGACGATGCCTTTAAGTCCCTAAAGAAGCCTTCATTGTCCAATCTTACACAGGACCAGCTCAAGCAACTGATCCTCTACCATGCCTTGCCACATTACTACTCCTTGGCTGAGTTCAAGAACCTCAGCCAAGTGAGCCCTGTTAACACATTTGCTGGTGGTGATTACACTTTGAATTTCACCGATGATTCGGGGACTGTCCACTTGAATTCCGGTTGGACCAGAACCAAAGTCACTAGTAGTGTGCATTCAACTGACCCTGTTGCTCTGTACCAAGTTGATAAGGTCCTTCTACCTGAATCAATCTTCGGTACCGATATCCCTCCAATGCCTGCTCCAGCTCCTGCTCCTGATGTTGCACCAACCGCGGATTCTCCATCCGAAGCAAGTGACACTACTGGTTCTTCTCCAAAATCTTCACCATCAAACTCCTCTCAAAGGATCATTAACTGGGGTGTCTGGACTCAGTTGGCTTTGGCAGTCTCAGGCTGGTTGGTCTTGTTCTTGTAAGAGAGGATTTCTATTGAGTACTCTTTTAATTTAAGTTACATTACACGGGATATATCCGGATTTGGTTCAATTGCTTTGATTTTTAAACCATTTTTTGATTACATATGCCATTGATATCATGAATGAGAATTATCATTACTGTTGTTATTATTATTCAAATTTCCCCTCTATGATTTTTACATTTGGGACTCGTTTTTTGTAAACAAGTTGTATACAGAAGATCTCAATGTGCTGTCAATCATATAAACAATGCATTATTGCTCATAGAAGTTAGAACATGCACTCAAAATTTTCTTTTTCATTTGTGTATGTGGTTTCCATAATGGGGGATATATTTTTCAAAACTTTTAATTACAACATTGATGACCCTTTTAGAGAAATCTAATTATCATCATTGACTGGAATAGTTGTGTTTAGTTTCAATATTGAGTTCTTGTTGCTTCAAGGTTGGTGATGTTGGCACTAACAATCAAATCAATTGCCACTTTATCAATATACAACTTATGAGCATGACAAGGTGGGTGTGTCTCTTTCCATGAATGAAAGAGATAGATGGCTTCTTGCATCAAGAAATTTTTTCTTTGACTCATTTTCAGGATATCACTATCACGACTAATAATACTATACCATGAGTTTACTTACAAACGAAGTTTTTAAATCTGAAAACGCGTCCATGGTTTAGGGTATTATGTATTTTGTTGCTGGTGGTATGTTTATATCAACATTCAAGTCAATAGTGTCTTCAATTTCACTTTAAAACACTACCATTTGAATGCAGATAACCCCATGGAACAAGTGAACTGAAAAGGACAGAAAAGAAAAAAAAAAAAAAGTGAAGAGCACCCCATGTGACTATGTGAGCTAGCAAGGTTACTTTGGTTTGGTTTGGAATATATATATATATATGGAGGTGATGTATTAACTATTCATATACCATGGACCACCAACTTTGTACTAACACAAATTGTTTTCACATAATTATGTGGCAGTTGGAGATCAATCAAATTCATAGACAATAATTACAGTACATGGTTAAATAATTAAACTGGAAAAGAAGCATCAACTGGCCTATTAGCTCAGTTGGTTAGAGCGTCGTGCTAATAACGCGAAGGTCGCAGGTTCGAAACCTGCATAGGCCATTTGAACTTTTTTTTTAACAAAAATGATTTTTATTCAAATGGGGCCTATCAACTGGGCTACAACTAAATACACCCCACTTGACTCGTAAAAAGCCTCTGATTTTATTAGTTTTAATCTCATTTGAATGGACTTGTTCGTCGACCATGGTTCATTCCTCCGTGGACGGTGGCAGCAGAGTGGTTGAACCGCCTTTATACTTGCCACGTTTCTGGCCCATCACTGTCCCACGTTCATGCATGACCCATGATTTTGAAACTTTATGATAATAATAATATAATTAAATAGATAAGATGAGGTTGGCTCGGTGATAGAGCCCCTTATACCCACACCACGAGGTTATGGGTTCGAGTCTCTTTCGCCCCTCTATAAAACCTCGAATTATTATAATATTTCAAATATATATATAATTAAATTGTAGGGGCCTATAAGACATAGCCGCCCACCTCATTGTGGTTTAAAGTTTGAACAAACCACCGGCCCACCGCCAGCAGATGCCGGCTTTTGTTTCAACTTTGGGTTTGGGACGAAGAATTGGCACTTTTCCAAGTTTGAACAATTAAAATTGTCATTTCAAAAAGTTCAAAATCTTCTCCTCTATTTTGGGACTCTTTGTACTTCTATGAATCAAATTTCAATAAATATGTGATTAATCATTTAAATAAAGTTCATTAAACCGTGTATAATTTGGTCAAATCATGGACATTTTTATATCATTTCACATTTACCAAAATTGGGCTCACAATTATAAAATTCCACAAATAATTTTATAGGTTATATAACAATTAAAAATATAGAACATCACCTTTTCTTTTTAACCATTATAATTAAGTTGAGATTTTAGGACAATGAACATGAAGTGTTATAGGTACAACTGGAGTTTATTATATGGCCAACCTCGTATATGGTATACCATATATATATATATATTTTTTTTTATAAAAAAATATTAATAAAAAAACAAATATTATTTTCAATGAAATAAATTTAACGGTCACACTATATAGAATTAGACCGGATTATATTGGATATCAAACTATATTTGATTGAATTGAATAACATAAAATAAAATTATGTTTGACGATAATGAGTTGGATTGAATACCGAATAATATTGAATTAGACTAGACTAATTAAATATTAAATTGTATTAAATTGGATCAGATTGATTGGATTTTGTATTTTAATAAATTAGATTGGATTTTCTTTGGACCGGATTGTATACCATATATTTAAATTTTAAGATTAAATAATGGAAAAGAAAAAACAAATAAATAAATCCAAAGAGGCATTTGTTAGGTTTCACTTTCACAGACTCACTCAATCAAAATTGTCTATTTCATTTCCTGTGTCTTCGCGGTTTCTCTGACCAAAACGCATTTCTCTCCTTCTTATTCATTCTTGCTCACAATCTAAACACCAACTATCAACCATTTCTCTCTCTCTCTCTCTCTCTCTCTCTCTCTCTCTCTCAGAGGAACATCCCAAAACCGTGACAAAAATAAATAAATAAATAAATAAATAAAAAATGAAGGAGAGCAGCAGCAGCAAGCTTTGATCCTCTGGATTCTACAAGGTTGGTTCTTTTTCGTTTCTTTTCTCAAAGATGTCATTTTTAAACATGGGTACGTTTGTTTTTTTGATTTCCTTTATTGTTTTACGTTTGGATTGGATTGGTTTTAATTTATAGAGAAAAGGGTTGTTCTCTGTTCTTTTTTATCTGTTAATTTATTTTGAGCGTTTATGGATCTGAATTTGGATTCTCTTTTCCTTTTTTATGGTTATTTGATTACATGCTAAGTTGTTAGAGCTCACTGACACAGTTTGGCAATCGGGTTTGTGATTTGTTCCAAGGTGGACAGAAGTTTATAACCCAAAAAAAGAAGAAGAAGAAAAACAAGGCCAAAATGTCTGCTTTTGTGGGTGTGCTTGTGTCTGATCCATGGCTTCAAAGCCAGTTCACCCAAGTCGAACTACGCACCCTCAAATCCAAGGTGACTTATACTCTGTTCAGTTTCATTTTTTGGTTTTTTTTGGATTTAATTAGTTGTTGAGAAGAATGGCTATTTGTTTTCATGAAATGTGAAATTGGGTTGCTTTGTTTTTTTTATAGTTTATTTCAATAAGAAATCAGTCGTCAGGTTCTGTCAAGGTGGCTGATTTGCCACCTGTTTTCGCAAAGTTGAAGTCTCTGTCTGAAATGTTTAAGGAGGATGAGATTAAGTCTATCTTGGGAGAGTCTTATAAAGACATGAACGAAGAAATTGACTTCGAAGCTTTCCTTCGGGTGAGTCTTCAATTTATTTCTATGAGGAATAATCTATAATTGCTTATTTGTTCATTTTCTTATTTGTGTTTATTGTGAATTATAGGTTTATATTGCCAAAAAAATTAACACTGTATATGTTAAACGAATGGAAACATTATAGTTTTAAACAGAATATTCTTGATTATAGGTTTTTAAACCTATAATTCACCTATAATGTTTAAAACATATTCTGTTTTGAACATTAATTTTTAAAACATCTTCCTTATTTTTTTTGTTTTTTTTGTTCTGTTTTGGTTGATTGAGTTATGTGGTGTCTTAATTATATCTTTGTGCCTTTGCAAACAATGAAATTTAAAAATCATTTAGTGAAAAATCGTGAATGGATAGGTCTTCCAAATTTTGTTTGGGCAGTGATACATGGCATATTTCCTGATATTTCTCTTTTTTTTTTCTTTTTTTTTTTTTAATTTTTTTTTTTATGGTTGGTTATGGTTATGATGAATGGAAGTAGATAAGCAATTTTTGGGGTTTTGTTAATTGGCAGGCATTTTTAAATGTGCAAGGCAATGAAAAGGCGAAATTGGGTGGTTCAAAGAGTTCTTCTTCATTTCTAAAGGCAACTACAACCACCACTCTCCATGCTATTAATGTATCCGAGAGGGCTTCCTATGTTGCCCACATCAACAGCTACCTAGCTGAAGACAAATTCTTGGCAAATTTTCTTCCTATGGATCCTGCGACAAATGATTTATTTGATCTTGCTAAAGATGGAGTTCTACTTTGGTAGACGCACAAGACCCCCCTTACCATTTTTTGTTATGTCATTAGTGTTAATAATGTCTTCATGTGTATTGATGCTTATTAGTTGCTGTATGCAGTAAGCTTATCAATGTAGCTGTTCCTGGGACCATAGATGAGAGAGCCATTAACACTAAAAAAGTACTCAATCCATGGGAGAGGAATGAAAACCACACCCTTTGCCTCAATTCTGCAAAGGCTATTGGCTGCACAGTGGTTAATATTGGCACACAGGACCTGGTTGAAGGAAGGGTAAGTCTAGCTAGCGCTGGCTACGGATTGGAACTTGTTTTCTCATGTTCTCCGTGGTTTGAACTTTGTCAAGGTTTTGACTTCTGTTCTTCAATGTGTTTACTTGTTGTAGCCCCATCTGTTGCTTGGATTGATTTCTCAAATAATTAAGGTACTTGACTATGACTTCTTCCTTTATATATATACCATATGATCCTACATAAATAGAACAAGCATGATGGAACCTTATTTCAAATTATAAGACAAAAGGTTGGGTTATCAATGATTGATTGTTTTATATTTTTATATGGTGCCAACATCAGATTCAACTGTTGGCCGATCTCAATCTCAAGAAAACTCCTCAACTTGTGGAACTGGTGGATGACAGCAAGGTAATGACATGTTGATCCATTTTCCACTTTTTGATGATATGAATGGTTGGATAAGTTCTAGTTATTCTATTCTGTCCTCAATGATGAGATGAGTGTTTTGTTCAAAATATTATAATCATTTGCAGGATGTGGAGGAGCTTTTGGGTTTACCACCTGAAAAGGTTTTGCTGAAATGGATGAATTTTCATCTGAAGAAAGTTGGTTACGAAAAGCAAGTTACAAACTTCTCTTCTGATTTGAAGGTAAGGAAGTTAACTTTTTATTTACGACAAAACCTTCATTTCGATTTAGAATTTGATGGTGGTAATTTCATTGTAGGCGTGGTTGTGATAAAACCGTTCTTTTGGTTGAATGGATTTACATGTGTTTCTTGTTGAATAAAATTTTAGAATTACAATCTTGCTACAAAAGTATTATCATAGCTTTTTCTGCACAGAAATAACCTTCAGTTGTGTATCCCAAGTTCCCAAAAATGGAGAAGAAATTCTGCAAACATGGTGCTATATTGTGCTTATGATGCCCTATCAATTGTCAAGAACATTAGTTGTAGGGATGAAAGTCTTTACACAATTCTTACTTATATTAGCAAGCAGCAAAATATGCATGGCATACTGTTTTTGAATTTTAACATTTCCTTTCTATATTGATGTCACAATCCTTTACATTTGCTGATTTGCAGGACGGGGAGGCTTATGCTCACCTGCTAAATGCTCTAGCACCAGAACTTAGTAGCCCCTCCACCTTGGATACAGAAGATCCAACTGAAAGGGCAAAGTTGGTTATTGAGCAGGCAGAGAAATTGGATTGCAAAAGATATCTTACTCCAAAGGATATTGTTGAAGGTTCACCCAATCTTAATCTTGCATTTGTTGCACAAATATTCCAGCATAGGTGAGCTGTGAATAATAATGTTTTCATTCAGTTTATATACAAATACATTCTTTATCATGTTTTATTCCATTCCCTTTTGTTTCTTACCAATAAACTATATCAGTTCTGACATGCAATTCTAGGAAATTTTCCTTTCTTACTCGAATGCGGCTGCTTTATTTTTTATTCTTTTGAAATAAATTCAAATTATTGATCTTCTTGCTTGTAAAAGCACAAACTGTATAGTCTTTTCGTAAAGAGTTATGGCTGGTTCACCTTTTTTGTGTTGATAAAATTCTTTCATTTTTGTTCCTTATTAGAAAAAGAGAAAAGAACAAACTGATTCTAGAGCTAATATAAGCAATCATCTGATTCATTTCAACTTCTCCATATTTATTTGCATTGATTTCCCCAAGTTTCACAGGGTCATTTTTATTAGTGCTTTTATTCACTTTTGTTGTACTGATATTTAGTAATTTTTAGTGGCCTAATCTGCTTGTTCAAACTCTGGCTTATTTTCTAATCAAGTGTAACCGGTGTGTGTTTTCTGTTGCAGGAATGGATTGTCTGCTGACAGCTCAAAGATGTCCTTTGCTGAGATGATGACAGATGATGCACAAACTTCTCGGGAAGAGAGATGCTTCCGTCTGTGGATTAACAGTCTTGGAATTCCTACATATGTCAATAATGTATTTGAGGATGTCAGATCTGGGTGAGGATTTCACCTAGTTTCCATAACAGTATATAACCCTGTCGAATTTTTATTGATGTTTACCATTTGTGCATGCAGATGGGTTCTCTTAGAAGTTCTTGATAAAGTTTCACCTGGAATAGTTATCTGGAAGCTGGCTTCTAAGCCTCCCATAAAGATGCCATTTAGAAAAGTTGAGAATTGCAATCAAGTTGTGAAAATTGGAAAGGAGTTAAATTTCTCCCTTGTGAATATAGCTGGGAATGATATCGTGCAAGGAAATAAAAAGTTAATACTAGGCAAGTCTTTTCCAACTTTGCATGTCCGCTTTACAACTGTTTTATCCGACTTATTAATGGTTCCTTTGAAGTTATTAGCCTGACCTATTTGTGAAGTTTTTTTTTAATCTTTAGTTGTGGTTTCTTTTTTCAATTTTATAGGACATAATGGAAAGTTACACTAATTTAAGTTTTACTACTTCACTTGAATATAAATCTGGGTTTTTGTGGATGAACCGTGTCTTTGTGATTTAATAAACCTTAACTTTTTTTTAAATGGGGTGTTTTTGAATCTTCTGAATTATTATTATTATTAGTTTTTAAAATTTTGGGAAATACTGTATGATCCTTTTGGATAAATAAGCAGTATGTATGCCATATTTATGTGTCATTCAAAACAGTTTTTACTTGAGCCTGCTTTTTGCTGCAACAAGAAAAAGACTAAACTCTTTTTTCTTCTCAGCATTCCTTTGGCAACTGATGAGGTTTACTATGCTCCAACTCTTGAAAAACCTGAGATCTCACTCACAAGGCAAAGAGATCACGGATGCTGATATTCTACGCTGGGCAAATAACAAGGTGAAGACGGCGGGTAGAACCTCACAAATGGATAGCTTCAAGGTAATCAAGTAAACAATTACCTTCATTAGTAATTAGATTCTACCCCATGAATCCATGATTGATTGTTTCGTTCTTTCTCAACCTTTTTACTTGTAGGATAAGAACCTTTCAAATGGGATTTTCTTCCTCGAGCTTCTTAGTGCAGTCGAGCCAAGGGTCGTCAACTGGAGTGTTGTTACAAAAGGAGAAGCTGGTATGCCATACAGTTTTATGTTTTTGAAATTATTTGTGTGCCTTGAATTTGTTGCAGTCTCGCTGATGAGAGTAAAAATAGGGAATGTGCCAGGCTTGCACCATTTTTAGCTCCCTATCTAGCAATCTAGCATTAGATGATATTTTACAAATAAAATGATAGTGTCTATACAAAGAACATAAAGAAAGAGCCTCACTTTGTTATTATGGATATTGCAGATGAGGATAAGAAGTTGAACGCAACCTATATAATCAGTGTTGCACGGAAGCTTGGGTGCTCCATTTTCTTGTTACCTGAGGACATTATAGAGGTATGGTTATTCTCTATTTGTTTTTAGGTCACCATACAAACTCCAATTCCCAATCGTTCTGTATTTGATTATTTTACTTCAAAAGTTAGAGCCGGTCTTGTTAAAGAAGAGTGAAAGGCCAGTGTATGTTGTTGAGTTCATTCTAACTGATAACCAGCTGAACTGGGTTTAACTTTTAACCTCAACCATGTTCATCATTGTGACAGGTAAACCAGAAGATGATCCTCATTTTGACTGCTAGCATCATGTACTGGAGCCTCCAAAAACCAGCCGAGGAGTCCGAAGACAACGAAGTTACTGATGGCTCCCCAATGGATGGTGAGAGCGAGACATCCTTGTCTAGGGAAGTCTCTGAATTGGCGATCGATCGATGATGCAGCCTCAGATTCATCTTCTCAGGTTGAAGAAAAGTAGGATCCGGATAATGAATGAGAAAAAGGGAAAAGAAAAGTAGAAATTTTTATTGCAGCCGGCGAATACCATGCTGTGCTCATGATGTAAGGAATAGTCAATTCTTTAATTGCTTGTAAACTACAGAGGAAACATCAGGAAATTATTGTAAATTTTCCTTCTGTAATTACAGTCTGGAGTTGTTAGGCATATTCTTTGATACAAATTTTGCATTTGATTATGCTGAAAGCTGAATAATGTGAGTCCGTGACTTGGGATGGCAAAGGATGGACAAAGTTTTTTACTTCCATCCTTATGGAATCAGATTTTTGACATATAAAAAGTTCTTGTCCTTTGTAAAAGCTATGCTTGAGCCTATGCCAGTTATGAAAGAAAGTTCATTTTTTTTTTTTAATTTCTTCAACTTCAAGTAATGATTTATAAGTGTTTCATGCCTGAATCTAATGTTCGCGGTGATGGAGGAACTGGACTGGCTCTGAAAAATGAAGGATTCTGGTTGTAAGATATATCTGTAGTTTATTTTGGTATTTTTTTTATATGGATGATTGGATCTGCAAGGCCGTGATTAGAAATTGTTTGGCAAACTTTAGACGAGAAAAGCAACAATCATCTGAATTGTATATACTACTATTCATACATGAAACTCAAATTAAAATGTATCTGTTCTATTTATTTATATATCTGGAGAAAGAATGTCTATCAACTTACAATTTTTTTTTGTTCATTTGAAAGTCAAGTAGGGGATATTCATTTAAGGCTATCAATGGTGAGTGCATCTGATTTTTCTTGTTCTGCAATTTGCATAAGTATCTCGAGGCGCTTGTCAAAAAGTAATGCACTGTCATCTCTCTCGTCTAGCTCACCAGCCTCAGCTTCAAGCCATTTTTCTCGCAGATCGTCAAGAAGATTTCCTTGGTCTGCGTTCATTGCAGCTCCTGGAGCACTTGGAGCAGTGGTGCGAAGCGAAGAATCTCCAGATGGTGGAGGTAGTGTCAAAAGCATTGCTCGGAATTCACACGTATCAGCAAATGTTTCAAAGTTATAAGCAATTGTCTCCAGACAATACTCCCGTATTTTGAGAACTCCATACCTACAAATGCATTTCGAAAAGTCAACAGCTCCGTAGTAACAAATGAGTACTCAACTACAGAGGTATGGTATCAATTGATTCAACAATAAGATGTAATTCTTAGCCGTTTACAAAGCTAGTTCTAAAATGATGAGCCATTCCTTATCTTATTATTTGGTCTAAAATAAGAATACACTCGAAAAATAACTAAAATAGATTCCCCATGGATGACCCAGTCAAGACTCTGACTCCGATGACTCTCCAGAACTCTAATATCGCTTCCCATTAAAGATGCAAGAAGAAGAACACGATTCTACAACTTCAAATCAACATCTGTATTTTTGAAAGCTAAAAGTACAAGCACGTCTATAGAAAGAAAAAAAAAAAAAAAAGCAATTATTTGGGGACATCAACAATCAAAGGTCTAAGACAAGGGTCTTAATCAAGAGTTGGCAACTCATTGTAAATCTGTGTCTAAATGTCTATAAAAGATTCTGAGATGAGAGAGAGCTACCCCAAAATCTAGTACTTTTCCCATCAAAATTGAGTCAATTTAAATTAGAATAAACTTATAATAATGTCAAAGATAAAAGTGAAAAGGAAAAAACAATGACAAGGAAAATAAAGAACAATATACACATACATGTCCGACAATAGCAGCCAATGGCACAATTCTGCAGGTGTGACCATTTCCAGATGCTGCAACAGCACATCAGCCACGGCACGCTTAAGAGGAAATAGCAAATATCTAGAAGCAGCATCAAACATTTCCTCTACCTGCTCAAACAATACAAGGAAAGTTAGACAACTATAACCTTACTGACACAAGCCATGTTGCTTGACAGACAAGATACCTGATCTGGGTCTATATCCTTCAAACCATCAGTGTACCTGAACCGCCAACAAGTCCAGATAAGTACCATGACAATATAATTAAAAACTGATAATGATTACAGGGTACAATGGGTACCAATAATACCCAGATCAATAATTATGCAATTAGGAAGCACAGTCTAGAGAAAAAAAAAATAGTGTTTAATCTAATTATCTCAAATCAAACATAAATTTTTTATGAAATAAACAGACAACACTTACATATATTCTATCATTTTCTCAAATGTTTCTGTGCTCAAATCGTGTTCTTCAATACATGGAAGGGTGTCACTGGGTAACCCATCATTTTCTTCAAGGAAATCCTTCATACGAGACAATCTTGCTTTGAAGTATTCCGACCTTGATGCTAAAATCACTTGATGGCAACGAAAAATCTGTTTATCAACTCTTACGCAAACATCAGCCAGATCATCAGTGGAATCACTCACATGCATTGCACTAACACTAGACGCTAGTTTATCAACACTGTTATCAAGATTGTGATTCGAAGTGGACCTTGCTAAAGAAATTTGAAGGATCCGATACAAGGCAGCAGGAAGCCGGTCCTCTTCAGGTAGCGACACGCCTTGTAAGATGAACCGTTTTTGAGAGTTGTCTACATCTCTCAGTGCTTTATACTCTGCATACTTCTGATGAATCAATTCTTTCTCAATAATTCTTTGCAGAGATTCACACTTGCATACCTTACAAATTCTCACAAGATCTTCCATGTCATCTACCGTAATCTCTAGTCTATCGGAATAAAAGAAGTGGATGAGGCTGTAAAGTGCAGGGTATGACAACTTTTCCTTCGAAAATCTCACTTCACTACGGTATTTCCAATCACTCTCAAACTTTCTCCTAAAGAATAAAGACCGAGCACTCAAAATGACTTTATGGGCTTCAATTGGTCTACCTTGCACATAAAATACGACATCAGGCGGGAATGAATTTGAAACGGATGCCCCATTGGAGGAAACACCAAGACCTACTGACAGTACCACGAATCAGATTATTTTAAGTCAATTTGGAGGCAAAAACAATGTACATCAACAATGAATGAAAGAGTAAAAAACCCAATTTTGCTGCTCCAAGTTGATTCATATTATACTTTTAAGTCCTCATTAAATATAGAATTTCAAATTTAGTGATTGGCCTAATCTAACCATTTGATATCCAGATGAGATGAGATAAGTTGATATGTCAATTGATTTGATCAATATGCAGAAAGTAAATATCTGGAGGTACTGATATCGTTGAAATATCTGAATTCTAGCACAATTTTCGATCTTTCCATAGATTTGAACCCAATATATCCACTGAAACCAATATTTTGCTGATGCAGAGTAAAAATTTTCTACCTTTTTTTTAGTCAAAATTAAAAATTGAGTTGATGCTATATTCATTTCTTGAACAACTTCAACATATATATACAAAATTCAAAACCAATCAACTTGAAAAATTGAATATTGTATCATGCACCTGTAATGCCGAGAATTCCCTCAGCCTGCTCCAAAAATTGGCTATTAGCTTCGCAACCCAAGAAAGTATCTCTCAACGCGGCCTGCAAGGGTCCCAGCGGCGGCGGCCTGGCTTCGAAGGCCTTCAAGAGCTTCCTGACCTTCAGGTTAAGCGCGGAGTAGTGGCACCTGTCGCCGTCGAAGGTGTGCTCGGAGCAAATCGCGCCGCTCTCTAGCAGCATTCGGGCGGCGTCGAGGTGTCCGGCGAGGCAGGCGTAGTAGAGCGCGACGGAGTCCCAGCGGTCACGGGCGTTGACGTTGACGAGGCCGGAGTCGAGGAGGTACCTGAGACGGTCGACGTCGCCGGCGCGCGAGGCCTCGAAGACGTCGCCGTTGGGGACCTTCTTGAGCGGGACGGAGGAGCCGAAGTCGGAGGCGTCGAGGTCGATCTCGTCGAGCTCCGCGTCGATTGTCATCGACGTAGTGGATGGCATTTTGGTGATTATTTCGAGTTTGAGGGAGTCTAGTTTTGTTCCAGAGATATTTCAACATTTGCTTTTTAATTAATGAAAGATACATCTCAACATTTGTTCTTTTATAAGTGAATGTGAGAATCAACATTCCATTACCAAATAGACAAATCTATGAATATAAGAATGTCATGTCATCGCTCTCAATGAGAGTGATAAGATCGGTTGATTGGGATCAAATCAATGAATACAAGTATCGAGATTGTGGGAGTGATGAGATAACAAACCATCTTACTAACGATTGTATACTCTTGAAGACATCATAATCGAAATTAGAGATATTTAATGATAACTATTATCGTTTTTAGCAACAATGATTATATTTGCTATTCATAATAACCCGTGATTGCGACAACATTATTATGGAATACACGATTGTATGCGACAACATGAATTTTATCATCCGGTTAAAACCAATCATGAATTTTATCATTCGGTTAAAATCAATCGATTGTTGACAATCCAACGATGGCGGTCAAATCTTTCACGTGATCAAGTAGCTATGGACCGATTGACTTTTCCGGTCAAAATACCAATATCCAAGACTAGAGGTGATCATTTCTTATTTCCCATGGTCTCATCAATAAGATTGCAATCTAGAGTTAAACATAAACTCGTTTCACTATTCTATTGGCACATGTGATTAATCAACAACGGCCATTAATCGCACCACAATATTCCCTCGCAAAGGCGGTTACAATTTACAAATATAACCCAAAGGCCACGAGTACGAGTACAAGTACACACTCTCGCTTCTCTGTACTCGTTTTTGATGTCTCTGTTAGATACTGTTCCCGCAAACGGTATATTTTTCTTCTTCTTCTTCAACTCCAACTTCAACACACAAAACTGTCTAGGGTTTTATATGTTTGATATGTTTTTTTTTGTTTTTGTTTTTGTTTTTTAAAATTTTAATTTTTTTCACTCACAGGTAACCCGTAACAGAGAGACTACTTGACTTGTGCGAAAAGCAAAGAGCACACAAAAAGTCACATTTTTTGCATTTTTTTAATCTGCAGTTTCTTCAAAATCATGAATTTGTCTAACTGATGCTTTTCTTACAACATTCTCTCCATTTAATTGTTCTCTTTTCATGTCCTTGATTTGCTTGCTTTCATTTCCATGCATTTTGATCTGATTTTGAAATAATTTTCATGTTTTTTGTGTACATTCACTGGTGTGTTTGGTTACTGAGTAAAAGTCTGAGAAGAAAAGGAGAAACTTGACAACTGTGGTTTGTAAATTGTAATTGAGAAAACAAAACAAAACAAAAACACCATTTTTTAAAAAAAATTTATTTTCTTGGTAGCCAAATAGTGTATATTAGTGGATACTGGACTTACTGTTGTTGTTTATAGATAATCCATGGATTTTTCGGATGAAGAAGAAATTGTTCCACAATGTGTATCAACTTACCATTTGATTGATCAGAATAACAATCCCATTTCGTTTGCTGAGTTGCCAATGAAATGGAAGGAGGATGATGAGGCTGTTGGTGGTAATTTGGGAATCAAAGTGTATTTACGCGGGACTACCGACGATGGTCTCCAGTCAGTCCACAAGCAGGTTGTAGCATGGAAGTTTGAACTTTCCTACCCGCAGCCGGAGATTTGGGTGCTCTCCAAGTACAAAAATTGGATACAGCTTCAGAATCCAAGAAAGAGTTTTAGATTCATTATCAGGACGATATTGATCACCGTTCATTGGCTTCATTTCGCTTTAAAAAATCAAAAGGCGTCTGGGAATGCAATTAAGGAATATTTGCGGACAAGCTTCGGGTAATATGGTTGACATTGTTTTGGTCTCCTATGAGTTTTTGTTTGTTTGCTTGTTTTTGAGAGGCTGACTATGTATTTTGCAGCTCCTACGAGGTTGAGCCTTCTGAGAGCGATTTGTTTGATCACATATCCTTGATTACAGAAGCTGCGAAAAGGGATAAAGATTTATCGAAGTCTAAGGTTTGTGCAAGTTCCTGTTTTTCTATTTGTGATTATAATGTGGAAGATATAAATACCCTCTTGTTGATTTTTATGTGCATTAGACTTGATAACTACATTACAAAAGTAAATAATCTGTTGAGATCCTAATTTTGCTTTTGGCTTATAACAAAGAAGCTTGATATTCAAATGCAACTGTAGGCAATAGGTCTCCTATTGTGCTGAATGACTTTAACATTAGAAGGTGACATGGTTATAAGACATTCATATGTGTTAAGAATTTTAGCTGCTGAAGTGTCTGTCAGTTTGTCAGTGGAGAAAATGTAAACATAGATGTTGGCTTTGATCATGAAAATGATCAATTCTGTCTTAGCATATAAGGATTTTAGTTTATTACTTTCATTGACATGGGTAAGGTGAAGCTCATGTACTCAACCTGGAAATGTTTTGTGAATAAAATAAAATTAATTGAAGGTAGTGTTTACTGCACATCGAAGATTTTCTTTTTTCAATTTTGAACCAGCCCCATTTCCCTTACTGGGTTCAATATTTTGTTTAACTTGCATATTATTCCAGAATCATTGCACTCCAATCTTCTTTACATTTCTTCACATGGAGCTGCCAAACTTTTTCACATTGTAGTCGTTTCTATTTTTTGCTTTATGCATACGTTGATACATATGAATGTATTTATTATCTGATACTGGGAAACACTGTATGACAATTGTTTCTTTGAGCAGTTCTTGGTTACTTTTATCGAGAAGATTGATAAAAATATGTCTTACTTCCATGAGGTCAGAATTATTCTCTCTTGCTTGTATATTATGTGTATTTCCTCCCTTAACTTCTCATTCTACTTTCTGAGAACCATTCAGATCTCTCTCGTGCTTGTATAAGAACTGAACCTGGTTAATTTTACAGGATGTCGAAACAATAAAGAAACCTAAGTTCATAGTTGATTCAGATGAAGATGAAGATGGTTGGAGTGAAGAAGAGGATTCCTTCGGGCTTTGTGCTATTTGCGATGATGGTGGCAATGTCCTATTGTATGCTTCTGTATTATAATCTGAAATAGTTACGTTGATTTTTTTTTTTTCTGCTTATTTTTAATAATAATCATCTATAATTCATTAGATCAAGTAGTTTTAGTTATTTAATTTTATTAATTTCTATATTGCCTTCTGTCATTCCTACATAAAATTTGCATTTATGGTGTAGAATTTGGAAATGGAGATATGCAACATGAAGATTACCCTGAAGTTTATAAGATGTTTAGGAATTGTGGGTTTCAGTTGAAATTTCAGGGTCATTTCGTTTAACTATATCAGTTTACTTTTAATTCCTACTAGGAAGGTTTTAAACCTTGAACCTACCATACACTTTGATTTCAGGACAGACTACAGGGTATGTAAGTGTAGAATGGTAAAAGTGGTGAAATTCATTTGTTTTCATCCTTTTAAATTGGGAAATGGTTTAGGTGTAGCTTTGTATTCAATTCTATTGAAAAATAGATACTTTTCTTATAGACAATTTAATGGGTTCAGGGCTTTGTTCATACAAGTTTCTATACTTTTTTTTTTTTTTTTTTTTTTTTTTTTGTAGTCCACAAAAGGTTTTTGAGTTGTGGACATCTTTTACACCTTTGTTTCTTCTTTCTTTAATGAAATCATTCTAGTTTCCTATAAAAAAAAATAGGAGGTGATAAGGAAAACCTTGTAAAATTGCTTACCAGCTATGTGATTTTTAACCTAATATTGGGTGGTGATACACTGATACGTATCATGCTCAAATAAGTGGCAGAATACAGGACGACTCCAGAGATATCCAAATTAAGCGGTTTTAGTGATGTGCAATGGAGATCTAGGGACGTGCCGGTTTGGAAAAGTGCTCAATGTAAATAGAAAATAAAAAAAAGAAAGAAAAAAGCCAAAAGAAACATGGATAGAAACATATGGGTGTATTGTTTGTTTTTTGATGTAGCCGAATGGTGCAACATGAATTTATGTAGCGAAAATGCACTTTCTCTGGGATCGAGTCTTAGTTAAGTTGATTTAAGTCCCCTAGCTAGTTATAAATTTGTGCACATTGTATTTATGCCTTGTTTATGACTGTACACAAGGCTGGTACTGATGATTTAATCGTTGCTGATCCAAGAATTATTTTCTTGGATATTACTTGTTCTTTTCCCCCGTAGTCTTACTTTAATATGTTTTGATATGATGCAGTTGTGAAGGGAGGTGCTTGAGATCTTTTCATGCAACCATTGCCCCTGGGATTAATTATTCATGTGAAACTCTTGGCTATACCCAAGCTCAAGTTGATGTATGGCTTCACTTTGTTTTCATAAATATCTAAGATTCCTTTTCTTTTCTTGTTTTACTCCTATTTATAGTAATTTGCATCTTGAAGTAGTGCTTCGTATATATGCAGGCGGTTCCAACTTTTATGTGTAAAAATTGTGTGCATCAGCAGCATCAGTGCTTTGCGTGTGGCATCCTAGGCTCTTCTGTTAAATCTTCCTGTCAGGAGGTATAATCTAATACAAGGCTATTGTTATTTGATTTAATAATCTTCATGTTTTTTACTTCGGTGAGTAATATATTACAAGTGAAAACTATTAGTGGAGAATTTGAGAACAGCTAAAATAAGAAGTTTAACATGACTATGGTATAAAAAATTGATTGAAACCTCTTAATGAACTGGTGTAAGACCACTTAGTACTAACATGCAATGCCAATTTATAAACTTGTCCGAACTTCTTTGGTTTATGGGATGTGTAAATTGTATTACATCACTCACCTGCCAGCGTTTGCACCAAAGGGATAAAAACAAAGTGGAAGGATTAAAGAAAATCAGGCGCATGGTATACAGTACTTGTGATCTTTATTTGCAGCTTTATTGATATTGAAATAGCAGTTTTTGTTAAGTTGCAACAAGGATCAGCTTGATGTCTTTGCGGAATGAATGATGTTACATTCATGGAGCAAGAACTGCTCAAGGGATTACAACATAAATATATAAGCAAATCTGGTTGTTACCTTAATCATTTCAGAACTCAGTATATTTTTTTCAGTGCTTCCTAAGTACAAGCTCTTTCATTTGTTTTCTTGATATCTCTTACTAGATTTGATTATTGCAACTGTTGTGTTTAAATGATTTAATTCATAATTTTTGCCATCTTTACTCATTTATTTGATATCTTCTACTAGGGGTTTGCAAAAAGTAAGCAACTTGCTTCAACTTAACCTTTTCTCTTTCATTTTCTTCAAGGTCTTCCCTTGTGTTTTTGCAACATGCGGAAATTTTTATCATCCAGGATGTGTTGCAAAGCTTCTCCACCCTGATAATGAATCTCTAGGAGAACAACTTCAAGTGGAAATTGCTGCAGGGGAATCGTTTACCTGTCCTGTCCATAAATGTTTTGTCTGTAAGCAAAGTGAAGATAAAAATGTTGATGACTTGATATTTGCCATGTGTAGACGTTGCCCTAAATCGTATCACCGAAAGTGCTTACCCAGGTATACCCTATAATCACAATTCTAAAGCTCTGTTAAAATTCCAAAATTTAAACATTTACTATCACATATGTTAGCAGCTTTTATACCAAGTCTCATATCAAAACTCCTTATAGTCATGAAATAAAAAATATTCTAATACACCTAGGTCAGTACCTCCAGCCTTAATAGTTTAGAGTACATTTATTAAAAGAAATGAGAATAAGACAGAACAGGAATGGTACCTCAGGAGACCAAAACAATAGAGAGCTTTAATGTCTGAGATAAAGAAGCTCTTTCCTCCTACTATTAAAGCAATGGATGGATGAAGAATGAAAGAATTAATTGCAATAATAAGAAGAAAATGTTTTCCTTGAAAACTGAAATAAGCCAAACCTTAAAACATTTGCAGAGATAATCATTATGCTAAAAGTTTTCTAGTGATTTCTTTGGGTATTGTAGAGAGTTGGCAGTATAGAGAATGGGAGGAAATAAATCTTAATCCATTAAATAGAAAAAGAAAAACTGTTCCTTTTTCATTTTTATAAATCATATGATCACACAATTAGGGTTGAAGTGGTAATATGAATATATATTTACAAAAGTCTTCTACAAAAAATGTGATGTCATTTCAGGAAGAGGTTTTTACTTCTGGTATATGATGCATTGGTTTTGTCTTCAGGGAGATTGCTTTTGAAATTACTGCTAACAATGTACAAAGGGCTTGGAGTGGTCTGCTTCCGAATAAGCGGATTCTAATATATTGCTTGTAAGTTGTGTTTCAAGTTATTTTATTGTAATAGCAGTTGTTTATAGATAATGCATTAAACGCATTATGTGTTGCCAAATTTATGAACCAGGGCACATGAGATCGCCGGAGAACTTGGGACCCCAGTTAGAAATCACTTAATATTTCCTGGTGTTGAAGGAAAAGGGAAAAAACAGGCTTCACAGTTGCTATCAGCTGAAGAGATGGTTGTAACCTCAAAACGTAGCCTGGTTTCTGAAAGTACAAATACAACTGTAGTGAAGAAGCGAAAACCTGTTGAGATATATAGTTGTGTTGAAGCTGATGTTTCTACTATGAAGATTAAGAAAGGAAGTTCAAAACAAGATTTATATTCCCAAAAGAACCCAACTTTGTCTGACACTGGTAGAAAGTCATTGAAGGACTCATCTGACAAAAGCAAGTCGTCTTTCAGAGATAATAGCTCTTTGTTGAAACCCGGATCATATGGGGTTAAGCCTAAGCAGCATAATATTGGTGGCACTAAAATGAAGAGCATAATTTCGGATAAGCCTATGAGTAAGAGAGTGAACAGCTCACAACCTTTAGTTGATGCAGAAATGGAAAAGAGGTGACTTGCTTTTTTGTTGATTGCATAGCTGTGAATCTCAATTTTCTTTTGAAGTGTTAAAAAGTTCATAACTTTGAAGTCAACAATCCACATAATATTTGGGATTGATTATTGAGGATCATCTGTTTTTCATGCACAGGATTTTGACTTTAATGGAAGATTGCAATTCCACAATTGATAAGGAAGAATTTATGAAGAGGCGATTAGCTCCAACTACTCACACATGCCACTCGAAATATGCATTGAACAAGGCCTTTACACAAGGATATGTTGATGGTTGTGTGAAGGTATATATTATTTGACTGCAGCTCTTAATAAGGTTTTTTTCAGGATAATTAGCTTTCTCTCTAACAAGTAAATGATAATTTCAATATGTTTGCAGGCCACTAAAACAGCTTTACATATGATAGAAAAAGGATATACCGTTGAGGAAGCTAAAACAGTTTGTGAACCAGAGACTCTCCATCAAATTTTTCAATGGAAGGTTTGATCCATCTTAATCCAAAACTTTTTGATATTATTGGTAGGTTCTTCATTGCAGGTTTTTCTTTGCTTCTGTTGTAGACTTGTAGGTATATATTCTTCATTTCTTCTTTGTATATCTTGCCACAATGTTTTCTTGTTGCAATTTTAATTGTCAAGTTTTTACCGTGACTCTCTCATTATATATGATCCTTAAATCTATGATTTATTGGGGACTACTTTTTGTTTGCGGACTTGTTTGTAGTTCTTGCCGATAGAACTTTCAGGGTAAAGTGTTACACATCATGAAAATGCTAAGGAAATTAACTTTCAATAAATTATAAGATTCAAGATGTGAATAACCAAACAACAATTTTTTAAAATTTTGAGGGTGGATATCTATCTCCATTCAAGTTTAAAGTGGTATTAATTGCTTCAATATCTCATATGAACAAAAAAAAAAAAAAAAAAACTAAACCTAGAAACTCCTGCAAAGTGAAAATAATAAGATTAAGGAACTGAATAAACAAATCCTAGAGTCTTTAAATACTATCAAAGATGAAGAGCAAGACAATTTATTATTGTTTATTTTTCTCTAAAACTTGAATACATATTAATAAAAGGAAGAACGAGAATCATCTTCTTTGCTTACAAATTAGCAAGATCTATATTGGACAAGGCATTATTTTTTATTATTTTTTTTATTTTTTTAAGCATGCAAGTTGAAGAGGTTAGACTTCTGTTAATGTGGCAATGAAAATTTGATGTCCTCAGTGACTTAGATGTGTATTTCAACTAAAGATATATTAGTAGAAATTAAAGCAATGTCAAGCATACTTGTATAAACATGCTGATTACTGTATTTCTATTCCACAGAGGAGACTTGATGTCTATCTTGCCCCTTTTCTCCATGGCCCGCGTTACACATCTTTTGGTCGTCATTTTACCGATATAGAGAAGCTTAAGGAGGTAATATGTTTTTTTATCGGCTTTTTGGTAAGCAATCAGGCTTCTACTGATATACAGTAAGTCACTTAAGACTGTTGTTCTCTATAGCAGACATTGAGGGGTACTGCTTTTGTTCAAAATAGCATATCAATGAGAAGTATACTGCCTGTGAAGGTGTGAATGAACACCTTCAGCTCAAAAACAGAAATCCGGACCTTTAGATCTCAAGTATAACGATGAAGTTGATTTGGCATTATGCAGTTCAGAGGGCTAGTCAAACATGTCTTGGCATGAGATAAGATAACATTACTGAGATTATTTTATAGTTTTCAAGTTGTTATAGCTTGAAGGACTGTGGTGTTTAGAATGCTTTTAACCCTTCTTTTACAATAAACCAGGGAAGAAAAAATGTGAGAGAGATTTCAATATAATGAAAACATCTTACAAATTTTGTATTCTAAAAAAAATTTGATTTTACTTTAAGGCACTATAGTCAATGATTGATTTCGAAGATTTGTCTTGTTAAAGAATGTTGATTTATCATAATATATGATTATTGTTCAACTCCGTGCATAATTCAGTATCATCTAGCTGGTTATATAAAATTATAGTGTTGTGTTAACGATATAAGTTGATTTGTGCAGATTGTTGCTAGGCTACATCAGTATGTGCAAAGCGGAGACACAGTAAGAATATATTTTCTTTTTGCATCTTTTCTTTTTGGGTTATATTGTTGCTCTGTCATTCTTTCTTTGCCTCATTATGTTTTTCTTTCCTGAGATGTATCTGCTTGAAGTTAAAGGGACATGACTCTTTCGTTAGTGCCTCTTTCATATGCCTTCTTTTTCTTTTTCTCCCCATTTGGTATTTGCATACATCAATGTGTGCCGACTTCACATTTTCGTCATGCATTTCAGAATGAGACTTAAAATTGCCGGGAATCTTAATATTTAAGTTCATTTTTGGCATTTCTAGATCTTAATATCAGAGAGGTATAAGACATCATATGATACTTGAGTATTATCTTGGACAAATACTTCACTATTGTGATAGACATTTTCTTGATATCTTCCATTTTGCCATTAATTTGGACTTTGGCTCTGTATTAATGAAGAAGGAAAAACATAATTCTAAGAGTTGGAAGGTAGTCACACCTCTTCATGCTAACTACTGAGACTATATATAGTTCATGAGATTGCTGGATCAAGAATAACAATTGAAGATTTCCCTGAAATTTTATCGTTCTACATTTAGAATCCTAAGTTGAAAATTTGGATACTCTTATGAACAGCCACATAAAGCAACTTTTGTGGCCTTTATTGGTTTTTCATTTTTCTCTTGGGAATTATCTGCTCTTTAGTTTGCCCTTTGTTTCTGTTGATAATTTAGTCAGCTAGCTCACCTGAGCGACACTTGAACAGGTTGTTGACTTCTGCTGCGGAGCCAATGATTTCAGTTGTCTGATGAGAGACAAACTTGAAAAAATGGGGAAGTCATGTTCCTTCAAAAATTATGATATATTTCCACCTAAGGTATAGTTGAGAACTATTTTGATAGACCTCATTTTGCAAGTGTTTTTGTTCTTTTTTTGATCTTAATTTACTGGTTTACAAATGGTGCAGTCCTTGCAACTAGAACTGTTATTAGGTTGAGATAGTAGTATATTGCATTGCTTCTAGCTGTTTTGCTCTCTATAAGATTTAAGTAGAACCCCTGATTTGGTCCCATGATGTCACTGATACACTTCATGTGAGACAAGTTGGTTGGATGGTAAAATTTCAAGTTACACCATATGTGAATAAAGCCAGATTGAACATTTTCCAAAGCAAGCTTATTTCGAAGTTTCTGCTAGGTATGCAACTAGGCCTGTGATACGATAATACTCATCAAGCAGGGATCAGCCTACGTCTAACATTGATCATAGTGGTTTCTTTGATTGTTGAAGCATTCTCTGTTTTCCTGTTTTTGCTTTCTTTAGTATTTCTACTAAAAGTCATATTGGTTCTTGGTGATCCTTCACATGCAGGATGATTTTAGTTTTGAACAGAGAGATTGGATGACTGTCAAACCAGAAGAATTACCAGATGGTTCTCAACTTGTAAGAGACTAAGAAAACTGGCATTATTTACAAGATGTTTAAATATATTAAAATCTAATACAGAAGCTTCATGTTTCTTTTCCTTTGTTTTTGCTACCAAGTAGATCATGGGGCTCAATCCTCCGTTTGGTGTCAAGGCGTCGCTTGCTAACAAGTTCATTAACCATGCCCTCTCCTTTAAACCAAAGCTTATTGTTCTTATAGTTCCTAAGGAAACCAAAAGGTAAGCTAACTACTAGTAGTTTCTCCATATTCTTATTGTCATTCCAAACAAAATCATACATGGTTTTCACGGTCCTCTCTCCCTCAATGTCTGTTTGCTTGCTTGCTGCTTAACCAGGCTAGATGATAAAGCTGCCTATGACTTGATCTGGGAGGATGATGATGAATTGCTGTCTGGCAAGGTATATCTAAACGAATAGCGTCAACTGTTTTTCCATGGTTGCCTTTTAAGTGGCTCATCGCTCATCGTTTACATTCTGTTTCCTTTTTCCAGTCATTCTACCTGCCTGGATCAGTTAACATACATGACAACCAGATAGAGCAATGGAATGTGAAGCCACCACCACTCTCTCTTTGGAGTCACTCTGATTGGACCGATAGGCACAAGGAAATAGCTCAAAAACATGACCAATCGTTACATTCTCGAAAATGATGTCTCCTTAGCTTAAATCAAAGGATATACTTGCAGTTACAGATGCTGAAAAGCAAAGCAACTTGTGGTGGTGAAAGACTACCAAATAGTTTTTTTTTTTTAATTTTGAAAGGCAGATGATTCTATAAGCAAACAATTCTAGAGAGCATTTCTGATTTCACCTTTATGCCCAAAATAGAGGGCATGAAGAAAAAAAATCCAGAAATTCTCTGGATTGGAATGTATTTCAACTGTTGTATGCTATATATATAGAATGTATCAACCTTAATTTACATTTTATAATTACCACCTACATCATCCTGGAAAACCAACAGACAATCTCTTCACATGGTTCTTCAGATCTTTCCTTGCTTGGAGGAAAGTAATAAAATAAAAAAAAAGAGTGAGAGAGAGAAATATCGATTCATTGATTCAATATCAGTCTCCCTCCCGAGGGGCTACATGCCCCTGCATGGATATGAATGTCTGATAGAGAAGAAGTTTGATCAAGTTTGGACATGAACTCTTACTTATCATCATCCATTTTGAGGGTATTTAATCGTCGCAATCTCTGGTCGAGTTCTGCCATGACTGCTGGTTCTTGCTTCTTCCTTTGCTTCGATATGGTGTTGGTTGTCATTGAACCAATCTTGTCAAATGCAACCTGCAAAAAAAAAAAAAAAAAAAAAGGATTAATATAATGCGTCTTGAAAGGGGAAAGCTAGCACAATAAGTTCACAAAATCTATCGGAAGTTCGATTAATATTAGACAAAGAGAAGATTCTGGTCCCTAGCTAACATGCTCAGTTTAGACTTCACTAACTAACCGTTTTCATGGTAATGTCTATAATTTTTTTCTGAATTACTTAGTCTTCCAAAAAATTTTGTCCATCAAAACATTGCCTTGCTAACGGAGAAGAAACCGATGGATAACTTATACATTCATTGGCATGATTTTCGCTAAACAATAACAAAGAAGAAAAGAGCAATGGAAGATCTTCTTACTGTCAATAATTCCTCAGGGTCAAAGAGGTGATGAGTGGTTTTCTGTAAAATGTTAATTACATCACCAACATGATGTGATAGAAGCAACTCATTTTCTTTCATCTGCATAAATTAGATCATGTGTTACTGTCTGATGAAAACAACATTTTCCAAGAACTGACATTCAAGATACTTATAATAAACTTGATTAGGAAAAACAAAGCATTGTGAAGGGTTTAATAGCAAGAGCTAAAGCACCTTAAATATAGCCAAAGCTGCGTGAAATAGGACCTTTGCCCCTTCATAGAAAAGGACATCCCACACCCGAAGAGTTGTCTAAAATTGGAGCACATGGAGAGCAGAATTATCAGTAATAACACAACTTCAAGTTAAAGCAGTGAATTCCATACAAACGAAAGAGGAGAAATCAGCATTTGTCTAACCTCCGAAGGCAAACTCTTAGAAAAGAGGCATAAGAACCACTCAGTGGCAACAAGGGAGACATCAAACTCTAATGCTTCCAAGTGAGCAGCAATCCTGCAGTTATCTTTTCCAATTTATTACATGGGATAGTGATTAAACATAACAGAATGTCAGCAAAGTCGGAAATGGGAATGTACCTTGGGCACTGTTTAACGAGCAGATCTTTGAAGACCCTTTGCTCAACATGGCATCCTGATAAGTTAGTTGTGTAGCAATCATTAACTAAGACGTTCTCCAGAAGAACTGCAAGCATCCAAAAAGCATCTTCCTCAGTTTTCATCACAAGCAACAACAGAGCCGCAACATAATTCAAGCCCTGCGCCAAGAATATTTTTTTAATATAAAATGAACTCAAAATATAATGTGAGATGAGGCAATGTGATTGTTGAAAAACAAGGGCAAAGTAGGCAATAAACTCATGAGAAATTCCTAATAAATTCAATAAAAGGCGAGGGTTGTACTAAGTTTGAATAAACTGAAACTTCAGATGTGTCAAACTTTAGCAAAAAGATCACAAACATAAAGCATAAAAGATAAACCTAAAGACTGATACATATATCCATTAAGAAAAAAAAAAATGAGATAACGAACTCACCTGACAGTAGCCAACATCTGAATCACGGAAAGAATATCCAACAAGAACACGTCGAAGAGTGGCATGACCCTCGGGGGTATCCAACCATGGATGACCAGGGAAGGTTCGTGGCAGATCCTGCATGCATATACAAAGAAGAGTAGCAAAACATGAAAATGCAATTTTGATGGCATGACAAACAAAGTCTAGTATCATTGTCTCTAGGAAATCAAACCTTGAAATAAAAAACAAACAGTATTTTAAAACCGATTACAAATTACCCCTCCCACCCCTTCAAGAAACTTGCACTTCATGGTATCGCTTCCTATGCTCTAACATCATAAAGCTAGTTGATAACCAACATAAGATTGTTTCAGAATCATAACATTATTCGGCATAACAGATATATACTATTCCTTATCGCGATTCAACTAGTTCAGATGAGACGGCAAAGCAATGCCACACCTAAGACACATTTTGAGGACATTTAGAGACTGGAATCTATTTTCATAGTGTGAATATGAAATTAAGATAACAATAGTACTACTTTCACAAGGAGAGAGGACAGGATCGAATATCCAGAACAGTTTCTGGCACAAATCTTCTAATTGCACCAAGGGCCACACAAATACATACCACTTTTAATCCTCAAGAAAGACGTCATGCTTTCAGTAACTAACCTTCCACCATTAAACTAATCAAAGATCATTCGTGAAGAAAATGCAACTTTGACCATCACAATTCTGCATCAACAATCCATTGGCCTCAAAAACCCCAAGACAATAAAAATCTATTGTAAGTTGCAACTAATTACAGCCATATCACTTCTCAATCATTGAAATTTATAATCTATCATACAACAATGCATTCTCCATAACTATTATAGGGAACAACTCCAATTAATGCATTTTTGGATCTGTCTTGTCCAGATAACACACATCCAATATCCTAAATCGAAACATCAAGCTCAATAAATCCAACAAACATTTGTCATACCAGACTCTCTTGGTGCAAACAACATAATTTCTAAAAGGAGGTTAACCCCAGATTTATCATATGAATCCAAATTCTGACATAAACAAAAATAATAATAATAATCAGTCACAAGAAAACAATCCAAAATGCACTCACATGATCAATCTGCTTGGTAGCAGGCGTGACCTTGTCTTCAACAGCCTTTATCAAATCATTGTAATAACTATCAGGCACCGTGGACTTCTTCTTGGCCGCACCCGAAAGCGAAAACCAAACCTTAGGCCTGAGCACAGGAGGTATTCCCTTCCGTATAAGCCTTTTCAATGTGATTGCATTGGCCAAAGTTGACAGCTTTAGTGATGATTTAAGGGCAATTCCTTGAGATATCGAGACAACCTGAGGCTGCAAGTACCAATTTGCTCCTTTGCTAGCCTCCAGAGCCCACCAAACGCGGCCTTGTTCTCTCACTTTCTCTCTGACCTCGTTTAAGATATTGACATCATCAACATTGCCTTCCACTGTGAACCCATAAAGGTCTTGGAATTTGACTACGATGTTTGCTCTTCTGGCATGGATGCTTGGTCTCAAGTATGGAATCTGTGACTGCAATTCCAGAGCCAGGTCTCTGTTGCTTTGTGCTTTGTACATTTCTTTTGTGATAGATCGACAAGGGTTTTTTTTTTCTTCTGGGTTGTTTTATAGAGATTGAATGAAATTTGTCAAAATGAAGAAAATTTTACAAGCTTGAAACCATGAATCAGTCAAATTATGGAATACCAATAAAAATATTAAAAATGAAATGAAAATACAGAGAATTGAAACGGGTATCTCATAATTTGGATGTATAGAATTGTTGTGGACATTAAAGTGCCATTGAAAAGATTGAAATTTCAATACACTGATTCAAAACAAAAATAAAAACTTAAAACTTTTTTCCTTTTCAAGTATGCTCCTTTGAAAACAAAGCAACCCGAGAAAAGGACAGTTTTTTGTAAAAAAATTTTTTTTTTTTAAATACACACACACACACAAAATCAAAAACCCAGATAACAGATCTTCCTGCAAATGCAAATGCAGAGGAAAAAAAAAAAAAAAAAAAACCTAAAAGAAGAAGAAGAAGAAGAAACGGAAAAGGTTCTATAAAAAGAGTCAAGTTTTTCAAAGAAATGTTGATCAAAAAAGAAGTTAAGAGAATGAAAAAGACCCGATTTTGAGGGGGAGAATCCAAGCTTGAAATTTACGGAGGACACAACGGGAAAATAGGGAGGGGCTGCAACTACATGTTGTGTTTCTCTTCTCTCTCATTTAGGGGAAAAAAAAAAGATAAACAAACTGAAGAGGCTGACTGAGAGGGGTGCGGTTGAAAAGAATTCAAGTTTTCCGGGGTTGGTTTGTAATTAATTTGAATTCTCTTTCTATATATAAAATTTTGGAACGTTATAGATTTTCTAGAGTGGATGGATATTATAGAGAAAGAGACGTTGATGGTGCTTTGGAGAAAATGGTGAGACATGGTAGGACATGGTACTGTTGCGGAGTAGGTTAACATTGCTTACGAGCTCGATTTTTTTATGACTATATTGCCCCTTGAAATGTGATGGGATGCTTTTGTGATTTCCAAATTTGCCCTCATGTCTAATATCGATCATTACAATAATACTGTTACTTTATCCAAATTAATGTGATGTCATATCATTTTGGTTCTAAATTTAAACTGAAATTTGGATAAAGTAACATTACTTTTATTACAATTTTAACATGTTTGTTTTAGACTTTTAGGGATTTTAACACCAAGTTTCATGTCTTAAATGGTTTTTTTTTTATCTACTCATTTATTGAAAAGAAAATAAAAGGGAGAAATAGTTGTTAACTTATGGTTGAGGGAATATTTAACCTTAGAAATTGGATAATAAAATTAAAATTATACATACTTTCAAGACTTTAAATAATAAATCTTTTGTTTTTATTTCATTTAAAACATTAAATATCTCTATTTATAGTCAAAATAACCAAAAAAAAAAAAAAAAACAACAACAACAACAATGCAGGTAATGTTTTAATGGTCTTTTTTTTTTTTCTTTTCTAAGAAGATGGTTAAGTCTGTTAAATTTTTCATAATATAGATAATTGAATAACTTTTCTAGAGAAAATAGTTAAATTGGTTAAAACTCTGCTAATGAAAAAAAAAAAACACCTATTATTAAATCTTTCCCCAAAATTAAAAGAGACATCAACTAATCTATAATTACTATATAATTTATCATATATTTCATAATATTTACATTATAATTATAAATTATCATATAAATTATAATGAAATTTTTGAGACGTATTTTGAGAAGTGTTTTATTAATATTTATTATATATAAAAAAAAGAGTATTTCAAGATAAAAAGAAAAAAAAAAAAAAAAAGTCAATAATGTTATTTTATTTAAATTTGAACACTAAATTTGATGTTTAAATTTCATGAATCATTGATTTCTCTATATTAGAAATGAATGATTAAAATTAATAGGTTTAAGTGATGCTAAATAATTTAAGCATTAAATTTAAACAAATCAACGTTATCAAAAAAGAAAGAGGAATCAAAATCCGAGTAGGTTAATTTTGACTAATTAGTTTTGCAAAGGAAAAAAAAAAAAAGGGGGACAATTTAGTCAATAAAGAATAAAAAGACGCGTTTTTGGCTCCGTAGAGCGGGAAGGATGTACTAGTAATTGAACAGCTCAGATGAATTAGGTGGGCCCCCCTCAGATGATTGCCTGAACTGGTGGTGGCGAGCTGGCAATTTGGCCCACTCCATCACCGCTTATTATTATTTATTTAAGCATATTATTATTATTATTTAAACAACTTGTTACAGGGTAAATATCTCCGAGACATTCAACCCGTGCGGCGCCCCAATCCGTTGAGGCCAGCATTTTCATCCAGCGCCTATTCCTCGATACTGACTTACATAAATTCGAAATTTTTAAAAGAACTAAAAAAAATCGAACGAACTTATAATCTTATAGTGTAAGTGTAAAGGATTTATCTCTGAACCAACCTCATCTCATCCACCGCCGCCACGTCAAACGTGTGAAAATGTTAAGTTGTCACTTGCGAGCTTTCTCTTGAGTCTTGATCGACACACGAACATGATCAAGTTCAAGTCCGATCGAAAGAAAAAGACAGGAGAAACTGTTTAGAGCTTTTTCAGACGTTTGATTGATTGTGTCTCGTCTCTTGCAATTTTTCAACAAAGAGAAAAATTGCAACAATATTTGTTTTTATTTGAAAATTTAATTAAATTTGTTGGGATATTTATAAATAGACAAGTGTACACTTCTTGGAATTGGGCCGGCTTTGCATGAACAAAGAAGTGGGCCGGTCAAGTTTGTGGGTCCCACTGTGAAGTGAAAGTCCAATGCTTTTTTATTTTTTTAATTATTGGATTATTAGAAGAATATTTCCTTTCGATCTGTGGAGAATACACTGCATTAGATTAAGAAGACAAGGTTTCACAAGCCAAGTGTGCGACAATGATATTGACTTCATATTGACTTAGGTTACATATAATCACTTTTGTAATAACTTTTTTTGAGGATACAAATGAGGGTGTATAAGTGTATTGGTGATTGGCTAATATTCTTCGGAGGATGCATATGGAGTATCCGGCCTTTTCTTTGGGAGATAGTCCTCAGAGGTTGCATCTGGAGTTCTCTATCTAGAAATAGAATAATAACAAACGGTTAAGGTGACCAATGAGGAATGTTGGCAACACCCCCCGATAGACTGATACTTAAATCAGTACTTGAGTAAATTAGATGCATTGTAAGTGTAGAGGGTTCTACTCAATGATAATACATTAATACTTAACTCTAAGTGGTATTTATAGGTTTATTTCTGATTATTTGTTATGTTGTCAACACCGTTGTGAGCGTAGAGGAACATTTGTCTGGTTACGAGTGACAAGTGTCGTTTAGGTAGTCATTCTTTGAAGGTGGTCATCCTCTTAACTTTGAAGGTGGTTCTGATGGATATTTTATTGACAATAACTTTTATAATAAAAAAAGTGCAAACCTTATTAGGAATCCGAAGGGAAAATTAAAAACCATTTGAGCTATATGAGCTCTAATTAAGTAGATGCAGACGAGTGTGAAAATACAGTGAAATTAAATTGATTGCAAAAGGGGTCCCTTTTAATTATGGAGATAGTTTAATTTGTAGTGGTCCATCTATTTGATGAGTTCATGGTCCATGGATAATGGATCTCATGACATTTGTATGCTGTCTGTCTTGTAATTATAACTTATAAGAAAACGAGAATTAAAGTTTTTCATGAAAATACAACTCATATAACTACTCTATATAACCATCATAAATGATGTTATATATATATATATATATATATATATATATATATACATATATCTTATAATAATAATTTGCAAAACCATGCATGTCGTATTGAATTTATCATTTGATTTGTATTTTTACGAATAGATCAGATACAAGACTTTTTGCTTCTCACTTTTTTATATATACCACTATGATACCGTGTTGCTTGGAATTCACACATTTCCACGTTATATAATATATATATATATTACTATTCAATCTGATCAAGTGATCATCCATGATCAGATTGAGAGGTTTTTGTTGATTATTAATATTCAATTCAAAGAAACCATGCTAGAAAAACTTCTAATTCAAACACCATGCAAATCTGAAATCTTAATTATTATAATCAAGTTTGTTAAAAAAAAAATTTAATTAAAGACTACTTTTCCACATTTGGATCAAAACCACTTTTAGATAATCAAAAGTTTTTAATTAGCTATAATTTATATATATATATATATATATATATATATATTTATATATACAGTTTCGTTTCTATCAATGCATCCTGATGTAACTTTATCAGGATATTGAATGTGAACCACTCATTTATAATAGTGATTTGACAAGTGTATACATACCAAGTGAAAGTATGTAAAACGAATGGCTCACATTCAATGTTTTTATATAATTCTATCAAAATAAACTGATAGGAAATTTTCTATATATATATATATATATATATATTTTTCTATTATCAATTCGAACTAATATAAAATATATCAGTTCCTTATATGTGGATCATTGGATTTAAATACTTTGATTTTGTTGCATGTACTTGTTAAAATATTTTTTAAATCCAACGGTCTACATACATAGAACTGATATATTTTATACAGTAATACTACACATCTCACATAAAATCCCACATTTTTCATCCAATACATGTGGCATGTAAGATGTCAAATTGTGAGTGGATACATGAGGTAGGTGAGATAAATAATCATTAATGTGTATCAACTCACAATTTGACACGTTACATGCCACATATAGTGGGATGGAAAAAGTGAGATTTTAGATGGAATGTTTAGTATTTTTGTATTTTATATCAGTTTGAATTGATAATAAAAAAAAAATTATATATATTAATTAAATAAAATAAAAATGCTTGTGGTCGAGATCATTAAGAGATATATATATTTATATATATTATATATGTATCAGAAGAAATACTAGAAATATTTAAAAAAAGGAAACCTATTGCTTAGGATTGAATCCTTCCATAAATTTAAGGGGTCCCCTTGTACTCAATGAATTTCAATATATAATTTCTTTATTGTCTTTAGTATTTGATCACCTTGTTGCTACCAACCTCCTATCTTTAGCATAAAGAAAACAAGAGCGCACACACACACATACATATATATATATATATATATGGAACAGTACTTAATAGGTACAGAATTCTGCTAAATCCTAATTTATCACATATTCACAACTAATAAACTGTTTAATTTGTAACGTTACAATTTACAAAATAATTCATGTTTTTGATAATACAAAATTTCTCACGGCAAAATAAATATACGAAATCTCGTACCAAATCAAGGATAGTACTTTCTACAATGTCACTAGATGTGTATATATAACTGTATGTATATATATATATATTATGAAGATTTGTATAGTTAAAATAATGTCACCGAACTTTTATAGACAATTCATAAAGTTAGCCCTAAAAATCAGTTCACAAGTCTACAATAGTCTATTAGCTTCTAAAATTTCATAATAGGTGAATTATTGGTTAAATTTGTTACATATCTCATGTTATGAGGATTGTTGAAATTCGAATTATCTTGTGATAGTTACTGAATATTAGATATTATGAGGGATACATGGTCAAATGGGTTTTCTTTGTTACATTATATTTTATTTAGATGAAATAATTAGTTTACATTACCAAATACCACGCGAAAATGATATATCACTCCTTTAATTCCATTTATACAAATTCATATAGTTTTATAATTATGTTATTGTACAAAATTTGTATAATTACGGAAGCCATTATAATTAGTCATCGAATTATAATCTAAAATAAAAGTTAACAAATATTAAAAATTACAACATGCTGTGTTCTCAAATCTCAACAATATATATATTATATAGTAAGCAAAAACGTGAGAGTGTGTATGACAGCCATACATATTTGACTGAAAATGGTGTTGGAAAAATTAATTAATTATATATATATATATATATTATTTAGAAAATGCAACATCAAATTTTATTAAATCGATCTCTTTTTTTCTTTTCTTTTTTCAATAAAGAGTACTACATGAAGCCACGACCCCACGACTTGTTATGCTTGTGCTAGGACTTAGGATATGCTTTTAATTTAATAAGAGATGCATGTTGCTTGTTTTCTCATTAAAAAATAATAAAAAGTTGTTGAACTGCTCATAAATCAAGACAATATAATTCAATATGATCTCATGTATATAACAATATTGAATTTGGATTGTGCTTCTTATGAGAAATGTTCAACCTTTATCAATCACATAATATAACAAAGACTTAATAGCACTATCCCCCCTAAGTGTACGTTAAATTACAAATTGTCCTCTAAATGTTTTTTTTCGACAGTAAACCTCTTAAACTCTCATTTTCTTATCTCTCTCGATCTCGATGTTTTGATTTAATTAAGATCTCTCTCTCTCTCTATATATATATATATATGTTTTGATTTAATTAAGATGTCTCTTCTAATGATACACTAAATGTGAAGACCATATATATACTAAAAGATGCACCAATAGTCCAATACATTTCTAAAAATGTCAAATTTAAAATTTTCAATGTTACATATTTCACGTGATAGTAAAACTTTCCAATATTAAAATCGGAAGATTTATACTGTATAACAACTAGTGGTAGTACTTAATAGAGTGTCACCTCTAAGTACACGTTGGAGTTCATGTCCCATTCCAAGTTGACATTCCAAGTTAACGTGAGGTTGAGGTTCAAGTCTCATTATTTGTATTTTAGAAGTATGTATTTGTAGTTTTCTTTTTTTGGTATTTTGAAAGTATATTTTTCTTATTAAGAGAATAGATATCCAAACTGTACATATAATAATAACGGCTGAATAAACACTTTTACAAACAAAAAAAACCACATTTGACGGTTTGTAATTTTATATTGATCCATATATAATCCGGTGCAAGTTATTAACAAATTTAAGCATTTATTAATATATATATATATATATATATATATATATATAACCTGTGATATGTGTCGTTGGACATTAAAACTTCACATGAAGGCCATGCCTCTCTAGAGACTATATTGAATGGATTCATGACTCTAAACCGTAAACCCTAAGCATATTTTAGTTTCTTTGCTTTAATTTGATCTAATTACGAATAGATCCAACTAATTTTAAAAATAGATAATGTTGAACTTTGTCTAGAAGCAAAATTAATTTCCAAAAGTTTTTTAAGACTTCCGAGGAAGTTTGATATTCTTAAAGGAGGTTAAGGACAATTTTCAGAATTTTGAGAACTAACAATTTTTTATCTATTTCAACTAAATCTCTAGGGAAACATGGGCCGGGTTTGTAACAATTGTCTACGATGAATAGTGCTTATTGTATTATTGAACAATGCTATTAAAACATGGGCTGGGTTTGTAACATTTTCAACTATCCGGCCTGGTCCATTTTACACCTATGATAGTAGACTTATAGTGTTTATATGTTTTTAGGGGATGAGATATTGAACTTCGAATATCAATTTTTTTTGAGGTATGTTGTCACCGGACATCACATTTTATAAATAAATATATATATATATATATATATATATATATAATTTTTCTATTGTCAGTTTTATATCGGTTTTTTATATGTAGGCCATTAGATTTAAATACCTACACTTGTTAAAGCATCTTTTAAATTTAATAGTCTATATACAAGAAACTGATATATCTTATATTATAGTTCGAACTGACAATAGAAAGATTGTGTATATATGTATGAAAAATGACACCGATGTAAGTTAGAGATCTGTCAGAATCAGACGCGATAAAACATATGATTAGACTTTACAAACACGTCCATAATGATCTATTAAAACCTAATGTGATTAAATGTGTGATTAGATTTTATAAATACAATCTAAAATAAAATTTTATAAACACGGTTTTAAATGTAACTCTCACTTTACGACATCAGGTAATGTTTGTACACACTACGGTCAAGTAAAAATCATTGTGCAGCTCTCCACAAGCGAAATGGCCGTACTCAATAATCATTAATGTCAAACATTATTTAACAATTCCAAGTTTTTAAGTTTTAAGTTTTAATCAAAATCTTTATTGCATACAAAATTCCACGGCATTCTTGTCGTTGAAGATTCAACATTGCCTCTCCACTTTGTATTTCCCCAATAATAATAATAATAAAAAAAAATATATAATTGATGTTTCTACACCATATATAAATGCTTATAAAAGTATGTGCTTGATGAGAGTAAATGAATTTTATTTATATTATATATATCGTGAATGTGAACATCGTAGAAAATGAAAATCAGAGAGTTTAATAAATTGATTGATTAAAACAAAAATTAAAAGAGAGAGACTTTGATCCGAGTCAAACAAGTTAACGTTGGGCGTGATGCAAGCCGTTTAATTTTGAATGATCTTTTTTAATCTTTCACACCAGCAACTATGTAGAGAAATATTATCAAACTGAAAAAATTAACTAAGAAATCAATCGTTGATATTATTATTAGACAATTATTTTTTAAGAGAAGACAAAGATTCTCTTCTAATTTGTGTCATCTTATATAAGTAAAATTAATGTAAAAATAAGGATATAATATGACTTGATGATAAAAAATGTTAATTTAATTTGATAAAATTTGTGGTTCGAATGGCAGCACCACCGTGCAAGTGATAAGAAACTTAAATTCAAATTGTAGGTTACATGCAAATTCAAAGAACAAATGAGGTGTCAAATAAAATTAATTAGTTCATTACAAATTTATTTTTTTGAGGTTGAATTGTCAATATCAGTTAGGTGCATGGATGCTTCTTATTTTCTCTCAATTATATATTATTTGAAGCTAGAAAGAATCAAAACTAATAGAAAACCATATATATATAATCTTAATTAAATTTATATCGGTAGATTATTATTATTATTATTATTAATATTATTATTATTGTTTGTCGTTGTATCATCATAGTATTAGTATATATATATATAATTAATTAGAGAGATGGTTGATTATGGTAGTGGGTATGGGATCAAAACCATGAAAATGATGTTGCTGATGCAATGTTATGTACCAAATGTTTTGATTTTGTCTACTGATTACAACTCTTTACCAACCAATTATATAAATTTTGAAGTGCCAATAGAATGTCCAAAAGGAAAAAAAATAAAATAATAATTATTTTTAATTATTTTATTTCTCTGCATGTAAAATTTCACATCCAACAACTTATAATCATTCCAAAAAGACAAAAACTATCAAATTTAAAGCGAAAAAAATTGGTTCTTGTTAAGAAATTAGTTTCTGTTGTTTAATTAAAGGTGAATAAAAGAACCATATATTACATATATAGTATATAATAATAATAATAATAATAATAATAATAATAATAATAATAAAAAAACAAATATTGAAGAGAATGCAAGGAGAGAGTAGAGACCTGGGAAATTAACCAGCCAAATATCATTTCATTGCCATTCAAATAATATTTCTCTGCCAGAAGATTCTAATTAATAAGAAAATTTTACATATACTTCTTGTAATATAATAATTAAACTATTTCTCTCTATCTCCATTAAAAGTTCTGATCATCTTATTTAGTAGTACTCCAAAAAGTAATCAAAACAAAAGTAAAAATAAAAAAATAAAACAAAAACAGAAGAGCAAGAGAGCAAGAAGGAGAAGAAGAAGAAAAAGTAATACAAATGCCTGGCATTCCCATGTACGCCGATGTAATCCGATGATGAATTCTTCTTCTTCACCGGGACCGAAAAACGAAGAGATCAATCAACTCAAATTCCTCTAACCAAATCGTATACAGAAGTACTCATATATACACACACAAATGCCTGCTGCCTTTGATTTTTGTATATATATATATGCAACAACAACAACATCATGAACATGTTCATCACATTTCTTCTTCTTTTTCTTCTTCTTCTTCTTCTTCTTCTTCATCACCATCACCATCACCATCACCATGATCATCGAAAAGAGTACTATAGAGAATCAAAAACAACAACAAAAAAATGTTGTGTGTGTATATATATTATTAATATGTCTAGTCTAGGATTCAATGTGTGGAAGATGAGGGGATGATAATATATATAAATTTATTTAGAGAGAGAGAGAGAGAGAGAGAGAGAGAGAGAGAGAGAGAGAGAAGTGATGATGAGTTCCCAAGAAGAAGAATTTCAAAAGGGGTGGGCCAAGAACAGGCCATATTTTGTTTCACACATTGGGGTGCTTCTCTTTGTCTTCCTTTGATTTCTTTCAACAAACTAACTATTTGGCCTTGATTTAGGGAAACAAATATGAATACAAGGTCATTTACATCAGACATTATTCAAGGTTTCGAGGGCCTTTTCTTTTTTTTTTTATTATTATTATATTATAATCTATAGTTTATTTATTCACTAATTTATTGGGTTCTTAGATGGTCGAATATTATATATATAAATGTGACACCTGTCTCTGGTCTCTTTTTGGTGTCGATATAATCTTTTTCTTTGATTCTTGGCTGAAAATGAGGCAATACTTAACAATTTCTTCTTGGAAGAGTATAAAAATAAATTAATAGCTATAGATGTCAATCAGCTAGGTTATCCGAAACCTTTTATTAATAAAAAAAAATAGAAAAAAAAAAAAAAAAAAAAACGAAAACAATAGGACACGCAAGACTTTGAAACAAAATATCAAATTAAGATTAAATAATCATTAAACCTATTTAATATTGATAATATTAATGCATCATTAGCTATTAAATACTTCAAATAATGAATCAATAAAAAGTCTCTGGTTTACAAATTTTACTTGTACCACACTATACCACCGCACCCACTATTAACAACTGCTACAAAGAAACAAACATTTAACAGTGGTCAAACCAAAGCATTAAATTTGTCAATAATTAAGTTGCTGAGTTATGATTGTTCATTTGTTTTTCAATAGCTCTAGGAGGTGTTGGACTAGTAATAATGGCTTCCCACATTTCTGCTCATCCCTCTGTCACCATTACATATACGTTGACTTGCAACCACAAGTAATTAATAATTTATCAGGAGAAAAAAAAAACATTTTCAATTTGATAATAGCTAAAAAAGATTAACATGTTTTAAAATTTATGATTTTATACCAGTTTAATATATATAATTTAATTTAATACATTTATTAGAGTCCTAATACAAGTAAAAAATGACCCTTTTTGAGTTGAATTTATCCATTTTCAATCTTTAATCACGAAAAGAAACTATACCATGTATTAGGCGCATAAATATGTATAAATTATTTTTTTCATTAACTATACAAATTTTGCTAGTTCTTGATCTTTGATCTCATTCTTTTTGAACAAATTTAAAATCTTTAGTTTATATGATTATATATGTATATGATGATGATGATATATTTTTTTATTAACTACTAATTACAAATTTGATCTAAAACTCAAACGATTCTAGTTAGGTTTCAAAATATATACTTTTGAACATAAAAATACTTCAAATATTTTTGCATTAATTTCTTTATTTTCAAGAGTCGCTTTCCAACAAAACATACTTTAAAGAGTAGTTGTCTTGTCTTGAAAAAGAGTTATAACTTCACCAACATAAAAGAGAAAGAGAGAAAGAGACAAGAAGATTTGACCGGCACAGGCCGGTCAGAGAGGAGTAGAGGGACCCACACCGGTTAAAATTTGACCGGAGAAGAGACAAGATAATTTTTCCGTCCTTTTGACTTTTTTACATCAACAGAGGAATCTTCAATCTCTTCCCTTTGAAAATAGATCGAGGAGAGTTCTATGGAGTTTTAAAGTTTAAACCCAAAAAATTTGAGAGTTTTATGGAGTTCTTACCCCTACAAACCCTATCTTCATTAGACATACCTACAATATATATTTTGATGGAGACACGACCGAATCCAAAAGGAAATACCATTTAACACTACAAAAGCCATACTTATCATTTATTAATTAGTTAGCTATGAATAACATCTCAAGCCAATAATATTATAATTAGTATTTGGAATTTAAACAAAAGTATTTTAGGGAAGTTTACAGTATAACCATGTATTAGTTTTTATGTTTTTTTTTTTTTTTTAATAAGTATTATATTATTATATAAATTTAGGGTTTTTTATTTTAAAGTGGGAAGGACTCTAACCTACAACCTCATGGTATATATATGACTTGTGAGAAATTTACCATCGTATCAACCTTATTGAATTATTATAAATTTAAAAGTTAAAGGAAAGAAAAAAGAGTCTACTTAATTACAATCTCATTAATACAAGTGTGATAGGTTTAAATTTCCCACTAAATCATTTCAACTTTTATTCTACCCACAAGTTAATTATATTTTATTTTTTTGAAATACAATATGAGGTGGCGACAACTCTACTTATTATTCAAATTATAATGGAAGATTTTTTATCACTTAGTCAATATGACCACCGCATTAGGTAAATGATCAAATTACCTTATGATAATGTGTATGGAAAAATTACGTCAATTAGTACAGAGGTGTGTTTAGAAAATATATGGGTTGCAACACCAATTCAAAACTACTAGACAAACAATTCTAATTCTTACAATAACAGGCCCAAGTCCAGAGGTCAATCTTAGTACCACATCTTTTTTAATTTTTATTTTTTCTTTTGGAAAAATTCAATTTATTCGTTCGTACATTATATTTATCGACCATGACGACTCACCACGGATGGTTATTATCGACCATGACGACTCACCACGGATGGTTATTGATACAATTCTAAACCTATAATGCTATATTGTATATATAATATGAACAGAGGAAGATAGTGATGAGAATTTTATAATAAAGTTGAGATGGGTATAGTAATTGTGTGTAGAAAACTAATATTTATTGAAACTTGAAAGAGAGAGGCACAAAATAATTCACAAAATATGTTAGCTCGCTAACTGCTAACATATGGGGATCCATCATCCATGTACACAACTTTATTCTTATTAGTTATTTTTAGCATGTAATTAACACCTTACACTTATTTTTTTTTTTTTAAAAATTTTTTTATATGCTCACTACTACACATATTTGTGTAGTTAGCGAGAATTTTGTGCCTTCTCTTCACTCCTTCACAGCTTCACTGCTTCCCGCCACCTTTGCCGCCTCTCATTTTCCACCACCACCTCCACCACCACCACCACCACCACCTTTTCTGCCTCCACCTCTTCCACTACCACCTCCATATCCACCACCGCCGCCTCCATATCCACCACCACCACCGCCTTTGACACCTCCGCCTCCACCTCCATATTCACCACCACCACCGCCTCCATACTTCTCATCATCTACAACATCACCTCCACCTCCGTGTCCTCCATACTTCTCATCCTCTGAACCACCACCACCACCTCCTCCGTGTCCGCCTCCACCATGCCCACCACCACCGTGTCCGCCTCCTCCGTGTCCGCCTCCACCGTGTCCTTCATACGTCTCATCCTCTAAACCACCACCAACACCACCTACTCCGTGTCCCCCTCCACCGTGCCCGCCACCACCGTGTCCGCCTCCTCCGTGTCCACCTCCACCGTGTCCTCCATGCTTCTCATCCTCTAAACCACCACCGCCACCACCCCCACCATGTCCGCCTCCTCCGTGTCCTCCACCACCGTGTCCGCCTCCTCCGTGTCCACCTCCACCGTGTCCTCCATGCTTCTCATCCTCTAAACCACCACCACCACCACCCCCACCGTGTCCGCCTCCACCGTGTCCGCCTCCTCCGTGTCCACCTCCACCGTGTCCTCCATGCTTCTCATCCTCTAAACCACCACCACCACCCCCACCATGTCCGCCTCCTCCGTGTCCTCCACCACCGTGTCCGCCTCCTCCGTGTCCACCTCCTCCGTGTCCGCCTCCACCACCGTGGCCATCTATCTGGTTTAATTCTTGATCCGCTGCCACCATTTCACAATAAAAACAAGAAGCTTATTACAAGTTATATATCCTCATGTTTTTTTTGAAACCGGCAATTTTATAACAAAAGAGAGGCCAAACAACAAAACAAGAAGGATAAAAAAGCCCTCCTAAAGGCGCACAGAACTATATCCTCATGTTAAACATATATGGAAAGTGAACATATCTAATAACAGTTTGACGAAATGATCAGTGTGTAAATTAAATCGAAGACATGAAGGAAAATGTATGGATGGTGATGATGATCAGTCTGAAATCATATGCTAACGTTTTTGATCTGCTGGTATGGTGTCCGGAATATCAGCCGGCGAGCAACAAGTTTTGCACGGGCCATGATAGTTTCTACCACAACAGGGCCACCCGCACTTGTACTTTGCATCCTCTACTGAGTCTGTTTTCTTAGTTGCTGTAATTTTGGAGGCATATATTATATATATATCATTTTTTTTTTTTTTTTTTTAATGGACTTTATTAAAGCCCAAAGGCAAACAGGGGAATATATATATCATCAAAATATATAATCTTAGATTAAGGAATATATTATATATACTTATATAGTTACGTCTCTTCGATTACGGAATATATATATTGAAAAATTTTAGGTACTGGATTTTCTGGTAGGAATACCAAAAAAAAAAAAAAAGAGCAAAAAAAAAATTCGGGAGCACCAAAATAAAAGAAAAAATTTGCAAAGTTTTTACGAAAAATTTTGAGTTAATGGGGCCATCAGCCATGGCTCCTACGCCCGCTCTATCTCAGTTCATGTCAAAGGTACCATTAGCTATTTAGAATTCCGTACCAGTATATATATATATATATATATAGAGAGAGAGAGAGAGAGAGAGAGAGAGAGTGCAAATCTGATACTAACGGTTTTTATCTGTAGGGATGGAGTCCGGCGAGCAACATCTTCCGCATGGGCCGTGATAGTATCTACCACAACAGGGCCAGCCACAGCTGTACTTTGCATCCTCTACTGAGTCAGTTTTCTGAGCTGCTGCAATTTTGGATGCATATATGTAATCAAAAAACATATATAATCTAAGTACCCAGCAGAATTAATTAATAACCCTAGTTATTGATAATAATTAAGATTATCTTTTTTTTTATAAAATTAATGCCGTACATGCATGTGCATGTACATGTATATTAATATTTGATGAAATGAGTGTGGAAATTAAATTGAAGACATTGATGAATATATATATATATATATATCAATATTTCCTGTAAAGAATCCCTAATAGCTATCGGTGATAATTTAATATCTACCGTGTTAATCCAATAGATACCGATAGCTATTTGAAATTCTGGAAATCTCACATCAGAAAGTTAATATATAGATGGTGGTGATCGAGTCTGATTCTAACGTTTTTTCTCTATAGGGATGGAGGCCGGCGAGCAACATATTCCGCATGGGCCCTGATAGTATCTACCACAGCAAGGCCAGCCGCAGATGTACTTTGCATCCTCTACTGAGTCAGTTTTCTGAGCTGCTGCAATTTTGGACGCATAAATGTAATAAAATAATCTAAGTACCCAGAAAAAAGAAAAAGAAAAAAAAAAAGCATAGTACTCAGCAGAATTAAATAATAACCCTAGTTATTGATAATAATTCAGATTATTATTATTTTCTTATAAAATTAATGTCGTACATGTATATTAACATTTGATGAAATGAGAATGGAAATTAAATTGAAGACATTAAATGATGAAATATATAGATGGTGGCTTGGCAATTATACTAACGTTTTTTATTTGCAGGCATGGAGTCTACCGGAATCTCCGCCGGAGAGCAACAACTTTTGCATGGGCCATGATAGTTTCTACCACAGCAGGGCCACCCGCACTGGTACTTTGCATCCTCTATTGACTCTGTTTTCTTATCTGCTACAATTCATAAAATCTATAATGTTAGAGAAACGAGATTCCACAATAAAAAAACATGAGTAATTCTGCACCTGAAATTCCAGACTTACTATATATATATTACTAAAATAGTTTATTCTCACCTTGTGCTGTCAATACAAGAGGGATGACAAAGAGAAGAAGTGCAAACAGAAGAGGTAGAAGTGAAACAACTTTCATTTTGTTAACGAAGAAAACTGTGATCATACAAGATTTGTTTGATAGGTTTCAAGTTTCAACAAGGATCGATGTGAGGAATTTTGGGGGTTCCTTGACAAGTATATATATAGTGATGGTGGAGTAGAGCACAAAGAGATATAGAAGACAGTAGAATGTAAATCCATTACAGAAGAAATAATAAATCTGCCCATAATAAACCACCTAAAATTGTCCCTTGGAAGTTAGTGAAGAATTTCGAAGGGTTATCATCTCTTTTTTACACAAGTCTTGATTGGAGGAAGCCATGTGTATGTAGTTGAGCTGAGATCATGACAGGTGACACTACACTGATTTATAAAAGTAGTACGTACGTAATACCTAGACTGATAATGTGTTGTGTAGTTAAATAATTATGTAGTAGTCAAGCTGTCAAGCTTCGACGACTATGTCTATATCTATCTATATCTGTATATGTCTCCTCGGGGAAGATGCAAAGCGAAGGAATTGAAGGTATGTGGAGAAGGTGGCAGCTGCTAGTGATTGTTTTAAGCGGCGGTCGTACGTTGTTCAAGTGCAGGCAAAGTGCATATTGAATTGAAGAATTTCCATGGTCTCTTCTTCTTATCTCATCATCATATAACATATATGAATATATAATTATACATCCTTTCCACATTCTACAACACTACTACCCCTGGATGAGTCCGCAATATATATATCTGAAAATGAAGTTACGATTTTATTTTTAAAAAGGGATTAAATTAATTTGAGCAAATAGGGACTTTTTTAGAGGGTTAATTTCACTAACATATACCTACTTTATTGGATCTAACAAGATGTTATAAATTAACACAAACACCCCTTACCATAAATTTAATTCGTTAACTTTAACGGTCGACTAACTTTAACCATTGGAAAGCTAAACATACCATTGCCACATCATCTCAAACATAATTTTTTTTTTTTTTAATTAAAACTGAAAAAATCAAATATTAAAAAAAAAAAAAACAAGATAATCTACCGACGATGGAACAGGAAATAATAGATTTTTGACGATCTCCTACTTACCGGAAGAGATTTTCACCGATCTTGGAGATCGACTTTCTGCAGTTTGCAGAGGAGACTCCTTCACAAATTAAAGATATTTCCGTATGCGGCTGATATATTATCTTTTTAAAAGAAAAATTATTTATCAATTTTTAATTAAAAACATTTTATGTCTGGTATGATGTGGCATAATATATTTGATTTTTCATAGATTAAGGTTAGTCGACCGTTAAAGTTAACGGATTGATTTTATGGCAATAAGTGTTTATGTTAATTTAAGGTATCTTTTTAAAATATTGCTAGATCCATTAAAGTAAGGGTTTTTTTGGACTTAACTATTAGTAAATTTACATTTGAGTTTTAATAGCAAAGGTAGAATAATTAACAAAAATACCCCTGACTTCATATTTACTTTTTTTATTTTTTCAATTCTATCTTTATTGTTCGGACTAAACTTTTTTCAACTTTCTTAAAAATGAAGACTCTCTCTCTCACTTCATCTATCTCTCTCTTTTGATATTCTTGATATTGTAAAGCTTCGCAGTGGAAGTCTACTCGCTTTAAACACAAAACTCGTCTCTCTCAAGTACGTCAATTAAGACTTATTGTAAGTCTCAACCGAGACTTACCTCGTGCGATTTCTTTTAGTACGATCTTGAAATATTTTACTATATAAACTCAAATTTATAAACTAATTTTAAGTTCACAAAAAGCTTTTCAGTAAGTGCTATTAATTTTTTATTATTATTTCAAATTAATATTTCGACTTAATCGTTAGAACGTTAGAACATCATGTCAGCAATGCATCCTTGCATTGAAGATTTTTTCATGCAGGGTTTATATATCTTGAATATTTTAGGTCTTTAATTTGTAAGCGTTTCGTCCCTTTTTTTTTTTTTTTTTCTTCTTGTTCTTGTTTTGGTGGTCGGAGGAGGCTTTACAATCTTCATCAATGACCCACCAACCCACCAAAGTTCAAACCTTTACACCTTATAGATATATATGAGTTATAAATATATATATAAGTAATGTTAAATTGTCCATAACATACATCATTCACCATCTTGATTTACACCAAGTTATTAAAATTCAGGTAACAATTGCTATACACACTGTTCAAGCCAAAATCCACGTCCGAACCAGCCATTTTTATGAATTCCAAAAATAATGTTCCACCAACACATCTCTTGAAGTTTATATATAAACAGATCAATCTACTTTTTAAGACAAATAAAAATAGCATTTGACATATTGTTTTCAATAATATATTTGATTAATTTATAGTCTTTATTTTAATTTTTTAAATATATAAAGAATGATCAGGACATACTATAAATGTATATATCATCATTAAGAGAATTCCAAAAACTCCTGTAAATTAATCAAAATCGCCAAATAATTTGAACAGAAAGACGGTGCTATTTTTTCAATTACTATAAAATCTCATGAGAATTTTATAATAAAGTTGAGACGAGTACTATAGTGTATTTATTTAGAGAGAGAGAGGCACAAAATAATTTACTAAGTAGAAATTAATAGAGCTACATGGAGTTGCTAGCTAACTGCTAACAATGGGATGTGATACATCATACGTGTACACAACTTTATTCTTATTTTTTTTTTCCAAGTAGCACCACCATACACAACAACTACACATACTTGTGTAGTTAGCTAGAATTTTGTGTCCTCTCTTCACTCCTTCACTGCTTCCCGCCACCACCACCTCCGTGTCCACCTCCACCATGTCCTCCACCTCCATGTCCTCCTCCACCATGTCCACCTCCTCCGTGTCCACCACCACCATGTCCACCTCCTCCGTGTCCATCTATCTGGTTTAATTCTTGATCCGCTGCCATCACTACACAATTAAAAAAAAAAAAAAGCGACCAGCTTACAAATTCTCCTCTCATGCTAATTATCGTGTGTATATATAATACTAATAATAATATGGAAAGTAATTAAACATCTAATAACAGTTTGACGAAATGAGAGTGGAAATTAGATTGAGGACATTAATGAAAATATGGATGGTGATCAATCAGTCTGATGTTGTACTAACGTTTTTGATCTTCCACGGAGTACGGGACCTCCGCCGGCGAGCAACAACTTCTGCATGGGCCATGATAGTATCTACCACAACAAGGCCACCCGCAGCTGTATTTTGCATCCTCCATCGAGTCTGGCTTCTGAGCTGCTACGATTTAATTTGGATGCTTGATTATAATAATAATAAAAAAGAATCCAGCAAAATTAATAACCCTAGTTATTAACATGTATATTAATATTTGATGGTGACTTTAATTTGTAGATAATATATATTTTTTTTGAACTGCAATATTTGTAGATTATATATACTAACTTTTTTGATTTGCAGGCATGGAGTCAGCCGGAATCTCCGCCGGCGAGCAACAGCTTTTGCATGGGCCGTGATAGTTTCTTCCACAACAGGGCCACCCGCACTTGTACTTTGCATCCTCCACTGAGTCTGGTTTCTCAGCAGCTGCAATTTTGGATGCATATAATCAAAATTTATATGATTAATGTTGTACATGTACATGTATGTCTATTGATTAATATTTGATGAAATGAGAGCGGAAGTTAATTAAATTGAAGACATTGATGAATATATAAATATATATAGATGGTGATGATCATCACTTTGCAAATTATATAGAGTACTAACTTTTTTGATGTTCGGGCATTGTGTCCGGAATCTCCGCCGGCATGCAACAACTTTTACATGGGCCGTGATAGTTTCTTCCACAACAAGGCCACCCGCACTGGTGCTTTGCATCCTCTATTGACTCTGTTTTCTTATCTGCTACAATTCATTAAATCAATAACGTTAGAGAAACAAGATTCTAAAAAAAATAAATAAATAAATAAATAAATAAATAAATAAAAATTTATCTGAAAATCCAGACTTAATCTATATATATATATATATATATCAAGAAATTTCAAGTGCAGAATTTTCTGTACGAAATCAATGAATTTTACAAATAGTTATTAGATTGCTACTGGTGATAATTCGATAATTATCGGTACAATTGAGGATACTGTACGAAAAATCTTACATCGAAAAATTTATATATATCCAGTGGTTCTCTCATAAAAAATCCTTTAATTTAATTTTGATAAGGAAATTTACAAGAGAACACTATCTATCTATCTAATATAGTAGTAAGCTAGTTTATTCTCACACCTTGGGCTGTCAATACGAGAGGGATGGCAAAGAGAAGAAGTGAAAACAAAAGGGGTAGAAGAGAAACAACTTTCATTTTGTCGACGTAAAAAACTGTGATCATACAAGATTTGTTTGATAGGTTTCAATTAAGTTTCAAGTTTCAATTAAGGATCGGTGTGAGGAAACTTGGGGGTTACTTGACAACTATATATAGTGGAGGAGTAGCACAAAGAGATAGAAGACTGTAGAATGTAGAGCCATTAAAGGCGGCCTAAAATAATATTGTTTGAAGATCGATATATATTTGGAAGCTAGTGAAGAATTTCAAAGCGTTATCGTCTCTTTTGTCTATGTTTTGACACAAATCTTGATTTGAAGGAGGCCGTGTGGATGTAGTTGAGCGGAGATCATGACAGGTGGTGTAGCAACTGATGACAAGTGATGATCAGTAAATTGGTTTTGAATTGAAGTTGGAATGTTAATGAAGCAGTGAGTGACACTACACTATAATTAAAAAGTAGTACTACGTAAGACAGGTGTTGTGTTGCATGTAGTTAAATATATGTCTATATGATATGTATATATGTATCATCGGTGAAGATGCATGTAAAGAGAAGGAATGTATGTGGAGAAGGTGGCAGCTGCTAGCTAGTCAATTGTTTTAAGCGGTGGTCGACTGGTCGGCGTGCAACTGCAGGCAAAATGCATATTGAATTCAAGAATTTCCATTTTTTTTTTTTTTTTATCTAATCAAATTATATATATTATGTACGAATTGAATATATATATATATATATATAGATATATCCTTCCATATTCTAAAACACTACAACCAGTGGAACTATATCCGACTTGATGAATAAATTGTTCGCCTTATCTTAAAATGAAGCTACAAATAATTTTGTCCTGAAAAAAACGATGATATATAAGAAATGGAAGAAAAATTATTGTAAGATTAATTGTTAAAAGTACTATATGTTGTACTTTAAACACCCAAATATACGAAGGGAAATTTGAAACAATGTTTTCTCGTTGCAAGTTTCAATTATTTAGCATGTGAAACGCCGGAAAAATCTTATTAGTTGGGTTGCGGTGATGAACATTTTAGGTGTTCAATTTTTTAAATTTGAACATTTTTTTTTTCTTAAATTAAAAAATTTGAACATTTTTTATTTTATTTTTTTTTGACATCCATCTTATTCAAATAACATTTTTTTTAACACCATCTTAATTTTTTTTAACATCCATTTTTTTTAATTTTTTTTTTTTAACATCCATCAATCTTTAAATTTAATTTTTTTTTTAAATTTTTTATTAGGTGGATCTCCACATTTAAATTTAATTTTTTAATAAAAAAATTTATACCAATTTTATCTTTATTTAAAAACACACGTGAGATGCATGTGACGAGAAGATGGATAAAAACTGGGTTCCGTTACTATTATATTGGGTTTACCCGGTTGTTAATTTCAGGACTTTATGGTATTAGTCGAGATGCGTGTAAACTGATTCAGATATCCACGGATGAGAAAAATAAAAAATAAAAAATATATATAAATAAATAAAAAGATAGTTTTAGGTGTTTAATGTCTTTAAAAAAGACATTTAAGCCGAATTCGTATATATTTGAGAGGCCACTTACGCTAGTAACCCTTAATTTAATTTGTACGCTTTTCAAGATCTTGGATATATCTTTTTCACACAAAAATAAAAATAAAAATAATTATTGGACATATCCTGAGGGACAGATGTATAGACAAAACAAAGCCACTTGGCCCACTTAGATATACTTGATGAGCTGATCGAGGTGGCAATCTGACCGCAAGACTGAACAACTTGGTAGTTGCTACATATATATAAATATTGCATGCAATAATATGTTAGTGTTAGATGTTACGCCATTGTTGAATGCCAAGTGCATTGAGAAACCTCTAAAGCAGAAAACTAAATACAATTACCATAATAAATTTCAATAAAAACGTACACTTTAACATACTTACTCAAACTTGAACTTAAACTTGGTACATTGCCAAGTGATTTATTAATACTTAGTTATATACATATGAAGCCGGCCTTTTTATTTTTGTTACAAAGGTGTATTTTTTTTTAACACCATTTGTTTAGATACTAAGATACACATTGTTAGATACACACGTACATGCAGTATTTTCTTGCTAGTTAGCGCTGCTTAATTTAGTTGTGAGGCTTAGCCTCAATCTCCGCATCCTCTGCCACCTCTCCCGGATAAAAACAGCACCTGCAACCTCCACCACCATAATAATCACCACAGCAACCGTAGCGGCAATGACCTCCACCACCATAACCACCTCCGTCACGGCCGCCGCCATAACCACCACGACCGCCACCATAGCCACCATATTTGGCATCATCTAATGATCCACTTGTCTCATCATTAGCTGCACAAATGTACATATTACATGTTATATATGATGTACCAACATGAATGGAAACAATATTGGCCAATAATATTAGCCATTGTAAACTTGTGTAAGGTGTAAGTAATAAACTCAATTATGTGGATTTTTCTTGTTCCATAGTTTAGTAAAAAAAAAAAAAGAGTTAGGACAACCTTATTCTTAATAAATAGTGACGAATAATTTGAAGAAATATATTTAAATCCTACCAGGAGTAAGACTATATAGACTGAAATTGAAGTGGTTTAATGGTGAACCCTTTAATTTACATCCACGACAATGAAATTGTGGTTCAAAAATCATAATAATCTTCTCTGATCACTCAATCTCAAAATTTTAAATTTAGTTCAAAAAATAAAAATAGTAAGCAGAACCAATTCAGTTATATATAATTAGCTAGCTAACCATTTGGCTTGACTGCCGTGGAAGTCTCATCCAGGTCTCTAGCAGCCACCTCCGAAGAGATGATCAGAAGAACAATGGCTGCTAAAAGACCTAGAAGAAGGAAACCCTTAGAACCCATTATTTTTTTCTTTCAAAGATATATAAGTTTACTCTTTTAAGTAGGTACGAGGATATTGATAATTATATTGTAGTGTTTTGTCATCTCTATTTATAGTAAGTTCGAAGGGTTTGATATACTGTATATATATATATATATTTTTGAACAATTACAGTATTTCAGGATTTGAGAAATGGGACATGAGTCAGATTCATAACTTCTTGGATATAGGTGTGAGGGTTTATCATTTAACCAACTTCATCTTGCCCTTGAAAAGAGAGTTTGATTAGTTATACACAAGTACACAACTGGGTAATTGTATAGTCGGACAGGCAAAATGTAGTTGGCTGTTGGGAGGGTTACCAGTAATAATTAAACACTACTATTCAATTCTTTGACCAAGTCTCTGCTGATCTATTATAACTGCTTCGAAATAGAGATATGATTCAACCGTAAAGAGCATACCATGGGTTATCTGATCATCTTATGGGTACATGTTGAATTAATTATTAATTAGCATATATATGCACTCGAAGACACGATAATAATCACTCTTTCACTCTATTATTTATATTAAATGTTTGTTATTTTATATGATGTGGTCTTCTTTAATTTTCATGGTTGTATAAATATACGTGCATTTCGTAAGAGAGAACTTAAAAATACAATTAATAGATTGAAGATACTTTATTATTATTATTATTATTATTATTTTTAAATATTACAATATTATATAAATTTAGAGTTTTTATTGTTTTTTTTTTAAGGGAGAGGATTCGAACCGGTTTACCACCGAACCAACATAATCTCATCTAATAGAAGTTGTTTTATTAATTTTTATTTATTTATTTTACAGCAACTGTCGGGACCCGGCGAGATAAGTCTCTACTAGTATGGCCTGGAATACAGCTCCCATAGTTGGGGAGAGGGCACCCTCACTTGGAAATAAGGCCAAGGAGGGACAAGTAATATATATGTAACTATATGTACACACTAGACATTGAACCGTGGTTGTGGGGGTTCCCTGAGAGAGTCCCACCATATTAATTAGTTACAAAGAACATGAGATAATTTATTTATTTATTTTTGAAATATTATGTGTATTAATCAAACAGGCCAAACGAGGCCACAGAGACAACTCAAAGGAAGAAAAAACAGAGCAGCACACAAGACAAGCACGACACAGAGCCCAGAAAAGCTAAGAAAAAGCAGAACAGAGCATCAGCAACAAACCAGGACCACCTAAGCGAAGAGACAAACGAAACCAGGTCATACATCGTCCCATTCCATAAAGTTTTCAGACATGCTTGACCCCATCTTCATCAAACTATCTGGAAAGGAATTATAAATTCTTGAATCGAAGACAACCTTCATGCCACCAGAAGACTTCATGATACCACGGATATCATATATGGTATTAACGTGATGAGGAAATGGTGAAAAATATCACCTTTTCCAACTCACTTGGTGACAAAGTGACCGGTTTAATAACTTAAGTTTAAAAGGCACTAAAGTAAGTGATTTCCCAAAATGCCCTTATTTTACACATTCTCTTTCTCACTTTAAAGTTTTCTGAGATTTTTTTTTTTTTCATATTCCTCTGTAACAAACCTTCAATGGAGGATGAAGGTTGAACACCATAACATTATCAATTCATCTCCTTTGGATAATTAATTTTATAGTGCTACGCAGACGCATTCGGGGGTCGAATTAAGTCTTTCTCTGGTTATATGAATTTTGAATCTAATTGAAAAGGCTCGGAGAAGAAATGAAAAGGCTCGGACAATTCATTAAAAGGCTCGAAGAAGTAATGAAAAGGCTCGGAGAAGAAATGAAAAGGCTCGGACAGTTTTTATTAAGGCTCGGAGAAGTTTTAATGAACTGTCCGAGCCTTTTCATTTTTCCGAGCCTCTCCGAGCCTTTTCATTTTCACTTCTTCAAGAATTGTCCGAGCCTTTTAATGAACTGTCCGAGCCTTTTCATTACTTCCGAGCCTTTTCATTTCTTCTCCGAGACTTTTCAACAATTTTTTTTTGTTAATTTCATTACTTCTCCGAGCCTTTTAATGAACTGTCCGAGCCTTTTCATTACTTCTCCGAGCCTTTTTATGAACTGTCCGAGCCTTTTCATTTCTTCTCCAAGACTTTTCAACAATTTTTTTTTTGTTAATTTCATTACTTCTCCGAGCCTTTTAATGAACTGTCCGAGCCTTTTCATTACTTCTCCGAGCCTTTTCATTACTTCTCCGAGCCTTTTCATTTCTTCTCCGAGCCTTTTCATTTCTTTTCCGAGACTTTTCAAAAATTTTTTTTGTTAATTTCATTACTTCTCCGAGCCTTTTAATGAACTGTCCGAGCCTTTTCATTACTTCTCCGAGCTTTTTCATTTCTTCTCCGAGCCTTTTCAACAATTTTTTTTTTTGTTAATTTCATTACTTCTTCGAGCCTTTTCATTTCTTATCCGAGCCTTTTAATGAACTATCCGAGCCTTTTCATTACTTCTCCGAGCCTTTTCATTTCTTCTCCGAAACTTTTAATGAACTGTCCGAGCCTTTCTAAGCTTTTTCCGAGACTTTTTCGAGCCTTTTTAATAATTTATTTTTTCTTTGTACAATCTGTTTAAGGTTTAGAAAAGAGTGTTTTAAATTGAAAAAAAGAAAAAGAAAAAAGCAACTAACAAGACGGTTTGTATCTCAGATGTAACTAACAAAGGCTGGGACATAAAAAAAATCGCTATTGTGTTTGGTCGTGGTCCACCGTTGTCCATTGATGGAGGATTTTGAAAGAAAAAAAAAAAACAAAATGGTGAAGAAGGTTACTGTGGGGGGTATTTTTGTCCGTTCACCATAATAGGTGCCTTTTAAACTTAAGTTATTAAACCGGTGACTTTCTTACAAAGTCAGGCCCAAATAGTGACAAAAAAATTTTGAACCCTGAACGTGATCTATAAGATAATTAATAAAAGATGTAAATTAATGATTAACAGCATATATATATATAAATAAAATAAAATAAAAACAAAAACAAGAGAGGAAAGAGAAAAACAAAAGTATAAGGACACATAGGTCCTAAAACATTAATCTAAATAGGCACGCAAGCCTCGATAGTCAATAACCAATCTATTGTTCTCTTCTGTCTCAACTTGTGCGGTCCAATTAACGACAATGCTTAATTCTGCTTGGACCACTGAAGCCGTAGATTCAGGACGGATCTTATATAATTGAGATATAATTAATCTTCGAAATTGAACACTCTTATGTATTAGTTTCATTTCCACTGTAACAACGATCTTTAGGATTGCATCCCTTTTCCATTTATTAGCTGGCGGTCCTAATTTGAAACGAAGCTCTTTATGATTTGAGTTGCATCCTTGATTGCCTCTATGGCTGTATAGCTTATCCATGTGTTGCGCGCTGCCTCTGTTTCTCTTACGAAGAGCGTGCATGATGATATTGGTAGGAGCATGCAAGAGCGAGAACGAGGATCATTTTCTTCGACATATTGATGATCTTTCTCAATCTAAGCCAGAAGTGGAAGTTAATTTATTGATCCGATGATTTACTGATTAATGTGAATGTTGTACGTAGTAATGATACAAGGGATCAATTAATGAACTAATTTATACAAAAAAAAAAGAAAAAAAAAAGTTAGCAGTTAAATACCTAATCTGGCCTTTAATTAGTTGAAAGATAATGAATTTGCAGTAGGGATGGTGTTGAGTTATCTTTCGGTTGGTCCAAATTTGGCAACTATGCATTTGTACAGACAAGAAACTACATGCTAACTATATATTTATGGCAACTTTTTGTTTTAGTTCTGGCTGTTAAATTTCTTTATTAAAAAAGTGTAATCACCGTAAGAAAATGTAGTTTTCATTATAGATCATTTACTATAGGCTTGAAGGTCCTGTGTTTAGCAAGCAATAGTTACCATCGGCCTTTAAAAGCCCATGATTGATCTGCAATTAAAAAATTTCCACCGTTCACACGAAATCAGACTATATATTTGTGTTTGGGACAGAAGTTTTAACATTGTTGAACCCTACTCTACCACTTGGTAGGGCATGCATAAATGCACCAGTAATGTCAACTTTGTAATGCTATATGAGTAGTGTAGAGTCACATTCAATTCAGAGATAGCCAGTGAATTAGTCTCCGATAGTCCGATTCATGCATTTTGAGGTAGTGACCACGATCCACAGACAAGATAATCACAAAGTAATACAGACAAAACGATGCATTAAATATCTAGTGCATATTTTGAGTTGTGGACTTAATTTCTCTCAATTCTCATCTCAATCAGATAGATATAATCAATATTATTGATTTTCTGGAATCTGACTTTTGAATGTAAGATTTTTGTCCAATTTTTTTAATTTATTTTTTTCTTTCTAAAAATAGGGAAATGTTATGTGAAGATCCAGCTGATACGGCAAGTTAAGGGCAGTGGTTGTTGATGGATATATCATATATAAATGAAGATCCTTAGCATATAGTTAATAAATTAAAAATGCTAATTGATTTAAAATGTTATTACAAGAAAATCTTGTAAGAGTCGGTGCCTATTATCAAGTTGCAACTATTCAATCAAAATGGGCGACTGTATTTAATGGGCAGAGTCAGTGCCTCAGCCCATACAATTTTTTCACATGGTGGGCATGGGCTATTGTTACAGTGAAAAGTTTATCAGAGGTCAGAATTAATTAATTTTTTTTTTTTCAGACGCATTAATTGCATACAATGGTGTGAAATTGTGAAATTGTGATACTGTGTGTGCAATGTGCATTGGCTTTTAAGGCTCCGCAGAGCCGGAGAGGACACTATCACAGTCAAATTTGGGTCCTCTCTCTTAGCTTGTTGTAAGCTTTATCCAAAGTTTTGTATACACATCATCTACATTAATAAATACGGGTGGTTAGAGAAAGCGTATACATGCAAACTAGTTCGGTCGATAAGAAAGTATGTGTTATAATATGATGTAAAATTGTCTTGAATTCAAATATCAATTAATCTCACGTACCAACCTTAGAGAATGAGAAGTTTGATTTTATATATAATTAATTGTTGAAATAAAAAGATCATCTTGCCGCAAGCTTAAAAATCGATATTAATTAGTAGCTAATTAATTGTGTTTATATAGTTGATTTTATGAGAGAGAGATCTAGATGTATACAGAAGCTGGATTTGGGATATTTGCAATATAGATATTGTACGTCCAATTTTCATTAAGTGAGGTGGGGACTCCATGCATATAATTGTACACAAAAGTCAGAATTACTGATCAGAGAAAAGATGACAAGTTGCATGTCATAATTTCATGGAACCAAATGTGCCAGCTCTCTCTCTCTCTCTTCTCGATAAATTACACTTCACTTGGACATCTATAAATAGGAGGGACACCATCTATCTCTTCTCATCCCATCTCAAACAAATCTCTCTCTAATATATATCTTTGTTTCTTCTTCTACTTCTGGAGCAAATAATTGTAATGGCTTCATCGAAGATTTTGTTTCTTCTTCTTTCTGTTCTCTTTGCGCTTGTTCTCTTAATCTCATCTGAAGCAACTTCTTCAGATGTTCACACAAGTGAGTACTAGCTAGCTAGTAGTGTTCATGCATGAAACTATGAAATAAAAATTATATATAAATGTTCAACCATTACTTAGCTTGCATTTTTTTTTTTAGTATAATGTATCTAATATTGTAAATATTACCTCTCACGTTAGTTAACCTATATAATATGATTTCTTTTAATTGTTTGAGGGCCGTACAAAAAATAAGCATAACACTATGTTTTGATTGCAGCAGATCAAGCCAATGGCCTGGAAGAGCGCAAGTATGGAGGTGGGAATTATGGAGGTCCTGGAAATGGAGGTGGGAACTATGGAGGTCCTGGAAATGGAGGCGGGAACTATGGAGGTCCTGGAAATGGAGGCGGGAACTATGGAGGCCCTGGAAATGGAGGTGGCAACCATGGAGGTGGCAACCATGGAGGTAATGGGGGATCGTACCGCGGAGGAGGATGCCGGTATGGATGCTGCCGCCGTTACCGCTACAGAAACGGCTGCGACAGGTGCTGCCGACAAGCTAATGATGTTCCTGATGCATTTTTCGCCGATGATGTTAAGAACTAATATATTCATCGATCCCATATAAAAATACGTAGTTTGTGTTTTTACGTATCCCATGTAAAAATACGTAGTTTGTGAGCTTAATTGTGATTAAATAAGGCTGTGATATATGATTATGATGAACTTTGGTGAATGCTCATCACAAATATATACACATGCCATGTTATATTTGAATAAAATAAGCTTACATAAGGGAATATTATTATTGTGAGATTCGACTTCCTTTTTTCAACTAGCTATTGTACGCAAATTATGTATATTTAATATAATTAGAAAAAAAAAATGTTAATTAACGTCATTAGCCTTTCGAATACACTTTAAGCGATATTTGAATTAATTTGTATAAAATCAAACCGAAACAAAATACACTAACTTCCGTATCTCTTAAGAAAATAAAATTTTGTTTTTTATTTAAATTTGTATGGGTAAAATTACTTTCATAAACAATAGGGTCGAAAGTAGTTTTATAGTAAAAGTGACTGCAACGAGATTTGAGAATTGAATTCTATGGGGTCTCATTGTTTTTAACAGGGGTGTTGTTTTCTCAAGTCAACTACTTCATTGAAACACGTAGATTGTTTTTGACTTATAATCAGTCGGTTGCTTTTGACTTTTTGTATTTTCAAATTAATTGTTCAAAGACAAGTAGACCACCCACTGACTGGTTGTTTTTTTTTTTTTTTCACACAAAAAAAAAAAAAAAACCTACCAATTAAATGACAAAGACCATAAATCCAACTGTTGCAGCACTAATCAAAATCTGTGTGATACAATATTTCAAACAAATCAGTATATATCACTAATAATAATCCTAATGAGACTCCCGATGCATTTTTCGCCGATGATGTTAAGAACTAATTAATTATAGACCGATCCCACATAAGTCTATGTCTAGAGATGTATATTTTTTCCCGGGACCCCAATTCTCCATGTCCCTATTCTCATTTGGGAATTTTTTTTAGAGAAAAATGGGAGGAGGGAGATGAAAATCATACCCAAATTGAAATGGGGATAGGGGGACCCCTCCCCATCCATATTTCCCCATTTTCCCTACAATTATGTTGAAATGGGGATGAGGACGGAGAGGAGGTCCCCCATCCCCGTTTCCCAATTTTCCCTGAACATATATAAATATAATTATAAACGTACATCTCTATGCTATATTATTCATGCATATTATTAATTGCTATATTTTTGTAATCACTTTTAATTTTAATTAATGCATGCTTTCCTTAATGAGAAATAATAGCTTAATTAGAAAACTGTTTGTATGCTTTCCTTAATGCATTCTTTCAATCCTTTTGCACATGAGATGCAACTTCCTCTATTTAATTAGAAAAATATCAGTTGGTGGATGAACAAACTTGAGGCTTGGACAAATGATTTTTAAGTCGGTGGTTCGAATTCTACCAATAACAAAAGCTTCAAAAAAAAAAAAAATTATCTATATAAATGGATAGATAGATATTGTCACCAAAAAATAAATAATAAATAAATAAATAATTTGACTATCAATCATGGACTAAAATAAGCTACTCAAAAATAGTGTCTCAATTTGTGTCTAACCAACTAAATTAGAATATGTGTCTAAATTTATGGAAATGTATCTACATATAATTATTATTCAAATTCTTCCATAAATATAGACACATGTCCCAATTTGATTAGTTAAACAAATTGAGACACTATTTTTAAACCGCTGATTTGGGTCCATCAATCGTAGCTCCCTCGGACACACTTTTGTATCTTTATAAATCTAGATAGAAACAAAATATCTAAACTTCCATATCTTAATAAGGAAAGTAAAAGTTTGACATTTTTACTGTGCCCAACTGCCCATGCACATGATAGGGGACCCTAATAGATATTGGTATAAATCTTGAAGAAAAAAATGGTATGAGTCATTAAATAATTTATATACATATTTAAAATATTACAATAAGGTTGTCGGGATCGACAAAGATCAAACATATGTACGGTTCGGATATCTATTTTCATAACGGAAGATAACTACCCAATAAATTGGAGAGAAAACTCTCCACATATACTTGTAAAATGTGTTTGGTGAGATTTGAACCCCTCGCTATAAATATGAGATTGATGATGGCGGTGGAGAGATGAGGATGTGATAAGTCTTTTTAAAGATTTTTTATTTTATTACCTTTTCATTTTTATTAATTTTTTTGCTAAATTACCATTTTTTTAAAATCTATTTATTAAAAACAATATAATTTTTTAAATTATATTCTTTGAAAAAAATTATTTTTCTTTTTTTATAAATATATTTTGGGTTTTTTCTTTTTTAGTTTTTTTTTTTCATTGGGTGAATCAAGGGTATTACTGTATTTTATTATTTTTTTAACAATTAACTCTCATACTTAATGATTAAACCTTAACGGCAGAAGATATAAGTGTCAATTAATGGTAAAATTGTTTATGTGTATAAAAAAGCAAATATTAGAGAGTTTGGTGTCTTGCCTCTAAAATAAAAAATCTAGATAAAAACAAAATACCTAAACTTCCGTATCTTAATAAGGAAAGTAAAAGTTTGACATTTTTAATGTGCCCAACTGCCCATACACACATGAAGGGGACCCTAATAGGTACCGGTATAAATCTAGAAAGAAAAAAAAAAGTGTAAGTCATTAAATAATTTATATATATAAATATATATATTTTTAAAAAGGATAAATTACACTAACTTGTCCCGATTATATATATAATTGCACTAAAACCCATAAAAATATCAAAATAACACAAACATACTCTCTAATGCATTGACTAATGTTGACCACCATTAGCTAGTCACGAATGAGAAGAATTTTCTATTTTACCCTTATAGCAATAATACTTAATTATATAAAATCAATTAATTAATTAAAAATAAAAATATTAGAAAATATAATATATAAAAAAAAGGTATTGTTGGGGATGTTTGAGAGAATGATGATATTAATTATTATTATTATTATTATTATTATTATTTATTTTTGATGATGATGATAATTTTTTAAATTAATATTTATTTTCCTTTTAATTAGTTGTTTAGTTTTAAATTTTAATTAATATAAAATTCTTGAAGCAAACATAGCGAGTCATGAAAATCAAACAATAAAAATCATGACTCGCCACGTTTGCTTCATGTAATTTGCCCTAATTGAAATTTAAATCTAAACAACTAATTAAAAGGAAAATAAATATTAATTAAAAAAATTATCATCATCATCAAAAATAAATAATAATAATAATAATAATAGTAATAATAATAATAATAATAATAATTAACATCATCATCCTCCCAAACATCCACAACAATTCCTTTTTATATATTATATTTTCTAATATTTTTATTTTTAATTAATTAGTTGATTTTATATAATTAAGTATTATTTCTATAAGGGCAAAATCGACAATTCATTTCATTTGTGACTAACTAACGGTGGTCAATGTTAGTGAATGCATTAGAAGATATATTTGTGTTATTTTGATATTTTCACGGATTTTAGTGTAATTATATATATAATCAGAGTAAGTTAATGTAATTTACCCTTTAAAAAAATATTACAATATAACTATCTGTCGAGATCCGTTTAGATCAAACATATGTATGGTTCAGATATCTATTTCTATGACAGGTGATAACTACCCCATAAATCGGAAAAAAAACTCATCTTACATATTTATAAAATACTTTATTGAGATTTGAACCCCTCGTCATAAATATGAAAAGAAGGGACACTGGGGCCTGTACTAATAGGTGATTTCCAGGTCATTAAATAATATTGCACGTGCCGTATATGTAATGTATTTAGGAAAAAAAAACGATGCTTTTTCTGCTTTTTCTGACTTATTATATATCAGTCAGTTGCTTTGACTTTTTCGAGCCCACTGACTTGTTTTTTCCCACAGAAAACTAAAAATCAAACTGTAGCAGCAGTAACTTTGAAACAACAAATTGTATAAGACTTCATAGATTATTTTATACCAATATTTCAAGGCTGTCTTCAATTGTAACTATAAATATGAAACACAACCCTCAATCCCCAGCACATATTTCAAACAAGTTCCAAGTTGTTTTTTTTACTTGTCTTAAAATCTCAAAAACTTCCTCTGACTAGTAGAGAATTTGAAGCACTACAGTACTAGAGCAAAATGAGTGTAGAATTGTTAGATGCTGCAACTATTGTCAGCTTTGTTGAAGATGAAGAAGCATTCAACGTCTCGATACTTGATCGTTTTGCCCACCTCGACACGGATCATGATGGGGTACTTTCATATGCAGAAATGGAGGAGGAGCTCAGGAGTCTGAGGGTGTTCGAGACTCATTTTGGCATCGATGAGAAACCAGACCCAGATGAGCTTGTTGATGTTTACAAGTCCTTGTTCGTGCAATTCGACCATGACTCGAACGGTGCTGTGGATTTGGAGGAGTTCAAGGCAGAGACCAAGCAGATGATGCTTGCCATGGCCAATGGTATGGGATTCTTGCCTCTGCAGATGGTCTTAGAAGAAGATAGCTTCCTCAAAAAAGCTGTGGAGAAGGAGGCCACCAAAGTTGGTGCTTGAGTTATTGCTTGTTTTTTAGGATCCTGCAGATTTATATCTGCTTTCATTTTCTTCATGCATGGCAATGTATTTTTATTTTTTGTTTTCTTTTTCGGTTTCCATGTTACATGTTTTTTGAATCCTGGATCATGTATTAAGTTAATTAAACCAAAAAAATGAGATTTTCTTTTGTTGGTCAATAAATAAGAGAACAGTGATTATTATTATTATTATTATTTTTTTTTTTTGAAAGAGAACAATGATTATTACTTTATCTTCTTTTCCTTTCTTTACATAGATGGTTGTTCCACGTAGATTTCTTCTTCAAGAAAGTCATTCATGAATGCTGAATTTACGTCAAGTTCGTAAATTTTTCAACTTTTATGGGATGCTAATGATATTAACAATCTGATGGTCTCTAGTCTGGTAACCGGGGCAAAGACTTCTCCGTAGTCAACTCCTTCCTTTTGTTTATAACCTTTTGCCACAAGTCTTGCCTTGTATCTCTGGACTTCTCCTTTTGCATTCCTTTTGGTCTTATAGACCCATTTCACTCTGATAGCTTTCCTACCTTTTGAGAGATTAGTCAACTCCCACGTCTTATTCTTTTCAATGGATTGAATCTCATCATCTATTGCACTTCTCCATTTTTCTTCTTGGTTAGCCTCTTCAAAGCTAACTGGATCACTTGTCATCAGCAGACAATAAAGAGTAAGGTCTTCTTCCACCTGTTCTGTATATTCATACAAATCTTCTAGACTGCGTGTTCCTCTAAGCCTCATATCTGAGAAATCACGATTAATTGGTAATGGAGTATCATACCTTTGTGGTGAAGGGGAACCACGTTGAGGTGTTTGTGGCTCTGTAGCCACTTCTCTTATTTCTTCTTCAGGTATCAACTTTGCGCTTCTGGAAGCTTTAGTCTAATTTCAATTCCAGGATTCATTTTCTTCAAAAATGACATCTCTGCTGAAGATTATTTTCTTAATGATGGGGTTATATAGCCGGTAACCCATAGTTCTGTCACCGTATTCAACAAGGATACACTTCTCTCCTTTATCTTCAAGCTTGATTCTTCTCGCTTCTGGGACCTTGATGTAGGTAATAGAGCCAAAAACTCTAAGGTGGCTGACACTTGGTTTGTGAGTGCTCCATGCTTCGTGCGGTGTCTTTGTATTAAGACTCTTCGTAGGACATCTGTTTTGTAGATATACTGCACACAAGACTGCTTCAACCCAAAAACTTTTAGGCATGTTTTTATCCTTTAACATGCTTCTGGCCATGTTAAGGATTGTTCGATTCTTCTTTTCAGCTACACCGTTTAACTGGGGAGTATACGCTGGTGTAAACCGATGTCTGATTCCTTATTGCTTTAGAAACTTTTGGAAAACACCTGCAGTGTATTATCCACCTTGATCTGATCTCAATGCTTTGATATGATAGCCACTTTGCTTCTCCACAAGAGTTTTGAACTCTTTAAAGTAGACAAACACTTCATACTTCCTTTTTAGAAAATAGATCCAAGTTTTCCTGCTGTAGTCGTCAATGAATGTAAGGAAGTATTGATTCTGTCCATTTGATACTAGCATCAGTGGACCACACACATCTGTGTGAATGAGCTAAAGTGGCATGGTTGCTCTCCAATTTGCCTCTTTTCCGAAGCTATTTCTGTGTTGTTTGCTAAGAACGCAGCTTTCACACATCTCATTTGGGTGATGCATGTTTGACAATCCTTTCACCATCTTCTTACTTCCCAGTTGTTTTAAACTTTCAAAATTGAGATGTCCATACCTGAGATGCCACAACCAGTCTTTGTTGTTGATGATGGCTGTCAGACATTTTGGCGTATCATGATGAATTGCGAGAGGAAACATCCTATTCTTCATCATCTGGACTCGAGTAACCAGCTTTCCTCGAGCATCTGTGATGGTGAGTTGCATATTTTGAAGGCTAATGTGATAGCTTTTCTCCAAGAGTTGTCCGAGACTTAGGATGTTTGTCTTCATATCTGGAACATAATAAACATTGGAGATGAAAGCATAATCTCCATTCTTCTGCTTTATCATGACATCTCCTTTTCCTTGGACAAAGATTTTAGAGAGGTCGCCAAATGAGATTTCTCTATGAAGTTTCTCATCAAGTTCAGTGAACAAGTCTTTTCTGCCAGTCATATGGTTGCTGGTTCCAGAATCAAGAAACCACACATCTTGATTTTGATAGGTTGAGTTGTGTGCCATTAGCATCAACGATTCTCCTTCAACCTGCTCTTTCTCTACAAAGTTAGAACTTTCATTTACTTTATTTAGGATACCTCTGCACTCGTTGCTATAGTACCCATATTTGTGGCAATTATAGTATTGAACGTTTCTTAGTTGTAACCGCCTCTTCTTACTCGTCATCGTCCTCGTCCTCGTCCTCGTCCTCGTCCTCGTGAGACATAGTTCTGTTGTCCACGTCCTCCTCTACTTGCGTCTCTTCCTCCTCTGCCTCTACCTTTGGTTTCAGCATTTCCAGAACCTCTTCCATTAGATCCTCTACCTCGTTCTCTTCCTTGTTGTGAGGTCCCCCCTTGCTCGTATATTTTTTCATGGAGGGATAGCTTTGACCGGAGAGTTTGCTCCAATACTCTATCGTCACTTCTTCTTGTGACTTTCTACTTATGGGCTTGCAATGAACCCACCAGTTCTTCTACATACATCATTTTCAGATCTTTTGTTTCTTCCAGGGCCATAACTATAAAGTCAAACTTTGGATTCAATGATCGGAAAATTTTCTCTGAAATTCTCATGTCTACGAGAGTTTCTCCATTTCTTCTTAGCTGATTTGCAACAACCATGACTCGTGTATAGAACTCTGTAATGGATTCATTAGATTTCATTCTTAAAGTTTGAAGACGGATCCTTTTCACTTTGTCAGCACCTTTGTAGGTCTTGTGAAGAGTGTCCCAGACTTCTTTTGACGACTTGGAGGAAGCTATGAGCTCGAACTTGGGTTCGTCTAGTCCTTGATAGATTATGGACTTTGCTTTACAATCCTTCTTTCGATCGGCTTTGAGAGTTGTTGTCTGAGCTTTTGTCATGGTTCATTCAGCTTCTTTGGATGCGGGTTCTGTGTATCCATCTTCCACAATATCCATAACATCTTGAGAACCTAGTAGAGCTCTCATTTGTATGCACCAATTGTCATAGTTGTTTTTGGTGAGTTTTGGGATGACAACTTGCGCGTTTCCGTTGGCCATCGAGCTTGAACTACTTAGAACACTGATCTGGAGTCTGAATTTACAAAAACTGATTGCACGGTTGCATCCGGAATGATCTAAAACCTTGGAAACCAGTCCGGGTTTGTCAAAAAACGAGTTCGGAAGCGTCCGAAATGGGCGGTCAAACTTTTTGATAAAAGTCAACCAAGATAACAGAATATTCCTTTTCTGACGGAATATTCCAGATGGTCTAACGGTGTTAGTGACGTCAGCGTCGTGTCACGGGTCGGGTCAGATACCGGGTCGATGACTTGGACCAGGTTGGTGGATCACACTTTGGGTCGGATCACGGGTCGGACCCCTGAAATCGGGCGAGGAAGATGACCGGCGTGTGTGCGTGACGCTCCAGACGACTGGTCTACGCATGGCGGCGCATTGAATCACGCTCCAAACTCTGGTGGCACGTGCAGCCTCTCTTGTACTCCGATTTCGATGAAATTTTCACCGATGCACTCTTTGAGACGAGTAGAACACACTAGTATGCTCAAATTTATATTTTGAGCACTTTGATTTCTGGGCCAATTTGGTTTTGGCCTCTGTTCTTCAAATTTCTGACTCTCCTGGGCTCTGATACCACTGTTGGTGGAATGGTAATGTTTAAGGTCACTGGTGGTGCACCTCTGAGAGAGATTCAACACTCAAAAAATGGAAAAGCTTAAATATATTTCTCTCTTAAGATTTTCTTACACCACTCCACTGTATTACAACATAATCTGAGTCCCTTTATATAGGGAGCTAATATGAGCTACAATTAAATGCAAAACACAGCAAATTCAAACTTGGTTGGGAGATGTCAATTGGGAGGTGGAAGTTGGAAGCTGGAAGCTGGAAGATGGCAGCTGAGAGGTGGAAGCTGGTTGATGAATTTGGACGGTGATTGGAGTCAACAATGGCTGCTTCTAGAATTCGATTGCTGGAAGGTGGCTGTTGGTGGTCAAGTTTAATCTTTCAACAGGCACAAGGATGATATATTTTGTCATCTCTATTTATATATAGTAAGTTGGAAGAGTTTGATTAGTCATATACAAGTGTGTAATTGTATAATCGGACACACAAAATGTAGTTAATTGGGTGTTGGGAGAGTTACTGGTAGTAATTAAAGTATTAAACACTAGCTACTATTCAATTCTTTGATCTAGCCAGTACTACTACGTGGAATTGACACATGTATATAAAGACACCATAATAATCAGCTGTTTTTATTATATTTACATTAAATGTTTGTTATTTTCTAATTTCTTGTTGTCGATCTTCTTTAATTTTCATGTTTGCATGAAAATGAATTATCAAGTTGTCAGCATTTTTTGTTTTTATTTTTGTTAGAGAAAGAGAGAGCAAAAATATACAATAGAAGATTGTATTTTTTTTAATTATTTAATTAGTGTGACAAAGAACAAAAGATAATTAATAAAAGACTTAGGTCTATAGCACACACATATATATGTCTTTGTCGCAGTGGCATTAGGATTACATCATCTGTTCCAATTATTAGCAGCTAGCTGTCACGGTCCGTAAAATCCTAAGTCCAGATTACAGCTAGGGATGGCAATATTGACGAATCCAGGAATTATTTATCGCTCTAGTTAAATTATATATATATAGTATTTTTTTTTCTCAATACGTACTAACGTTATAAGTAAGCTCTTTACCTATTAATAGTTAGATTTATCTACTTTTGTTTAGTCGATATATTATAATGCTTAATTAATGGTTCACAAATTCTCATAAAAAATTTATTAAATTCGATGTGCACCGTGGAAAAAACTCTTTTGATTTTCTTCTTCAATGCATATTAATATAATAAAATCTGTGCAATATATGTGATACATTGATTAATAATAAAAAACTTTTTATATAATTTTTAATGAAAGTATTTTTTTTTAATTTTTTTAATAATAAGATAACATCGATTCAATAATTGACCACTCAAAAATATGAAATACATTGTATAATTTATGTATCAAAAATTATTTAAACATGTAATTAACGGAACAAAAAAACTATTTAAAGTTGAAAAATGGTTTAATTCTATAATGTTAGAAGCTATAATATTATTTTTATTTTTAAAATTTACTTTGAATAATAAAATATTTATATTATATTAAATTTAGACAAACATATTATATGTTTATAATATTATAAAAACTTAGGGTTACTTTATGTAATTATCCCTTTATGCTTATATATATATATATATATATATATATATATATATTTTTTTTTTTTCTTTTTCTACGGGGCTGCCCGAGCTGTAGCCCGGGTTAGCCCTCCTTTACATCCGCCACTGCATGGCAATGGGGCGGGTCAAGGCCGCCATAAACCTGAAACCCGGTTTTTAACAGTTGCCCCTAACTCGACACGTGACCCGAATGGGTTTTCAATTTTTACCCTAAACCTGACCTGAATGACCCGTTTCAAATATATATATATTATTTTTGGCGGTCCTCCGTTTCTGTTTTTGCTTCTTGTTGGCTCTTGTTTTCTGTTGTCTGTTATTGCTCTTTGTGCTGTTCCTGTTATGGGCATGACATATAACCATAGCAAATATTTCTATCCTTGAGTGGTAATGAATTTTGCTGCTTCTAAATTAATTGGCTTGGTCCTTAGTCCTGCATCAGAAAATTGTATACTCAACCAAAACCGAAAGAATAGTAAGAGTTCATTTTACTATTTCCATGCAACTCCTTTGTTCGTTAAAATGAGTGAAACCAAACATCTAGTAGTTCCACTTTTGTTCTTGTAAAATTATTCTGAATTTGGTGTTATCACATGTAATTTTCATATATTCTTGTTAGTAAGCCAAAATTTGCGGAAGGAGTTATAGCAGGAGGTACAGCTGGTGTGATTTTTTTTTTTTTTTTTAATTTTTTTTTTAATTTTTTTATTTTTTAATTTTAAATATTATATATATATATATATATATTATTTTACCTTTTATATTTAAAATATATATTTTTAAAATATTTTAAATATATATATTACGGGTCAAACGGGGACAGGTCGGGGTAAAAGGGACGGCCCCATACCCGATCCGGTAACCCGGCCGGGTTAAAAACTTTACCGCAAACCTGTTTCGTTACCCGTTTTTATTGCCCCAAACCCTCCTCAAACGGACCGGGGCCCCGTGGGTTTGGGGTGGGTCGAGGATTTTTGCCGTCCCTAATTACAGCCAAGGAACCTAACAAGGCCTACAACAAGTCCAAGCTCCTGGAAGACTCTAGAGATTTCCAAACACTCCTAGCAATAGATGCTTTTGGAAGTCTCTAGCTACAACCATTCTATGTTGTTCTTGTACATATCTAAAGGCATGTAAATACATGTAGAGAATTCTAGATAGGTATAGAATTTTCTGGAGGATGAATCTCCACCATTAGATTGAATTAATCTAGACCGTCCATTGAGGAGGTGGACAACTATAAATAGCTAGCTCCTCTCATTTGTAAGGCATCCAAGCCTTCAAGCATCTTAAAGCTTTCTTTATAGCAATACAACTTGCTTTATTTCCAACCAAGCTCTTCTATTCCCTTTTCATTAATAAGAGTGTGAGAGTGACAAGCAAGACTTACTTAGCAATATTGCCCTAAAAGTTATCTAAGTGTTGTACGGGATCCGTTGCGAAATCTAAGTCTGTGACAGTTGGTATTAGAGTCTTGTCATCAAGTAACCACAGCTAGTTCGCGAAGCAATGAACTCCGACAACGAAGTTACTGCTAGAGTGGAAGAGTAAACACATGGTCGTGGCGAGCAACGCACCCACACCAAGTGAAGCAAGTCCTAAGGTCTATCTATCCATGAATGCTTTGAAAGCTAGGATGATCGGCTCGGAGGACACTTTCTCCGGGATGCAAGCTACCTTGAGTGATGCGGTCGACCGTCTCGATGACCTAGAGACAAATGATAATTAACGTCATTAGTCTTTCGAACACACTTTAAGCAATATTTGAATTAATCGGTATAAAATCAAACCGAAACAAAATACACAAACTTCCATATCTCTTAAGAAAATAAAATTTTGCTTTTTATTTAAATTTGTATGGGTAGAAATACTCTCTTAAACAATACGGTAGAAAGCAGCTTCATGGTAAAAGTGACTGCAACGAGATTTGAGAATTGAATTCTATGGGGTCTTATTGTTTTTAATGGTCAAGAACCCTCCGTTGAGCTTCTTCTCTATTGAACTATGTTGAGTTTTAAAGGATCAGTCGACAAGTGTTTCTTTTAAAATTTGATGGCCAAGATTTATTAATACCTTGTTTTTTTATTTATTTATTTTATTTTATTATATTTCCCTTTTCCCTGTTTTAAAATACCTAACGACACCGTTTATAACCAAAATTAATTTAATCCTAAACCGTTAAAAAAAAGAAGTAAAAAACAGCGTCGTTTGACTCCAAAAACCATGAGCCATTTTCGTCTTCTTCATTGATTTCCCCTCACGTTCTCAAGAAGAAGAAGACAGTTTGGTTACTCTTCAAATCTAAAATGACTTGTTAGAAACCATGAAAATATATCCACTTGAAGGGAATCTCCAAAAAAATTGTCAGGAAATCAATTCTCGTTATGGGGGAGTTGACTCTCTACTGGATCTCGATTTTAGTTGTTTGATTTTGTTTGAAGTATGAATATGTAAGTTATTCAGGGATCTACCGGAGATTTCATAACATATATATGGTTGATTCAAATTTTATATGTGAAAATTGAACAATGATATGAGAATTTCAGCCTTGGCTTGTTTTATTTTTAATTTTTAAAAATATTCTCTTGCTTGCGGAAGTTATTGACTGAGAAAAAACAAGAGAAGCTGATGAATTATAGAGATTAAACAAGACAAGAGAAGAAACTCTCATTGAAGTTTGGGAGTCAAAACCCAGATAGTAGAAAACAAGTAGAATTGAAGTCCAAATCGAAAAAGGGGAACCCGAATCAACCAACAAATCCAAACGCCTCATCCACCACAAACCCCTCACTTTGTCTCTCTCATCTCAATACACCATTTTGCATCCCAGATGATATAGCTGGAAAAGGTGTAAAGTTTGATCCTTTGAGATGATGCGTGTGATATAAAACGGTGTCGTTGGTTTTTAAAGCACGAAAAAAAATAAAAAAGATATAAAATAAATCTTATCTATCCGATTTTAAAAAAGACATTTGTCATCTGTAATTTTTCTATTGTCAATTCGTCCTGACAATAAATATATCAGGACGAAAAATGTAGACCATAAATTATGGAGAAGTTTTGACATATGAATATGCTTCGAGTCAAACTATATAAAGCTAGTGGTTCACATTCTTCGTCCTAATATATTTGTTATCAGGACCAACCGATAAAAAATCTTTGTCAACTGATACTTTAAAGTTATCTGACATGTACTTTTCCTATCCTAGAAAATACATAGGATGAATTTAGAAAAGTACTTCGGAATTTGAAATACTAGGAGCAGAGGAAGGATACATAAGATAGAGAGAAATATAGGAGACAAAAGAGAGGTAAATTTGTTTAATATTTTAAGATCCTTTATTCATTTTGCCTCTGGCAATTTATAGGCCAGTTACAAACAAGACAATGTAATTAATATAAACAAAAGCAATTAACTAACCCACAAAGTAGTGGTGGCCACGGTTCGGTTTCGGTTTGAAACTGGCGGTTTCGGTTCCGTGGGCACCCAAAACCGAAACCGTAACCGGAAAACTGGTTTGGTACACGGTTTCTAACCGGTGGTTTTACGGTTTCGGTTTAAAAACCAACGGTTTTAAGTTCGGTTTCGGTTTTTCAAAAAAAATAAATATGCCACGTGTCAGCTTCTGATTAGTCGATTTTTTTTAAAAAAAAAACCGCCGGTTTTTGGAAGTACCCAAACCGAAACCGTAACCGGTTCAACCGGTTTTGAAACCGCCGGTTCCGGTACCGCCGGTTCCGGTTTCGGTTTTGGTTTTGATTTTGGTTTTGGGGACGGTTTTTAGAAGTACGGTTTCGATTAAACCGCGACAAAACCGTCGGTTTAACCAAAATCATGACCACCTCTACCACAAAGCAAGTTTCCAGGAAACCACTAAAACATAATACCACTAACTTATTGAGTGGAGTCACAACTGCCCCACTACTTCCTAACTTACTGGAACCACATCAGTTCCTATTTTTTTTTTTATTTTTTTTGACAGCTCAACAGAGCAAAACAGAGCAAAACAGAGCATAAACAAGGCCAAAAGAACCCCAACCAAGCAGGGAGGCCAAACAAACAGAACTAACTATGCAAGTCATTACAAATGTCAACAGGAACACAGATAGAATGCCCAAACTTCCAGGCATGATCCTTCCTATACAGCAATGCCCTCTTAGCAAGATCCGCAGCAACCTTATTCGAATCTTTCTTGCCCAGAAGAATAATAGAAGGGATGCCGATAGCTTTCATGATGCCACTAATATCACTAATGATATTCCCACTGCTGGAGTTAGGATGGGAGTCCTTATTGACCATGTCAACCGCTATGACCGCATCACTTTCAACCACATCAGTTCCTATTAACCACTAACAATGTGGTGCCTAACAACAACAGCAAACGAACGCGGGCTGCATTGTATGTGCACATAGCATTATCTTTGTCGGTTTTTAATACGAGTGTTGTTTTCTAAAGTCAACTACTTCATTGAGGTGTATGTATTGCCATAGTGGATTGATACACTTTCTGCTTTAATCAGTCGGTTGCTTTTGACCTTTTATATTTTCAAATTAATTGTTCAAAGACGAGTAGACCACCCGCCGACTCGTTTTTCTTTTTCCACATAAAAAAAAAAAAAAAAACTTAAACATACCAAAATGGCAAAATGACAAAGACCAGAAATCCAAAATAATACTTAAATATTATTTTTTAATGTTTATGGTTGCTTCGATTGATTAGGAAATATTAAACTCTTTTATATTTGATATTATATTATCATGTATCATTGATAGTTATGTATATATTTAATATATCAATGTTTGGTTTTGTAATGTTAATTATATTTGTTTTTAGGCCGCTGTTGTGCCTTGTTTTTGTTGTGTTTGGCTTTGTCGACCTTGGTTGTCCCTTCTAATAAATTACCTTTTCAAAAAAAAAAATTAAAAAAAAAAATTTTTATTTTTAATTGTCACTCTAAAGGGAGGAATGAATAAATTATTAGAAGCTATGAAATTACATAGTCCGGAATTAATAAATTAATTTTCGTTTTAATTCATCACATTCGGTTAACTAGGTAAAGATTGAATTTAAATTTAAAATTAGATTAGTTTTTTTTTTCTTCACAATCCTTATGGGATCGACTTCGTACTAACACTTACTATTCTACAATAGACTCATACGGAGGTGGACATTAGAGGGCTGCCCCGCAGCCCCAAAAAAAAAAATGCATATATAAATAGTTAATTATACTAATATCCCCTAAAGTTTAACAATATTATAAAAATATGATATTTTTTTATAAATTTAGTGAAATATAAATATTTTATTTTTCAAAATAAGTTATAAAAATATACATAATATTATGGCTTCTAACACTATATAATTAAATCATCCAAAAGTTTAAATAATTTTTTTAACTACAAGTTTAAATAATTGTTTATTCATAAATTTTACGATATATTTCATATGTTTAAGTAGTCTATTATCAAATTGGTGTCTTCTTATTATTCAAAAAAATAAATAAACATTCATCGAGAATTATATATATAAAAAATTATTTTTAATCAACGACTTTATAATATATGTATATATTAAAAAAGAAAATCATAAAAGTTTTTTTCACAAAGCACCGAATTTAACGCTTGTATTAAGAGGTGATTTGCGGTTAATCAAATAATATTGCACGTACCGTATATGTAATATATTTAGGAAAAAAAAAACGATGCTTTTTATGCTTCTTCTGACTTGTTATATGTCAGTCGGTTGCTTTTGACTTTTCCGAGCCAACTGACTTGTTTTTTCCCACCGAAAACTAAAAATCACACTGTAGCAGCAGTAACTTTGAAACAACAAATTGTATAAGACTTCATAGATTATTTTATACCAATATTTCAAGGCTGTCTTCAATTGTAACTATAAATATGAAACACAACCCTCAATCCCCAGCACATATTTCAAACAAGTTCCAAGTTGTTTTTTTTACTTGTCTTAAAATCTCAAAAACTTCCTCTGACTAGAAGAGAATTTGAAGCACTACAGTACTAGAGCAAAATGAGTGTAGAATTGTTAGATGCTGCAACTATTGTCAGCTTTGTTGAAGATGAAGAAGCATTCAACGTCTCGATACTTGATCGTTTTGCCCACCTCGACACAGATCATGATGGGGTACTTTCATATGCAGAAATGGAGGAGGAGCTCAGGAGTCTGAGGGTGTTCGAGACTCATTTTGGCATCGATGAGAAACCAGACCCAGATGAGCTTGTTGATGTTTACAAGTCCTTGTTCGTGCAATTCGACCATGACTCGAACGGTGCTGTGGATTTGGAGGAGTTCAAGGCAGAGACCAAGCAGATGATGCTTGCCATGGCCAACGGTATGGGATTCTTGCCTCTGCAGATGGTCTTAGAAGAAGATAGCTTCCTCAAAAAAGCTGTGGAGAAGGAGGCCACCAAAGTTGGTGCTTGAGTTATTGCTTGTTATTTAGGATCCTGCAGATTTATTTCTGCTTTCATTTTCTTCATGCATGGCAATGTATTTTTATTTTTATTTTTATTTTTTGTTTTCTTTTTCGGTTTCCATGTTACATGTTTTTTGAATCCTGGATCATGTATTAAGTTAATTAAACCAAAAAAATGAGATTTTCTTTTGTTGGTCAACAAATAAGAGAACAATGATTATTATTATTATTATTATTATTTTTTTTTTTGAAAGAGAACAATGATTATTTGAAAGAAATATATTTAAATTCTACCAAGAGTAAAACCAAATATATATATATATATATAACCTATATATATAAAAGATGTTAAAACTTTTAAAAGGGTAGATGTCTGGAGAGTCAAAGACACAACGTGTCTCTCTTATGTCTTCTCTCTCGATGACTCTTCATTTCTTTCTTTCCAATTATATCTTTTGTGTCAAAATTCCTCACAAACTCTACACGACGCTGCTCTCAATTTCTGCAATTTCGCGATTTCAACACCTCGGTTTGGATTCTCGGTTTGCTTCTGTTTCTTCTCTATTTTTGTTCTCTTTGTAGAATGTGTATATAGATTATATTTAAGATTCTCTGTGAAATCAACAAGTGAAAACCCAACCACAGATAATAGCTTAAACACACAAATCAAACTCTATCCCTCTTCTCACCGTTTTCTCTCACCGGCGATCTTCTGTCGTTACATCACCGCGAACTTCTTCTTCTTCGGAGGCCAGAGGTTAGGTGTGGATGGCTTCTGGTCCGGATTTGATTTATCGTAGGGTTGATGACTTGGTGGTGGTCGCGTGGGTGTGGGAGTTGGAGTGGGTTTGCTTTCTGGAGATGGTGTGGTTGTTGATTTATGGAGTTTAATTTTTTTTTTTTTTTTTTTTTTTTTTTTTAAAGTGATTTATGGAGTTGATAATGTGAACCCATGCTTTTTTCCATGTTTTCAGTCCATTTAATTTTTTTTTTTTAAAAATTATTATTGATATATCCGATTAATTGGCTTAATTTACAGATATTCTATTATTCAATCCAGTGAATGTCTCTTTTGCAAAGCTTGGAAAAAGAATCCATAACCAGTGATGGTCATGGTCATGGTCATGGTTTTAGCAAACCATTTAATGGGGTTTTTGATACTTCTAACTATGGTATTCTTCAACTCAACAACGGTTTGGATCGAACTCCTCAAATGGGGTCAGCTTCTATCTCTCTCTCTAGATTTTTTTTTTCTTTTTCTTTTTGCTGTTTATGTGTGTGTTCTTGTGATTTGTATTTAAATAACTATGCTTCAACATCCTTAATTTATAATCAAAGGATTGATATATATATATATATTTAGTTAATTTTTAATATGTTTTGGGATGTATGCAGCTGGTCCAATTGATTATACCTGTCGAATCATCTTATCGCCTCGATCTCTTATTTCGGTGATCTTGGTCTCTTTCAATTCAAAGATGTAAGCAACATTACCCCTTGAAAATTTCTCTGTTCAATCAATAAAATGTCGAATAGAAGTTAATTTTTGTGGTGGTTTTTGTGTCCTGTTTATTGTATCTGGCTATATGAAGAAGTTTTTGTTGTAAATCGAAATTACTACTTGAAGATCACAAATGAAATGTCAAAACCTCATGAATGTTAGTATTAGGTAGATTTTGAAATGTTGATGAATGGAAGCTGGACACAAATTTTAAATTAAATAGATTTATTTTCTAAGTTTTTGTTTAGTTATAAGGATTTATGTTTTCAAATGTTTTTTTTTTCAATTAACTGTGTAAGGATTTAATATTTGGAGTGTGCTTTCTTGTTTGGCAGCTCAATGCTGAGAAAAGTCCCTATCAGTGGATCTATGCTGCTCAGGTACGTTTTAGTTTTATTGACTTGCATTGCATTGCATATTAAATCCGCGTGATCATATACTAAAAACAAACATATTGGAATCGAGTCATTTGTTATTTTTTAGTTCTTAAATTTTAATTTATGTGATCCTAAGTTTGTTTTTATTATTTCAAAAATATTTCAAGAGATGGCAGGAGGAATTGAATTTTGCAAAATGTTTGGTTATGGTAGTATGACATTTTTGTTTTGATGGAAAGTTGAAATATTACAAGAAGTGAATTATGATGTCTAGATGATATCTTTGTCATCCTTTATTAAGATTTCATTTATTATGTTAAGAAGAAATTCTCATTGATCACATAAATATACTCTACATATGTTTAAACGAAAGTATATGTGCAGATCAAAAGATGCGGGGAGATGGATCGCAAGCTACATTTCTTCAAAGTAAAAACAACAAAGGCAGGTTTGTCACCCTCAACTAGGTCTTCAGGCAGCGTTGATCTTGATTTGAATAGCTTGGAGGTATGTTGGGTCCTTAGATTCTGGTATTTTGGCTCACAAAATTTTTTATGTTGTAAACTATCTTTCTGGAGTGCTGCCAGGTAAAAATTGGAGAACTCGAAGCTGAGTTGATAGAGATAAATGCAAATGATGAGAAATTGCAACGAACTCTCAATTAACTATAGGAGTATAAACTTGTTCTGCAGAAGGTAGTCTTTGCTTTTCTGTTGATTGCCTTCTTAGTCATTAGAGCTCTTTTGGTATTTTTCTTCCGTAAGTGCAGCAAAATTAATTAGGAGATTTTTTCTCTTTTGTTTATTTTATTTTATTCTACAAGGCATACAAATAGAAGTTTATGTTTCACTTTAGCGATTCTATGCTAGCATTGTTGCTTAAATTTAACCTATTTCAGTAAGTAATTTATGATCTTATATTTTGATCTACTGCAATCTCTTTGCAAGATTGTGTTTTCTTTTTGGGGAGTTTTTTACTTCAGCCCACAGCAGGGCTACGGCTCAGCTTAGAGAACTTGAAGGATGTCACAACGGTGAATGATCCATTGACAGTCCATTGTTATTGGATCAAGTAAAGTTTTTTAAGCTTCTACTTTTGATCTCTCTATGATCAGCTTCGAGTTAAGTTGGGCTATGTAAGTGGCCTTGTCCCGAGAGAAAAATCAATGGCTATTGAAAGGATTTTATTTTGTGTAACCAGGGGTTTTTGAAGCAATCAGTGGTTGAACAACCTGTCACTGATCCTGTTTCTGGAGAGAAGGTATTATCAAGTTGATGAAGCCTTAATCATAAATTTATGGGATTGATTTCATGAATCCTTTGATGTCGTTCTGCTCCGTATAAAGAAAAATCTTGTAGAATAACACCTAATGATTTCTCAATTCATTGTTGATTTTAACTTCCTTGGTAGCATCCTAGCTTGTAAATGTGTGCGTTTGTCTTTACATGAGTGTTCTTTCTGTCTTTCACTTGGGTTGCCTCTATGAACTCTGTAGGTTGTGATCTTTTTGTTTTTGTTACTTATCAGTATATTTATTTTTTGTTTGTAAAAAAGCAATTATGTAGCATGTTATATAATAGTCTCTTTTTCATATTTCTAGGACTATGGGAGCGATACATGGTAATCGTAAATGTTATTGTTTATTTTATTTTTTAAATATATAATAATAGACAGGTTCTAGGAAGAATTCAAGTTCAATCACAACATTAGAAGTACTAACCATTTTTGATAGTAAATATTTTACGTAAGTTTTTATTTATATATAATATATATATATATATACACGCATATATTATATTTAAACTTAAATACTATAAATTTGGCATGTGCAATGCAAGAGCCTCTGTTACTAGTATATATATATGGGGACAGAAAATGAAGTGTTTGGTCTTTAAATTTATATCTATTATAAATTTCCTGGTACTGTATATATATAAGGTATTGAAAACTATTATATATTTATATATAACCCACCGGCTCAATCTATTTTGGTGTTAAAGAACGTTTATTAAAATTGATACAATAATAGTGTGTCAAAATTATAATTTTTTATTTTTTACTTTGAATAATTTTAATAGATATGATAAAAAAATATATATATATATTACAGATCTTGCTTTTAGTATGTAATTTACAGCGTCATGAATCAACATGACTCCCATCAATGAAAAGAAGTATGTATCCAAATCATGACCAAGTATTTGAGTTAATTTGTGAATGATATTATTTACAGATTTGATTTTTTTGTTTCGTTTTCTTTTTTCAGACGCATTAATTGTAGTAGGAATTATAGGAGGAGAAAGCAGTATCATATTTATCTGTAAATGAAAAGGTTGACACGGCATGACTTCTTTTAAGTACTCTTCGAGACGGCATGACTTTAATAAGTCTCTTGAGATGAAAAGGTTGACACGGCATGACTTCTTTTAAGTACTCTTCGAGACGGCATGACTTTAATAAGTCTCTTGAGAGGACACCGTATATATCACTCACAAAATATAAAAATTATATATATAATTTTTTTTTTATATCAGTTTGTCTTGATATAAAATATATCAGAATTAAAAATGTGGACCATTAGATTTATATACTTTGATTTAAAGTGTATGTACTTATCAAAACTTCTTTATAATTTATGGTATACATTTTTCGTTGTGATATATTTTATATCAGAACGAACTGACAGTAGAAAGACTATATATATATACATATTTATATTAAGTGTAAGTATTTGTTAATGTGTGACTGTGACTATTGAATGTGTGGCTGTAGACGTCCTGAAATTATAAAGTCATAATCGTCCTGATTAGAGAAGTATTATATATATATATAGAGAGAGAGATTCTAGTCTACAAACCTCTTGATATAAAACATTGCATACAAACATATTTAATGACCCTGATGAAATTGTATGTAATTGAATGTTTTTCGATGAAATTTTTTATATGCATCATAAATAAATAAAAATACATATTTGGTAAAAGTTTAGAACTTTTTTAGATTTGAGAACTATTTTTTTCTTATATTTTCCTAAATTTTAAATGTTTTATCTTTTAAAAAATCAAAAATATTAGGTTTTGTAATCGAAACTTTTTCAAATTTTTCCACAAATAAGATTTTTATCATATATATATATATATATATAAATCACATCAAGATTCAATATATTCTATTAAATTTTATTAAAGATGTTTAAAGTGTTCATCGTAAAAAATCCCATTGGAAAATTTCTCTCTATATATATATATTTAGTGATGTTAAAATAAATGCACACTTATATAAATACATGAGTGATTCAACTAATTTGTGCGTACTTATGTGAATACCATCGTGTATATATATATAATAATACTACTTTACCTAAATTTGGTGTCCAAATAATTTGATAACACTCGAATCCATTCATTTAAATTGTATGATTTAAATAAATTGATTAAACTGTTGCCGTATCATTCGGACACCAGATTTATATATATATATATAAATCAACACAAAGTCAAGTCAACATGTAGCGTGTTGTTTGCTTAGTTGAGCTCCCACCTAGACTTTTCAGTGCAGTCATGAAAGATGGTAGCCGCTTGAAATGGTAGCTCTTATAATAATATCACAGAAACTGGATATTTTAAACTATACATGCTTACCGATCTATTATAAGTAGAGTGTGGATACCTTCCATCTCAAAGTCTCAAACAAATCTCACTTCCATACATGGCTTCATCCAAGACCAGTTTCTTTCTTATTCTTTGTGTTCTCTTTGCGTCTGTTCTCTTAGTCTCATCTACAGCAACTCCTACGGATGTTCGCACAAGTGAGTAGTGTTCCTGAAACCCTTTCTAACATAAATATACGTTTTTTCATTATTATATCATTCATTTTGAAATAAAACTTTACTATATATAAATAATAACGTTAAAAAGATTGAAATTAGACCATATTGATTAGATGTTTTAACCATTCAACAATAAATATAATCTTATCGATCTTTGTGCTAACCTTAACAGATTTGATAATATTTATCAAATAGAGTATTCAAAGATTAAAATTTATTTATTTTTGTTTTTTTTCACTTTTATTATTTTTAAATACGGTGTATTATTATCTTTAAGAGTTTGAAATCAATACAAAAGTCCACATAATTATAACACTGTGTTTTGATTGCAGTAACTGTTCCACCTGGAGCTGATACACCTCCTACTACTCCATACATAACTGTTCCGCCTGGAGCTGATACACCTCCTACTACTCCATACATAACTGTTCCGCCTGGAGCTGATCCACCTCCTACTACTCCTACATATATAACTGTTCCACCTCCTGGAAATTGAGGTGGTTATTTATGGATCGATCCCACGTAAAAACACGTAGTTTGTGAGCTTAATTAATTATGATTAAATAAGGCTGTGCCATGTTAATTTCAATAAAAGCTCATATATATATATATATATATATAAGGGATTATTATTATTGTTTGTCTTTCTGTTTCTAGACATCGTAATAGAGTAGCCCAAGATTTGGCCAAATATGCCTTATCTTTAGGCGAAGATCTGTTCTGGATGGAGGGATTTTCCCTCTGTGAAAGACATGTGTTTCGACTGATTGCCGGAATAGGATCTTTAATAAAATCTATGTTTCAAAAAATATATATGTAATCACTTTTAATTTTAATTAATGCTTTCCTTAATGAGAATTAGCAGCTAGCTTAATTAATCTTTGTGCATGAGATGCAACTTCCTTTATTTAATTAGAAAAACGTTGATTATCGATCTTGATCTCTCCGGCACACTTTAAGTGAAAATTTGTATTGATCTTGATCCTTCAGACACACTTTAAATGATATTTGTGTCGATATAAATCCAAATAGAATACAAAAACTTCCATATCTTAATGAGGAAAATAAAAGTTTGATATTAAGCGAATATCTTTGTGGATGGTAATGTATATTTTTCCTTTTCGGTTTCCGAGTTACATGATTTTTGAATTCTGGATCATGTATTAAGTTGAATGAAATGAAATGTTCTCGATAGTCAAAATATAAGAGAACAATGATTATCGGAGAATACGAAAGAAGTTTCGTTAGTAAAATCTTGAAATCGAATTCTATTCAATCAAGATCGATCGTACATTTCATTTAAAGAGACGATCACTCAATAGGCTGACAAATGTAGGGTTTAATACACCTGAGTTCCAAAGAATTCAGATGAAATCATGAATTTCATCATATATAACATTTCTAGTCATCAACTACGAATCTACAATTCACATGGGTATATTACCACCATCCTTTTACAACAGATTATAAGAACAAAGACATCTCAGGAGCTGGAATGAAGGAGAGCATTCCCTCACCGAAAAGATTAAATAGCGAAACCAGAACCTGCCCAGAATTTAAGTCATCTTTCCAAACCTGAGGCAGGATAGCTGCCATCTTCAAAGCACGACTATCACCCTTATCTCTAACACGTTTGCTGCCTGATCCGCCATCATGAGGTATCTGTCCAGGAGATTGTGATGTACCCACCACATCAGAATCATCCACGGGAACCAGGGCAGCTGTATCCTCCTGCATGGGAGATGGTGAGGAGCTGGTGGACACTACACCAATCGGCCCATCTGGTGCTATTCTCTTGTTAGGAGGCTGCTGGTCTGTGTGATCCATGCTTGCTTTGCGTTTATCTTGAAGAGTTTTCAAGCAAAACAAGTATAAGGGTTTTATCAATTGAAAGAAATATAGAGCCAATGTAAAAGTCTAGGTCTCGTGTCAATCTCCATCATGATTCATGAATGTTCATCTACACCTCATCCGCTAACTAATCTCACAAATACATATTCTAGCATCAGGGTATTCTCAAAAACACACAAACGAATCAGCTCATAAACACTCCCAGTCCCTAAGGATTCAAATCGACATCTTCAGTAGACAACGGAGACTGGAGAGACTTATATGAGTTATATCATGCACTTAAGCAAACAAAAATTAAGTACGACTCTTACTTGAGGCTGTAGTAATGACTTTTGCATTGGTCTTCCAGAAAGTATGTGCTGATGGGGATGGCAAAGGTGGAAAGATTTTGAGGCGATCATAAATGCATTGATCTGCTGCATGCTGGAAGTGACAGTCCAGTTATGCTCATTAACGACCGTTCTCAAGTGTTATCCTACTGCATGTATTTATACAAGAATGCTATTATTTAGAAAACTCACCAACAAGGCCCCATAAACCCGGCAAGCCTCATGCCTCTTCACCTCATTCTTTTGCTTCTCAAGAAGCATCTCTGGTTCAAGAAGTTGCAAATATGACTCGATGTTTGGCAATACAAGAAGACGGACCTGCTCGTAAAGTGAAGAAGCATCACAAATAACTTGAGAATATCAAAATGGTTAAAAAATGATGAGCTCAAATATAGCATGTACCGACAAAAATACAAAACACAATTATCAATGTGAAAAATTGCAAATCACAAAAGTGAAAGGAGAGTGATGAAGTTGAAAAATTTATTTTGATTTTTACTTGCTGGAAGTTTACATAACAATAAAAGCTATCCAAAGCAAAAAGGATAATATTTGAACGATTACCAAGAAGCATGAGAATTGGTTTCACATAAAGCATGAGAAAAGAAATTACCACATTGGGTCCTAGTGCTGCTAATCCTTGAACTGCACCATAATGTTGAGTCAATGCTTTTTTTGGGTCCAAAAGTGCATTTAGAAGAGTTTTGGTCAGGCGTGGCTGAAGAGTGTTATAAACATGCCCAAATCTACAAATGTCAAAATAAGACAAAATTCATCGTGTGAGAAATTAAAAACAAGAACAATATCTGTATATATTAATAACAACTTTTTTGACAATAAACAATTGAGTCAGAACAATGGCTATTGAGGCAAGACAATTTTAAAAGGTTGGTGAGTCCCGGTCTAGGTTGTCTATATGGCTCCTATTGCTATCATACACTTCAAAAATATGTTGAAAAAACAATGTAATTAGGGTCATCTTGTATTGAAAAGTTGCATCATCCTCATTAAATATCACTAGCACCATGTTTTTGAATAATCCAGCCTCAGCATGGTACTGTTCTAATCGGTCAGGACAAGGACTCAGAAGCGTGGTTGATCAGAAATTCATGGCACTACTACGAAATCACCAACTTTACAGAATACACAATCTGCATAAATAACAAAGTTCCAAATCTAATTATCACAATTAACGTAATTGAAAAAATACAATTTCACTTATTTCTTGTTGCCTGAGAGAGAAATACCCTCAAGTGAGATAGAACAAAGGCACAACAAAAAAAGGTAGACTATTAAAAATTTGAAACCAATCATGATAATTTTCTTTATATTCACAATATAAAACTGAGCAGAGAAGCCTCACCTTTTGCATATCACAGCAACCAGATTTGCTGTGAAGTCTCTAAGTTCCCAGTGGTTATCAGCAATCCTATTCCCTAACCTTTTCGCAACAAGGCAGGTAACCACAGATGGCATCAATTGGTGAAGCTGACAAGAAAACAATGCTTCTCAAATTCACTGAAAGTGGGACCCCTCAAACTACAGAGTATATCTATGTACTGAACAGCTGTAAAGAAAAGGCCATCTAAGGTTGTACAGCCACATGAAACAAAAGCCTGTTAATGCCTGAACAGTTACTCAAAAATAATGATCGGAAGGAAAAGAAGAAGGCCAAAAATTGAAAAAAAGGAAAGTGGAAGCTAGAAAAGGGATAATTTCCAAGTATAAAATGGATGCTACATATTTGAGATGTAGCTAAATGTAAGAAAAAGATTCATCTAGCAGCCATAAGAAATGAGGATTCAGGGTTTCTTAAGCTGAGCTGAGTTCAATTAACACCTCCTTAACACAGCTTTGTTAGGCCGGATGTTTCTTACTGTACCACGTCATTTGAGCAATTTCATTATTTACAAATTATATAACAACACAATAGAAGAAGCAATTACATTTCACCGTATGCTCATACATGATTATTTTATCTAATAAAAGATTGCTTTTCATGACTTGAAAATCTCACTGGTCACAACCCATATAACAACACAACAGAATAAGCAATTACATTTCACCATCTGCTCATACATGATTCCTTTCTCTCTTAAAATAATTCCTCAGAGTCTTTTAAAACTTCACTCAACAGCCTCTACATTTCTTTCATATAATTTGCAGACTTGCAATTTATTAGCACTAAAGACTAACTAATCAAAAAATATCAGAACAATCAGAACCATAGGTCTTTTCTGCTGATATCATCCGCTGAAATGGCAGGGACAGGCCATTTCCTTAAAAGGGGACACTAAAGGCAGATTAACTATGCTTATCCACAATGACAGATGTCACATGGCTGCAGCTGTTAAACCCTCCCAATGGTTGACTCAGTGAACATTAACTTGGAGATTAGACTTAATTCAGTAAAGATGTATCCAAACAAATAAATTGTATTAATAAAAAGTCAACTTACATAGGGTTCTATGTGTATGTGTGGATTTTGGAGAAGTCTCCGAACAACACACATCAAAGCAAACAGAAGGGAATAATCATTCAAACCAGGAGAAACCTGATGTCAATGGAGAAAGAACAGTTAAAATGAGAATTATGGATAGCCATTTCAAGTAACTGTTCATGTTCACACTATATTCTTAATATTATCACCTCATCGGCTACAAAAAATGTGAAATAAGGAACTAATGGATGAAGTCCTGAGTCTGTGGCCAAACTCACTAACGCTTCTTTGAAAAGGACTGAATCAGACCTACTCACTGTAAGCTCAGTGATTTTATCAAAATATAGCTGCAAAGGTGACAGTGAAGGACAATAAACAAACTGCAGTAAAAATCAATAAATAACACAAGAGCAGATAGAATTTCATGTACCTGAAGTTCCCTGGACAATATATGCCTAACTGGTAATTTAATGTCAACAGGAAGCCCATCTTTCTGTTCATTACTTTTGCCATCAGGAGGAGGAGGAGCAATTACTTAAGACAAGCAAAACCGATAAAGAGATTAGCTTCCAAATAGGCTGATAAATGATAATACTAGCATAAACTAACATTGCTGATTGCTCCAGCAGTCAATTTTGTTTAGATCCTGATATTATTATCAGCATGGAAAATTGAAAGAAATTATTTCCTACACAGAACTATCTAAAATCTATAATTTTACTGTACAAATTTGCTCCGAGGAAAGGAAAAAAAACACATTGCACTTAAACCAGCTACCTTGTCTGTTTTGCTAGGAAAGGGTGACAATCAAGGTATCATCAATTGTAAATTTCAATCAAAGAAATCAACAAGCTAAACAGATCTCACTTGATACAATTTCCTCCGGAGCTAAAAACTCTGGTTGACATCCTAGCTGACTAATTCAGAAACTGTAAGAATCCAGATTCTTCAGAGTTTCTTCTAAATTCTGAAAATTTTAAATCTAACCGATTATAGCACTGTCAAGAATGCACCGATATTTAGAGACCAACCTTCCACCGGTGCATTTTCTGGGATTGCAGGTTATACCCCTTCAATAGCTAGCCAATGACAAAGAATTGACGTATCAAGTGCTGCTTTTGGTAAGGGTGCGTCAATCACCTACAAGTCAAATACAATTGTGAGAATATTAAGAATTGCTCTACCATCTAAGCTGAAAGGACAACAAATATAATCATCAGTTTCTTACATCTTTAAAATCCACATCCTTGTCATCAATGTAAAACAAATCCCTATGTCCAATAGCTCTTCTGAACTGCAAAGGACCCCTTGATGCAAAGCCATAAACTGGCTGAGGCAAGAAGATTAAACAGAATGCTATTACATGAAAATATATTTCCAAACAAGTGAAAATAGACAATTCAGAGAGTTAAATTGTTACATCATATGCATCAATGATCAATCATTCAACTGCAAATCATAAGTGCTAAGCTATAGCAATTACAGTAGTCAAGTTTTAACGGGCTCATATCTTATTCATGCCCTCTCAATTCAAGCACAAGTGCTAAGCATAATCATAATATAAGACATTAATATATTCTCACATCTCCAATGTTGAGAAACCATTTAAGAAGATACACATCTACGATGTTAGTAATCAATAGCAAGGAAAAAAAGAACAAAGCCACATCTTTTACTTCTATGAACTCATTCAAGATATCTTCGTCACAGTAACATTCAAAACCGTAGAATTATTTGCAACTCACCACCACATTTCTCAATTTAAGAGCACCATCAACATCCTCTGCTGTCAAAGTAGTTCTTTTTGAGTGACGCATGCATTTGATTGCCTCCTGTACATCAAATAATAAAACTATATTAGTTCCACAATAATTCTCAACTTCATTAATCAACTTGTCTATCTTCGCCAACTAAAAAAAATAAAAATAAAAAAAATCCCTAGAGAACTTAGGTCTACAGCAACTAACAACAAGGTGCTTCTTTTGACATTGCATTTTTTTAACATGATTACGTCAAAATTAACATCCTACTAATCTTCCAAACAAAAACACTTCTTTATAGTACACTCATCAAACACAAAACAAACACCAGCACCAACATTCAAATTCTTGTCTTCTTCACGAATATAACTTTTAGCACAAAAAAGCATATCCATTTCAAAGTTTCCAACTTCACAATATCATAATTTAGTAACATCACTACATCCCACTGCTAAAAGAAATCAACTTTTTTAAATCAGCAAACCTAACAATTGAATTCATCCAATCAACAACCCAAAATAATCAAAAAAAGGTAAACAAACAGAAATACAAAAAAACCCACTTCAATAAACACAAAGATATAGCTGTGAAGAAATCAATTGTGCATATATATAATAATATACCTGCATGACTTCACGCATTCGATACTCGACATCAGGAGCAAGAGCGAACGCTGCATCTGTAGACAAACTTTTGATTCCAGCGCTTTGTGCAATCACTTCAATCGTCTCCTTAGGTACAATACTCATTTCTTTCTTTCTTTCTTCCTTCTTCTTCTTGTTTTTTCAGATTTCAGTGATGTGATGTCTCATGAATTTTTGTTATGTTTGAAAACTATGGTTCCCTAATATAATCTACAACGAAGAAGAGTGTATCAATATGATTTTTATCTGCGTGTGTTTACTCATATACAAATCGAAATTAAAGCGAATATTAGGAAGAAAACATAAGTGATGAGAAAAAATTGACTCTTGTGTTGTGTTCGTCGCTGGCGAAACAGACTTTGAATTGCTTGGCGAGAACCATCGTGTCACAACTAAGAGCATCTCAAAGGGATTAGCTAAAACAACCCTCAACTAAATCTCTATCTTTTCTTTTCTAAATTTTTATTATTTTTAAAATTAATATTCTTTCTCATCATCTTCTCTCTTTTATTTTTATCATTTAAAATAAAATAAATTTATTTATATTTTAAATTTTAAAAATATTAAAATATTAATAACTAATTATAATAAGGAGGATAATTTGAATGATATCTTAAAAATTCCTAGCTAAAATTGTTTTTTAATTAAAATAGTTAAAATTTAACAAAAATTTAGGGAGTATGGTTGGAGATGCTCTAAGGAGGTGTATTCGATTAGGATTATCGAAGACATTAAAAGATACTATAAATCCTTGTGTATTCAATTCGGATATTTAAAACTTTAAAATAGTCTATATTAATCCAATGGTATTCAATTCATAATTGAATTGGGACTTTAAAAATGTCTACAAGAATCAATGTGTATTCAATTAGAACTAGATTTTAAAAGTTTTCTATGACATAGATTTTTATGGATTTTAGTGGACTTTGCTCTCTCTCACTCAAAACATAAAAATATATACAGTTTGCTGTCGTGACTTATTTTACTTTTTTTAAGCTGAAAAAAAAAAAGATATTTAAAATTCAATATTTAAAATAAATAAAAAATTTGACATGAATTTTGTGTGTGTGTGTGTTTTTTTTATAACATTTGTATTGGGACATGTTAAATCATTTTAACAACAAGTAATGTAATTATTTATATAATTTATTTTTAACTTAAAGACGGTTTCTGCAACTAATAATATATTTTGTATGCCCCATTAATATGTATTTTTAGGAATAAATTATACACATAAAAGAAATATAAAAAAGATATACAAGATATTTCCAAAAAAAAAAAAAAAAAAAAAAAGGGAAATTGGTCATGTATCCGAAAGTGAAAAAAAATAAAATGAACACCGTGAAAAAACGAATAGCCAAATTCATATTCATTCTCTTTTCATTTCACTTTTATTTTGACCATATAAAAAGTATTTTCAATGGTACATTGGTACACGATGGTTGTGTATCATTCGATGGTACACTACGGTTTTTAAGATTATTCTTCATGATGATTGTACCTCCGTAGATACCAGTGTGATTGACGAAAATCTATATTCAGAGATTTTTGTTAGTATTGCAAATTGTGTTAATGGATTATATTGGTTGAGTGTATAGATTGTGTTATTGGACCATATAGTGGTATAATTTTCCATCTATAATAGAAGTCAGAGAAACAAATCTATGAAAATCCACGGATGTCTAAACAAATCAATAAAAGTCCATGTAGATTTATAAAAGTCTATGTCGATTTATAAAAGTCCGTAGAAATCTATGAAAATCTGTCACTTAAAAAATATCTTTAAATATCCACATGAATCCTAATAGAATACACTCTCCTTAGTACCAGTGCAACTCCTTTGAATGTCCGCACAAGTGAGCAGTGTTCATGAAACCTTTTCTAACATAAATGCTTTTTTCAATATTATATCCTTCATTTTGAAATAAAACTTTACTATAACGTAAAAAGATCGAAATTATATCATGTTGGTTAGACATTTTAGCCATTTAGCCATAGATGCAATCTCATCGATCTGTTTTAACCTAAGCAGATTTGGTAATATTTATCATTCGATGATTAAAATTTATATATTTTAGTTTTTCCACTTTTATTATTTTTAGATACGGTATATTATTATCTTTAAGAGTTGAAGTCGAAACGAAATTCCACGTAACACTGTGTTTCGATTGCAGTAACTGTTCCACCTGGAGCTGATCCACCTCTTAGAGGACCTACATATATAACTGCTCCACCTCGTGGAAATTGAGGTGATTAATTCTGGATCGATCCCACGTAAAAACATGTAGTTTGTGAGCTTAATTATGATTAAATAAGGCTGTGCCATGTTAATTTCAATAAAAGCTCATATATATATAAGGGCATATTATTAATCATGTATACTAGTTTTCCAACCCGAGCATTGCATGGGCTTTGTATTAAAAATTGTTTGCGAAACACTGTGTTGTTTATATTGAATTTTTTGATGCAAACATGTTTAAATATAATGAACATATAGTTTTACCTTCAGTTACCGAATATTCAATAGTAATCTGATTTCATTTATCGAGTGGATGGCCATTAAGAATGGTTCCACTGGTATATTTAACAGCATCCTCGGCATCTTTTCTAGAGTAGAATAAATAATATTTGGAGAACTAAGCAAACAGCTGTAATGTTCTTAACTTATATTACTGCAATCTGGAAGCTAAATACAATGGTAGTCTAAATAAAGTAAAAAATAAAATAAGAAAAAGTGAGAAACATATAAGCTTAATCAAGTTTAAACTAAATTAACAAAACAAAATAGAAAATGTCAACAGAATTCTTCTTGCAACCCTGGAAACCTCCTGTCCCAATATGCCGAAAGCAATTCATGAGAAGAACAAAGATTTGTATACTACCTTAAATCCAAAAAAAAAAAAAAAAAAAAAAAAAAAAATTATCATGACGTGCTTTCAATAAAACAATTCAAGTGAAGACTTAAAGATTTGTCATTGCCCTCAAACATCAAAAGAGCCAAGAGAATAAGAGTAGCAGAAAACTACCAAACGGCCGGTCCCACTTAAGTCCGGTTGTCTACTTAATTTGGTAAAACAATTTGGGTTTGTCTGGTAATACTCTGGTAAGTTTATAAGATATTTGAAAAATCTTTGTTCAATTGTATATTTGTATTCTCGGATGAATTTAGATTATTCAAGATTCGATGTATGGAAAATAAAAATTGTTATTCTTCGATGGACAATTTAAATTTATAGAAAATGAATAGAAAATCGAAGGTTGGAAAATGGAGGGTTAAATTTACAGATATTGAATATAAAAATTAATTATTATAACTAAATTATAGCCAAATATCGTTTTAATCATATATTAAATATGTTTAATGGGAAGAATACCAAAAGAAAACTTATATATAAAGAGTGACATTTCATTCCACTTCAATTAATTAGAAGTTCAATGTATAAAAAGAGTAACCTTTCATTTTTCATTTTAATTAAACATGTATATCATTAATATTAATTAATGGATAAATAATTGATATTTTGAGGAGTAAGGACCAATAAATTTTTGTTTTCTTGCTTTGTTATTAATGTATTATATATTAACCATATTTAATATCAAACTTCTCTCACGGTGCCATGTGGCGCTGATGAAACTGTCAGGAAATTATAGCAATTATAATCTCTAAAACATAGAAGAAAAATATCTCTAAACAGATTCAGTAAGATTCACTTACAATCAGAGATACAATAAAAAAGATTCTAGTATCCCAAACACAGTTCTTTATATTCCAGATATGCAAAAGAATAACAGGAAATATAATTTAAACCTAAGAACATTCAGATCTAAGCATCTATTCTCAGATCTAAGTTACTCATGCATCAGATAAAGAACACCAGAGAAGATATCACCTATACATGCAAGATCTAAAGAAGATAAAGCAATATAGGACAAGCAATATAGGACAAGCAGTAAAGTAAATGACACAAGATTTATAGTGGTTCGGCCAAGAATAGGCCTACGTCCACTTTGAGCCACTAAGAAGAGACTCTATCACTATATGATGTCTTTACGGCCTTGAACTACATAGATCTATTCAAGATCAACCCTCAAAAGGAGTCCAGAAGCCCTGATACAACAAACACTTAACCTCTCAAACCCTAAACTCTCTAACTCACTTATGTTAACAACCTAGAAATATATAAGAGTAGTATCAGAAGAATCATAGTACACAGAACTCTCTTTTTCTCTTCTAACTCTCTCGCAAATTAGAAGCAGAGAACTCAGATATTCAAGATGAATACCAAGAACATGAAGAACACTCGAGAGAAAATAGATTCTGTAAAAGAGAGAAGAAAACCCTAAAATGAATAATTGTTCTCTCTCTTCATTCCTTTGTTTATATAGCCTTCAAGAGATAAGGTACACATCAGCCAAGTTTAACCAATCACAGCACGCCAACACAAACAGCAACCCTGACTCAACAATACAATTGATCAGATAAGGTAAGTGAAACGCTGCGTTTTGGCGGGCCTGAAAGGGAGCACTTATCAGCTGGGCTTCTCCTGTCTACAACTACTCTTATCATTGGGCTTAAAGAAGTTGATGGGCTAACAAAATTCTTTACAGAAACTCTATTATTATATATATATATATGATTATTGATTGTTATATATGCAATCACTCTTGTTCTGGATGGATATTTTTCCCCTCTGCGTAGGATGTGGTTTCGGCTGATTGCCGGAATAGGTTGTAGTTCATCTTGATCTTTAATAAAATCTCTGTTTCAAAAAATATATATGTAATCACTTTTAATTTTAATTAATGTTTTCCTAAATGATAATTAGCAGCTAGCTTAATTAATCTTTGTGCATGAGATGCAACTCCCTCTATTTAATTAGAAAAACGTTGATTATCGATCTTGATCCCTTCGGCACACTTTAAGTGAAAATTTGTATCGATATAAATCCAAATAGAAACAAAATACAAAAATTTCCATATCTTAATAAGGAAAATAAAAGTTTTACATTATGTGAATATCTTTGTGGATGGCAATGTCATGTTACATGTTTTTTGAATTCTGGATCATGTATCAAGTTAAATGAAATGAAATGTTCTTATATTAGTCAAGATTGATGCAGTAATGTTTTAAATTCAATTTAAATTAAAGTTCGTTTACTGGGATCGGTGATTCGATTGGTTGAAAACTATTTAGTCTAGGAAAAATCTACTCTAAGTGCGTGAAAGAATAATTTGCATAATGCTTTGGTTTGAAAAGGTGATTTGGTTCCTTGAAAATGATTAAATGTGCAAACTTGTAACATAAAAATGCAAACTAGTGACTTAAAAGTAACTAACACAATAAAGAAACACACAAGTAGTAAATATATGGAGAAAGCACTAGGGAATCAATACAACCTTTCTTAGACCACTCAATGTTCTCACTTAGTCTCATTAAGCACTTCAATCCAATTTTAGGGTTTGTTTTAAGATAAATCCATTAAGTTCTAAATCTTTCTCATTACCTACACATGATCATGTAATAAGCAATGGTCAATTCCCCTATTTAACATAAAACTCTAAGCCAAGTTGACCTAGCATAGCCATGCATAAATCAACCTTCCCAATTACTAAGCTTGTGGTGAGATTTAGATAGGATGGCCACATACGCCTAAACTCAACCTCTTACATAAACTAACTCTCAAACCCATGTCCCTTGTGGTCACAACAAAACATGAGTAGAGAGATTAGAGCAATTAATTCAATAATTGAGACTAAAATCGAATTGGATTAAGAGAAATAGACTAATTAATTGCATAGAGTAGTCCAATACGGTTACATCAATCCCCTAGATGAAGTTTAGTTACACATCAATGAAAAATAAACAAAAGGGAAAAGAGTGGAGAAAACCCATAAAGTCCATGTGAGCTTTCTCTTGATCTTTGAGTTCCTTCCTCTCCTTCCTTGAATAAATTTCCAAAAATTGTGGTTGATGATGTAGAGAAAAGAGGTGTGTTGAAGAGATGGTGAAGAGAGATGTGGGAGAAGGGTTTTTGGGTTATTGTGAGGTGATTTCTAGATCTCGGGTTTAAAATTGTGATATATGTGTTTTGTGGGTTGTGTTTCTACAAAGAAAACGTGATATATATATGCCTAAAAATTAGGTCCGAAACTCGTCACTTGAATTGAGTTGGCATGGAAGGTCGCTGTTGGCAGGGAGCGAACATCATTGGAATTGTTGAGGTGGAGGAGGTCACTTCCACGTTCACTTCTGGCCACGGCGACTCCAAGACGACGAAGATCACTCTACATGGTGACCTGGAAATGATGGCAAACTGACTGGGGGAGGCGCGCAGTCGATCTGGGAGGAAAACCGTCGGAAAATATGCCGAAAAATGGCTAGACGATTTCGGGTTTAAGGAAGGGTCGGGTCAGGCGCACATGTCTTCAATTCGGGTCGCTGAAGGTTGAACACGACGTGACATCAGGATGATGTCAGCAGCCCCCGCCCAAAACACACCGTTTCATTAATGACGTGGCACTGCTAGAGAATTACAATAAGATCCCCTTAACTCTTCTCTAATCACAAAATCTTTAATATATTCTTCATATTTTCACTTTGACTCCTGATTTGTAAAATTACACTAATGCCCCTGAACTCTGAAAATATGTGAAACATTTATTTTATCATATTAAATACCTAGTTTTACTTGAGGAACATGCACAAGAAGTAGGAATTGGGGACCTAAAAATAGGAACAAAAATTGTACAATCAATAAGAAATACAAAAATATATATGCATGTAGAGAGACTACTTGAGAACCTAAGACTTGAGTTAAGATCCGATACCATGTTAATAAATGCTAGAGACAAAATTTTAAACTTGTTAAGTTAGTTCAAAGAGTAATATAAAGCTCTCTAATTACAAAAGTCACCGCTTTCTTTGATCCGGAAGGATTAGCTATATCCTATTTGCATATTAAGATGAGTTATTACATTCACAATGAGCTTTCCAAGGTTATATTTGAACTGCATTGCGTAGATAATAATTTGAAAATTTCAATGACTTCGATAACACTTCACAAATGATCCTACTAGAATTTTGTAACTACAAAAGTATTCTAAAATGGTACAAAGAGTTGCTTTGCCAGCCAAATCTTAGGAATACAAACCACACCCATATTAGACCAAAATAAGATTACAGACATAGCTTCCATCCTTAAACATTATCTAGGCTCTAACTCAGTAATTGAAACCTTATTTTTCGAAAATTGGACAGAACGACCTTAAGATTGATCAGACCCTTTTATTTCTGAATTTTTGTGCTCCGTTCTAGAGTGCATAAAAAATGCAGGTTTTGAGGGTACTGGGAGAGACACAGAACTGCTAGTTAGCATAACAACAACTGAAGCCATAGTTGGTCTGCTTTCTACATTTTCTTGAACACATAGCAATCCAATATGGATACATCTCATTATTTCACTAGTAGAACCAACCCTCAATGTGGGGTCCATCACGTTTAAAGCTGTCCCTTCCTTCCAATTCATCCATGCCTGCAGAAGTTTAACTTCAGGGGTCATTGCTTGTCTGGTAACCAAAGTAAAATAGGATCAAAATATTTATGAAGGTTTCAACTTACATAGGTTAGAAGGTCTACTGTCTTCTATTCATAAACAAAACAACTGTTTTTTCTACAACCGATGATTTTCAAGACTAGCACGCCAAAACTAAAGACATCAGACTTGACCGAGAATTGCCCATGTTTCACATACTCAGAAGCCATATACCCACTGCAAATGTTCACAAAGTTGAATTAATTAGTTGTAATAAAAACAAGCTAGTATTTTATGTAGGACGGATTTTTTTTTTCTTTCTAATTGATACTTACAATGTCCCAACAACTCTACTTGTATCGCCTTGAATCTGATCCATTTTAAACAACCTTGCCATTCCAAAATCTGAAATTTTAGGATTCATATCAACATCTAAAAGGATATTACTAGCTTTGAGGTCACGATGAACGATTCACAATCTAGAATCTTTATGAAGGTAAAGTATCCCTCGTGCTATGCCCCCTATTATTTTGTAACACGTTTCCCAATCTAGTAGTTCACGCTTGATTGGGTCTACAAATTCACAAAAGCAAAAATTATTTTAACAGATTACAGAACACCTACTTGGAGGAGGTTACGAGAAACACAAGTTAATGTTTTAATATCTGTAGTCATATTTGCATCTTGTTAGCTATATTGATCTCCGTTGAATCATAATAAATAGAAGAATAATCATTTTTTTCTTTTCAAAAAAAAAAAGCCAAGGAAAATAACGAAAAAGCAGTTGCAATCATACCAAATATGAAGTTATCAAGGCTTGAATTAGGCACAAATTCATAGATAAGAAGCCTTTCCTTTCTTTCCAAGCAGAAGCGAAGAAGCCTGACCAAATTTCTATGTTGAAGCTTGGCCACTAAGAGGACCTCATTTTTAAATTCTACATCCCCTTGTCCTGAATTAGTAGACAGTCTCTTCTCTGCTATATCTTGTCCATTTGAGAGCCTGCCCTGAAATCATATAAGAAAAAAGGGTTAATACACTTAATTCAACATCTACTAGTCTTTCATTTTTTTACTTGATATGCTTGTATTTGTACTTGCCTTGTAAACAGCACCGAATCCACCATGTCCAAGCTTATTATCATCGGGAAAGTCATTTGTGGCAGCGTTGATAGTGCTGAAGTCGAATTAGCAGGACTCAATTTCATCGACATCTAATCAATAGAAATGAATTAGCTCATGCGTATGCATATACAATTTGTTAATTTAAGAGATGATATTTTTTTCAGCATAAGCATAATTGATTGAAAAAATTCTGCTTTTAGCCAGAGTTGGACAAAAAAATGAACTTACAATTTCTCCCTTGCTTGCTTTTGATGTCCTGCTTTACCTTCCACTTTCTTAGAAAGACATAAGCCAAGGCAACAAATACCAAGAACATTATTAAAGAAACTACAATAATTACAATGGTTCGAGAATTGTTTTCACCTCCATTATTGTCTGCATAAACCAGAAACATGTGCATATACAATACATAGTTATAATCAGACGCTGCAACCGAATACAGTAAAATGATTTATAGAAAAGTTGGATTTTGAGAAAACTTATGACAATGTTGATCACGACTTCTTGGATGCTATGTTGAAAACGATGGGGCTCGACGAAAGGTGGAGACATTGGATGAGGAGTTGTGTTTCCACTCCGATGATTTCGGTCCTTGTAAATGGGAGTCTTACACCTCAGTTTGGGGTTGGGAAAGGTCTTTGCCAAGGTGACCCTCTCTCTCTCCCTTTCTCTTCAATATTGTCTCGGAAGGTCTAAGTAGCTTGTTGAGAAAGACGCTTGATTGTGGTATGTTCAATGGTGCGAATTTTGGTAATGGTGTTGTTCACATTTCACATCTTCAATTCACGGATGACACAATCCTATTCCTTAAGCCTAACTTAGACAATCTCCGCAATGTGAAAAGGATTCTCCGTTGTTTCGAATTGACGGCTGGCCTAAGAATCAATTTCCACAAATCATGCTTGGTTCCAATTGAAAATTGCGGTTCTGCTAATTTGGATTGGGCAGGTGTCTTTCGGTGTAAGCTAGCCACCCTCCCTATCAATTATCTAATCTAGGCCTCCCTCTTGGTGCTAGATCGAAGACTAAATCTTTTTGGAACCCTCTCATTAGTTGCATTGAGAAAATGCTAGCTCCTTGGAAAAGGAAATTCTCAACATGGGAGGCCAACTGGTCTTAATAAAGGCAGTCCTTTCTAGCATTGTCTACTTGCTTTCGGTTTTTAAACTCCATATTGGGGTGGCTTCGACTTTAGAGAAAACCCAAAGAGCTTTCTTTTGGGGGGACGGGGTCAAAAAAAGGAAGATGCACGATGTGGACTAGAGTACTATTTACGAAAATAAGAAACTGGGAGGCCTTGGAATAGGCCGAATAGGGGACAAAAATATTAGCCTTTTTGCTAAGTGGGTGTGGAGATTTGGTAAAGACCATGATTCTTTGTGGCATAGGGTAATTTGTGCTAGATATGGGGTCTAAGCCTCTACGCTAACCTGGAATTGGAATGGTGGTAGCATTGCGTCTCTTTTTGTTACGGCAGTTGCCAGTCTTTTCAAGGAGGGCTTTACCTCGAAAAGAATCCTGCGTGATGGTTTACAGGTGGTTATTGGCAATGGTAGCAGAGGCAATTTTTGGGATCTATCAGTGGGGGAGAACTACCAACTCAAGGTTAAATGTCCCAGAATTTATGCTCTAGCTGTTTAGAAACACAATGTTATTTAGGACTTGGGAATTGGCAGGAGGGTCAGTGGGTGTGGGAAGTTCCTTTGCGCAGGCCCTTGTTCGACTGGGAGATCGAGCAGTGGAGCATATTTATGAGTTTCTTGGATTACTTTCCAATAAGGAGATCGATTCCTGACGTTTTAGCTTGGTCCTTTCGCTCTGATGGGATGTTCTCTGTTAGTTCGTTTTGGTTCTGCCTGGAATTGTAACAAGTTTCCGAGATCCCATCATGGCCGTTGGATTGGATCCAACGACTAAAAATAATGTGTAAGGAAAAAAAAATAAAGAGACAGGTGGGCCCCAAGATTGACCGGGAGAGAGAGAAGATAGGAGAGTTGGTTGATTGGTGGGCCCTCAACAAGAGAGAAAATAGAGGGGCATTGGTTAAATGGCGGACCTGTACCTGTAGGTCGTATCCGGTAAAAAGAGAGAACATAGAGGGAAATTATTTATTTATATTTGATATTCATTTTGACCGTTGGATTGATCTAATCCAACAGCTATGAAAGGAACCCGAAAAATTGTTACAATCTAGGATACTGCATTTGAAAGCGCATATGCATATATATACATATGTTAAAGTTAATGCGCACTTATATAATTTCATCAGTGCGTTGGATGTGGACCATTAGATATTAAAGTTTCTCCATAATCAGTGGTCCATATGCATTGATACTGATATAGTTACATCAGTTCACAATGATCAGAACGGGACCGTATATATATATATATATTTGGTAGTCAATTAATTCAATGCCACAAATCACCGTAATTCTGGTCCACCTTGCCATTGCTCTCCTTAAAGTTTAATCATCACAATTCCTAGAATCAATCTTATCATCTTTTTAAGAAAATTGATTACATTAAATTGTGTTTTAAAGGCTTTGAATGGGTCAAATCAATACATTCTTAGATCATTGAACTACATTGTAAATATCAATGATGAAATTGTTTGTTACCACTCAATCTGAAAGTTTAAACTGTTGGATAAGACTAGACACCTTTACGTTCAAGATGGACTCGACCTAAACACTAAACACCCACCTTAATAAAGATGCATAAGAAATACAAAACATATATGCATGTAGAGAGACTACTCGAGAACATAAGTCTCGAGTTAAGATCCGATACTATGTTAATAACCGCTAGAGACAAAATCTTAAACTTGTTAAGTTAGTTCAAAGAGTAATATAAAGCTCTCCAATTACAAAAGGCGCCGCTTTCTTTGATCCGGAAGGATTAGCTATATCCTATCTGCATATAAGATGAGTTATTACATTCACAATGAGCTTCCCAAGGTTATATTTGAATTGCACTGTATTGATAATAATTTGAAAATTTTCAATGACTTGGATAACACTTCACAAATGATCCTACTAGAATGTTGTAACTACAAAAGTATTCTACAAAAGTACAAAGAGTTGATTTGCCTGTCAAATCTTTGGAATACTAACCACGCCCATATTAGACCAAAATAAGATTACAAATATAGCTTCCATCCTTGAACATTATCGAGGCTCTAACTCAGTAATTGAAACCTCATTTAGCGAAAATTGGACAGAACGGCTTCTAGATTGATCGGACCCCGTTATTTCTGAATTTCTAAGCTCTGTTCTAGAGTGCATAAAAAATGCAGGTTCTGTGGGTACTGGGAGAGACACAGAACTGCTAGTTAGCATAACAACAACTGAAGCCATAGTTGGTCTGCTTTCTACATTTTCTTGAACACATAGCAATCCAATATGGATACATCTCATTATTTCACTAGTAGAACCAACCCTCAATGCGGGGTCCATCACATTTAAAGTTCTTCCTTCTTTCCAATTCATCCATGCCTGCAGAAGTTTAACTTCAGGGGTCATTGCTTGTCTGGTAACCAAAGAAAAATAAGATCAAAATATTTATGAAGATTTCAACTTACATAGGTTAGAAGGTCTACTGTCTTCTCTTCATAAACAAAACAACTGTTTTTTCTACCACCGATGATTTCCAATACTAGCACGCCAAAACTAAATACATCAGACTTGACCGAGAACTGCCCATGTTTCACATACTCAGGAGCCATATACCCACTGCAAATGTTCACAAAGTTGAATTAATTAGTTGTAATGAAAACAAGCTAGTATTTTATGTAGGACGGATTTTTTTTTCTTTATAATTTATACGTACAATGTCCCTACAACTCTACTTGTATCGCCTTGAGTCTGATCCATTTTAAACAACCTTGCCATTCCAAAATCTGAAATTTTAGGATTCATATCAACATCTAAAAGGATATTGCTAGCTTTGAGGTCACGATGAACGATTCGCAGTCTAGAATCTTCATGAAGGTAAAGTATCCCTCGTGCTATGCCCCATATTATTTTGTAACGTGTTTCCCAATCTAGTAGTTCACGCTTGATTGGGTCTACAAATTCACAAAAGCCAAAATTATTTGCAGTCATATTTGCATCTCGTTCGCTATATTGATCTCCGATGAATCATATTAAATAGAAGAATAATCATTTTTTTCTTTTTATAAAAAAAAAAAAAACAAAAAACAAGGAAAGTAACAAAAAGGCAATTGCAATCATACCAAATATGAAGTTATCAAGGCTTGAATTAGGCATAAATTCATAGATGAGAATCCTTTCCTTTCTTTCCAAGCAGAAGCCAAGAAGCCTGACCAAATTTCTATGTTGAAGCTTAGCCACTAAGAGGACCTCATTTTTAAATTCTATATCCCCTTGTCCTGAATTAGTAGACAGCCTCTTCACTGCTATATCTTGTCCATTTGAGAGCCTACCCTGAAATCATATAAGAAAAAAGGGTTAATACACGTAATTCTACAAGTCTTTCATTTTTTTACTAGATGCTTGTATTTGTACTTACCTTATAAACAGCACCAAATCCACCATGTCCAAGCTTATTATCATCAGGAAAATCATTTGTGGCAGCTTTGACAGTGCTGAAGTCTAATTGCATGGACTCCGACTCAATTTCATCTACATCTAATCAAATAGAAACAAATTAGCTCATGCGTATGCATATACAATTTATTAATTTAAGAGATGATATTTTTTTCAGCATGAGCATAATTGGTTGAAAAATTTCTGCTTCAAGCCAGAGTTGGACAAAAAATTGAACTTACAATTTCTCCCTTGCTTGCTTCTGATGTCCAGCTTTGCCTTCCACTTTCTTAGAAAGACATAAGCCAAGGCAACAAGTACCAATAACATAATTATAGAAACAACAATAATTACAATGGTTCGAGAATTGTTTTCACCTCCATTATTGTCTGCATAAACCAGAAACATGTGCATATACAATACATAGTTACGATCAGATGCTGCAACCGAATTCAGTAAAATGATTTATAGTAGTTAAATCATAAATGCTTTACAAGTTTTGACTACAGTTGATATTCTATGAGGGTGTGAGTGAACATACCTTTGGTGATCGTACTAATTGCAGGAGGAGGAGCAACAGTAAGATTATAGAAGGGATACAACTCCCAACGAAACATACAGTTAGGTCCCTGAACAATTACTCCTTTCCTTCCATAGCAGCAGTTCTGATACTCATCCACGTATCTTCGTAGACAAGTATCACAATCACTCTCAGATAAATCTGGGGTACACTCCATTAGTGCATAAATCGGCTGAAAGGGTGTCAAATTTGCTTCGCCAGTCGCATACTTAATCCTAGAGGTTCCCTTAGAAGCCTTTTTCACTAAACCATCAGTCAAATTTCCCCAGATCTTTTTAAACTCACTCGAATCAGATGTAATATCCCCCGTATTTTGGGAAAGGGCAACAGGATCAACCTCCATTATTCCCAAAAATGAGCGATTTGAATAACGCACAAGACAAGGAATCGGACCTGGAAGATTTCCCGCAAGCATTCCCGATGGCCCACCCCACATAAACGCTTCCTTCTGGTTAGGACAGTTGGTCAAAATCTCTTGAGATGTGAAATTGACACACCTGAAACACTCTTTTGCAGAAATATCTCCACTGCAAAGAGCAAGAGCATAAACTTTGTCTGGTTTCTGGCCAATGGAGGCATTGTAGAAACCCCCAGTTGCATTTGAAGCAAGAGATGAGAGGACGAGATCACGGTTTCTGCCATAGCTACTATTAGCCGTGAAGTTTCCTGTGTCATAACATCTAAAGGTAGAGATACCATTAACGCTTATGAGCATGTAAGAAAGGAAAAAGAAAATATGCAAGTATGTAAAATTCATTGCAGGGATTGGATATGGCTTGGGAGATAGATACTGTAATAGGCTGAAGGAACTCAATCTTTAACGTGTGTTTTAGGATACAGATCAACCATTTTCTATTATAATCAAATGCATACTTACTCTTCCACTTCTGTCTCCGTCAACATAATTTTCTCATGAATTTTCAATTTTTTACACTACAATACAGCTCGGAGATTTGACTTAATTTCGATTATCTAAGGCAGAAGAAACAAAGTCGTTTTAAATTTAATAGGATGGAGAAGAAAAGTCTCCAGGGCCATCCAAATATTTGCATATTCACCACTCACTCGTTATTCTATAAACACCTTTCAACAAAGTAGAAAGAGCACAATAATAGCACAATTGACTAGTCAGCGTTCAATGGTCAATTTTAACAACCAGGTAGTTGACAATTGGCAAGCATCTGTATGTAGTTAATATCATGCATTCATGCCCATTTACCCCAAAGGGGAGATTGGGAATGGGGGAAATAGGTGGGGGCAGGGTTACCTCCCCCCAAACACCCCATCCACATTCACCCCAAATGGGGATGGATGGGGATGGGGGAACCTCCACCCATATTTCCCCGTGAACAAATCTGGTTAGATTAAGGAGATTGTAATGAAAATAAAAATAAAAATAAAGAATTATACCAAGTCTAGTGAAATTTTCTGCACTATCCTGGAACATCTCTGCATTGAATCCAAAGGATTTACAGTTCCAACTGTATATTTTAAGATTAGTCAAAAGTCTTCTAACAAAGACAAAAACTAAGAGACAGGAGGCTATTCAACTACGATATTAGGTGGAGATTTCTAGTCATGCACGCTATCGTGAACCCAAACTCTCTTGATAGTGATTTCAAGACAGAGTGTGGTCCTCCTAGTTAAATGTATTCTAACAAAACAAAAACTAAGATGACAATACATATTAGATTTCCTTGAGCTTAGAGGCTGATAGTTAAAACATTATTTCTGAATTGTCTACTGCATTGACATTCAAACATGAACACATGAAGAAGGCAATAAAAAAATCTTCAATGGGACCAGAGTGCCTCTAAACTAAGGAAATTTCTATGGCGAACCCATATTCCAGCTAAGGTCAAAATTTTCATGTGGAAAGCTTGTAATGATTGGATCCCTTCCCTTGTGAATCTCTCTTTGCATGGTATGAAGTTGGACCTTGTGTGCCCTGTGTGTTCCCAAAAAGCCGAAACTACATTACATGCTTTGTGGATGTGTCCGGCACCGACTTCTGGATAATATTTCTGATATTGGTAAGGGCAAGTTTGCGGAGTCTTCGTCCTTCCTTGATTTTGTGTTGTCGGTGAAAGAGTCTGTGGATCTTTTGTTTTTCGAATTTCTCTGTGTGGTTTGGTGGAAGATTTGGTTCAGGCGGAATAAACTGGTGCACTCTCAGATTTTAATGCCTGCTGATGAAGTGTTGGATGGGGCTTATTGTTTTATCCAGGATTATCGTGATGCTAATGTCAAGGTGGGTACTGCTTCGGTGTTGAATAGAGAAGTTCCTAGATGGATGGCGCCTCCGACTGGTTATTTTAAAATCAACACAGATGAGCTCTAAATCCTCTTAAAAAAGTTTCTGGTATTGGTGTTGTGATTAGAGATAGTAATGGGCTGGTCATGGCTTCCCTTTGCCAAAAATTTTAAAGCGATTTTATTCCCTCAAATTGCAGAGGTGATGGCCATTTGTAGGGGGCTCATTTTGGCTACTGAGTCGGGTTTGTTTCCTGCTTCGGTGGAGTCGGATGTTCTTGCGGTTGTGAAGGAGATTAAGTCGAATTCTTCCTCATATGCGGATATTGGTTTGGTTATCCATGATATTAGACCTTTTTATTATCTCCATGTTTTACCTCCGTTAGTTTTGTTCCTGGACCGGCAAATAATGTTGCTCATAGTCTGGCTAAGCTCATCATTGATTACGAGGGTGAGTTCGTTTGGTTGGAAGACTGTCCATTATCAATGAAAAGTCTAGTTTTAAGCGATTGCCTTATTTTATACATACTTAAGTGAACACCACCGTGTGTAAATGAATGAGTACAAGTCAACACAAAAAACAAGTCAACACGTAGTTTGTTGTTTGCTAGTTGAGCTAGTCATGAAAGATGACAGCTGGTTGAAAATTGTTAGTTGAGCTCCCATATAGACTTTTCAGTCATGAAAGATGACAGCTGGTTGACAATCGCTAGTTGAGCTAGTCATGAAAGATGACAGCTGGTTGAAAATTGTCAGTTGAGCTATTCATGAAAGATGACAGCTGGTTGAAAATTGCTAGTTGAGCTCCCATTTAGACTTTTCAGTTATGAAAGATGACAGCTTGTTGAAAATGGTAGCTCTTATAGTAATCTCGATACCCTTTGATTATGGGAATATCAAATATCACGGAAACCGAGAATATTTTAAAGGGGGTCGATATTGACATCCATGAAACTTATTAGTACATCTATATTTTATTAAAAAAATTAATTAAAAAAATTTCCAATAGAAATTTACCAATAAGGACAAGTTACTTTAATTAAAAATAAATCAAATATTATATACACTTATTAATTACACATATATTTTAAACTATATTTCTTTATTAAAAAAAACATACCTTTCAAAAAAAAAAAAAAAAAACTTATAATAAACCTTAATTTTTTGATAAACCCTAATTAAACTTTAATTTTATTTCAAATATCAAATTTTTTCATCATCAAATGATTATTATATTGTTTTTATCTTTCTTTTATGTATTATAAACTCTATTAAAAAAACAACATTTTTTTAACTATAACCGTAAATATCAACAATTTTTTTTTTTTTTTTTTTTTATAGATAGCCATAGATGTCAATATAATTTTTTTTTTTATTTTTTTTTTATTTTTTTTTTATTTTTAAGATAGCTGTATAAACAAGAGAATTCCAAATTGAAAATCTTTTGACCCCATATACATATTTTCTTTTATAAGGCTCCTAAATTCAAGATATTTCCAAAAGTAAATTGAACCATCATTAAAAAAGGATTTGATTCTAAAAATAATATGATTTGTATTATAAATTGAGTGTGGTAATAATTTAAGAGTATTTATAAATAATATGTATTAAAATGAATATATTTATTTAAATGAGGGTATTGTTGGCATTATGATGGATGTTTATAGTAATATTTAATTTTTAAATTTTAGACATGGGTGTACAAATAAGTTTTATGGATGTCAATATCCGTACCTTATTTTAAAACTCTATATGCTTTTTTTATTGTGTTACGTTCTTTCATATTATTTTTCTGTTAGTAGACGTTAATTGCTATATTATTGGTGAATATTAGACATATCACTTTCACGTTCATCGGTTTAAATTCCCAAAAAATTAATGATACTAATTTATATTAAAAAAAAAAGAAAAAAAAGAAGTGATGCCTAATTATGGAATTATATTGTTGATTATGCAGTTAAATAACTAATATGGCCTTTTATAATAAGTTGATAGATAATGAATATTGCAGGAGGGATGGTGTTGAGTAATCTTTGAATCAGTTGTTCCAAACTATGCATTTGTTAACAATTAGACTACAAACAAGAAACTACATGCGCTAACTATAAATGGCAACCTTTTGTTTTATTTATGGTTTTTAAATTTCTAAAAAAGGGTCTTGTACATACATAAAACTTATAATACATATATATTATAAATTTCCTGGTATATATAGGGTATTAAAAACTATATATTATATATAGCTACTGGCTCAATATGTTTTGGTGATAAAAAAACATTTATTCAATCTGATATAATATTGATGGTCAATCAGGTGCATATTTCAATCCTCATTTAGTTTTCAGAAAAATTCAGGACTATTCAATCTTCAGACAAAAAAACAAACGACCCCTAAATGAAAAAGTTGACACGACATATCTTTTAAGTCCTCTCCGAGATGGCATGACCCTGATTAAGGCCCTGTTTGATTTTTTATCTGAAGACCGAGCATGCTAAATGTTATTGAAAACTAAATAGTGACTGAAAACTAAAAACTAAAAGACATATTTGTTTTTTTTTTTTTTTCACTGAAAACTGAATATAAGTAATAAATTGTTTTTTTTTTTTTTTTAAGTTTTAAATATCTGAAAATAAATACTTTTACATCTATGCCCTTCTAACTATTATTTGTTATATATTTACATTTTAATATAAATTAATAATTCTAAAATAAATGTATTTAGTTATTAATATTATTTCAAGTTTATATTATTCTAGATAGGTTGATTGGTTTTTTTTTTTTTTTTTTGTTCTAAACTGAATATCATTATTAATGAATGACAGTATGATTAATTTCTCATTGTAACAGTTACTGTTGTTGATTACATCCACCAATATTATTTAATTGATAAATGCCCACCAGTACTACTTAATTGATAAATGCTCCAATATTACTGTACACTCAGTGGTTTTAAATGAGACAAACCATAATAGTATAATACCATATATATATATATATAATAAATATTGTATCCTTGGAAATATGTAGGGTTTTAAGAAGACAAAATTATAAATAGATTAAATTAGTAAGGATAGTTTTGGAAGTAAAACTTTATATTAAATTTTAATGGATTTTTGTTAAGTGAAAAGTGAAAAAATTTTAGTTTTCAAAACTAATGGTTTTAGGGGTTTATTAAGTGATATTAACACTTAAAAAATCAAATAAAATAACTGAATATAACACATTAAAAGTAATACAATGTTAAGTGAAAAAATTAAACAGGGTTTAAGTCTCTAGAGAGAACACTATATATATATATCAATCTCAAAATATAAAAACAATATATATATATATATTTATAGGTACAAGTCAACACATAAAACAAGTCAACAAATCAACACGTTGCTTGTTGTTTGCTAGTTAGGCACCCACGTAGACTTTTCGGTCATGAAAGATGACAGCCGGTTGAAAATGCTGGCTCTTGTAATACACGTACCCTTTTTTGTACGTAAGATTTATTATCTCTTGTATCTTAAATTAATTTAATTAAGATAAATTAATTTATTTATTTATTTTAATTAATATCTTATTTTAAGATAAATATATATATACACACGTCTTCTAGAAAAAGTAAAATTATTTTTATTTTTATCTTATTAAAAAAGTATTATGATAGATTTTTTTTATAGTAAATTTCCATAAATATTCTATAACAATTCGTATATTTATAATTTTATCCATATATAATAGAACTATAAAAATTAATTTTTTAAAAATTCTTAATTTTAAAGAAACCCTAACACAACCTAACCAACTCAAAGGTGATGGTGGTGATGCCTCTTGGGACAGGAGGAGGCTGACCACCATTCTACCATTTATTTTATTATTATTATTATTATCAATTTAAAAAATAAAAATTATTTTATTACAAACATCAAATGATATTGAAAGGTTATAAATGGAAAAATTTAAAAATTTAATATTAATAATAAGCCATCCAAAATGAAAAAATAAACATATCATAATATCTTAATTTGTAAGACCTATCAATATGTCTAACGAATTACGGTTTTATAAGATTTTTAATAAAATAAAAAAATAAACAAATGGTCCCCTAGATTATGGAAATATCACGGAAACTGAGGATATACTTACTGATCTATTATAAATAGGGTGTGGATACCTTCCCTCTGTTGTCATCCACCATCTCAAACAAATATACATCTCTGTTACTTGTAAAATATCCCTTCCATGGCTTCATCCAAGACTACTTTGTTCCTTATTGTTTGCGTTCTCTTTGCGTTTGTTCTCTTAGTCTCGTCTAGAGCAACTCCTGATGATGTTCGCACAAGTGAGTAGTGTTCATGAAACCCTTTCTAACATAAATGCTTTTTTTTTTTTTTTTTTTTTTTTTTTCAATATTAAAATAATTAAAATATATTTAATTTTAATTTAGTTTTAATTTATTTTAATTAAAATAATTGGTAGCATCCGTCGAGTAGAGTATTCAATAATTAAAATTTATTTAATTTAGTTTTTCCACTTTCATAATTTCTAAATGCGGTGTATCATTACTACTAAAAGTTTGAAGTCAATACAAAAATTAGTATAACCCTATGTTTTGATTGCAACAGATCAAGACGGTGGAACCTACGGAGAAGACCCACCTGCTTATGGTTCCCCCTCAATCCCAACATATGGTCCCCCCTCAATCCCAACATATGGTCCCCCCAAACCCTAACCCTAATTAGGGAGAACACGTAGTTTGTGAGCTTAATTAATTATGATTAAATAAGGCTGTGCCATGTTAATTTCAATAAAAGCTCATATATATATATATAAAAGGGATTATTATTATTGTTTGTCTTTCTGTTTCTAGACATTGTAATAGAGTAGCCCAAGATTTGGCCAAATATGCCTTATCTTTAGGCGAAGATCTGTTCTGGATGGAGGGTTTTTCCCTCTGTGTAAGACATGTTGTTTCGGCTGATTGCCGGAATAGGATCTTTAATAAAATCTCTGTTTCAAAAAATATATATGTAATCACTTAATGAGAATTAGCAGCTAGCTTAATTAATCTTTGTGCATGAGATGCAACTTCCTTTATTTAATTAGAAAAACGTTGATTATCGATCTTGATCCCTCCGGCACTTTAAGTGAAAATTTGTATTGATCTTGATCCTTCAGACACACTTTAAATGATATTTGTGTCGATATAAATCCAAATAGAATACAAAAACTTCCATATCTTAATAAGGAAAATAAAAGTTTGACATTAAGCGAATATCTTTGTGGATGGTAATGTATATTTTTCCTTTTCGGTTTCCGTGTTACATGATTTTTGAATTCTGGATCATGTATTAAGTTGAATGAAATGAAATGTTCCCGATAGTCAAAATATAAGAGAACAATGATTATTGGAGAATACGAAAGAAGTTTCGTTAGTAAAATCTTGAAATCGAATTCTATTCAATCAAGATCGATCGTACATTTCATTTAAAGAGACGATCGCTCAATAGGCTGACAAATGTAGGGTTTAATACACCTGAGTTCCAAAGAATTCAGATGAAATCATGAATTTCATCATATATAACATTTCTAGTCTTCAACTACGAATCTACAATTCACATGGGTATATTACCACCATCCTTATACAACAGATTATAAGAACAAAGACATCTCAGGAGCTGGAATGAAGGAGAGCATTCCCTCACCGAAAAGGTTAAATAGCGAAACCAGAACCTGCCCAGAATTTAAGTCATCTTTCCAAACCTGAGGCAGGATAGCTGCCATCTTCAAAGCACGACTATCACCCTTATCTCTAACACGTTTGCTGCCTGATCCGCCATCATGAGGTATCTGTCCAGGAGATTGTGATGTACCCACCACATCAGAATCATCCACAGGAACCAGGGCAGCTGTATCCTCCTGCATGGGAGATGGTGAGGAGCTGGTGGACACTACACCAATCGGCCCATCTGCTGCTATTCTCTTGTTAGGAGGCTGCTGGTCTGAGTGATCCACGCTTGCTTTGCGTTTATCTTGAAGAGTTTTCAAGCAAAACAAGTATAAGAATTTGGTTTTATCAATTGAAAGAAATATAGAGCCAATGTAAAAATCTAGGGCTCGTGTCAATCTCCATCATGATTCATGAATGTTCATCTACACCTCATCCGCTAACTAATCTCACAAATACATATTCTAGCATCAGGGTATTCTCAAAAACACACAAACGAATCAGCTCATAAACACTCCCAGTCCCTAAGGATTCAAATCGACATCTTCAGTAGACAACGGAGACTGGAGAGACTTATATGAGTTATATCATGCACTTAAGCAAACAAAAATCAAGTACAACTCTTACTTGAGGCTGTAGTAATGACTTTTGCATTGGTCTTCCAGAAAGTATGTGCTGACGGGGATGGCAAAGGTGGAAAGATTTTGAGGCGATCATAAATGCATTGACCTGCTGCATGCTGGAAGTGAAAGTCCAGTTATGCTCATTAACGACCGTTCTCAAGTGTTATCCTACTGCATGTATTTATACAAGAATGCTATTATTTAGAAAACTCACCAACAAGGCCCCATAAACCCGGCAAGCCTCATGCCTCTTCACCTCATTCTTTTGCTTCTCAAGAAGCATCTCTGGTTCAAGAAGTTGCAAATATGACTCGATGTTTGGCAATACAAGAAGACGGACCTGCTCGTAAAGTGAAGAAGCATCACAAATAACTTGAGAATATCAAAATGGTTAAAAAATGATGAGCTCAAATATAGCATGTACCGACAAAAATACAAAACACAATTATCAATGTGAAAAATTGCAAATCACAAAAGTGAAAGGAGAGTGATGAAGTTGAAAAATTTATTTTGATTTTTACTTGCTGGAAGTTTACATAACAATAAAAGCTATCCAAAGCAAAAAGGATAATTTTACATTATATTTGAACGATTACCAAGAAGCATGAGAATTGGTTTCACATAAAGCATGAGAAAAGAAATTACCACATTGGGTCCTAGTGCTGCTAATCCTTGAACTGCACCATAATGTTGAGTCAATGCTTTTTTTGGGTCCAAAAGTGCATTCAGAAGAGTTTTGGTCAGGCGTGGCTGAAGAGTGTTATAAACATGCCCAAATCTACAAATGTCAAAATAAGACAAAATTCATCGTGTGAGAAATTAAAAACAAGAACAATATTTGTATATATTAATAACAACTTTTTTGACAATAAACAGTTGAGTCAGAAGAATGGCTATTGAGGCAAGACAATTTTAAAAGGTTGGTGAGTCCTGGTCTAGGTTGTCTATACACTTCAAAAATATGTTGAAAAAACAATGTAATTAGGGTCATCTTGTATTGAAAAGTTGCATCATCCTCATTAAATATAACTAGCACCATGTTTTTAAATAATCCAGTCTCAGCATGGTACTGTTCTAATGGGTCAGGAAAAGGACTCAGAAGGGTAGTTGATCAGAAATTCATAGCACTGCTACGAAATCACCAACTTTACAGAATACACAATCTGCATAAATAACAAAGTTCCAAATCTAATTATCACAACTAACATAATTGAAAAAAATACAATTTCACTTATTTCTTGTTGTCTAAGAGAGAAATACCCTCAAGTGAGATAGAACAAAGGCACAACAAAAAAAAGTAGACTATTAAAAATTTGAAACCAATCATGATAATTTTCTTTATATTCACAATATAAAACTAAGCAGAGAAGCCTCACCTTTTGCATATCGCAGCAACCAGATTTGCTGTGAAGTCTCTAAGTTCCCAGTGGTTATCAGCAATCCTATTCCCTAACCTTTTCGCAACAAGGCAGGTAACCACAGATGGCATCAATTGGTGAAGCTGACAAGAAAACAATTCTTCTCAAATTCACTGAAAGTGGGACCCCTCAAACTACAGAGTATATCTATGTACTGAACAGCTGTAAAGAAAAGGCCATCTAAGGTTGTACAGCCACATGAAACAAAAGCCTGTCCTGAACAGTTACTCAAAAATAATGATCGGAAGGAAAAGAAGAAGGCCAAAAATTGAAAAAAAGGAAAGTGGAAGCAAGAAACAGGATAATTTCCAAGTATAAATTGGATGCTATACATTTTAGATGTAGCTAAATGTAAGAAAAAGATTCATCTAGCAGCCATAAGAAATGAGGATTCAGGGTTTCTTAAGCTGAGCTGAGTTCAATTAACACCTCCTTAACACAGCTTTGTTAGGCCCGATGTTTCCTACTGTAGCACGTCATTTGAGCAATTTCATAATTTACAAATCATATAACAACACAACAGAAGAAGCAATTACATTTCACCGTCTGCTCATACATGATAATTTTATCTCTTAAAAGATTGCTTTTCACGATTTGAAAATTTCACCGGTCACAACCCATATAACAACACAACAGAATAAGCAATTACATTTCACCATCTGCTCATACATGATTCCTTTATCTCTTAAAATAATTCCTCAGAGCCTTTTAAAACTTCACTCAACAGCCTCTACATTTCTTTCATATAATTTGCAGACTTGCAATTTATCAGCACCAAAGACAAACTAATCAAAATATATCAGAACAATCAGAACCATAGGTCTTATCAGCTGATATCATCTGCTGAAATGGCAGGGACAGGCCATTTCCTTAAAAAGGGGCCACTAAAGGCAGATTAACAATGCTTATCCACAATGACAGATGTCACACGGTTGCAGCTGTTAAACCCTCCCAATGGTTGACTCAGTGAACACTAACTTGGAGATTAGACTTAATTCCGTAAAGATGTATCCAAACAAATAAATCGTATTAATAAAAAGTCAACTTACATAGGGTTCTATGTGTATGTGTGGATTTTGGAGAAGACTCCGAACAACACGCATCAAAGCAAACAGAAGGGAATAATCATTCAAACCACGAGAAACCTGATGTCATTGGAGAAAGAACAGTTAAAATGAGAATGATGGATAGCCATTTCAAGTAACTGTTCATGTTCACACTATAATCTTAATATTATCACCTCATCGGCTACAAAAAATGTGAAATAAGGAACTAATGGATGAAGGCCTGAGTCTGTGGCCAAACTCACTAACGCTTCTTTGAAAAGGACTGAATCAGACCTTCTCACTGTAAGCTCTGTGATTTTATCAAAGTATAGCTGCAAAGGTGACAGTGAAGGACAATAAACAAACTGCAGTAAAAATCAACAAATAACATAAGAGCAGATAGAGTTTCATGTACCTGAAGTTCCCTGGACAATATATGCTTAACTGGTAATTTAATGTCAACAGGAAGCCCATCTTTCTGTTCATTACTTTTGCCATCAGGAGGAGGAGGAGTAATTACTAAAGACAAGCAAAACCAATAAAGAGATTAGCTTCCAAACTTAGGCTGATAAATGGTAATACTAGCATAAACTAACATTGCTGATTGCTCCAGCAGTCAGTTTTGTTTAGATCCTGATATTATTATCAGCATGGAAAATTCAAAGAAATTATTCCTACACAGAACTGTCTAAAATCTATAATTTTACTACGCAAATTTGCTTTGAGGAAAGAAAAAAAACACATTGCCATTAAACCAACTACCTTGTCTGTTTTGCTAGGAAAGGGTGACAATCAATGTATCATCAATTGTAAATTTCAATCAAAGAAATCAATAAGCTAAACAGATCTCACTTGATACAATTTCCTCTGGAGCTAAAAACCCTGGTTGACATCCTAGCTGACTAATTCAGAAAATGTAAGAATCCAGATTCTTCAGAGTCTCTACTAAATTCTGAAAATTTTAAATCTAACTGGTTATAGCACTGTCAAGAATGCACCAATATTTAGAGACCAACCTTCCACCGGTGCATTTTCTGGGATTGCGGGTTGTACCCCTTCAATAGCTAGCCAGTGACAAAGAATTGACGTATCAAGTGGTGCTTTTGGTAAGGGTGCTTCAATCACCTACAAGTCAAATACAATTGTGAGAATATTAAGAATTGCTCTACCATCTAAGCTGAAAGGACAACAAATATAATCATCGGTTTCTTACATCTTTAAAATCCACATCCTTGTCATCAATGTAAAACAAATCCTTATGTCCAATAGCTCTTCTGAACTGCAAAGGACCCCTTGATGCAAAGCCATAAACTGGCTGAGGCAAGAAGATTAAACAGAATGCTATTACATGAAAATGTATTTCCAAACAAGTGAAAATAGACAATTCACAGATTTTAATTGTTACATCATATGCATCAATGATCAATCATTCAACTGCCAATCATGAGTGTTAAGCTATAGCAATTATAGTAGTCAAGTTTTAAAGGGCTCATATCATATTCATGCCCTCTCAATTCAAGCACAAGTGCTAAGCATAATCATAATATAAGACATCAATTTATTCTCACATCTCCAATGTTAAGAAACCATTTAAGAAGATGCACATCTACAAAGTTCGTAATCAAGAGCAAGGAAAAAAAGAACAAAGCCACATATTTTACTTCTATGAACTCATTCAAGATATCTTCCTCACAGTAACATTCAAAACCATATAATTATTTGCAACTCACCTCCACATTTCTCAATTTAAGAGCACCATCAACATCCTCTGCTGTCAAAGTAGTTCTTTTTGAGTGACGCATGCATTTGATTGCCTCCTGTACTTCAAATAATAAAACTATATTAGTTCCACAATAATTCTCAACTTCATTAATCAACTTGTCTATCTTCGCCAACTAAAAAAAATAAAAAAATAAAACATCCCTGGAGAACTTAGGTCTACAGCAAGTAACACCAAGGTGCTTCTTTTGACATTGCATTTTGTTTCTAAAATTCAAATCCACTTATATCAGATACATTTCAACATGATTACTTCAAAATTAAAATCCTACTAATCTTCCAAACAAAAACACTTCTTTATAGTACCAGCATTCAAATTCTTGTCTTCTTCACGAATAGAACTTTTAGCACAAAAAAGCATATCCATTTCAAAGTTTCCAACTTCACAATATCATAATTTAGTAACATCACTACATCCCACTGCTAAAAGTAATCAGCTTTTTTAAATCAGCAAACCTAACAATTGAATTCATCCAATCAACAACCCAAAATTATCAAAACAAGGTAAACAAAGAGAAATACAAAACAAACCCACTTCAATAAACACAAAGTTGTAGCTGTGAAGAAATCAATTGTGCATATATATAATAATATACCTGCATGACTTCACGCATTCGATACTCGACATCAGGAGCAAGAGCGAGCGCTGCATCTGTAGACAAACTATTGATTCCAGCGCTTTGTGCAATCACTTCAATCGTCTCCTTAGATACAATACTCATTTTCTTTCTTTCTTCCTTCTTCTTCTTGTTTTTCAGATTTCAGTGATGTGATGTCTCATGAATTTTTGTTATGTTTGAAAACTATGGTTCCCTAATATAATCTACAACGAAGAAGAGTGTATCAATATGATTTGTATCTGCGTGTGTTTACTCATATACAAATCGAAATTAAAGCGAATATTAGGAAGATAACAAGTTGAGAAAGTGTTGTGTTCGTCGCCGGCGAAACAGGCTTTGAATTGCTTGGCGAGAACCGTCGTGCCACAACTTAATCATCAAGTCTTGTTGGGCTTTAACGAGAAGGACGGATCTGTTCAGTTTGGGCCAACTAAACGGCCCAGGCTCATTATGCATCTGATGGTTGTTGCGTCGTGGCTTGATCTGCCACGTCGGCTAAATATGGTGACATGCTCACACACGTCATCGATGGATGATAATGTGCCCGAACATGTCATGGATTGGGTTAACACATCATCTATTGGTCGATGACTGGAATGGACACGTCGGTTAAGGTGATGATGTGTCCAGACACATCATCCATAGATGGTGACGTGCTATAGACAGATCATGGATTGGTTAGTGACATGGACAAACTCATCATTACTTTTACGATGACTTGAACTGCCACGTCGGTAAAATATGATGACGTGTTCACACACGTCAGCACCCGGTAAGGTCGTCATTTACAATGTCCTTTGTGTGACGACGTAAAATCCAGTCGCAGGGAGTCACTTCAAACTTCAAGGGTCGTCCGTCGTCGCCGTCGAAACTCAAAGCCGCAAAACCGCCGTTCCATTCTCCAATCGACGGCGTTCAAAAACGGTTTCTGCCGACAACAACCGGAAAAGCTACAAATTTTTTGTCAACAGTTTGGTGAAAGGTCTGTCTGTGAGTCTCTGACCATTGTTTGTATCATCGTCCTCCCTTGAACCCCAAAAACAATTAAAATGACCTTCTCTATCTCTGTTCTTCTGTTTCTTACAAAAACCAAAAAATCATCCACCGTAAACATGCGGTGATTTGTTTTGTTTTTTTGTTTTTGTTTTTGTTTTTTTTTTGTCAAAAGTTGTTTAATATATCTTTTTGTTTTTCTAATTGATAGAATTCATGCTTGTTCTTAAATAATTTCCTTTTCTTTTATTTTAATAAGAGTACTCAAATAATTTTCTTCAAAAAAAAAAAAAAAAAAAAAAAAAAATAAAAATGAGAAATGATGGACAGAATCAACCTCTATTATTTTCACATGCATGCATTAATTTATACAGTTTATGGACCACGCCCATCATACATTGCCAATGATGCTTATATATATACAGTATTCACAGTCTCATGCCACAAAAGATCTCCTTCGTTCTTATCCCAAGTTGTAAATCTCTTCGATATTATTTTTGATTGAATGGTTACTAATATAGTATTGAAATCACACATACCTTGTAGCACACGTGGTGAGTGATGAGGGATTGAGTCTCACTATACACTTTATAAGTATGTATATAGAATTTTCTCCCGGTCTACCCAGCAACCCCATGTGTAATATTTCAATATATGTATATTCGAAATCATGAAGTTTTGCTTTCAAATTGTCCCTCTCCATTTATATTTTATCATACGGTTTTAGAGAGTATAGACAAATACGAATGGTCACTGTTAATAGTTTTATCGTTTCTTGATTATTAATCACGTTACATACATGCCTTAGTACAAATATGTTCTATCGGTAGTTAGTGAGTCGACCATACCGAAGGAATAATCACTATTACACTTGTATTCTCAGTAACTTTAAAATTAATAATACTGTATTAATAATCAACAAAAAACAAGGAAAAAAAAAAAAAAAAACTATTACTTTCCTTGTTGAATAATTTTCCGACATCTATATACAAATATATTTTTATTTTTATATTGCATGCAAACAATGAAGAATTATGCAGCCTTATAAGACAAACAAATTAAATTATTTACATATTTATAACATTATTATAAACATAAAAAAAATCCCACTTTAGTGTGATATTTTGATAAGAATATATGTGTATACAAAACTAGATACTAGTGGCCACAAGAAAAAATTGACAAACATGATTTTGATTAGGGCCACTATCTATAAGTCATTGTCAAAATGACTAATTTTATCAGACACATACTTGTCTTGGTTGTGATAATTCAAATGTTGGGTTCAAGATACAAACACAGCATGTCTTCATCATCACTCACACATGATATTTATCTCAACTTTTTTTTTTTAATTTTTTTTTTTAAAATTTTTTTTTAATTTTTATATTTTAAGTTTCACTCAGATCTACAGAGAAAAAGATTTTTGTGGAATTTGTTTTTGTTTCCACTTTACCACTACGATTCATGAGAGTTTGTTTGGGCATTTGATGGATGATTAAAGGTGTTTCATTTTGCAATTCCAAATAGTACAGGCGTGAGAGACATACCATACGCGGATACTTGATTCGAATCCCACAATTTCATGGTACAGGCGTGAGAAGTATTATCACTCAATTTGGGTTCCACATAATTTCTAAAGTTGTTTACGTGTTTTTCATGTTCAACAATAGCAACAAGCAAGGAGTAAATCTGGCATGCATCCGACTAATAGGTGCATGCCATGTGTTAAGGAGAACCAATCAAATAAATTTTCTGTACCACATGGCATGCATCCATCGGTTAGGATACATTGGATCGGGTGCATGTAAGATTTTCTCCGACCCAAAAGGACAAGAGTGAAGAGTGAAGAGTGAAGAGAGGCACTTGGAGGGGGCAATAGAAGCAGCAGTAATCAGTAAGGAATAGACATAGATAGCCCCAATAACAAGCAAACTTTATTATGAGGCCAATCTGCTGCAACCCATGTGCAAAAAGTGAAGTGAAAAAGCTTCTATTTATTTCTTTTTTTAACTTTTCAGATTCTATTATTTTGGGGATTAAAGCTCTCTCAGTCCAGCTCTAAAGCTCTGCAAAAACCTGCAAATATTCTGACTCAATTACAGCTAACATTCTGTTTATGCTAATATAACTATACTATTTCTTACTTGTTTCCACCTAACCTTTTTGTAAAAAAAAGAATAATAAATCCAGTGAAGCTTACTCTACTTAGAAGTGAGATCAACAACTGAGTTATGATTTCAACTTTTCTTCAACATATATATAATTCAGCTAGAAATTGTTTTCAGTGTAATTGGAGAATACCCCATATGAGAATTCTGCTCTGGTTTTGATTCTTGATCAAGACAGATGGGTATCACTGGAGAGTTGGTTAAGAGTGTCTTCTCTAGAAGCAAGTCTGTTGGGACTCAAGAGAGCAGTGTAATTCTCCTAAATATATATATATATTGCTTTTGTGAATTCTGAAAATAGACATGAACTTATATTAGCAGATCATTGATTTGATTTCTGGTAATTCTATGATTTCAGGCAAGGTGCAATGTGGTCGAAAAGAGAAAATGGAGTTCTGTGAGATCATACCTGTGTGGTGATGAATTCAATTCAGTCCTGGCTGAGGAAGATTCTGCTTCAGTCAAGAGCTCAGAGGCCACCGTTACACAACCTGTACCAGGTGACTTCACAGACAAGGGAGATAATATCCAGAGTGAAGAAGAGACCAAGGAGAAACATAATTCGATTTCCGAATTATTCCATGAAGAAGATGCTGCAATCATTATTCAGACAGCATTTAGAGCCTTTCTGGTTGATTCACATTCCCTCCAAATTTCAATATCTTTCAACTAAACACTTACACTCATAACCCTTTTAAGTTGCTTGATTTCAGGCTAGACGTCGAAATGAAGAAATTGAATCGAAGGATAGTAGTAAGCAGGAGCTTGCTACAGCGACAGAGAGTCCGAGTAAGGAGTCTATTGGCACATCCATTGAAGTTCAAACAGGGAATTCTGTAGAAGTTTTCTCTCTTCAAGAAGAAAGCATGGCTATACCACAAAGAATACAACAAAAAGCCAGAGCTCAGGTTTTCAAGATAAAGGTAATTAAAACAAACAACAATGTAGACACCTCTTAAGTTGGAGATTCTGTGGAAATTTTCAGTTAATTTGTATTTTTTTTCTTTGACATGAAATTGACAGGAAGACTGGGATGATAGCACGGTGAGTAGCAACATATCGAAAATGAGGATTCAGAGCAGACTGGAAGCAACAACCAGGCGCGAAAGGGCTCTAGCTTATGCCTTTTCACAGCAGGTATAGCTTAAAAAAGTTTGGATAAAACATTTACTTGGAAATCTAGTTTAATGCTGAATTCACTTCACTTGATTTACAGCTACGAATCTGTTCAAAGAAGAAACATACCAGATCTGACTCCGACAGTGCAGAACTCAACATGGGTTGGAGCTGGCTGGAACGGTGGATGGCAACCCGCCTTCCGGAGAGCCCTTTGGTTGAAAATTATATAAGCAAGCAATTAGAGCCATTTAACAACAATCAAAGATTCATAATGGGGAAAAGACTTTTTGATGTAGCTGGGGAAGAAAAGGAGAGCTGTGGATCTAATGATGTATCCATTCAACTTGATAGCTTTTCAGTAACCGCGGCAAATGATGTAGGTGGCTTCAAGTCTCCTAAGAACAAGCTTAAGGCTACAAGAACTGTGTCGAGGCGAAAAACTGTACCAAGCTATCAATGCCCAAAAGAATGTAACAAGGTAAAACTTCCTCACTGTAGTAATCTGAGTACTTGTGACAGAACTCTAGTAATGTGATTTCCATGTTATTACAGGCAAGCAAGAAAGAGCATCCGAGGGAGAGTGACAATGAGAAGAACAAGCAGAAGCAACCAGGGAACAAGAAAGAAACCAAGTGCGAAGATGATTCCTCTTAACAACCACATAAAACACAGCATGACCTGAGACAAATCAAGAGAGTTTATGCTTTCCTGCATCTAAGTTCTACCTAGGATCTAGCTATTGTGTGACTTCTAAACATAATAAATTCCTCCTCTGTACATGTTATGCCTAAGATTACTAGATCGTTATTGTATTTTATGAGATTCTGCTACACGAAAAATGAGCAAGAAGCTGGCAGTAGAATTTGTTTGATAATAGAAACCACACACGCTGCAAGAGTGATACTAGCAAAGATGATTTACCAAATTAATAAGGAGAAAAACTCAAGAAAATTAATAAGATAGATTCCACAAACATTAAACTTCACAAAAAGGAGCAACGCTCAAGAAAAAAAATTAATAAGCAGGTAATAGGTGTTACATGAAATATGACAATCTCACCATCTAAAATTCCAAATTTATAAAATTCAAACACATATATGAGACTTTTTAACACCGATTCACCGGTATCAACCATGTCTCTTTCACATTAAACAGAAACCCCAGACAAAGACAATACTACACAGTGCCTATATCTTATCGATATCTTCGTCTTCAAACTCGATGTAATCATCGCCGGCACCTTCATCCTCCTCATCAAGACCACCAGCAATGCCCTCATTAAGACGGGTGTTCTCTGGCAGTTCACCATAGGCCTTCAAAAGCCTAGCCTCATCAGGCATATACTTGAGAATAACATCGGCCTTCTCGTCCTGATAGTCACGCAGCCCAACAAGTATTATATCACCAGATGCAATCCAAACTTTCTTGTGCATCTTTCCACGGATGTGGCAGAGACGCTTGGTCCCATCAATGCATGTAGCTTCGCACCGGCCATTCCCAAGCATGCGAACCACTTGGGCGTATTCCTGTCCGTCTTCCTTGAAGACAAGCTCACGCTTCTCATCATCCGCTTCGTTCTTTCCTCTCTTCCTGTTCTTTCCTCCCTTTCCCTTGTTCTTCGGCATGGTTTCCGACTCTGTTATCAATAAAGTATCAATTATTTAGGACATACAAGGGAAAAAAAAAAAAGATCAAGCATACAAAAATTAAACACGAATTTCGATTCTTATCACCTATATAACAAAAATTGCTACTGTAAGTCAAGACTTGCAAAATATTGATTCAAACGCCACACAAAAAGAAAATTATAATTGAATTTCACTAAAATTTCAGGCAAGTTAGACACGACCCAGATTCAAAATTTGATCAATAACTCAAGGTTTTTGGACAAAATTTGCAGGAAAAGAGAAAACAAGAAGGAAATATTTGCAGGATCTTCGAATTCAGTGAAAATACTAAAAAGTAGGGCACACACGATCAAACAAAGAAATTAACAATTTTTCTTACTGATAAAAAATTAAGGCAAACACAATCAACGCAGCTAATCGATTCAATAAAAAACGAATCCGATTCAGCTAACAAAGTTACGAAACCCTATGCAGATCGTAAGAACAAAGCAAATCCCGATAACAACCCCAAAACAATCAATTGAAAACGAACAAGATTTCAAAGGATAATCGAGAATCAAAAATTAGAAAGAAATCGTTAGGAGATGGAATACGATACCTTTAGCGAAGAGAGGAGGAGTGGAAAAGTAGCGAAATTGAAATCAACCAGTCTATTGAGGTTCCCAAAACCAAACCCTAGCTTTTTGTACCCATTGTTATGTCAATTTGGGCTTTTTTGGGCCCATTAAGAGCCCAAAACAAAAAAAAAATTCGGCCTTATGTGTCTTAAGCTTTTATTTCTTTATTTTTATTTTATTTTAAATCTAATCCTAATTTGTCAATAATATCAACAAACGTGAAAAATATTTATGGATTTAAGATAAATGTTACTTTTATCCAAATTTCAGGTTTAATAATAATATTATTAAATTATATTTTGTAAAAAAAATTACAAAATTTAGGTATCAACTAACATTACAAGTACTATCCACTACAACATTATGGAGAAACACGATAAGTCGATAACGGATCTTATGGAAACATTCCTAAAACCTTCGTAAATTGTTTTATAAGTAGAAATTTGTTCAATAATATTACTTTATCCAAATTTGATGTTCAAATCTATAATTTAAATAAATGGATTAATATAGTGATATCACATCGGGCACCGGATTTTGGACACCAAATATGGGCAAATCAGTTTATTGGCAACTCTTAAAAAGTTATATGTTCTCATCTTGTATCCAAACAGTCTATATGGAGTGATAGAAAACATGTATTAGATTTTATATTTCCCAAACTGCACATTGTTAACATCTCTCAGAAAAAGATTGATTTATACAATTTTTAGGAGGCATAATAATGTTTAAAATTGATCAATTAAGTTTTTGTATTAATCTATATAAACAATTTGTTTTAATAAAAAAAATTCGATATTGTCATTAGCTAAATGATTTATTAGCTATAGATTATCGAGGAATTGATAACAATGATGAATTGACGATATTATAGCAACCTCTAATCTCTATATTGTATATGATATAATATATAGTAGTAGCATTTCTGTTGCATTTGTCAATCCATTATAATTTTTATTTAGGTAAAACCTCGACGGTAAGAGGGAAACTTTATTAAAAAAGAAACTATATATACACAGAGTCAAGGGGACGTAATAAGCCTTACCCTTCTAGAATATATTACATTCAAGAAAGTAAGAAAAACATATGCATGCAATGCCAACAAAGGAAATAAAAATACAGTGAAACAAGCGGAGATCGAAAAAAGAAAAAGAAAAAAAGGAAAGCTAATTAGTAATTGCATTCAATTTTTGAGTCTTCTCTTTCTCTTCATGCTTTGCATCCCAAAAATCTTCACAAGCCATTCATGTTTTCTTGCGTAGAATTCCTGACCAAGAACCACTCCAACTATTAGTCCACTTGCAAACCCTATCAACACTATTTTCCAACCAAAGACAAATGGAAATTCTGAGTCTTCGTTTTCTTTCTTTAAGGGCTTAGAGGTTTCACAATGTTTTGACAAAGGATTTCCACACAATCCAGGATTCCCATGATATGAACTATTCTCGAATGTATCAAATTGCTTTCCGTGTGGTATGAGTCCTTTGAGATGATTATATGAGACATTAAAGACTTCAAGGGATGTGATATCTGCTAGTTGTTGAGGAATATTTCCTGACAACCTATTACTCGATAGGTCCAACGATTCTAGTGCTGTTAAGTTGCCCAAACATGATGGGATGTGGCCTTCAAGATTATTGTGAGAAAGATTGAGATTATTAAGACCTCTCAAACCTGCAATAGATGTTGGAATCTCTCCTTTAAATTTGTTTCCCGAAAGAATTATGCTAGTGAGCAAATTTGGGATCTTTCCATAAATTATCTCTATACCTTTGTTGGTAATTGTCATCGAGTATGCATAATCAGAAATTTCATCGAAGGCAACAACAACATAAGTCGTAAGTGGCTGTATCTCGTCATGCATGTATGAAAGGTGTCTCCCATTGACAATTTTCATTGCATTCCAAGATTGGAAGTGTTTTGTTGGAAGTTCACCTCTAAACATATTGCCAGAGAGGTCGATGACTTGAAGTTTGGGAAACTCAAAATTCTCCTCAGGTTCTTTTATTACACCATGGAGTCGATTAGATTTCAAGATAAGAACCTTTAATTCTGGAAGAGTTCCTAACCAAGAGGGAAAAATATCAGTGATTTGATTATTTCCAAGATGAAGATATTCGAGGTTGATACAATTTACCAATGATCTTGGAATCTTCCCTTGCAACTGGTTGTTGCTTAGATCCATCATCTTCAGATTGTTTCCATCCATGAAGGTTTGCAGAATACTTCCATGAAATTTATTACTTTGCAATGCTAATATTGATAAGGAATCACTGAAATTGGCCAAACATTGTGGAAGAACACCACTGAAGTTATTGTTTGATAGGTCAAGAACATTAAGATACTTCGACTTGCATATCAAAGAAATTTCCCCTGTTAATTTGTTGTTTGAAACTAGATACTCGAACATTTCCTCCAATGGAATATATGGGAGTGGTCCTTCTAGTTGATTGTACCTAACATCTAAAGTACTTAAATATGGTGGACGAACATTGGGATGTTGGTCAAACTCTGTGAAAAGGTTGTGAGAAAGGTTTAAATATATTAAGTGAGGCACTGAATCATTTAGAAACCACCTAGGGATTTTGCCAGTTATATTGTTGGAGGAAAGGTCTAGCACTTCTAACAAATCTTGGTTGCGAAGGAAATTTGGGAAGTTTGAAAGGTTGCAAGAACGCAATCCTATAGTGAAGAGTTTCTTAGAATTGGTATTAGCAACGGTATTGTTCATGAGCACCGTAAGATTGTTTGATGAGAGGATTAGAACTTCTAAACTTTCGAGTTGAGAAAGAAACATGTCAAACTCCACTGTGCCACTCAAGTTATTGGACTGCAGCATAAGATATTGAAGATTCTTGAGTTGAAAGATGTTTATAGGAATCGGTCCTTGCAATGAATTTGATGAAAGATCCAACTCAACCAATCGAGTTAGGTTGCTAATTTCTGATGGGATATTTCTGGTTAATTGGTTTGACCGTAGATGTAGAGATGACAGCTGGTTGATATTCATTAAACAAGATGGAATTGGGCCGGTTAATTGGTTATGATTCATAGTTAGATAAGTAAGTTGTGTTAGGTTCATGAGCCATAAAGGAATCTCACCAGTTAAATTGAGATCGCTTAGGGATAAAACCTTGAGTTTAGTATTCTTTGCGATCCAAGACAGTGATGAAGAATTTTTGCATGAAAATATGTTATGGCTATGAGAAAGGTATAAATAATTAAGTTGTGTGAGATTACCCAATGAAGACAAAAATTGGCCCGATGAGAAGTTGCAGCCCTGGAGATCTAGTTCTTTCAAAGAAGCAAGATTTCCAATTGAAATAGGCAAGGCACCCAAAAAACTGTTAAAAGAGACATCGAGGTGAACAAGCTTAGTGAGGTTACCCAATGAAGATGGAATTGTTCCATAAAAACCGCAATCTCCAATAGCCAAGACAGTAAGGGGACTACTCCTTTGAAATTGTGGTAGATATCCAGTGAGATTGCTATTGCCAATCAGACTGAGAACGGAAAGTTTTGGTAACTTGAAAATATTGGTAGGAAATTCACCTTGTAATTCACAATGTTGTAAAGATAAATAAGTCAAAGAAGATAGATTTGCCAACATATGAGGTATGGGGGAGGAGAGATTGACTCTATCAAGATTAAGCACTTTGAGGTTGGTTAACTTCTCAACTAGATTTTGTAGACTCGGCACTCGAAGCTCTAAGTAATGTTTTTGATTTCCTGGAACTCTAAAAAAAGAATTATAGGATAAATCAAGAGACACCAAGTTGCGGAGGTCTAGCAATTGTGGTGGTATTTGACCAGAAATGGCACAAGAAGAGAGGTTTAGATGTGATAGCCTTGAAAGGTTGTTGATTGTAGCTGGAATTTCAGAGAACTTGAAGCGATTATAAGCAAGGCTAAGCCATTGAAGATGAACAAGGTGGAAAAGGGTGGAGGTAGAGTTGATAGGACCATGGAGACAGCTACTAGAGAGGTCAAGCTTGATGACATGACCGGTTTCCTCATCGCACTTGACGCCGTCCCACGAGCAACAGTCAGCACTATTACTATTTCCTCTTTCCAGCTTCCATGATTCAACTTTAGAATACTCAATAGGATCATAATAACAATAATCCTTACCAAAGAGAATGCTTTGCTTGAATTGCAACAAGGCAGAACGCTCATCATCATGACAGAGTGGCTGCATCATTGAAGAAGCAAAATGAAGAGAAACTGCAAAATGATGAAGAAAACAAAGGCAGAAGAGAAAGCGCAGAAAAGAGAAGAAACATGGAACAGAAAGCCCCATCATTGATCGTCTTAATTGATTAAACAAAACAAATCTCTTCAACTCTCTCTTAGACAAGCAAGGCAGATGCAAGAGGTTTTTGTTTTACTAGCTAGTAGAATGGAGGGTGCTATAATTTATAGGTACACAACTTGCAACCAAGTCGTTTTGGTCTTCTATGTATGTGTGAGTCAAGCCAAAGACTTTTCAAAGTAATTATTGGTTACTGTCATATCGTCCAAGTTAAGTAAGTCAAGCCAAACACTTGTCAAAGTAACTGATAATAAGATAACAAGTTTTCAGTTTTTGTCAAACTTATGAGACGGGTAGAATTTGTTCTCTTATAATTTGAATAGTCTACCCCGTATCATAAATTAAATAAGTTTTAGGTCACTTATAATTTGAATAATATATGGTTTTGATGCAAGTAAAAATAGATAATTTTAACAATGTTGAGATTGTCCCATTAGGGTGCGTTTGGTACGCGGGACGGGACAGGACAATGTGGGACAGTTTCTTCTTGTCCCACGTTTGGCACGACTTTAGCATGGGACAGAACGGGACAAGGTGGGACAAAAATCATCAATTTCTGTCCCACCCAAGACCCTAAGCCAGACTTGTCCCAGGTATGGGACAAGTCTCAAAAAGACCTTCTTACCCTTAAATCTTCAAAAAATCACAAACTTATACAATAGTTTATATGTATATATATTTTATAATATTATATATATATATATAATATAATATAAATATTATTATATATATTTTAATATATATTATTTATTAGTAATATTAATATTATTATATATTATATAATACGAATACTATATATTTTTATATATAATATAATATATATTATATAATAATATATAATATATATTTTGGATAAGAATAATAAAATATAAAAGTATATATTATTTAATATAATAATATATATAATATAATATAATATAATATTATATTATATTATATTATATATATTATTATATTAAATAATATATAATTATATATATAATATAATATAATATATATAATTTTATATTTTATTATTATTATCCAAAATATATATTATATATTATATATTATTATATAATATAATATATATTTTATTATAATAATAATATATATAATAATAACATAATATATATTAGATCATTTATGTATATATATAACATATTATATATATATTATATATAATAATATTATATATTAATATTAATATTTTATTTTATTATTATATATGATAATAATATAATATATTAAGTATTATTAAATATATTATTATATATATAATAATATTTAATATATTATATATATCTTATATAAATATAATATATAATAATATTTAATATATCATATATATATTATATATTATTATAAATATTAATAATATATAAATATATTTAATATTATAATATATTATATATATTATATTTTATTGTATATAATAATATATAATTTATTAAAAATTATTACATATACAATAATATATAAGATAATATGTATATATTAAATTTTATTATTATATATAATATTTTAAAAATTATTTCATATACAATAATATAAATATATAATTATATTTTATTTTATATATATATTATATACATATGAGGGGCACTCTGGTTATTTGAACCTCTTGTCCCGTCCTGTCCTATCCATACCAAACGCATAACAGTACAGTTAATAGTTCTGTCCCAGACATTCCAAATACAATATGGAACAACTGTCCCGTCCCGTCCTGTCCTGTCCCATCTCTGTGCCAAACGCACCCTTAGTGAACTCCTCCCGTCCACATCAACGAGATTTTGAGTTTGAATCATGTCTCATTCCACCAAATTTGTTTCCCTCGTTAGGATTCTTAGTTAATTAATGAACAGGCTTAGAGATAATCTAATCAGTTAGGCATCAATGAATTAAGATTTATTGGTTACTATAAAAGACTTATGTTTTGCACTTAATTGATGATATCAAATATCCTAATTCATGAGAACGTGTTACAGATCGAGGTAATATATAGCTATGAAAGAACAATATTGGACCAGAAAATTAAAGGGTCCCAGACTAATCACTCTTAAGTCAAGTCATTATGTGCATGTTTCAGTATCTAGAAAAAAAGAAGAATGTTCTGCGGCTGTTCACACTCCACAGACATGGCCAAAGATTTGTTAGATTTGTTACCAAGACCTGTGAAAGTAATTGTTTTAAATTTTTCTGCTTTATTTGATCTCCATTTAATCTCTATTTAAAATTTTCTGCTTTATTTGATCTCCATTTAATCTCTATCATCTTTCTGTAATTGTTTTAAAGACTTTAATCTGTCTTCCAGATTTTAATTGGGTTTTACAATCACACTCTGGATTTTCAGAGTAATTGGTACTTTAGATACTTTAACTTGTTCTTGATGTCTGTCTCTTGAATTTATATCCAAAATTTTTTTTTCTCAACTTTTGTCTTTTAAGTGGAAATATTCATTGAAGACTATAATATTGTTGGATTTGGTGCATACTTCATACGACTCCGGTGCATTGAAGATTTTAATCCTAGTAAGTTCAACGACGGATATAAAATACATCAGTGTATTGTATATGGATCATAGATTATGGATAAGCATTGACAAGTGCATGCAGACCGAGTTAAAGTAATTGAATATAATGGTTTACATGTAAGACACTAATATATATTTTCATATATATTTTCGTAATTTTCCAATAAGGACTTTTACAATGCATACTTTAAGCATCTTTGATGAAATTGCATGGAATATATTAAATATTGATTTGATTTTTTGTATGCTGATGACACATCGTTGCAGTGTCGATCAAAGATGAATAATTAAGTTCGACCTCTCTAGCGCGCGAGTCACAGAGACTAGCATAGCGGCAAGTGAGGGTATCGTTCCGCAGAGAGGTGGAATCCGTTGACCGTTACCAGTTCTAGCTATTATTACAACACGCCGAGAGAACTCGTGTGTTGCGGGTTCGAAAATGTGTAAATAATAATATAAATAAATTATAAATTACATAACATAATATTTACAAGGATATGATGGAATGGAGAGATGACATGAAATGTGGTTACACTAGGGAAATGAGTCAACCGTAACAATTCTCATAATTAAGTGCTAGACTCATTTAGTTCCTCAATGTGCAAGCATATAATAGACTCGTGTTCCCTTAACTGATCTATAATCTTTCTCGAGTTTTAGAAATCACATCCACACATATGTATGGATTCATTAAGTACTGTGGGACACAAATAAGAGCCATGTATACCGGCCTAGTGATCTCTCAACTTTCCAGTTAAATACATTGGTTATTTTGTTGGGCATGTAATATGCAACCGCATGGGCCATATTACATCCAATAATTCATCCACGAGGCTAACCAAATATGGGATGACAACCAAGTGAAAGCATTAAGAATACAAGATACCCATACAACACGAATATTATATGTTTGTGTCCCCTTAATTAATCTTTACCCTTTCTCGAGCGACATAGAGATTACATTTATGTATAAATGCTTGAATTCATTAAGGACTGTGGGGCACACACATGAGCTCTACACGCCAGCCTAGTGATCTTTCATCTTTCTGGTTAAATGTAGAGGATATCATAATGAGCATGTCAATGCGACACCACGCAATATATAACATACAACCAGGTATTCATTCACGAAGTGGCTAACCAAGTGAAAGCATTAAACAATGAAATACCCATATAACTACATGAGCACAAGAGGAATTTAATTTGTCTTTACTCTAAATACTGATTCGGTTTTATCAATCTCCCTAGGATGGCTAAAAATGGAAAACAAGTTTACCTAACACTAATGTGCATCAATGCAAATGTTTAAACATTAAGAACGTTCAAATGAATTAAGAGTTCTCCTATTGACTTGAGAATTTTTTCTAAATCAATTTATAACCTAATTCGGCCAAGGGTGGATAATTGTACCTTAAATAAGACCCATTAAGTATAAGGATGTGAACCAAAACTAATATAGCAACTAAATGCATAAACTAGCCTTTTCTACTATTTGGGGATAAAATCCCTAACACTCAAATCACTCAATAAATGGTATTTTGGTCATCCACTAACAAACAAACAATCATGGGAAGTTAAATTACACTATTCCTAATTTAATTTACTCTACTCCTAATCTCATTCAAGTATACATGTCAATTTGGACCTACACATACGGATATTGCAATTAAAGCTTAATTCATGAAATTTACAAAGAGTAAAACAAAACTCGTATGAATTTGAGCACAAACAACATATATAACATAAGTGTAGGTTTACAAAATTCCCCAAATTGGGGTTACACATCAAAGAAGCAATAAATTACAAGGAAATGAGTAAATAAAAGAAAACCCTTGAACACAAGCCTCCAAAGATGCTCCAAATCTTCCTAGCTCGAATATTGCTCATAATTCCTTGAAATCTCGTTTAAAATGGGTGGAGGAAGTGAAAATTGGGGTTGTGGAGATGTAAAAGGACCTCCCATGGAGGAAGAACCTCCATGAAAACGTAAGTCTCTCCTTTATTAGGTGGAGAAGATGATTTAGATGAAGAATATGGAATAAATTGGTGTTTGGCGTGAAAAAGGAGAAGAGAAAGAGATGTGGGACCTTTTTGGGATTCTAGGGATTTAGATTTTATGAAGCACTCCTTTTTGATATTTAGTAAAGTTATGTATATATGTAGGTCAAAGTGGAACCCAAGAAAATGGTGAAAAGCAAGCGGTGACTGTCATCTTATGGTACGTCTCGTAGTACGTTTCAACGAAACTGTCTGACGAAACCAATTTGGACACACTGCCAAAACTTGCGGTACACCATTTTTCCTTTCGCAATACCTCTTACGACATAAATCTCGAAAGTTGGCAGTGTGTGTTGATTTTCTTCTAGAACGCGGTACCTCTTACGACACCAATCACGAGAGTTGGTAGCGTTGCTTTGTTGATTTTCGCGATTGGACGTAGTACGTCATTTTGCCTGACGTGATACACTTCGACGAAAAATAGAAATTTTAAATGAAAAGTCTTTCATTCTTTCGTGCTGAGTTTTGGCCCGAAAAAACCCTGTTTCCACACAATGACTTCTCAAACCAAAATGAACCTATACAAGGCTCACAAACCATATTATATTCACAAAAACGCTCGAAAATGGAAGCAAACAATAGGAAATAGGGACCTCAAAAGGTGTATAAATCATTCTGATCATATGCATCATAAGAAAATTAAAATACACATTTGGTAAAATTTTGGAAAATTTTGGATTTTAGAACTATTTTTTCTTATATTTCTCTATTTTAAATGTTTTATCTTCAAAAAAATCGAAAAAAATTAGATTTTGCACCCGAAATTTTTAAAATTTTCTTCCATAAATGTATTTCAATGTTTTCACCATCCATATAAAAAATCAAATCAAGATTCAATATATTCCATACAATTTCATCAAAGGTGCTTAAAGTATACATTGTAAAAAGTCCTCATTGAAAAATTAATATATATATATATACAAGGATATTATCAAAAATGTCCCTCTAGTTTGAGTTATATTGTTGTTTGAAACCCTGGTTTTGCGTATTATTAAAAGTAGTTTTCTGTCAATTTTTCCGTTTAAAAAAAGATAAAATGACTTTAATACCCTTCACTAAATATTCATTTTTTTTAAAATGTAACAAAATAAGGGGATATCCAGATTGGATCGCCACCAAATAAATAAATAAATAAATAAACAAAAAATTTAAATTTAAAAATGGATTTGGTGGTTTATTGTAAAGCTGTAAAAACCTACCGGCACGGTCCCCTAAGGCATGTCCCGTCAGGCCCTTGATGCCTTGGCGTGCCGTGTTGTGCCAAGCACGGCCCATTAAGGAAACGGGTGGCATGGCACGGCCCACTGGGGCTATGCTAGCCTAACAGGCCAGTCCCAATTCAATTTTTTATTTATTTTTATTCTGACGGGTCAACGGTTGGCCCGTTGTACCAGCTGTTGGGCCGACACCCTCGGTCCAGTATGGCACCTGCCAACCCAGACACAACCCGCCTCCTTGGTGGGCCTTAACGGGCCAAGCACGCTAGGCTCGACCCCAATTGCCACCTTTAGTTTAATGTCCATCTCATGAGATGGGACCTACCTCATCTCGTCTATGGCAAAAGACTTGAATGTAGTTGATGTTGGATCGATTACCTTAGAGATAAGACTTTGCATACATTTGATTAATTATATTAAATATCCCAATTTATTAGAAAGTACAACAGAAAAAATCATCTGGATTTGGTTCTCCTTCAATGCTCCTTACTAATTAGTAGAGAACAGCCTCATCAAGAGATGAGAAAAAAAAAAAAAATTACTTCACAAATGATCTTATAAATTATAATATCCTCGATCAAGTATGTATAAATTGATAAGGCTAGCTGAGTGGTCAATATATATAAGAGTAATTGGGGTGGGACCGTGACGAATACAGTAAGATGAATTTAGATGACATAAGTTGAACATCTATCAAAATATCCGCTTCCACAACTCCAAATATTTTTTAAAAAAGCGAAATACCTGTAATTTAGCTCCCACGAATTTAATCCTTAAAGGGGAGTTCAATATATAAAAAAAAAAAGATTTAATCTTTGAAATTTGGTTCTAATTAAAATGATGAGATTTTTTTTTTTTTTTTTTTTAACAGATTCAGACATGCTGTTAATTAGTTTAACTGTGAATGCTTTTATTAATTGGGGAAAAGTGAACTTAAGTTGAGTCTCCCTCAATGAGATTGTGAAGTTGGATCATCTCTGAAATTAATTTCGTTCTAGCTAATCAAAATGATGAGTTTTTTCTTTGTTTTTTATTTATTTATTTATTTATTTTTTAGATTTAGACATGTTAATTAACTTAAGCAACCACGAACGTAGATTGGTTCTAGTGGTTCGACACTCCTTCCCCTTAAGCAAGGTCTCGAGTTCGAGTCTTGTGAATGGAGAAAACCTGCATTGGGAGAGCTTTACCTCTTAGTGGACCGACCCGGATTAGTTAAGGCCAGTGGGCTTCTGGATACCGATGCTTAAGGCAAAAAAAATTAACTTAACTGTGAGTACTAAACATGTAATCACAAATGAGTAATGAAGTTTGTTTTCCTTTAGGTGGCTTTTTTTTTTTATATGGCGGAATGGTAATGGTAATAGTAATGGTAATGAGAATAAGAATGTGAATGGAATGAAAAGCTGATTTCTTTGTTTGGTTAAAACTTTAGAATTAGCATATGAATCAGTATTATTGTGTTTGGTCAACAACTTAACGGAATTGAATTAATTGTATTTTGACCAACATACCCCTAATTATAAAACATTCATAATATCATGATATTTTATAGATAATAATAAGAAAAATATATAACATATTATATATAAAAAATATATATATTATAATAAAATAATATATATAATATAAATTATTATATATATTCTAATATATGTTTATATATAATATATAATATAAAATATATTAATATATAATATATATAAATATAAATATATATAATATATAATATATAATATATAATATATATAATATATATAATATATATAATATATATAATATAATATATATAAATGTAAATATATATAATATGTAATAATATAATATAATATATAATATACAATGTATATAATATAATATATATATATATAATATATAATATAATGTATATAATATATATAATATAATATATATATATATATATATATAAATATATAATATATAATATATATAAATATAAATATAATATATATAATAATATAATATATATAATATATATTATATATATTATATTATATAATATATATATTATATTATATAATATATATATATATATATATATATATATAATATGTAATAATATAATATATATAATAGGAAAATTTTCAAATAAGTGCTTTCTGATATAACTATTGGATGTGGACTATTAGATTTACATGCTTTGAGTCAAAGTGTATGCACTTATTAAAACTTCTTCATAGTCTATGGCCCACATGCAACACACTGATGAAGTTATATCAGGACGCATTGAGGAGAAAAGAACTGATATATAATAATATAATATAATATATTAATATATATATATATAATATAATATATATGTAATAATATAATATATAATTCATATATATAATGATATTATATTATTTTTGGAAAGGAGGGTATTTTTGGAATATAGTTTATACATATGAGGGTATTTATGGAATAAATTTTTTAGGTTGGAATGGAATGAGCATTCCATTGGTTTTTGGATGGAATCACCATTCCAATGGAATGCCCATTCTATTGGATTTTAACCAACCAGACATTGAGAATCCATTCCAGCCAACCAAATGCCACCTTAATTTGATTAGTAAATGAGTTTAGAGATAATCTAATTAGTTACACTTGGATGAATTAAGATTTATAAGTTACTGCAAAAGACTTATGTTCTTGATGATCATATCAAATATGCTAATTGAGGACGTATAACAGAGATAACAGATAAAAGTACATCTGGTTTTGGTTAATTGCTGATATATGAAAGACAAAATTGGACCAGAAAAGGATACCAGACCAATCACTTTAAGTCAAGTCATTATGTTTTTAGTATCCAGAAAAAAAAATAAAAATAAAAAATCAAGTTTTTGTGGTCGTCCACCAATGCAGCCAAAGATTTGTTAGATTTGTTTCCAAGACCTGTGAACGTAATTGTTTTAAAATTTTCTGCTTTACATTTAGACTTTAACTTGTTCTTGATGTCTGTCTCTTCGATTTATATCCTCTAAAAAAATTTCCATAGATTTTTTATTAAGTGGAAATATTCATTCAAGATAAGATATTGTTCGATATGGTGCACACAAACTCCACGTTGCATTGAAGACTTTTCTCCTAATTAGTTAGGCTTCGACGTACGACTCTAAGATTTCTTCGATGACTCTAAGTCGTTTTGGTCTTCTATGCGTTTCCTGTCCTGATAGAAATTATTGGTTACTGTAACCATGAGTGCGTTTATTAATCGGGAAATTAAGTTTAATTGGAAAGTGAACTTAAGTTGAGAATAGATGGGAACTTAATTCCAGATTTATATGTGAAGCACATATAATTAATTAGATTCCTAACCGCTTTTAATAATTATTGTAATCACAAATCAGTTAAGCATTAATGAATTAATTCCAGATTGATAATTATTACTTTCTCTAATGATTATCTCTAACAGTGTTGCTCGGTATCCACTTGGATAGATTGATTAATTACTTTAGTTCATGTAATCATGTTACTTTGCCTTCGGTTGAGGTTTGTGTGCCTATTTAGATTAATGTTTTAGGGTATATACGCCCCTCTACTTTCGATTTTCTTTTCCTTCTATTGTGTTTTAATTTTTTTTTTTTTCTATATTTATATATGGTTCTACTAGGGAGTTTTTCGGTAAATGATTTTCTGTGATGTTTTTTTTTTCCTTCTAGGTCAGTCCGAAAGAATTAAGATTTATTGGTTCTTGCAAAAGACTTATGTTTTGCACTTAATTGATGATATCAATTATCAAAAATACTAATTTGTTTTCGATGAACTTATGTTTTGCACTTAATTGATGATATCAATTATCAAATATGATAATTGAGAATGTATAACAGAGGTAACTAAGAAAAGTCCATCTAGTTCTGTTAAATCGCTCATATAGTCATGAAAGAACAATTATTGGTTATTGACTTACAGATATTTAATTAAAATGACTTAATGTTCAATTGTGCATGCATGATGTTCATAAATGTTGTTTTCTGGTTGTGATGGAGTTTGGAAGATTATAGGATAACAAGGTTTTGTCAAACTTGTTACACGGGGTAGAATTTGTTCTCTTAACATATAATTTTAAAATTCTACCCGTATATGTTTAACTCTCATAAATTAAATAATATATTGTTTTGATGGATGCAAGTAAAAATATATAATTTTGATTAAGCATAATCATCATGTTTAAAACTAACAAATATTTATTTTACTAGCCAGTAGAAGGGAGGTGCTTTAATTTATAGTCACACAACTTGCAACCAATTAAGTCGTTTTGGTCTTCTATGTGCGTCCTATCCTGAAAGAGTGGCGGTTACTGTCATCGTCCAAGTTGTTTGAGTCGAGCCAAATTAGACTTGTCAAAGTAATTGTGCATGTCATCCTGAAAGAGTGGTTTTCTAATCTTCTATGAGTGTCAAGTTCGTTCGAAAATGTTCTTCGGATTGGACGATAATTTTATCAAACTTGTGATATGGTGTAGAATTTTTTTAATATGCAAGCATGCATAATGTTCAAAAATGTTGTTTTCTGGATGAAACTAAGTTTGAAAGATTATAATAAGAGAACAAGTTTTTGCTCAAACTTGTGATACGGGTTAAAATTTGTTCTCTTAAATTTTGAAAATTCCACCCCATATCATCTTTGTGACAGTTTTGTTTTATTTATACTATGGAGGAGCTTTTATAGGTACACGAGAGATCACAATGGGGGTGAGTTAGTACCGTTTAATTTCCGGTAGATTTGTAACTGATCCGGTAGATTTTAGTTTCACGGTTGAAATAATCAAGAATTGGCAAACCTGTGCAGATTATGGGTTTGAATCATGTTAGGGTTATGTGTGTGATGACGATTCTGGTTGTGTTTGTAATTAGTTCTGCTGCCCATGCCAAATAATCAAATACTAGGTAAATGTACAAGAGATTGACAGGATTCGAATTTTCAATGACAAATAACCAACAAAATGCAGTTTCAAAATACCCTTATTACATTACAAATGTTGTAGATACCCTAAGATAATTGTACATTATTTAATTTGTTTTACAGTATTCAAAAATGTGGTCACAATAAAAATCAGATCGATACTTTTTCAGCAAGAAAAAGGAAAAAAAAAAAAAAATCAGACATGGAAATAAGGAACCAAAAAATCATGAGTTGTGTATCTATCTTCATATGAGATCTCGAACTAAAGAAAGTCCAACCGGATATAACCTATGTATCTTTGTCTTCATGGTAGGGACATTTCCGATAAAGTGGTCAGCAAGATCACTTTTCTTTGTGCTTGTCAATGATTTATCAATCACTTCTGATTCATTAGTTTCGGCCATGAATTAAAGGCCCTGAAATATTTATTGGACCGTGTCTTTGGAGGGAAAAAAAAAAAAAATCAAGAATACAGTAAAGAATATGAAAATTTGGTGTACCTTCAATGATTTGATTTATCCTCGTATTTCAATGATGAATGGTCTGATAGCTTAGCACCAACTTCCTGCCAAAGTGCAAAAAGTTTTAATTTAATTAGTAACTCGACATAGAAAAAGAAGAAATCTCCCCAGGTTCAATCATTACCCAATTTAAAAACAACGCATGGATATATAAATTGAATAACCTGAAATGGTTTTATATTTTGAGCATCTTTAAAGCCTCTGACAACTTGGCACAGATACAAGAGACATGTGTTAGTCACATCCTTTATGGTGTTCAAAGAAAGAGAAAAACGTTAACTCTTCAAAAACTGTTAAGTGATTGCACGCTTAGTGCAGTAGGCACTCATCTCCAAAAAGTATTGAGCATTTAACCTGTTTACCCTCGAGAAGCTGGAGTTTGTCTTCCTGTTTAAATAATTGACAGACAAATTATCAGCAGGCTAATTTTGTGAGCATATACAAACTTTGTACAACAGAAGTAAATGAAAGGTATAATACAAAGCATACAACTCACCATCCCGAATACCATTTGAAAAATCGAATCTAAGTCTAACCCGATTTCAGAAAGGTTGGACTTCATCTCTCCTACCTGCAAGCAGTAAACATAGCAAGCAAATATTAATCTCTCTTGTTTTAATTGATTGCAGTCCATAAACAGTACAGACTAACACAGGGCACCACATTTCATATAATAAGTAGTCAATGTTATGTGTGTTATAATCTAGTTATGCATCAATATTTCCCCCATCTAAACAATATTAACCACAAGCATCAATACGTTTTATGATAAAAAGTATGAAAAAGTCATATATTGACCACAAGCAAAGTATAAAGTTATAGAGTTGATAAGATAAAGGCTTAATTAGAGGAGAGGAGAATTAATTTATGTGGAAAAAGAGTTGAGGGGCACAAAGAAAGTGATAAGATTATGTTTCATTTCACCTATAGTATCTTATCACATTTCTTTAGCTTACCATCGTTTCCGCTGTGTGTTGTACGGATGGGGGATTGATATTGTTTTAATAATATTAATACAAAGTTTAATTATATAGGCTATACCATATAACAGCAGAGGAAATGGTGGAAAATATTACTTTTTTCAACTCATTTGGTGACAAAGTGACCGGTTTAATAACGTAAGTTTAAAAGGCACTAAAGTAAGTGATTTCCCAAAATGCCCTTATTTTACACATTCTCTTTCTTACTTTAAAATTTTCTGAGATTTTTTCTTTTATATTCCTCTGTAACAAACCTTCAATGGAGGATGGAGGTTGAATACCATAACATTATCAATTCATCTCCTTTGGATAATTAATTTTGTAGTGCTACGCAAACGCATTCGGGGGTCGAGCTCCCCGGTGAGCTCGCGGTGGTCGAGCTGCCCGGTCAGCTCGCGGGGGTGCAGGGGGCAGCGCCCCCAGAGCTTTTTTTTTTCAATTCAAAACCCTAACTGGGTTCCTTTTCATTTGTTATCTGAGTCTTTTGTAAGTCTTTCTCTGATTATATGAATTTTGAATCTAATTGAAAAGTCTCGGAGAAAAAATGAAAAGGCTCGGACAGTTCATTAAAAGTTTCGGAGAAGAAATGAAAAGGCTCGGAGAAGTTGAAAAGTCTCGGAGAAGAAATGAAAAGGCTCGGAGAAGTAATGAAAAGGCTCGGACAGTTCATTAAAAGGCTCGGAGAAGTAATGAAATTAACAAAAAAAAAAATTGTTGAAAAGTCTCGGAAAAGAAATGAAAAGGCTCGGACAGTTCATTAAAAAGCTCGGAGAAGAAATAAAAAGGCTCGGATATTCAAAATTAAAAAAAAAAAATGATTGGCTTAGAGAAGAAATGAAAAGTCTCGGAGAAGAAATGAAAAGGCTCGGAGAAGTAATGAAAAGGCTCGGAGACTAATTGAAAAGTATCGGAGACTAAATGAAAAGGCTCGAGCCTTTTCATTACTTCTCCGAGCCTTTTCATTTCTTCTCCGAGACTTTTCAATAATTTTTTTTTGTTAATTTCATTACTTTTCCGAGCCTTTTAATGAATTGTCCGAGTCTTTTCATTACTTCTTCGAGCCTTTTAATGAACTGTCCGAGCCTTTTCATTTCTTCTCCGAGACTTTTCAACAATTTTTTTTTTGTTAATTTCATTACTTCTCCGAGCATTTTAATAAACTATCCGAGCCTTTTCATTCTTCTCCGAGACTTTTCAACAATTTTTTTTTTGTTAATTTTGAATCTCCGAGCCTTTTCATTTATTATCCGAGCCTTTTAATGAACTATCCGAGCCTTTTCATTATTTCTCCAAGCCTTTTCATTTCTTCTCCGAAACTTTTCATGAACTGTCCGAGCCTTTCTAAGCTTTTTCCGAGACTTTTTCGAGCCTTTTTAACAATATTTTTTTTCTTCTTAAGGTTTACAAAAGAGTGTTTTAAATTGAAAGAAAGAAAAAGAAAAAAACAACTAACAAGATGGTTTATATCTCAGATGTAACTAATAAAGGCTGGGACATAAAAAAAGTCACTATTGTGTTTGGTCGTGGTCCATCGTCGTCCATTGATGGAGGATTTTGAAAGAAAAAAAAAAACAAAATGGTGAAGAAGGTTACTGTGGGGGGCATTTTTGTCCGTTCACCATAATAAGTGCCTTTTAAACTTAAGTTATTATACCGGTGACTTTCTTACAAAGTCAGACCCAAATAGTGACAAAAAAATTTTGAACCCTATAAGAGCATGCCATAATTTGGTTACGAGATCTTCTGTCTTAAATGGACAACATCTTATATAGTTCAAAAGGAGAATAAGATTACGTACATCATTCGCAATGAGCTTAGATGTTTCCATCTGCTCGTCCGTCTTCCAGTCCAAATTTTCCAGCCTCTTTGACAGATGTCTCTTCGTTGACTGCACAAATAGACCGCATGAGTAAAAAGAGATAGAAGCAGAAAAAAATATAATGACATAACAAGCTAACTATTTCTACTTACAGCTAATGCTTCAGATATGTTCTCTAATTGCTTCGACATGGTTGCAACAGCCAATGTTTTAAAACACGTTTTTAGTACGGTTGCCAACAGCATTTGCCATGTTATTCTTTGTTACGAACATTACATCTGAAAATGACAATTCCTGCAAGGAAATAAATAAGTAATGCAAATATACCGGTGAATCAGTAAAAACCACAGGCTTACTATCGCATCATGGACAGGCGTTTTTTTGGCCTATGTCACAAGTAAAAGAGCTAACCTTCCACCACATGTAACAATAACCGATTGCTCTCAGGGCTGCGGCTGGCATTAAATACGATGCATAACCCCCTGTGTGCAAGAAAATGTGTGAGGACAGTACATGTATCATAACCCCTTTTTTTAAACCCCTCAAATATCAAATATTTTCATCCAAAATTTGTCAAAATTAAACATTTTTGATTTACATACCACTAGAAGAACCCCGTTGTAGATGGTTACTGGACGTGATAAGGTTAACTCTTTGATCTCTTGCCAATTGTCGAATCTGAAGATGCAGAAAAATTGACATACATAAACACATCCACCCATGAAGATAAATAACAAAGACAATTTTCCAACAAATAGACTACCCTTGTTTTAGTCTCTACAGTTTTAGCATACCAATCCTTTTCATTTAAGATTAAAGTCTTTCCACTACACAATGATAATGCTACTGATTACGCCATTAACTGACCAATTATGGAATTTATATACACAACACTCAAAAACTTAAGCACAAAATCCAACTTCTTCATAACTGAAGTGAAAAATTGCTTTTTTTTTTTCTCTCAAAATCATGTTTTTTGTTGACAGCAGGGTATAAACGAAGAATTCGATTAAACGGTGAGATTTAAACTTCTTCAACCCCTTTAAGCAGTTCCTGAAGCTGTGATGTGATCTCAGACAATCGTCCACTCCTCAAAACAATCGAGCTAGTCAAACTAAATCATTGGACCAAAAAAATTTACAGCTAAAAAGCATAACAAATAACAAACATATATATATATATATATATAAATAAAACTATACATATGAGAGAAACAATTACAGTTGAAATAGACTAAAATTAGCATGAATCCTATACAGCCGCCAAAAAAGAAAAACAAAACTAATAATTTCTTGTGAGAATACAACCAGATAGTGAGAAATCAAAGAGATTGAAAAGAGAAAATGAAGCATTTAAAACGACAGAGTTTTTAGAGTAATTCAATTGACAGATCAGAGAGAGAGAGAGAGACCTCAATTTAATCGTTGTAAACACCTCAAATATCAAATATCAAGATGAAATCGTTGTCGTCACAAAAACAAGATGAATCGTTGTCGTCACAAAAACAAAACGAATCGAATCGAATCGAATCAAAAGTATGTACGAAATGTCGCATACTTTTAAAAAATGGTTTGTAATTAGAAAATTTTATAAAAGAAAAAGGAAAAAATTAAAAATAAATTATGGTCAGTTTGCGAATTACACAAAAAGAAAGAAAAAGATAAAGAGTCAAAACGACGCCGTAACCAGTTGACACCTAACTTTTTCTCCCTCCATGAGTCACCTGTCAAGCTGTCGACCTCCACTCCACGCCTCTTCAAAAAAAATCCCAATAAAAGGAATCAAAATTCTCAGACAATAAAAAATTCAATAAAACCCCAGAAAAATTAAAAATGAAAACTCTCAAATAGTCATCAGCTTTTCCTCTTCTACTTCTTCTAATAGCTTCTTCTTCGCTATGCATCTCAACTTCAGTTCAGGTATTTAGCTTTAGAAAAATGAAAGATTGTTTCTTGTAGCAGTTGCATTCATGTGCAATTGGGTTTAATATTAGTTTAGTATGCAGTATTCAATCAGTACATGTTTGGTGAATATAAGATTAAGAATGAATTACTATTGTTACTACAGTACTTGCCTTGTACAGACTTTGCTTTTGTGGAGTTTAAACTTTCATACGACGTAGTATTAGAGCTGGACGATGTTGCATAATGTATCCGCTTATTGTATTTGTCCTTTAAAAAAAAAAAAAAGGGAATTTGATGAGTGCTGCTTCTTGGTAAGGTTGAAGCTAAGAAGCACGGATACTCCATTTGGTGAAGGTAACTCGTATCGAACTCGTATTCAGTTCAGATACTCTACGGATACTTCATGATACGTATTTGATACACCAAATGGTGTATCCGTTGACTTTTTTTATAAGTTTGACCAGCGGATACATTAAGGATACTTTTGGGGCAATATTATAATTAATTTAGTATAAAATGTGGTCAAATAATAATTTCAAAAATTTAGGTGTTAAAATGAAATTGTAAAGAAATTTTGGTTTTGATTCCATTAACATGGAGAATAATGAGATACATGATATTGAAAACCTTTCTCTTGATAAACAAGAGTTAGAGACCGAATTATCTAGATCTTTTAACAATGTGAATGATGATAGTGAAGTTAAATAGGAATTTAGAATATGTTTTATAAGTTTTTATTTTTTATTTTTTTTAATTTATTTTATTTTATTTTATGTATTATTTAGATTTTATAATGTGTTATGACTTATGTGACGTATGTTTTATTTGGATTTTGTAATATGTTACAACTTATGTGACATGTTTTATTTAGATCCTGTAATATGTTACATTGTTATGACTTATATAGATATGTGACATGTTTTATTTGGATTTTGAATATGTTTTGATTTTGAATGAATTATCAAATATGTTTTCATATATTATTATTTTTAAGAAAATATAAATATAAATATATATTATTTTAATTGACGTATCCTGCCGTATCCGTATCCTAGTTTTTGAAGATTTACCGTATCCCCGTATCGTACCGTATCCCGTATCCGTATCCGTATCCATGCTACCTAGGGTTGAAGGCATGGAAGCGAGGTTTACTTTAGGCTTGGAGAACCGGTAGGGAACTCTGAAACTATCCCTTTAGGATTGCGGTTGTTACGTCAAAGATATCTCTATAAAATTGAATGGAGGAGCTTCTTCTTGGCACTATCAAGGGTATGCGGTGTTCATAACTATTTATTATCCTGTTTGTTTTTAATTTTTTTCAGTACGTTTTCGAGCGGTCAGCTATTTTTTATGATGGTATGTGGTAGAGGGAACCTATTTCTCCCTCTCCATTTTCGGATGCCTTTATGAACTCTGCGGTTGCTTTTTGTTAATAAATTATTATGTTTCTCGTTGAGCATAATGAGCATTCGCTTCTAAAACCAATTGTACTAATTAACATATAGAAGAAAGGTTTTGAACAAACCATTGCCTTATATCTGTTAAGTCATACATATCTTATCCGGTTTTTCTTTAGTAAACACACAATTTATAGCATAAGTGCCACATCATTACTTTTGCTATGTACATACAGCCCGTTGTGGTTGATAATTGGTTGATAATTTAAAAAGTAGATGATGTGGCACTTGTGCTATAAGTTGTGTACTCACCGGAGGAAATTTGTATCTTATCTTTTCAACGATTGTATTTTACCACTTTTGCGTTTAATGATTCTGGCATTTTTTTTCTTCTTATCACCGGTTACTGTTTTCTTCTATGTGACTCTCTGGCTTATGCATTCACTGTTTTGGATGCGGAGACCGGAGAGTGTATAAGTACTCTTTTTTCATAATTACTCTGCTGTCTCTTTCTTCGAAATAGCAGGTTTCCATTTCCCCAGCAAATTTTGTTCATCATTTACAGTCCTCTGCAATCCCTATGTGCAGCAGGCCATATTTCAATTGAATGATGGGGTCAATGTTTGATCGTCTGAAATTGAACTCTTTTCGGGCCTTTTATTCAGGATGGTTGATGCATTTGACGAGAAAATTGGGTCTGCAGTTGAAAATGCTATCACCAAGAAACTTAAACTTAAAGAAGGGATTTTAAAGCTGAATTCATTCCTGCAAGCTCTTCCAAAAGAAGTTCCAGTGGGATGATCACGCATCTTTGAATGTAACTTTTGTGGACAACCCTGTACTGAGTAATTCTTCTATTGGGTTTGACATCAATGGGTTATTTACAGCAAGGGAAAATTTTCTATTCCCTTATCACCTCAAGAATTTGCAACCTTCAGTGTTATGCCCGGATCAATCTAAAATGCTTGGAATTTTGCTGGACGAAGCTGTCTTGCGACAATTGTCGAATCTGAAGATAAATGAAGAAAAATTGACATACATAAACAATTCCATTCATGAAGATAAATAACAAAAGACCATTATCCAACAAATAGACTACCCGTCACTCTGTAGTACGAAGTTAAACTACCCATCAGCCACGGCCGGACGCGACGGTCCGTCCAGCTCTTCCATCTGATTGTGTTTGTAATGTGTTCCACTGTCCATGCCACCGTACAGCAGAACACATTATAAACACAACAAGATGGAAGAGATTAACAGAGCTTCAAGTTTTCTATGACAAATAACCAACAAAATGCAATTTCAAAATACCTTTTTATTACATTACAAGTGTTGTAGACACCCTTAGAAGATCGTACATTATTTAATTTTTTGTACAATATTCAAAAACATGGGCACAATAAAGAAAGTCCAACTGGATATGATCTGTGTATCCTTGTTTTCATGGTAGGGACTTTTCCGTTAAGCGTTAAGGTGGTTGGAAAGATCACTTGTCTTTGTGCTTATCAAATATTTTTCAATCACTTCTGACTCATTAGTTTCGGCCAAGAATTAAAGGCCTAGAAACTTTTGTATTGGACCGTGTCATTCAATGAGGATTGGTCCGCTAGCTTAGCACCGAGCTTGAGAATTAGTTAAAAGTGATGAGCCCTGCCCTTCAAAAATCTATTACATTCCAGAAAGTAAGAAAAACATATGCATGCAATGCAACAATGAAAAAAAAAATACAAATATAAAAATAAAAAGTAGAGCTGATCATTACATTCAATTTTTGCGTCCTCTCCTTCTCTTCATGCTTTGCATCCCAAAAATCTTCACAATCCATTCATGTTTCCTTGTGTAGAATTCCTGACCAAGAACCACTCCAACTATTAGTCCACTTGCAAACCCTATCAGAACTATTTTCCAACCAAAGACAAATGGAGATTCCGAGTCTTCGTTTTCTTTCTTTGCAGGCTTAGAGGTTTCACAATGTTTTGACAAAGGTTTTTCACAAAATCCAGGATTCCCATGACATGAACTATTATCGAATGTATCAAGTTGCTTTCCTTATGGTATGAATCCTGTGAGATGATTATATGAGACATTAAAGACTTCAAGGGATGTGATATTTGTTAGTTGTTGAGGAATGTTTCCTGAGAGTCTATTATTTGATAGGTCCAACTATTCTAGATGTTAAGTTACCCAAACATGATGGGATGTGGCCTTCAAGATTATTGTGAGAAAGATTGAGATTATTAAGACCTCTCAAACCTGCAATAGATGCTGGAATTTCTCCTTCAAATTTATTTTCCGAAACAATGATGCTCTTGAGCATATTTGAGATCTTTCCATAATTTAGCTCTATACCTTTGTTGGTAATTGTCATCGAGTATGCATAATCAGAAATTTCATAGAAGGCAACATCAGCATAACTCACAAGTGGCTGTATCTCGTCATGCATGTATGAAAGGTGGCTCCCATTGTCAACTTTCATTGCATTCCAAGATTGGAAGTGTTTTGTTGGAAGCTCTCCTCTAAACATATTGTTAGATAGGTCGATGACTTGAAGTTTGGGAAACTCAAAATTCATCTCAGGTTCTTTATCGCACCATGGAGTCAGTTAGATTTCAAGATATGGACCTTTAATTCTGGAAGATTTCCGAACCAAGAAGGGAAAATATCAATGATTTGATTATTTCCTATATGAAGATATTCGAGCTTGGTACAATTTACCAATGATCTTGGAATCCTCCCTTGCAACTGATTGTTGCTTAGATCAATCATCTTCAGATTGTTTCCATTTATGAAGGTTTGTGGAATACTTCCATGAAATTTATTACTTTGCAATGCTAATATTGATAAGGCATCACTTAAATTAGCCAAACATTGTGGAAGCATGCCACTTAAGTTATTGTTTGATAGGTCAAGAGCATAAAGATACTTTGACTCGAATATCAACTGTGAAATTTCCCCTGTCAACTTGTTGTATGAAACAAGATACTCGAACATGACCTCTAATGGAATAACTGGGATGTAGTTTATTGTACCTAACATCTAAAGTAATTAAATATGGTGGACGAACATTGTGATGTTTGTCAAACTCTGTGAAAAGGTTGTGAGAAAGGTTTAAGTATCTCAAGTGAGGCACTGAATCATTTAGAAACCACCCAGGGATTTTGCCAGTTATACTGTTTGAGGAAAGGTCTAGCACTCGTAAGAAATCTTGGTTGCGGAGGAAATTTGGGATGTTTGAAAGGTTGCATGAACGCAATCCAATACTGAAGAATTTCTGAGGATTGGTATTAGCAACTGTATTGTTCATGAACACTGAAAGACTGTTTGATGAGAGGAATATAATTTCTAATCTTTCAAGTTGAGAAAGAAACATGTCAAACTCCACTGTGCCACTCAAGTTATTGGACCGAAGCTTAAGTTTTTGAAGATTCTTGAGTTGAAAGATATTAATAGGAATCTTTCCCTGCAATGAATTTAATGAAAGATCCAAGCCAACCAATTAGGTTAGGCTGCTAATTTCGGATGGGATAATTCTGGTTAATTGGTTTGACTTAAGATATAGAGATGATAGATGGTTGATGTTCATTAAACAAGATGGAATTGGGCCGGTTAATTGGTTATGACTCATGTCTAGATAAGTAAGTTGTGTCAGGTTCATGAGCCATAAGGGAATCTCACCAACTAAGTTGATATCGATAAGGTCTAAAAACTTGAGTTTAGTATTCTTAGCAATCCAAGACAGTGACGAAGAACTTTGGCTGAAAAATTGTTATGGCTATGAGAAATGTCTAAATAATTAAGTTGAGTGAGATTACCCAATGAAGACGAAATTTGGCCTGAGAAATTACAGGCCTCGAGATCTAGTTCTTTCAGAGAAACAAGATTTCCAATTGAAATAGGCAACTTACCCAAAAAACTGGTAAAAGAGACATCGAGGGAAACAGGCTTGGTGAGGTTACCCAATGAAGATGGAATTGTTCCATAAAAACCGCAATCTCCAATAGCCAAGACAGTAAGAGGACTACTCTTTTCAAATTGTGGGGAGATATCTGACTGCACCAAAATGGGCGCTCGCAATAGTATGAGGCCGTGGTGTAGCACAATGATAAATAAAGTTCGTTCCCACAGGGAGGTGGAATCCGTTAACAAACACTAGTTTAGCCTAACACTAATAGGTGTGTGTGTGTTATGGTGCATGAAATATAAATAAAACAATAAAACATAAATTATAAACAATATATGTACATGGATAGAATGGAATGGAGAGATATGGAATGTAAATGGTTACATTAAATAAATAACTCCACCATAGCAATTATACAATTTCATACAATCATGCATAGTCAATGTTGAATGTCGTGCTCACTTAATTCTCGCCAATTGTCCTCACTCCAGCAACAACGGCTATACCGACATGCACCAACAACCTATCTCTCGATGGTTACCCGAACTGCACTTGAGTTCCTTAAGAATTATGAGACACACATAATGACAATACAGGCAAAACCGCGCGCTAGCTCTACATGTAATGGCCAATCTACTAGTGCACGTTGAGTGTTTCACTCTCAGTCCTTCACACAACAACCTAAGTTCATTCAAATGGTGGCTAACCACTAAAAAGCTTTAAGCACTTCAATCAACAAGCATATGCAACAAAAAAGGGCAACAATGCTAGGTTTATATCAATTCCCTAATAAATGAAAGTGCACATCAAAGAAGAGACAAAGATACAAAGAAAGAAGTACAAAATGGATAGAAATAAGACCCCTCATCTGTAACCGGGAATCGAAAACCAGGTCTTCTCGAGTGTCAATCCGATATGTACTCACCACTATACTATTACGGCAGTCTCCAATCTCATGAATGCTCAACTCTCTCATAGAGAAAGCTCTCTCCTTATCTCTCAAATCTCCCTAAGATGGAAGGCTAAAAATGGGACAAGCTCACCAAACAACAATGTGCAAATAGTTGATTGTTATCATTAAGAACATTCAATTCATATTAAGGGTTTATTTTCTTGATTAAGGAATTCACCAAAATCAATTCATCACCCAACCAAGCCATGGGATGAGTAATTGTGCCTTAATAAAAAGACCCATTAAGCACAAGAATAAACCCAAGCCTAATCTAGCATGTGAATGCATAATCAACCAAGCCTTTCCCACTTTTTGGAGCTAATACTCAAACACTCAAATCATTCTAAACATGGCATTTTGGTTCACTTATCAACATACAAACAATCATGGGAAGCTAAATTACATTATTCCTAATCTAAATTACTCTACTCCTAATCTCATTCATGCATACATATCAATTTTTACCATCCACACACATGATTATCATAATAAGAGAGAAAATTATGGATTTGACAAAGAGTAGAACAAAACCCAAAGAATTTAAGAAATATTCATACATATATTGCACAAGTGTAAGTTTACAAAATTTCCAAATTGGTGATTACATCCAAGAAAATAAGAAATACAAAAAGAACTGAGTTTAAAGGAGACAACCCATGAAGACAACTCCTCCAAGCTATCCTTAATTTCCTAGCTCGTTTATGGTCCAAAGACCACTCCATTCTTCTTGTAATCTACTCCTAGATGGGGATATGTAGTGTAAAAAGGGTGGTGGAGATGTATGGTGAGCTCCCATGGAGGAAAAACCTCTATGGGAGCTTGAAACTCTCTCTTAATTGGGGAAGGAGATGGAGAAGATGAAGAGAAAGGGATTTCGGTTTTGGGGTGTAAGAGGTGTAGAGGTCTTTGCTTCAGACCCCAAAAGGGGGTATTTAAATAGTTGGGAGGTTAGGGCACGAATAGGGTGTGAAAGGATAAGATTGCCCTTCAAAATCGGCTAAAAATCTCGAAAATGGTCTCCAGTCACCTCAAAACTGCCCTACAACCGCCCTACGTACAGCGGGTTGGAGGCGGATTAGAAGTAGACACATTCTGGAGTAAAATCGCTATTCACCCACTCTACGTAGGGCGGGTGTACAGCGGTTTTGGCATTTCAGTCATTTCCAGCTTCACGTACCGTCACAGAAATGGGCATAACTTTCTTACGAAAACTCGGAATTGCGATTTGTAAAAACCGTTGGAAAGTATACTTCAGGAGCTTTCCGAGTATACATGGATCTCAATGTGATTCAATCTGAGGAGTGAGAAATGTCCATTCGAAGTTGGGTGTTATGCACGAGCCATTTCCATTTCAGCCCATAAACTTCCAAAACTCATAAATTTAGCTCAAATACCTTATTTATGATGAATAACTTACAAAAAGCTCACAAAATACATTATATACAAAAATACGCTCGAAAGCGAGTACAAACGATAGGAAATGGAGACCTTAAATTTGTGTAAATATAGTCTGATCTATATCCGGTGAGATTACTATTGCTGTTCAGTTTAAGAACGGAAAGGTTTGGTAACTGGAAAATTTTGGTAGGAAATTCACCTTTTAATTCACAATATTGTAAAGATAAATAAGTCAAAGAAGATAGATTTGCCAATATAAGAGGTATGGGGGTGGAGATATTGACTCTATCAAGCAAGGCTAAGGAGGGTGTATTCAATTAGAATTTTAAAAGATTTTTAATGACTTTTAATGACTTTTATGGAATTAAAAAGTTTAGGTGTATTCAATGTAGACTTTTAATGACTCTATAAAAGTCATAGGGTATTCAATACAGACTTTTATAGACTTCTAAAAAGTCTTTAAAAGTCATGTGGTATTCAATCAAGACTTTTTAACAGTCTATGAAAGTTAGGAGGTATTCAAAATCTCAATGATTTTTAATGACTTTAAAATATCAATGACTTTTAATAACTTTTGGTTATAACAAATCTCACAATTTGTCTTCCATTCCTACTAAAGACTTTGAATAACTTTAAAATAAAAAAATAGTAATAATTTCACTTTAAAAGAAAAACAAAAAACTCTTTGAAAAACATCAACCACCAAACATATGTTCTATTTTCAAATAAAAACACACTCATTTTTAACAAATTTCATAAATAAAATAAAACAAATAGCTTTAAAAATAAATAAACATTATAAAAAAAAAACAAAAAAATACAAACATTAACGATCTATAACAAACAAAAAACTAAAAAAATAATATAAAACAACTCTTTATCAACTATGCAATTAAGGACGGGAGATTTCATATTTTTTTACTTATACTTTCAAAGTAATTAAACAACACCGAAATAAATCAAATGAACTTCATTTATGTAAAATAAAAATAATAAAAGACAAAAATCACTACTTAACCATGTCAATATATCATAATCAAAGTCTCTTATGAGCATGATTCCATGTAATTATGATTAATATCAAACTACCCACTTTTAGACGTGGGTCATATTCAACAAATAGGTGCGGTTTTTATGTTTTATTTTTAATAACTTGAATGAATTTTTAATAAATTTTTTATACCCATTATCATACTTTCGAAAAGATATATAAACGTTAATATTATTGTCGGTTTACTACATTTATTCTAAAAGAAAATTTATAATATTTTGACTAATTATGAAAAACAAATAAAATTTTGACTAATTATTAAAAAAAGGAGCATAATGTCTTTATAATACAAAATATAATAAAAATTAAAATTAAAATTTTTAAATCACATATATAGACATGAATGCTTTTGTCATGTTTAATTAACGATGGTTTTTTTTTTTTATTCATTTGAAAAAATTATTTTTATCGACATGATAAATATATATAATTTTGCTAAAACAAAGTATACATTATATTTAAAAGTCAATGAAAGTCTATAAATGTCTATAAAAGTCTTTTAAAATGAAAGTCTACAAAAGTCTTTTGAAATGAAAATGTCTTTTAAATAAAAGTCTATGAAAGTTTTTTATAATCTTGTAAAGTCTATAAAAATCTATAAAATCTACAAAAGTCATCTACTTAAAAAAAGTCTTTAAAAGTCTTTCGAAATCCTAATTGAATACGTCCCCCTAAATATGTTCCGGTAGGGATACCAAATACCTATAACGATATTAAAAACTAAATATTAAGCTTTAGAAGATTAACCAATTACTGATGCAAAGCTGATCAAGCCTTCAAGGTTCATAATAGTATCTAAATTTGATTTCTAGCTCTTCCAATCCAATTGTTTAGCATCATATTTGATTTCTTTTACCAAGCAATCAAATTTATGATATAATTGTAGTGGTCAAAAATTGGACATTTAGCCTATTAAACAAACCCACTATTAAAAAGAGGTTAAAGTTACGTGGAACCCATCAGAAATAGGCCCAAGGGCAAAAAGACTGACTCACAAGTTATTAGACCAAGTCAAAGCACGTGGTCAAATCAATTCATAAATCAGCCAATCATCACAAATCCCAACCTTTGACGTCATTGCTAGATTCAAACGAATCAAAACGGGCAATTAAAACCCCTTGATCAACGCCCTCTCTTGAAGAGGCGAGACGTTGAGAATCCCCTAACCTTCACTATAAAAACGAGACCCTTTCTCAAATGAATGGGACTCTAGCTTGTACCTGATTTTATGATTTGTACTTCATTTGAATTGATTTTCTTGACTAATTTTTATTAATTCACATGCTTGGAAATTTCGTTAGGCACACTTGCTTGATGGTAGGGCTAGTGCTGGTGCAAGTGTTGGTTCAGCCAGACAAAACTTGGCTGCTGCATTTGTAAATAAAGTACATGGTATGCAGCCATTTGTAAATCCATACAGTTTCGTGATGGGTTTTAAGTGTAGATGTTTTTATCATTTTGTTTTATATTAATTTTTAGAAGTAGGGAAGTAATTTGGCAGTTGTTCTTCTAAGCAGGTTCATCACATATTCACATCTGATAGGAATTCTGCGGATTCTATTCCTTTAGACTCTCCACGTAATGAAGCTGCCCAAGGTTTAAGGCAGAGGTGTGGCTTTACGAACATCTTGCTTCCTATAATCTAACTAATCTTGAAGCCTTGGAAATTGAAGCAAAGAAATCTCAAGATCTAGATGATGGTGAAAATTCTGTACATGCCGATGCACAATTTTCCAGGTACAGTATATACTTTTAGCTGAATACGTCCACTTCTCAATATTTTTCTCAATACGTCCACTGATGAACTTTTTTCTACCTCTTTAGCAGCGCCATGTTCTATCAATAAGACTATGTACTCCATCAAGGGGGCATCACATGGAAATGTGACAGGCCCGTCAATCTGCAATCTAAATTCCTCTTCGGACAACTTTAGTAGTTATCTGCAAATGTTTTTATCCAGATACACCAAGGGAGTCAAGAATCGTTTTCGATCTCAAGTGTTGATGGCAAAATCTCCCTTATGAGCAGCAAGCAATGATGCACTACTACTACTACAACTATGATCACTGACTTTATTTCCTGCCCTTTTGTTGAAACCAGAATTTTGCCAATTATTCCAATCCATCTTGAAGAGATTATTGAAATTCATCATGCTGATATATCTTTTCGTTTACTGAATTCGAACAATACTCCTCTTGTGCTATTTGGAATGAGCAAGTGTGTTCCTTAAATATTTAAATAACAAGAAATCATCTTGAACTAAGTAATTTAATTTGTCTTGATCTTGGACAAACTTGCATAGCCGGCAACATAATAATTCCATTTCCTGACCAGATATGCCTAGTAATCGAAATTTTTCAATAGTTTAATCATACTAACAAGACCAATCCACTAGATGAAAACTACAAGTACACTACTACATTACAAATTCAGGAATTCAAACTAGGAGTATGGATATGTACATTTCTATGAATTGCTTAGAATCATAAACCGAAAAAGTTAGATACTCTAATTTAATCGGAATGGCTCTAAGAATACTACAACATATTTAAATTTTCTCAAGTAACTAGTTTTTATCTCTTTGTTAGCTATTTTTTACATGTCAAAGAGTAAAAAGGGTATGCTAGCTAGGATCAGCTTTGTAATTGATGACCAACAAATTCTGTGATATTTTGATAATTCTGTAATGCAAACAGAACTTGAAACTATAAGCATATCCACATGTAGAATTCAATCATTCAAGCATATCCATGAACCTTTTACTCATCGATCGTGTACATAACAAAGTGGCCTTTATCAGGAACTGATCCATCCAGACTCTCATCACTTCCTGGATATAAGACTCTCCCACGACCTCGCAGTAGCCATTCTCTGCCACTTCCTTACCAATTCAACAAGTCTTTTTGGGCTGATTTTGATCACGATTGAAACTTAGAATGATTCTTTGAACAAGCTTAATACTATAAGCTTAAAAATCAAGTTGGAAACTTTGTTAGGGTTCATTATATCACACAAACTGTTCATCAGTAATGCAAATAGAAAAGCAAATTTTGTGTGAATGATAAATATTAGAAATTAGAAAAACTAAATAAATATTCTTAACGTTTACAAACTTCTCGATAAAGGCTTCTCTGCAATGTAAAAGATTGATTTACATAATGCACTATAGGATCAATTGATTCACAAAATGTAGGAGTTGCTCACTAGCTGCAAACGACTGATTGTTGTTCTTGAGGGAAGGCAGCAGAATATGTGCAGCGACGAGAAATAATATAATCAAGAAAAGCCTTGGTTGTCCTGTGTTTGATTAGAGAAACTATGCAAGTCATGAAGGCTGGCTCTTGATAATGAAATTCTATCAACTCTCCCCGTGGCAGCCTGCCTCTGCCGCTTCCTCACCATCCCGATGAGCTTCTTCGCACTGACCATGCTGCCTGACAAAGTACGTTAAGTAACAATTAATGATTTAGATCAAGAAGGGTAAAAGATAATAAATATTAGGATTCTAAGCCCTGAAATGGTGCTATCAATGCTGATTAGAAGTAACAGAAGAGAGGTATTTATACATGCTAAAAGGGTTGAGAATCAAAGAAAAACCTTTCATGTCTTGATTTTCGATAGTTATATAGGAATAGATGTCTATATGTGAACATAGGGAGCATTTTTTTTCTGTCTTGTGGGTTAAAGACACCATAACTCTTGTCAGTTCTGTTAACAGAATTCAAATCTTCTGTTTAAGAATCTCAAAAATAGATACAAACTTAAGGGAAATCACAAAGAGTGGATCTACATAAGAGGGAAACACATTACATCAAAACATGATAGAAAACAAACTCTATAAACTTGGAAAAACATTTGACATGTGTGGTTGTAATCTCTTGGTTAAATGAATTGAATAAGACGACATTTTTCTTTTCAACAATAATGTTTCTTAGTTGCTATAACGGGAAAAAATCATAAATAACCTAACACTACAGGTAGGCCACTGTGGTTATTAATTGTTTCCATCCTACCAGAGCAATGAATAAAGTGGTAAACGTTTAAATTTTTTGCAAACGTCACAACAAAAGATTCTATAGAGATGTAGCTTATGGATTCACATACACAGTATAGTAGTTTCAAGCGTTTACAAAAGGCATGGTTGTGTGATAATATATATTCACAAAGGTAGACAAAAACATTTAGTGGTGTCTTCTTTGTGTTGTGCTGATGGGCAAGTAATGCCATGTGCTGATGGACAGAAATTTTGCTGAATTGTTCGTTTTATTGGGTTTTGCAAGCTTTAATTAATGTATTTATATCTGTTATATTGTTTTGTGGTGCTAATTGCTTCATGTTTTGTGGTGAAAATTTTTTGCTTTAGAATTGGCTTTGCTTGTTCAGGTCATTTGACTTTAAAACTCTTAATTGAGTGCTGTTTTGGCTCTTTGAGCATGAGTTTGTTATGTCAAATTTGAGAAATAGCTTGAATTATGTGTTTGACAATCGAATTTGTTTTCGCGAAAGAGCCCGATAAAGCATGTGTGTGTGTGTGTGTTTGCAATGATGTTTTCGGTTGTTGGGTTCGTTGCAATTGTATTCTGTATCGGAAATAAAAGGGACTTAGTTCTATAGTTTGTTTGCGAAATCTTTGTTTAGGGTTATGCTCATAATGTAATTTTACTATTTCTCATGTTTATAAGATTGATAATTTGGTGGTCTTGAAGTGACAGGCAGATTAGTTCTTGTGAAGATGGTTTGGATTATTTTGTTGTTACCGGCAAAACAGAAGTTCGGTTTAATATGTCATTCTTATAATTTATAAATGCTGGATATTTATTGAAACGATAATGTTCCATTCTTCCATTAGTGTATGCAGTGTTCTTTAATGTGACTGACTTAATGTTTAAGCATGACTTGTTTTCTTTTGAAATCTTAATTGGAGGAGTTTTATTTGCATCATGTACACATTACCTTGAGATTGTGTAGTTTCATTGCCAACATGTGATCTGATGTTTT